>CAKMXS010000011.1:0-600000 GCA_928852645.1 Mycosarcoma mackinlayi | reverse complement strand
GCGATCGTTCAGCTGGCCGAACTTTCTCTCTCTAAAGACTTCCAGCCAAGGCCCGGGCGTGCGTATCAGTGCTGCTCCCATCTCTCACCGATGTCCGACGCTTGCCTACGTGTTTGAGGAAGACGCAAGAGCCGAGCCGCTGGACTCAAGTGTGTCAGACGCAATCAAGCGCAACGCGACCGCGCTGCAAGAGCAAGAAGGGATCCGACATCCTCTTTCGCTCCTGTCTAAGCTCACTTCACGACGACAGACAATTCGGCTCCCTGACGGGACAGTGCTACATCCGCCACCATTGAATTTACCTGGACGCAAAGTGACCGTCATGGGCGACACGAGCGATGGCACTGGCGGCTTCTCAGAGATGCAACTCCGAGCTGGATTCGGCCTGCCAGCGCTAGCCTACGACTCGGACGTGTTGGTTCACGAGAGTACCAACATCGCACTTCCAGCGCATCTCAACAAGAACGGCAAGGCTGACTTATTGGAAGAGGTCACAGCAAAAGCCAAGTCACGTGGTCACTCTGTTCCCCAGGTGGCGGGGCAATTTGCTGCGCTGGTCAACGCGAAGCGCTTGATCCTCAATCACTTTTCTACAAAGTACTCCAGTCCACCGCACTATTTGCTCGACACTACCGGCATCTCGGCGGAGTTATCTCACACGGTTCAGCAGGCACCTCAAGAACGACACCTTGGAGAACCGGAGCGGAAAACATTGATCATGAAGGAGTTTGAGGTACAAGCGTATCAAGCCTGGCAACAAGCTACCAAAGCCGAGATACAGTTTGAAACATACTCAGCATTTGACGGCTTTCATTTCGAGGTGCCTGCTCGACCCAAACAAAATGAATCAGCGTCAATGAGCAAGACCAGCGTTTTTGCCAGGCCATGGGAGCAGGAGAGAACGACCGATGTTGGTAACGGCTTGAAGAGGAAGCACGAGCAGCAAACAATCACGAGCAGCCAAGATGATGGAGCGTGGGACCCTTCCCCTTTCCTGCTGCCATCCTCGCGAAACGATGCGCCGCGGTATGCGATAGTGTTGCTCAACTCGCCCATTGACGCGCGTCAGACCGGCCACTTCCGACACCTGTGGAACTCGGCATCGCTGCGGCTGTGTGCTGATGGTGCGGCGAATCGTTTATTGGACTGCTTTGGTGCTGCAGCTTTTGAAGGTCAGAGTGGAGCATCGTCGGTGCCTTTGCCGAACGCAATCCTTGGCGATCTCGATTCCATCCGACCAGACACTCAGCGCTTTTTCGAATCCAAAGGGGTCGCTGTTCACGTCCGGCCATCCCAGTACGCTACAGACCTGCAAAAGACGATACAGGAAGTGGAAGATCAAGAGGCAGCGTCAGGAGACAGAGACGAACACACTCTCATCATCTTTGGAGGGCTAGCAGGACGACTGGATCAGAGCGTGCACACGCTGCATGTACTCTGGCAGCTAGCGCCAGGGGTGAAAGATCTGGGCAGCGTCATGGATCCGGATGGGATGAACGAGAGGGGCAATCTGCTCAAGAAGCGACGGCGCACATTTGCCGTGGGAGATGGCAGCATAGCATGGCTGCTTCCCAAAGGTAAGCATAGTCTCAAGATGTCACGCCAGGTGATGGGCAAGACTTGCGGCATCTTGCCTCTCGGTGTAGGAAACAGCGGAGCGACAGTGTCGACAAAGGGACTGGAATGGAATCTGGATCACGATTCGACCACGCTCGGCGGATTCCTGTCGACATCGAATCACTTGGCGGACGAGCAGGGCGTGGTAGAGGTGGAGAACGACGAGCCAGTGTATTGGACCGTCGAGCTTCGTCCGGACGACGAATGCAAGTTTTGACCTGACGAGGAGCAGCCGGTCAATTCGAAAATGCTTGCCTGACAATGCCACTCTGTGGTCACGATGCCTGATGCCACGCAGCAAAAGATCACCATATGCTCTCGACATGCTGTGTCCATCGCCGACATGAGAGGCAAGAATGCAAGCTGTTAGGTCTCCCAGCCACCGAGACCAACAGGAAGGCGCCAAAAAAGATTATTTTATTGAGCCAACATACTCTGAGGGTGTAGGGCAGTGCATTCGAGGACTGACATGGTTTTGAATACAATCTGCCGCCCAGAGAGCGAATGACTTAAAGTAGCAATTTGAATTCACGATTAGAAGAAAGCACTGCGCGGAGCTTCGCTAATTATGTGTTGCGTGTCGCAGTTGAAATGCGCCAAAGCTCTCGAGCTGGCCATACAGTAACTTGGAAAAAGATGCTCGTGCGCGAGTCTCTGCTGCAACACTGAAACCCTTCTTGGAGCAGCCTCACTCGTGCTCTCGCTCCCACACGCATGCACGCACACGCCCTCTCGTTAGCGCAGCACACACCTTTCGGAAGCATCGTTCGTTACCTTTGGCCCTTCTGTCACCATCCTTCTTGTCATCGCAGTCAACGCTACACTCCGCCTTCGCCTCTAACAGCGCATCCTTTTGAGCGGCCTTGCACCACATCATCGACTCTACACATACTGCAGCACCCATCACCTGCCTGCTGCCTCACAAGCCTAGACTGGCTCTTTTCGCACTCAGCGTTCCGCCTCCCACGCAACAGTCACCATTTCGTCCATCGTCAATTCAAGCATGGCCGCGCGTCGACGCGCGGCCAAGAAGGGTGTCTCCTTCTGTCTGATGGTCGTTGGAGCTTCGGGTACGGGCAAGACTACCTTTGTCAACACTCTGTGTGAATCCGCCGTCATCGGACACAAGGTTAGCGACAACCCCGAGACGGCTCACATTGAGGAGGGTATCCGTATCAAGCCAGTCAATGTCGAGCTCGAGGAGGACGGTATGCGTATCGGCCTCACCATCGTAGACACACCTGGCTTTGGTGACAACATCGACAACGAGTACGCGTAAGTTCACATGTCGCAGCGAAATGAAAGGCCTCCATGAGATATTGACCACTACACCACCTTCTGCTTCTCACGCTGCCGCTTGCCGTTCTCGCAGCTTTTCGGAGATTGTTGGCTTCCTCGAGCGACAGTACGATGACATTCTGGCAGAGGAATCGCGAATCAAGCGTAACCCTCGTTTCCGCGACAACCGTGTCCACGCCCTTCTCTACTTTATCACACCCACCGGCCACTCGTTGCGCGAGATCGATATCGAGCTCATGCGCCGACTCTCTCCACGTGTCAACGTGATTCCCGTCATCGGTAAGGCTGACTCTATGACGCTCACCGAGAAGCAAGAATTCAAGAAGCGCATTATGGAGGACATTGAGCACTATGGCATCCCCGTCTACAACTTCCCTTACGATGTTGAGGAGGACGACGAGGAGACCATCGCCGACAACTCGGAACTGCGCGGTCTCATGCCCTTTGCTATTGTCGGCTCAGAGGAGGACGTGATCGTCAACGGCGAACCCATCCGTGCACGAAAGTACCCCTGGGGTATCGTCGAAGTCGACAACCCTAAGCACTCGGACTTTGCGCGACTGCGATCTGCACTGCTCAACACACATCTTACCGATCTCAAGGAGATCACCCACGACTTTCTCTACGAGAACTACCGTACCGAGAAGCTCTCGAGAACCGTGCACAGCGACTACGCCGACACCTCGATCCCGGGCGAAGAGCTCGCCAATCAGTCGGTTAGGCTCAAGGAGGAACAGCTTAAGCGCGAGGAGGACAAACTCAAAGAGATTGAGCTCCGCGTGCAGCGTGAGATTCAGGAGAAGAGGCAGGAGCTGCTCGCAAAGGAAGAGAGCTTGAGGAACCTCGAATCGCGTTTGCAGGCGCAGAACATCGCCGAGTAAAAGGCGCGAGCAAAGACGCCCGCTCGCTCGAAGACCACGTCTGTTTGGCCTGCAATGCGCTGGTCTGCCACTCTTGCACCGTTGAAATTGTTACCAAGCCTCGTCTGTTTGTCTCTGCTTTCGCCTTGCACAGGCACGTCTCTCATGTGTGTGTCTGCTCTGTCATTCTGAAGTGCTCGGTTCCACCGTGATGGTTTGGACCTGCGATCGATCAAGGCTGTTTCGAGCGAAGCAACCTTGCAGCCACTTTTTTGCATGCTCGAGCAAAAGAAAAAGTGTTCGTTGCCAGTGCCAGAAAGAAAGAAACAGCATCCGCGTGCGCCACTTCACTCCAACCCACGGGCCTGCCTCCAAGCGTGGATCCACTGAATGATCCTCTCGACGTTTTCTTCGACGTCTCCCGACTCTTGGCTTTGCAGCTCCACGATGGCTTCTGTAGGGTAAGACGAGCGTGCGTCGTCGGCGACTACGCCCATGATTTCGGCCTCGTTGTTCTCCTGGATCTTTTTCAACGAATAACCTCTGTTTGCGGTGCGAAGGAGTGGAGCATGAAGATGTCAATTGGGGCTGCAAACTAGCACAGCAGCCGCAGCAGCATCATATTTTCATCAATAGAGGAAACACTTACCTTTTCTCTAATCTTTGCCAGAGCACGCTATGATCGCACCTCAATACGACAACCAGATCTACCCATCTTTCCGGCCACACATCACACGTATGCCAATCCAACACCAAACCACCTCTCTCCTCGCTCTCCTCACTCTCCTTCGCCTGTGCCAGCTCTTCCTGGTCGTATTCATCCGACTCGACCGGTTCCGGCGCTTTAGTCCCTGTCAAAGGCTCCAGGTGATCCAGTAGCTGGTCTTCGTTGACTTCGTAACTCTGCCATTCTTCGAGGTATTCGGTGTAGAAGCCTTCCTTTTTGACAAGGACTCCTACGTCGATTTGGCGTAAAGGGTGCGAGGATGAGCCGGAAGGTGAGTAGGAAGAAGCAAGGAGGGATGAGTGTGTCGATTTGCCGGTTCCTGGCGTTCCCGTAATAACAATGTTCGGGTAGGAGCGGACCATCTTGGGATCCTCAGAGAAGGGTTGCTGAAGCGAAACACAAACCTGCGATCGTGCAACGCTGAAGTTGATGGCCCGCCTGGAGTGTGCGAGGAAGAGCTCGTTCGACGCTCGTCAGTGTCGGGATGGTTAGGTGTAAAGCAATGATGCAAGCGGGTCGGGTTGGATGGTTGAAGAAAAAGTTTTGGAAACCTAAAAAAGGTTGTGTGGAGCAGCACGATGCACCAAAATTTACCAACAGGTGCACTTTTCGGTGTAACAAACCCAAACGAATATTTTCGTCCCTCAACGCCGCGTGCTGTTGACGATTTCTTGGGCTCACTTCTTATTCGGGATTCGAAGAGCAGGCATTGACTGAGCTCCTTTGAGGCCATTAGCAATCAACACCTAGCACAGCAGTGGGGATTCACAAGAGTCGGGAACAATTCTGTTAGAGACGTTGTCATTGAGCATAGTATATCTGGAAACAGTCGATCAACTTGAAGCAAAACAACATCCGCGACTGGATCTAGAGACGAGCACCACCGCCAACAAGCAGCTGGCTACCATTCTTGAGCGTTGCCACAGCCTCGTTGACCATCTCATCGACGATCTCTTTGGCGGGCTTGATATCGCTGATGACCGACGCACACTTGCCGAGCAAGAACCTCTGCCTGGCCTGAGCCTCCTTGCTACCTTCCTCGTCGTCGTTTTCGAGATCGTGGTAGACGGGGATGACACCTTTCTCGGTGAGGCTCTTAATTTCATCCGGGCGCGATTCCCAGTCCATAATGTAAGGCGTCTTGAAGACACGTAGAGGACGACCGGTGAAGATGATGGTACGGACATCGGTTTCGTGCGTCGACTTGAGCACCGCCTCCTTGTGTGCCTTGGGAGCACCGGACTCGGTGGAGGCGACGAAACGTGTACCAACCCAAACACCGTCGGCACCGTAGCAGATGGAAGCGGCAAGACCTCGGCCGTTGAAAATACCTCCAGCAGCAACAGTGATGATAGGTTTGCCCGTAAGAGGAGACTTGTGTCCGCGGCAAATGTCAACCACACGAGGCGCAATGATCGACAGAGGGACATCTCCCGTATGTCCACCACCCTCACCACCTTGGAAGATGATCATATCAACGCCCGCTTCGAGCACCTTGGGTGCGTGCTTGGGGTGACCAATGATACCAGCGACGATGATCTTGGCAGCGTGCAGCTTCTTGACCACCTCGACGGGGGGCACACCGACGGCCGAGACGAACAGCTTGGCACCGGACTCGATGATGATATCGATCAGCTCGGGGAGCTGTCCGTTGGTGTAGTCGGTGTTGGTTTTGCGCGCACCGCCGCCCACCTTGGGAAGCAGCAGATCGACGCCGAACGGACCATTCTTGTCCTTCATGTGCTCCTTGAGTTCCTGAATCTGCTTGCGGAGCCAGTCCTTTGTCCAGCCGACTCCGCCAATGACACCGATTCCACCCGCATTCGTAACCGCTGCTGCGAGCTCGGGACCAGCAGCGACGTTCCTGTATGATTGTGAGGAAGGGCTCGTATCAAATCGGCCAGAAGGGGAGGAAAAGGGGTTGTGTCGACGTCGCGTCAATATTGGCTGCAAGTCACAGCGAGTTAGGTGGTTATACACTTACATGCCGGCAAGCATGATGGGGTGCTTGATGCCGAAAGCCTCGGTGAGCGGCGTCTTGATTTGTTGTGCGGATGCCATGATTGCGTTTGTACAAGTTTATGGTGTACGGGAGGAACGAGGCACGAAAGGCAGCGGCGGAACAAATTGTACGTTGCGCGAAAGTCAAAATGCGGGGAAAGCAAAAGGGCGCAGACACAGGAGCAGCATTTGCAGTGTTGCAGTCTCGGAGCAGCAAGGTGGGCACCGCGACCCAACCCAGCCATCCTATTCCAGCTCAGCTCATCATCTCGACCAAGTCCTAGTTGCCACCGAAACAATCAACGCGCTGCTGCTGTGCAGAGTGTACGATTCTTGTCTGACAGGTCGGCTTCCTTTGTGTGCTGATTTACCGGTGCTGCCGGTGTTTCCGGCTAGGCGACGCGCTATGGGCGCTTAGAAAGAGCAAATTAGGTTGCGCAAGGGTCTCTCTGTCTACAGCTCTTTCCGCACGGTAACTCGGTACGATCTTCTTTTCGAGAACGAGCCCTGGTTCGGCGTGAACCCCTGCATGCTCACACACATTCAAATGTGCACGCTTGCGTCTGTCACAACGCTCCTCCCTGACGATCCTCATCGTATCGGACCATCGATCCGAGTGATCGTTTAACCCCCGAAGATGAACGAAACGGCGGAGCAGGCGTCTACGACAGCGGCAGCAACCATCGAAACCAACTTTGTCGGCCGCACCAGCATCGTCCACATCCCCGATGGCCGCGCCTTCTGCGGAACGTTTGTCTGCGTCGATTCGGGCAAGAACATCATCCTGGCCAACACGGACGAAACCAGGGTCACACCAGAAGGACGACCATCAACTCGCAACGTTGGCATGGTCATGATTCCCGGAGAATACGTGGTCAAGGTCGAAGTACAACAAGATGTTGTTGGTCAATCAGCGGCTCGACCCTCGCTATCACAGTCGGGATGGCCGGACGATGATTTGATGTACACTTGATTCGGATCTGGGACAAGAAGGCAGCAACTGTCTTTTCTGCTAGATGCTTCAGACGAGCTTGGATTGCAAGGCATGCTCGCACCGCTCGTAGAGCATGGTTGAGACCACGTCCAGCTCTACACCGAGTTCGTCGCTTGGGTTCTCGATCCTTCGCTCGTGCACCTTGCTCAGCAGCGTCGACAGCGGACCGAGTAGACGTCCCTGAATGTAGTGCAGTGCATCTTTGTAGGCGAAGGAGAGCATCGTGTCAAGGCAGATCTCGAAGATCGGCGTAATCGACACGAGCGAGCCCGCGCTTTGGACCTCGATGACACCGTAAGGGTCATGCACCTCGTGCGCGAGTCTGACGAGAATAGCGGAGGCGATTTCAGTGGCTACATGCCACGCGAACCAGCTGTTTCGCCTCTGCATCCGGTCGAGGAGGCCAGCTGCGATTGTGACCTGTTCTTCATCACGCCACATCAGGTCCACCAGCAGAGACACCGCCAAATTGATCAAGTACATCCTGCTATCCGTCTCCTGCCAACCCAGCTCTGCCGATCCATCAAGCAGGATTCCGAGCAACCCGAGGATATAGAGTCGCTGAATCGAACCCCATTCGACGCTCGCGGCTGCTCGTTCAAGACTCTCGAGGAGAAGATGAACGACTTGATCAAATTCCTCCGATACCTGTTCACCGTTGGCGTGCAGCATACGCAGGACTGACAGCAACCTGCTAGTCAACTCGAATGGTCCCTCCACTGGGTTGGGCTGTCCTATGAGCCCCTCATCGAGCTCCCGACGCTCCGAAGCGCAGGAGAGCTCGATCCATCGGCGCGTGGTATCAATGGTGTGTCGAGCCTCGACCTTAGATTCTTCTGCGAGCGATAAAGGCGCGAAGGTCAAGGTCAGGATCGTGTCATGTCAGTTTCGTCCCTTTCGACTCGGTATGGGCTTACCGTGCCGCCACTGCGCTACAAGCACGAAAAAATCTCTATAGACTGCCACTGCAAAGGGCAAAGGCCGCTGCGGAAATTGCTGTAGCGATCGCAGGAACAGCGAAGTGTCTCTCTCAAGAGTGTCTCTTACTTCGAAGCCTCCCTCGTCAAGCAATTTCTGCGTGCCGCTGAGCACGGTCTGCGAGGAACACCGCGGCAAGGCACAGAGATGGGAAGAACAGCTCAGCGCCTCTATTTTGCTGTGTAATGCCCAGATTGGTACTTTGTGATCGACCTTACCACTGCTGCTTTCACCAATGTCTCCATCACTTTGGCCAAGCAAAAGAGGGTCTCGTGTGAGGACACTCAAGGCTGAGAAAGGAACATCATCACCGCCTCTTTATACTTTCGGCGAGCGAGGCATGGGCCCGCCAGCAAGCTCAGTGCAGCTCGACTTCTGTATCTGCAATGAGCCCTAAGAGCCCTAATCTTTGACTTCCTCCGATCGCAGAGCCAATCGGATCGTTCGTTGCGGGAGGTGGCTACTTCGGCTTGGAGCCGATGGTCCATCACTGCATCAACGCTCGCTTGCTCTCTGAATGGGCATCGGAGCATCCAGATGAGAGAGTGCGGCTGCAATATTCTGCAGCAACAGCAGTCGGGTTTGAGCTCAGTCTGGAAGAATTGATGAGTACGACGTTCGGGTGATCCGAGTCAGAATTAAGCTCTAAAGCCACGCAAAAATATGCCGATGTGAAGACCGAGCCTGCAACAGGTTCGGGCTGAATCCGCGTCTGGAGTCACTTCGACGCTCGGACCGTGTGACCTGTCAAACCGCTTCAAGTAGATAGACAGCCACCACTCATCAACCCTCGAAACGCTCTGCATCCCGCACATCCAGTCACCCTCACTAGACTGACCATCGAGCCAGGCTTCCGGAACAATGACAGCCACCGACGACGAGGTGGTCCTCTGCTGCGTCCAGGACAGCCCTGTCTCCTTCGACCTGCAAGCATCCTTGGACAAGCTCACAAAACTTGCCCGAGAGGCCGCAATTGAGGCACGTGCTGCCGCATCCTCGCCCTCGACTCCCATCGTGGTGCTCTTTCCGGAGGCGTTTCTGAGTGCCTATCCTCGAGGACTCGATTTTGGCGCCAAGATCGGCCACCGTACCGCCGAGGGACGGAGCTGGTTTGCGCGCTACCATGCGTCGTCGGTGCCTGTTTGCGACACAGAGGGTCCGGAGATGACCGTGATCAGGAATGCAGCCAGGGACAACGGAATCACGCTGGTTGTGGGTGTCATCGAGCGATGCGATCGACCCGAGACGGGGAAAAAGAGGCAAGAGTATGGAAGCAGTGTGGCAGGCGGCAGCGGAAGCATCTACTGTACTGCACTCACCATCTCGGAGACCGGAGAGGTTCTTGCTTCCCACAGAAAGCTGATGCCTACGGGGACAGAACGCTTGGTATGGGGACAAGGAGATGGGGAGGGGATCCGGGTAACGAGGACTCCTGCGGGTAACGTAGGAACCGTGATTTGTTGGGAAAACTACATGCCACTTCTACGAACAGCAATGTACGAGCGTGGCGTCGAGGTCTACTGCGCTCCCACCGCCGATAGCAGGCCATCGTGGACAGCGAGCATGCAGCACATCGCCATGGAAGGCCGCTGCTACGTCGTCTCGTGCAACCAATTCAACACCCGCTCCGACTTTCCAGAAGACTATCCGGCACTCCACGATCTCAAGCCAGACGAGGTGGTGACACGAGGTGGCAGTGTCATTGTAGGACCTCTCGGCTCCATCCTTGCAGGACCTCTGTGGGACAAAGCCGGCATCTTGGTGGCCAAGGTCAACAAAAATGAGCTTGTCGAAGCCAAGATGGATTTCGATGTTACAGGCCACTACGCACGGAACGATGTGCTGCGCTTACATGTCAATGACAAGAGCAACTGAGGAGCATCAATTGCATGAACCGACCTTTGCCAATGACATCGAGATTCACGACGAAGATGCACGCCGAGATCAAGTTTGTGCGTCGGTTTGCCATGCGTCTCCTTTCGTATCCTGCCAAGCTTGCCTGCGATCTCCAGAGCCTACAACGCCAAGATGCGCTCACATGGCGGGTCACTCGGAATTCGGAAAGATGCCAAAAAACTGTCGCGCACGTCGCCGTCCGGAATCGTCGTGGCGTACGTACTTGGCACTCGCCTCCAGTATGCGAAGCTCCATATGGATGGTTCAGAATCGTGCAGTTCCGAGCCCAGGATCCGCGGAAATTCATCCCGCCCATGATTTGTCCAGCCCTAATTTAAGTGTAAAAATGCAAAGCCGGCACATCACGGCATGGCAGGCCGGCGATCCTCTCTCCAGGCCATGTGGTCTTCACCTCGTCAGCTGTGACACACAGATTGACTGAAAGCTTCAGAGACTATGTCGCATGCTGATGAGCACCAACAGTTGCTCGGAATTCGGACGATGCGGAATACCTAGAGGGTCGGCTTGGCCGCGGAACTCGAATACGTGCTGAGGTAAAAGAAAACTTGGCGCGGCAAAAACCAACAACACACAAAACAAGTCAAACCGCAGAGAATTTACGCCCTATCTCGCGCAAGAGAACCCATCTCGCCGACAGTGACAAGTGCAGTTCCTTTGGTGGAGCTGCAGCTGCACCCTGCAGAAGTCGCTGTTCTCGAGACGGATTGGCTGGATCCGATTACTTCTCGTCGTTGCAGAGGTTCCTGCCGAGGCTGTGTTATCGGTCAGAAGATGGGTGTAGTTATCTTGTTCGCTCCGATCCGACGTGGTGATGCTCTGAGCTAGTGATAGCTTGCTCCCGGCTTGCTTCCGACTGTCATCGGCTCTGGACTCCATGGAGTTGGTCTTTCCCTGCCCGTCTTCTGAACAGTCACCTTCCTTCGATCTCATGGGTGACCATAACCTCACGCTATAAAGCCTCTGTGCTCATTCTCACTCTCGGATCAGTCCGACACGCTTTGTTGGTGGAGAGAAGCCGTTTCCCCGGCACTCTCGACAATGGCCTCCTCACAGCGTCATGATCATAGCATTGTAGCCACCGCCTCATCAACGCCACAAAGAGGGCACGTCGACTATTCTCCGCCCGACATGGCCACCACCAGCAAGGAGGAACGCGATTCGGTTTTGTCCCCATCGCTTCACCATGTCGACTCAAACAACGGCCAAGCGGCGCTGTCGTCCTTTGCCATCCGACGCAATCAGTTTCTTGCCCTCACCAAGAAGAATTGGATCGTACTACGTTCGTACTGGCTCATCAATCTCTTGCGGTGCTTGATCATCCCCATCGCATACTACATCTTTTTGGGTGAGGCCAAGAACTTTTTCAATACTACCAATGACCTCGGTCTTGGTCGACCGGTAGCGGTACGCTCTCTCTCAGAGAGTCTGGACGGCAGACCATTCTATTGGCTGGATCAACGCACGTCTACAGCTGGATCCAAGTTCTCGGCGCAACAGATCATCGATGTTATCCTCGACAATCTACAGCAGGACCAACGCTCGCTGGTGAGGCAGGTGGACAACGACCAAGAGCTCGGTCTGGCATGTCCACAAGCGTTCAACGGTCTCAGTGGATGTTTTGGCGCCATTTCCTTCACCAACATCACGGAACAGGGTAGTGTTACTTATACATTGAGGCAGGATCCCGGTTTGAACCGTGTCAAGGTCAGCTCAAATAGCGGTGATGCCGAGACCAGGACTTTTCCGATGCAGTTTGCCGTCGATTCTGCCATCTTGCAGCTCAACGGCGCTCCCACCTCCTTCTATGATCAGTCACCGCTCGAACAACCCTACTCGGAGCAGACCAACGCTGAGCAAGCAGAGTCACAACGAAGAGGTTTCCTCGGCGGCGTTGACCAACTCACCGTACTTGCCTTCTTCATCGGCATGCTCGGCGTCGTCTGGCACCTTCCGTCCTCTGTCAGCGAAGAACGCGGCTCTGGCATGACCGCCTTGCTCACTACGATGGGTTGTGCACAGCTGCCTCGCCTTCTCTCGTGGCTCTTTGGTCCCGGTGGTGCATATCTTCCTGCATGGTTCGTCATGGGTGGCACGCTCTCGGCGACACTGTGGACGACGAGCAACAAGGCACTCTGCGTCTTTGCTCATGTCTTGCCCGGTCTGGCTATGGCAAGTTGGTCCCTCTTTGTCGCCACCTTCTTTGCGCGTGCAAACGTTTCGAGCATCATCACCACCGCATTGGCGATATTGATGGCCATCGTGGCTCTTATCACGAAGCACATCGGAGAGGGAGGCGGGATTGTGATCGGATTGCTCTTTCCCCCAGCGTCGTTTGTGTACGAATTCATTGCCATCTCCGCATACGAACACGAAGGGCTGGCTGCTGATGTCACTGCATCACACGATGGCATCAATCGAGGTCCTTCGATCTTGGGTCAGATCCTTGTACAGGTCGTCGGCATCTTTCTCTTCCCGGTGCTGACCATCTTGCTGGAACGCAAGCTGTTCTTTGCAGAGCCTTTCTTCCAGTGGCTCTTCCGACGCCGCTCCTCCGTGTCGGCACGGGATGGTTCGCGCCATTCCGAGAAGGCAGGGTCCATCAACGGATCAACACCAGCACTGAAAATCAACAATCTGACAAAAAAGTATGGCAAGAAGGAGAGCAGTCTCGCCGTCGACAATCTGGATCTCGAAGTACCACGCGGCAGCATCACCTGCTTGCTTGGCTCCAACGGATCTGGCAAGTCGACAACAATCGGCATCGTTGGTGGTACTATCCGCAAGACTTCCGGCCAAGTCTACATCGATGGCTTTGAACGAGGAGCTGCCCCACCAGGCCTGATCGGTGTCTGTCCTCAAAAAGATGTACTCTTCAATCAGCTCAACTGCCTCCAGCACATCGAGCTCTTTCGAGCCATCAAACAGCGTCGTGGCGCAAAAGAAGATGCTGCTGATCTGCTCACGCGTTGCGAGCTTTCGCACAAGTTCAAGGCGAGACCGACGCAGCTCTCGGGAGGTCAAAAACGACGTCTGCAGACGGCGGCTGCGTTGGTGGGGCAGTCGACGTTTCTCATGTTTGACGAAGCGACGTCTGGATTAGATCCCTTGTCGCGCCGTGCCATCTGGAAGATCTTGCTCAGCGAGAGGGGGAAGCGCTCGATTCTCTTGACGAGCCACTTTCTAGACGAGGCGGATTTGCTTGGAGACCATATCGTCATCCTGGCAGCGCCGGGAAAGAAGCTTTGTCAGGGTACGCCAATCGAGCTCAAGACGCGCTTCGGTCAGGGAAGCATCATTCAAGTGTCCCCTACCGGATGCGGAGTGCTCACCGTCCTCGAAGACGTGTGTCCCGGTAGCAAGCAGATTGCAGCCCTCGAGCCGGGCCAGGACTCGTTCCTGATTCCGCCAACCGAGCAAGCACACGTTGCTAGAGCGCTGCAGGCGATCGAAGAGCGGAGAGCAGTGCTTGGTGTCCAAAGTTACGATGTTGCTGGACCCTCTCTCGAGAGCGTCTTTCTCAGCCTCAATTCGGAACACGCTCGATCAATCGGCAAACAGGAAGAAGTCGACGAGATGCAAGGCAACGTCGATCATCGCCACGACGAATCCGAATTGTCGGATGGTGCAGTTGCAAGCGTCTTTGCACTCACGCTAGCACAGTTGGGCAAACGCATGGTGCTCTATCGCCGCATCTACCTTCCTGCAATTTTTGCCATCCTGGTGGCTGTTCTCGGCTCGATCGTGCCGCTGGCGTTCTTCTCGAACCGCAATCCGTCGTGCAGCCGTGGCTTCACAGATCGCGAGTTGTTCGAAAGCGCCAACTTCTGGGATGGGGCAACGTCCATCACCGAGCTGCTGTACGCTGCGCCGGTGGCCAACGCGCAAACTGTATTCGGGACTGGTTTCAACCTCAGCGCGTTGGCTTTTGATCGGGTAGCTTTGGACCAGTACAACGCGTCAATCACAGAGCTTTGGGATGCTGATCAGCGAGGAGCGGGAGGTATTGCGCTACCGGGCAACACGATGGGCGAGAGAAATCAGTTTTCGTACCTAGCTGATCAAGGACCGCTCATTCCCATTGCAGCCCTCAATCTGCTCAGCAATGCCGGCCTTGCGAGTGTGCGCAATGCCACTGCTGGTGGTGATGGGTCACCCACGATCACTTCGCTTTACCGACCGCTGAGCAACCTTTCGCTGGGCAACGGTCTGGGATCAGCCCTCAAGTGGGCAATTGTATTCGGGTTGGTCCAAGCCGTTTGGCCCGCCTTTGCGGCTTTGTACCCGTCGGCGGAGCGCAACAACCGAGTCAAAGCGATGGCGCTGACCAACGGCATGCGTGCTGTCCCTTTCTGGCTGGGCCACCTGCTCGCTGAGCTACCCGTCGTCATCATCAGCACCGTTCCCGTCGCCCTTGTCTACGCCTTTGCTTCCGATCAATTTGCGGGAGAAGGCGTCTTCTGGGTGGTCCTCTTCCTGCACGGCGTCTCCTCGACTCTGCAAAGCTTTGTGGTCACGCTCTTTGCACCGAACCAACTGGCAGCATTTGCCATCGTTGCAGCGTGGAACGTTCTCGCGTTCCTTGTCTACTTTGCAACCACCATGCTTACCGTGACCTACTATGTCGGCAACGGTCTTTCCGGAGCTCTCGATGCGGGCTACTACGTGGAAGCGATCCTTGCGCCAAGTGTCAGCATGACCCGAGCCGGATTTGTCAGCGTCAACCTGTTCAATCTGCTCTGCAATGGCAGAGGAGGCTACAAGTCTGGCGGAGTCGGAGCGATCGATCTACTCGGCGCCCCGATCGTCTACACAATTGTATGGGCGTTGGTTTGCTTTGCGATCCTGGTTGCACACGATTCGGGCTATCCGCTCTTGCCATCCTGGTTCGGTGGTTTGCGCCGGACCCGTCGCCGCGGAGTCACGTCGCAGGATGCCGCGGAAGAAGAGTCCAGAGTGCAGCCTGTGGGGCAGGGGGTGAGGGAGGAAGCGCTGCGACTGGATTCGTCGGGTTGCGACGATGTGCTGCAGGCGAAACACCTCAACAAGTCGTATGGACGGCTGCTTGCGGTCGATGATGTCTCGCTGGGCGTGCGAAGGGAGGAAACGGTAGCGCTACTAGGTATCAACGGCGGAGGCAAGACGACTACGCATGCGCTCATTCGTGGTGAACTGACACCCGACTCAGGCAGTGTTACGATTGCAGGTATCGGAGTTGCGCAACAACGCACTCTGGCACGATCCCACATTGCTTCAGTTCCGCAATTCGACGGGCTGGATCCGTTGCTGACAGTGCAAGAACATTTGCGTACGTACGCACGGATCAAAGGTGTCCCCTCTTCGCAGCGCAAGGACAACGTCAGTGCCGTGATGCATCTGACCAATCTGACTCAGTATGCGGATCGTCGTGCTGGCGCTCTTTCGGGTGGAAACATGCGTAAGCTTTCGTTGGCGATAGCGCTACTCGGCAATCCTGCTGTGTTGTTGCTCGACGAGTTGTCCTCCGGCGTGGATTCATGGACCAAACGAGGACTCTGGCAAACGTTGCGTCGAGCCGGGAAAGGCAGGGCAACGCTCATCACCTCGCACAGTATGGAAGAAGCGGCCGCACTGGCATCACGTGTCGCCATCCAGGCTTCCCGCATCCTCGCCATCGACACAATCGGAAATCTGCGCAAGACACACCCGAGCTACGAACTGCAGCTCGACATTGCTCAGCACCACCGTGGATCGCTCGAAGCGTATGCCAAAGTTGAGCACTTTGTGAAAAGGCTCTTCCCGCGAGCTACCACGTCGGACGAAGCCAGTGCTAGGTTCGAGATCCCGCTCGATGGAGGAGATAGTGTCGCCGGGCTATTTGCCAAGTTGGAAGGTGCGAGAGCGGAAAGAGAGGAGGCTGGAGTTGTTGGGTATCAGATCAGCCCTGTGTCCTTAGAGAGCTTGTTCCTGCACATTGTCAGACAGGCACAGTCGGATGCTGCCAAGGACGAGATCGGCCGCCATCACGGGAGCGGAAAGTAGCGAAAGGAGTCTCTTGGACGATGGAATTCGCTTTGGCGGCATAGAACATGGAACATAAAATAGTTGATACGGCTCAGATGCCACCAAATGACATGTGAGACAAACTCGAGCACAGGCGTTCATCGTGTATTGTGACTGACGTGCAAACTCGAACGAGATGATGTGAATTGATACATTCGCGGCAGACAGTTGGTGACGCGGAGGCGCGTGTGAGCCGTGCGCTCCGCGGAAAGTCAAAACGTCAGCAAAGCTGTGAAAAGCCAAGAATCGGATTGCCGCGGAATCACAAAATTTGGTTATGAGATAAGTGACATGGCGTCAAAACGCGCGGCGGCGCCTGTCAAGATAGTGTATCGAACGCAGCTCCTTCGTTTGTCCTACCAGATCACCACCCTTGGTTATCAACCTCGAACTCGATATAGACCACATTCTTCCTAAACCCTTATCGCGCTTGACTTTTCGTCTGGATCGTTTCGCCCTACGCCTTGCTCAACTGCACCATCCCTAGAACGGACGACTCACAATGCCAGCCCCGACTGTCCACCTGGTAGTTATCCATCACGGCCTCTGGGGTTCTCCCTCCAACACCGAGTATCTCACCACCACCCTGGCCAAGCACCACGGCGGAACCATCCCCCCAAACTGCAAGCTCACCCCTCCCGAATCTGCATCCACCATCTCGGCCCATGCCTCGACTCACCCAAACGCTGCTAGAGACGACATCCGAATCATCGTTCTCAACAGCGAGGTGAATTCGGGCGATCATACCTACGATGGAATCGATTGGTGCGGGGAGAGACTAGTCAAAGATATCTATAGCGAGGTGGAGAGGGTGGAGAAGGAGGAAGAGGCGAATGTGGGCAAGCTGAGTTTGATAGGATATAGTTTGGGAGGGTTGGTGATCAGGTATGCTGCCGGGTTGATGTATGCTGATGGTTTTTTTGCCGAGACAAAGACGAAAACGAATGGGGGAAAGAAAGAGTTGCCTTTCAAGTCGAGACCAGCAGCTGCTAGTATGAGCACGATCGCAACCCCACACCTGGGCGTCACATTGACAGGATCCACTTTCAGCAAAGTAGCGGCTGCCGTGGGCAGTTCCAACCTGGGCAGAAGTGGCAAACAGCTCTATCTGGCTGATCGGGGCTGGATTCCACCTGCCTCTGTGTCATCGGAGGAGACACTCAAAGCCGAAGCAAACGGCTCTGATGGGCTTTGCTTGATCGAAGCGCTTTCCGATCCACGATTCAACTTTATCACCGCTATGCGCCTCTTTCCACGCATCGATATCTACGCCAACGCCATCGCCGATCTTACTGTCAGCTACCGCACCGCTGCATTTGAGCTACACGATCCATTCTTGCTCCCGGACCAGATTTCGCTCGAACGCGATGCCGACCACCCAGCACTTGTCGCCTCCTTCTCAATTACCACTGCGGTCAAGACACCCAAGCCGTTCTGGCGCAAAGTGGTAGCCAGACTTTCACCCAACAATCTACCGTGGCTGCTCAATCCGCAGCGATTTCCGTTTGGGTTCCCGCTCAACTATATTGCGCTAGTATGTCTCCCCGTGGTGCTACCGGTCATGATGGGGTTGGTGTTGCACAAGTTGAGGTCCGACAGCAAAGTGTCGAATCGGAGGGTGGAGGAATTTGAGCGCTTATGGGCGGTGGAAAATGGCTTGTTGCCTGAAAACAAAGACGAGGATGGTGTTGATTCTATCAAGCAGCAAACATCAAAGAAGAGCAAGGTTAGCAAGATGGTCAGGCTGGATAAAGCGACTCGCGGCGATTTGGAACGCAAGCGAGTCTCGAACTTTTTAGCTGCCGTCGAAGCCGAAGCGGAAGAGACACTTCGTGAAGTTGGTGAGGATTACGTCCGCACATCTGCCTCGGCCACCACTTCCCCTTCCGCTTCCACCTCTCCAGCCTCCCCTCCCACCCCGGACAACGAACGATACAAGAGCAAACCTAACACACCCACCCGCTTCCCCTCGCTGGAATCCTTCACCCCGTCTCCCGACGAGTTCCCCCTGCTCCCCACACAACACCGCATCCTCTCCAACCTCAACGACGCCACCCTGCTACCCCAGGTCAAGAAACATCTCGCCCACTTCCCAGACGTCCTCAACAGCCATGCCGTCATCATTGTGAGAACGCCGACCATGGAAGCGCATAAAAAGGGCATGGATCTCATCAAGGCTTTTGTGCAAAGGTTTGGGATCTGATCCGTTTGAACATTGCCAGTCAGATGGCGTCGCCTTTGTTGTCGTTCGAGACGACAGTTGGAATGCCGATAACTACTTGTCAGACGTTTTCCCGATTTGTTCCACTTCTTCACCGCAGCGATAGAATTGATGGCCTGCATCTCATGCATCATGTGACAATGAACAGGAAGGCGAGCAGTGCAAGTGTGACATTGGCAACCAGCCATGGGCATCGCTCGAGACACTGACCGTTGATTGCTTAAGCCCTGGAGGTCTTGAATGACAATTACTTCGGACGACGGGGCGACGGGTCAATCAAACTTCCTCCGCACGTTGAGGCGCAGTTCGAAACAGAAGATCGCAGCCGCAGCCAACTGGTGCAGATTAAAACGAAACGCGAGCGACGCCAAGAATGAGGAGGCGTTGACAAGAGCGAGACACGGCTCTTGGGTATGGATGCGATTGCTGGAGTACAGTGCGATAAGGACAATAGGAAAAGGACAATTGAAAAACGAAAAGGTGGCAAAGAATGCGACACTTCAGAATGTCGACTCCTTGCCATAGTTGCAGAGGTAGGTCTCCCAGTGACCAAAGTAATCTCTGTTTCGAACGTTCCTAGAAGACGGAGAGGCGCCATGGCGGCGAGGTGCGATGCGAAGCGGTGCGTGCTCTACGAGCTCGGGCTTGCGGTTGGACCTATGCTGGGCCTGAGGACTGGGAGGCGAGTAGATAAGCTGACCGTAGGCATTGCGTGCGGGTGGCTGAGCCAGCTTTGACGATGTCTGCGTCTGCTGCTGCTTGCGCTCTGCGGCGCTGGCCTGAGCCCGAGTAAAGTCAATGATGGCAGACAGAGTGGCCTTCGGAGAGAGCGGAATCCTTGCTCGACGTTGCGACTCGGTATGAACAACCGCATGTGCCCAGCGAGAGACGCGGCCTGGCGAAGCTCGCGCCCCGCGTTGGACAGGTGCATCTGGTGTCAAGGGAGAGAGTCCATCGTTAGAAGAGCCTGTAGGTTGCGTGTAGGCCGGAAAGGCGAGCATGCTGCAACGAGGCAGGGGCGAGCTGAGCGATCTAGGAGAGACAGGCTGTTCTGGCTGAGGCAACACCTTGCATCCAAGGCTTGCACCGGGGCAGCTGCCGCAGTATTGTGTGCTGGAAACCGAGAGCATGCGCGCGCCCGTGTAATCGAGTTCATGGTCGACGATGGGCCAGAAGCGCTGTCGTTCAGGAGCACGCTCGGCATCGCGCTCGTCGTACGGCTCGACCATGCGTGGCTTGAAAGCGTTTGAGCCGGAAATCTGCGACCAGCCAATGGGGGCTGTGCGAGTAGCTGAGAGCAGTCTGAGTTCTGGCAGCAGGTCCACCCTTGACGAGTCGACCTGCACAGCCTGCGCTGGCGTTGCACGTGTGGCAACGGATGCTGACACCAAAGCATCTGGTTCTCGTTCGGGTGTTGCTGTTGGCGCCTTGTTCGATCGAGCTTGTCGGCGCCGTTGTTGCTGCTCACGAGCAGCTCGCCACGACATCACGGAAAGTCCCCTTCGCGAGGAAGGAGACTTGGCAACATCACCAGAATCGTGCACGTCTGAGAACCATTTTCGAAGGGCCAGCGGTTTCGCCATGCGACTCTTCTTGGTGGGTCGCGGGAGTTTGACTTCGCCGTCCGAAAGAAGTCTCTTCGCGGTCAGAGGTGGCCGCACGGGTGGCGCGCGGGAGGGAAAAGTGGGAGAGGCTGTGGCGTGTCGCCGGAAAGGATCGACTTCAGTGCAGCTACTGGCATCCGAGTCGGAAGCCTGTGTGAGCGGGGAACAAGATTGCGATGCTGCTGAGTCACGCCAACTCGATTCACTGATGGGCGGAGATGGAGTGGTGGAGCTCTGTCGTTGTGGCTGCGATGCTTTGATAGACAGAGAAAGCTGCTGCGGTGCCGTCGTGAGAGTTGCAGCATGCGACGTAGAGAGAGACTGCATTCTGCTTCGCATGGGCTCGAAGGCGGCTGATTGATAGGGCTCGAGGGTTGATGCCATAGGGGACCGAGATGAGGGCGCCTAAATGCCAGAGCGCCCCGACAAGCCGATGGGATACGAGGAGATGCCGAACAGCAATAAAGAGCTCGTCACCGGGAGCCGCAAGATGGACGAGCCAAGTCGCTATCGTTGATGAGAGAGGCTGCTGTGGTTGGACAAGATGCGCGGTGAAGATTTCGACCAAGCGAGGATGGTGAGGCGAGCGGCTGAAATTGGATGGAGCGTGTATATATCCAGAGACAGCTGGTCGAGGGTGATGTGGTGTGATGAACGGAAGGCGCGATGGTGAACGTCGAGAGGAACAAGGAGTCAGCACTATATCAGGGCAAGTTTCGGATCAGATGACAGGTTGACAGATCCAGCACCAGCACACCGGAAAGGACGTGCTGCGATGCACATCGGAGGGACCGAACGGGGCAGATGCACGCGCATCGACAATCCGTGGCCAAGATTTCTGCCGCCACGATCTGGATGTGATTCAACGGCGTGGAGTGAGTTATCTTTGGACTAAGGCCATGAGGCGCACACAATGCAAGACACCCACGCTGCACACGCACAGAAAGAAAATCCCAAAGAGACTACAGCAGAGAGTCGGAAAGGATGCGAGCGGGGATCATCTACCACACAGCGAGAGCCGAAAGAGAAGTCGCAATCGGTGAAGGCTCGATCTCGGAGAGCATCGCAAACATGGGAGAGGCAGGATGCACCACACAACAGGCATCAGATCACTGTGCAGCTTTATTTGTTTCGACAAGCGATCGTTGACATTTTGGCTCTGGCTCGATCGGAACTGTTTCAGCTTCGCAGCTGCACCACCAAGTCTTCATCAGTTGCGCCTGCAGCGTGCGCTTGTAGTCGGGATCGCTTTGCTCAGAACAAAAAATATAAACAATTCTTTTCTAGGGCGGTTAGATATTCTGGGTGTCAAGCGAGTCATTGCCAGCTCCATCAACGTCACTTGGGCTTCAACACCAGCGCTGGTTACTGCCGACTGCCTGGATTCGCTGCCTTGCCGTTTCGCTTTGCGTCGCTTCTCTTTGTTCCGTCACCTCATTGAACAGCAGTGATGAAAAAAAGCAACTTTCCTCTTTGTACATGTGTTTCAATGCAGCACGCATGCACACGAGCTTGTCCATTAAGTCAAGTACCGACCAAGGGGCACGGAACGGTTCCTTTGGCCAGCGCGCAAGAGAGTGTGAGCGAGGGCCACAGACTGAACATGCTACTAGCAGCGTCACAGTCATGCTCAAAGCCAGTGACGATGATGGTGACGATACAAAGAAAAAGGTTATTTTCCACTAAGCTGGAGGCGACGATCGATGACGATGGGTATGAGATGGATGGATGGCGTTTTTGTGATATCTGGGTCGAGAGCCAGATCGCATCCACTCTGCCGGATACCACTCTATTGCCTTGCAGAGGTCCCCTCCTCTTTCCTGGTTGAGCTTTCAGCCTTGCTTGTGTTGAGATCGCAGCAGAACTTGTAAGTGGTGATTTTATCGCCTAGTAGACATAATTCACTACCGTACCGAAGCCTCGCATCCGGGACAAGCTGTGTTGACTGACGCAGTGGTATATCCCGAAGAAAAATCACGCAGCCTACTGCACAATATGTACTGTAGATCGCCTGCTTGTCCGAGAGTGGGAGCGAGAAAGCGTCATAGAGACATAGGTACATTCAGGATTGCACGCAGCCAAGACAGTCTCTTGAATAATAACAAAACCGGTGACTTTCGCGGTTTCTTTCTGGGCTTCTTTGCAATTTCTCGATGCTCAGTCAGAAGCGACGTCCAAGCACGGCTCGCTTGGCATCGAACATCACGCTTCCATCGGCGATCTCCATCCGACACCCAGGCGTTGCTCCGAACAATCCTGGGCTCTGCAGTGCAAGATTCTCGTTGCAGCCGACAAGGTCGTGACGATCACGGGTCGACTTGCCTGAACCGTCTGAGACCAAGGGCAGCAAGACCATGGGTTATTCCTACGTTGGAGCGTGTCATTGGTCCCTTCCTACTGCTGCTGCTTCTGCTGTAGGCGGATCTGCGTACTCACACTCTCTGCCCATCCCAATGAGATCGACAGTAGAAGCGATGGGCTTCTTACCTGGATGGAACGTGACATTGAAGAGACAGTGGCTGGCGAGAAGCTGGAATGCGCACGCCCAACGTCACTTGAAGTTCGATGTCCAGGTCGAGGTAAAGCCACGAGTGACGAAAGAGAGGCGTTTGGCTGTCACCTTTTGTTTCACACTGGAGCGATCTCTGCAATGTATTGTGCGGCGGTGAGACAGTTCGTGCCTAATATTAAAATTGCACTTCATGCCTCTCTTGCTCTTGCATTGTTGTCGCTTGGGAAGAGTCAAGAGCATTGTGCTGACGACAGACAGGGCAGCTGATGATGGGCCCGTTCTCTGCCACTTTCATCGATCGTTCCGATGGGCGAAGTGTCGTGGTTCCTCGTGCTGCTGCTGCTGTGTTTGACCGCTTAAACATGTACACGCGCTCATTGTTCACCCAAAGCAGGCCAAAAGAGCTTTATTTCGGTAGAAGCGAAGTGAAGATCGGTGGTGACGTTTTCTGGATACTGTTGAGAGCATCCCGGGATTTTTTTTTGAAAAAATTAAAAAAATAACTGTTCCTTTTGCAGTGAGACAATGAGATCTTTTTCTGAATATGCTTTGCCGTAGCGATCGTGCGATGTACACACAAAGTAACGTTCAGTTCAGGGGCGCGATTACTGCTGCTGGAGTTCTATCGAGATCGACGTGTCAGAAATCCGTGCTGATTCGACCTCTCCGACATCGCGGTCGACGCCCTTTCTGATCTCGACGACGCAGTCCTATTCTGCCACGCGATGCGCACCTCGCGCAACATGAGTCAGACAAACTCTTTGGGCTTGGCTCTCATTCGAACTTCGCGCGCCATCGTCACCATCGTCATCTTTGTCGTCGTCGTCGTCGTCGTCGTCGTCGCCGTCGACAATATCGCCGTCGTGCGCACCGCTGACTGAGGTGTCTGCTGCTTTCTGTGGGACTGACATCGGAGCACTCTCGGCTCCGCCGTATTCCCGTCATTCACCACCGATCGCTGGCTGCAGATGAGGCCACATGAACCCCGCCCTCCCTTCGGATCCAGTTCCTGTCGAAATCGTTAGGCGCGGAAACGCGGTGTCAAGGATGTAATGGGCTTGCCGTCGGCATCGTGGAGCTCTGAAGCAGACGGTCGTTTACAGTGTTGTGGACGAGCTGCTGCTGCTGCACCTCGCGATCGACTTGCGCTGTTTCTCGTTTGGCATAAGAGATCTTTCCCTGAGCACGCGGTCTAGACTCGCGAAGTCGGAATTGCATCCGAATCGAAAATACGCTGGCCTCAGCTTGATGCCGAACTTGCATGCAACGCTGCCTCGACCAAATTCATGCTCCTCGTGACCATTCCATTATCAATCAAGTAGGGACAGCAGGAATAGCTTCGATCGCTATCCTCTCTGAAACACATGTGAATGGAGAACTCCGACTCGAGAACAATGGCCGAATCTGAGGACACTTGTTCAACCGAGAAACAGGAACTAATACAGCCAAAATCGAAGGCCGAACACTCTCCAACGCAGGCACGTAAACGCGGAGAGCATTTGGCTCCAGCTCACCGACTTCTCGGCTGCACCATCCATCAAACGGTCAAGATTGCGTCCAGGGCGAGCAAGTACAGCCACACGATTCTGGAGGCTTTGACAAACTTTACGTATTGTCTTTCACACGGCTCCGGCAACCGGTCTTGACGAGCCGGCTGCTAGTAGCGAAACCACCACGGCAGCAGCGCAATTCGTTAGAACCGGCACTGCAGGGGTGAACGATTTCAAGCCCAGCGATGCTGGAATGCGTGCATGGAGGCGAGGGGCTTGCTGCATCAAAAATTCGAGTTCCGCTAGAATTTATACTCACATGCCTCGGCCTGCATTTGGTGGCAGTGGAGCCTCCTTGATTCTCTCGATGGGTCTCCGAGCTATCATTTGCACAAGGGATGGAGATGCTTCCTGGGTGGGTGTCTTGAACTCGTCGAGGCGGTCGCGTGTGTTGGAGAGGGTCTGATGAGGAGGACTCTAAAGCGGAGGAGAAGGGTTCACCCTAGAATTTTCAGAGAACACGCCTCGATAAGCCGTGCCTTAGGATGGGGCCGACGCCAGCTCGCCATCCTCAAGGCAAGTCATAAAGCAAGATAGAGGCGCTTCCACAATCACATCCTGCCATGCCTTAGGCCTCAAAGCGATTGAACTGATCAGACTGCTTCGAGCCGTCCAAAACGGAAACCACAAGAAAGACAAAAAATCGAACTGCAGCACCTCGGATTCCCGCGTGGTCCCCCACCGCAGTACTGACGAGGCGATACCTTGCTTAACTTCGCAGATCGGACGGGATGCGGTGCTTTCAAGGTTCTATGGCCGCAGATACTTGGGGGATGGGAAGAAACAATCATAATTGTTGTCAGCATGGTTTGCTTTTTTCGTTGGAACTCGAAGTTTAGTCGATGACTTGGAGAGGTGTATCAGCGCAGCATCTCCTCTCGAGGAGACGCTTCGTCACACGCGGTTGGCGGGATCACATATCTCACAGCAAAGTGTGCCGTTGAAGTTTTGGACGCATTTACACAGCCAAGCTGACCTTCTGAAGTAATACGGAATGATCTTGTGGATTTGGACGTAGAGCAGAAGCTTGTTGGGACTACAGCAAACCGCGGCTGGTCAGAAACGTCACTTCCGATGCATCCACTTTCCACTCGAGACTCTTTTCCCCTCCCACCTCTGGCTCAAACAGGCCTCCCGGTGCTACCTCTGCGCCACGCATCCGAGGTCCTACTGCCAACATCGACCTGACCACTTTGAGCTTGGCCGCACGGAGACTCGACATTCGTGCGGTTTTGGCACGCATTTCCAGCGGGTCGTTCCTCCTCTTCTCCACTTCAACGTGGGCGTGAGGTTGAGCTTGGGTAGATTCGAACAGCAGCAGGGGGGTGTCGTCGAGCAGCCGTGCATAGAGGCGTCTTTGCCTGCGTGGACGCGAAAAGTCTTGCGGGTGTGAGGTCCATCCTTGGGTTCGCAAGGCGCGGCTACGGTGTGCGACAGAACTGAACATGGAGCGATACGTGTCGACCATCGATCGGGCGCTTCGAAGATATGGTCGATGTTTGCTGTCGCTAGAGACATTGTTCCGCTTGATAAATTCGGAAGATTGATCACCAGATGCTCTGGCCTTCGACTCCAAGTGAGCAAACAAGCTCGGCCGCTTTGCATCTTGACCATGGCCAACTTCCACCATATCTATCGGAACCAACACCTTCCTCAAATACGCCTTGACAAACCTGCCCCTCGCATTGTTTACCCTCCTCCTGCTGACCGCTTTGCCAAAATACTTGACCAATGGATCGTCCAGCGCAGGCAAAAACGGCGGGGGAGGTCGACCGGTCAGATGCTCGCGGCTCTTCACCGCTGCCCCGTTCATGCTGGGTGTGCTGATCAGCAATGTCTGCAAGACGGGGGAAAAGATCTTGCCTTTGTCGGACGGCTGTCTTGCACCGGACGACGAAGAATCGGGTGTGCAAGTGAGGTCGGTGAGAACATCACGACGCAGCTTTCCCGTTCGCGCATAGGCAACCGACAGGGCACGGGTGACGCTATGCGGCCAGCCGAAATTGGCATCTGCCAGATGACGACGATGACTCTGTGCGCGTCGGATGCGCTTGGATTCTGTCGATGGTGGCCATTGCGATTGAAGCTGAAGCGAGCATATGTGGGAACGAGGAAGAAGAGGTTCGAGGTTCTTGCGTGCTAGGAAGCGATGGGAGGAGAAGACTACGGGATCGTCCAAGGTGGCTGAGAGGAGACGCGCTTGCTGCAGTAGGGTGCGGTAGAGGTGTTTAAGTCCTTCATGGGTGGTTGTGGAGCTCGCGAGGAGAGTGTGGGATGCAGTCGATGTCGAGGCCATCATCGTCCGTGCAACTCCGCTCTGTCTTGTCGAGGAGAGAAGAGAACACAATAAGTAAGGAGAAGAAAGCAAAACTAGATGATGAGATTGGACCCTGAATTTCTGCTTCTCGTCCGACTTCCGAATCGCGACCGAGAAGAACACGCAACCCTCACAAAACACCTCCTCTCCCTTCATCCATTCACCCCAATCCGCCACCTCCCTCAACATCTTGTCCTCTGCACACAACATGTCGTCGTCATCAACTGCATCGACGCCGCCGCCGCCGCCGCCGCCGCAAGATGCTCCACCAGCCACGTTCTGGGAAGCGCTCTTCACCTCGGTCTTTACACCCGAGTACAACACGGTGCCGCAACGCATCATGAACTTTTCATTCTACGGTCTCTTTGTCGTCCTCTTTATCCTCGTCTTTCTGACCAACTACAATCCTCATGTGATTGCGCTCCTCACGCTGGCAATCGGTTTGTGGATGAGTGTCAATTGGTAAGTTCTTCTTGCAAGGACAAAGGAAAAGCCAAGTGTGTTGCCGTAAAGGCAAAATGGCTGACAGATTCATTCGCGTTGACCATTAGGTTTATGAAGGAGCTCGCAAAGTTGCCGGCTAGCACCAAGCAGGTGCAGCAGATGCCACCGGTCCAAGAGTCCAAGAAGGACTTGTGATTCACCGAGACATCGCGGCTCATACAGACTCAGTTCAACACGTTAGCTTCTCGTACGCTCATCAACCGCAATACAAGATACCCTGCCCTGCAAACTCTTCAGATAGCACGAACAAGCCCCTTCGAGCATGACATGTTTACGATTGCCACCCCGTCCACCAGTACACTCTCACTATCCGACTCGCCAATCTCGCTACTTTGTCGGCGGTGGGTCCCTTCTCGGCGTCGCGCCCGACGAAGTGGTTCTATTCAACCGATCCACCTTGGGAGATCCTACGCCGCCAGAAGCTTTATCTTTGAGCAAGGACTGGAAAAAGCTGTGCAGCACTTCGGACTGTTTCGGCGCACCTGGCGATGTGGTCCCTGAATTGACGGCGGGACTGGTGGGACGGCTGCTTCTGTCTGATCCACTGCTACCAGTCATGGCTGCGACCGCGGCTGCGGCTGCTGCCGATGTCGACTCTCGTCTGGAAGTAGAGCTCGTTGAAGGGGTAGTCTCGAGTCGTGGACGTGCGCTGCTTGGTGCAGCTTCAGTGTGAAGCGCAGCAGCACCGTCAGCTCTGCCTTCGCGCGACATGAGTTTCTCCACCGACGGCAGACCGGCACTGGATCCCGCCATGGGACCCACCACGCCTCGCTTGCGGTTACGTAAATGGACAAGGGTGGGTCCCGATCTCGGGTCGGGATCCTTTTGCAGCGTCGCATGATGTTGTCCCAAGAACGTCTGCTCGTCTGGGATCCGCACTTTGCCGGCTGCATCCTTGCCCGCCGGCGCTGCCTGCCAATCCGACACAATGTCCTCATACAGCTTCATGGCTGACTGTACCTCGTCTGTACTGCCGTCCAACGAAGCGTCCCCTCGTCGCTCCGCCTGAAGTTCTTTTTCGAGTTGATCTTCCACCTCCCTTGTCTTTGCAAGACGGCGCGTTCTACGCAGCTTGTCGATCTCGCAGTCGTTGTTCCAGCCTCTGGCTACGCTGCGACAGTCAAATGGCTCGCGGAGCGCCTTGATCTTGCCCCAGCTATCCCAGCCTGCGGGGACGAGCAGCGTGTCGCGATCTGTGGTCGAGGCACGGTAAGGAAAGCCATAGACGGCGGCTCCGCCCGCTGATGGCGCAATAGCGCTGTTGCCCTCGGCTTGCGGCTGCTGCTGTAGTGACACGGCGGTTGATGGCGTAAAGAGACGATGCAAGAGGTAGGAGCGCAGGATATCGATCGATTGCGCGCGCATAGACGAGGTATAGAAGAGTGCAGCTCCGTACCTCATGCAGATGGTTCGAAGCACTTGCTGAATATAGTCGAATTGTTCCTCCTTGAACTCCTTGTCGCGTTCGAGGCGCGGAATGGCGTCTGCCTTGGTGCAGACGACGACGATAGGAATGCCGAGATTGTCGGTCAGAGTGCCTTCGGCGAGAGGATTCGCATCTGCTCTATCGAGCAGCCCGCTCACGGTGGTGATGGAGCCCGAGAAGGCGTCCGTGCTGCTGCCTGTCGACGGCTCTACTGCGGGAGTGTCATCTGTCCCATTGAGGGCGTTTGTCGCGCTCCCCTCGGTTGACCTCTGGACGGGCTCAACATATGTCCTGATATACGCCTCGAGCTGTTCCTTGATCTCGTCCAAAGCGACACGGGTAGAGCTCCATTTCGCATCGCGCTGCTGTTGTGCTGCTAGCCCATCGGTGGCAGCGTCGACGAGCTCGCCAAGGATGCCGAGCCAGTTGCGAAGTTGTTCCAAGAAAGTCCACGGCTGTTCCCAATCGAGCAAGATGACGACAACAGAGTCTCTCAGCGAGTCGATAGATGGCTTGGTAAGAAGGGAACGGTTTACGTCCGATAGAGTGGCAGAGGAGCTAGACAGCGTGGCTGAGGCGAGCGACGCCATTATGGCAGAAGCGTCGCGTTCGCTGGAGTTTGGGTTGGGCTCTGGGAATGCAAAGGGAAGCAACGATGTGTAGGCAGGCTCGGATGAATGAAGGGTATAGGCGCCAACACGAGCTACGATCTCGTCCCTGTCCTTTTCATCGCCGACATCAAAGTAGGCATACGCCAGACCCAGATCGTCGGCTGCGGATGTTGATGTTGCGGGCTTCGAGGTAGTTGTTACTGGCGGTGTTGCCGATGACTTGAAGTCTACGCGCGCGCCCGGATTACTGGGGGAAAAGGAAGATGCTCCAGTGGAAAGACCGAGCGGTGAAGTGGAAGCAAGAGCAGAGAGGAGCGCGGTTTTGCCGGAGTTGGGCTCGCCGAGAAGGACGATATTCTTGGTCGAGATGGCTTTGGAGCTCTTGACACTATTGAGAATGCTTGACCATAGATCCTGTTCTTGTTGCTGTTGCTGTTGCTGTTGATGTGACGATGAGTCGCTTTGCAAGGTTGTGGACTGCTTGAGCGGTGAGTCGGTCGAGTAGCCAAGTGGAGCAGAGGAGTTGGTGGTTTGCGGCCGAGCCGGAGATGCGAGCGCGTCCATGTCGCAGTCCTGCACAATGAGACAGTCTCACCAACGTTCTCCCACGAGATGATGGAGTAGATGCGGATCTGATCTTGAACGACGAGAGAGACAAAGTAAGAGAGAGAAGGGAGAGAGAGAGAGAGAGAGAGAGAGAGAGAGAGAGAGAGCAACACTTTTCAAACACGTAAAGTGCGTGTCGCTGCTGCGTCTATCTTTTGCTTTCAATAAAGTAACACGTCCTAGATCGCAATATCGGGATTCCGATCCTTCTGGAAATGTATACATCTTTTCCAAGTCCTACTACATTCTGATTGAAAAAGTGGAGTACACTGGCGGAGGTGCCAACGATGCGGCCCTGTGCCCGATTGCCAGGGTGTGGCCAATTTTGAATCACGATGCGCCAGTGTGTCATTTCACGATTTCGCCTCCGGGTTCACCTGCCGCCGCCTGTACAGTAGCTGTGCTGAGTCGCCCTCGCTGCCACTCACGGGCCAAGCTGTCCCGCCCGCAGCAGAGCGGCTAGCGGCTCGCTCGTGATCAACTTTGCCTCTCGCCGCACGCACATACACCTTCACACACACAGAGGCACCACCATCAGCTTTGCCTTAGCTTGTCGCTATTCTCGCGATTGACCACACGACTGCGTCGGCACTTCCAGCTTCAAGCTACTTGATCCATCATGTCGAGCCCACGACACTCGCCGCCGCCCTCGGCCGCAGCGCCCAAGCCCAAAGGTATTCTCAAGAACTCTGCCGAGCGTAGACCGTCCCAAGGCGAAACGCTTGGTCAAGACGAGGATGCTGCAAACAGATTGCAGTGGGATGAGTCCAACCTGACCCTGCACGAGATCCAGCGCGAACAGCAAGAGGCTCGTATGAAGATCGACGAGCCCAAAACACCTTTCGTCCATGGCACATCGCTCAACCCCGTCGGCGATGAGGAGCTGTTCGACCTCGATGGTGCTGCTCCAAGTGCAAGCCCAGCTGGTGGCAGTCGACGCGGCTCGGCGGCTGACCAGCTTGCGGCCAACACATCTGCCAATGCGGGACGAGCCCCGGGAGAAGGTCTCGGTCTCGCTGTGGGACTCGATGCAGCAGACTTGGCTAAAGGCGTCGATAGCTCGAATGTGACCAACAATACTGAACCCAACAGCCAGTCTCGACCGTCGTCGGCGAGAACAACATCGCGCTCGCCCTCGTTCTCGCTGCCTCCCAAGAGTCCTTCTTCGCGCCGATCCAGCTCTCGATCGGCCACCGCTGCTGCTGCAGACGATCAGAGGAGCGACGTTCGACAGCAGGCGCACGACATGGATGTGGACGAGGCGGATGACGGCCAAGTGGAAGAAGAGGATCCCGATCCCGAGACGCAAGCCAAGCACGCTGCCTTTGCTGCCAAGAGGAACCAGCACTACGGCAATGAGGCCGAGGCGATGAAGATTGCCGCTGCTCTTGCTGCTCAGGACGACGACGAGGAGGAAGATGACGAAGAAGCAGGCCTCCCACCCGTCTCAACCGGTCCGAACGGCTCTGCAGCGAGGTGATCCGTCTCGACCGATGCGTTCATCTCGATTTCGTCTCCAGCTCGTCGCCCCAGCTGTGCTCCTGTGTATCCACCAATGTTTGCACCGACTGCAATGTAACTCGAGTTTCACTTGTATCATCCAATTGCGCCGTTGAGCTGACTGAACGCTTCGGCACGCACGCTCTCGTCGACTGTGTCGAGCTCCTCGTCAAAGTGAATGCTTATTTTGCGGTCACGCTTTGAATGCTGCCTTGACTGACAAGCGGGATGGGACTGCCAGCGTGTAACTTTGGGTATGCTGTGGAACATACAACGAGTTGATGTCGGCAATTCCGTGGAATAGAATGTGGAGGAAAAGGGACGGAAATAGTTGCGCCAGCACAGGGCGATCTCAAGAAAGACAACGAGGCGATTGCGATAGCTGAGCAGGCAACGGTGACAGGAGCCCGATTTTTCGAGAGCAACACCAAAATCGAGCAGCTGCGTGCGTGTGGCCAATCAACACAATCTCCCGCAATTCCACAGTGAATTTTGAGGGATTTTTTTGGGGATTCTTTTTCAATTTTTTAGGAGCGACTCGAAAGGGTCAATTATCACTTGCTCTTATACCACGTACGCTCCGCCATCACAACCATCATCATTATCATCATTTCTATACCTGATTCCATTTCGCTACCAGCGCCTCACGACCAACGACATTTCACGACCCAATACAATCTCGACTGCATCGATCAGCGACGCGACTGCTGAACGAGTCCCGGCAATCCACGCTTCCAGTCTCTTCTCCGCCAACACTGTGATTGCCGACTTCCATCTCACAACACGTCAGCCCCGCTGTTACAACGCTTCGGCCTAGGAGATGGATCTTTCCAACCTGCGCACCAGCCTGCGCGAGGAGGAAGTCTCAGGTCAGCGCCGCACGGCTCATCTTCGAGCTGCCGAGGATGAGCTCAATGCATTCTTTCGCTCCTCTGCGCTCGGTCTCACCACGCTCTACCGACAGGGCGTCGCAGCCACCAAATCGAGCTACGAGAAAGGATATACGCATGCATTGGCGCATGTACTAGAACTATGGGACAAGGATCGTGATTGGCTCAAGGGGTATTTGCAGCGAAGGATCGAGGCGATCGAAGCTGCGGATGTCGAGGATGATGTCGAGGACGTTCAATTGGACCAACAGCAGCAGCAGCAGCAGCAGCAACAACAACAACAACAACCACAACAGCCTGAAAAGCAGCAGCAGCAAGACCAGAGAGGCGCCGGAGCAAGCTTCCCACGCTCCCCGAGACCAGCACAGCCAGCTACAGGCTCGCCAAGACAGAGCAACAAACGCTCGCGCAACGCCTTCAATGACGCCTCGGTAAGCACGCATCGCGACCAAGACGACATGAGTTCCGACCGAAGAGCGCATCACCGCATCCCGCACAATGCCGCATCATCATCATCACGCTTTGCACCGGCAGCCAACTTTGCATCTGGCTCTTTCAACTTTTTCGCACCCATGCCGTACCCTTCGACCTCCAGCACCGCTGCGACCACGTCGACCGCATCGCCGAGCAACAAATCGAGACCACAGCGAGCAGCACCCGACGCGGCAGTCATCAAAACCTCGAATCCGGCTACGTCTCGACGTCTTCTGCAGAAGCTCAAAGGCCTGCGTGCGGGGCGAGGCGATCGAATCGTTGAGATCGAGGACAATGAGGATGAAATCTTGCCCGATGGCGCGGAGGAAGACGCGGATGCCTGGACGGACGACGATGCGGACGGACGTGACGATTCTAGTCCCGCCAGTAAGAGAGGCGGTAGCAGTCGGGGCAAGAAGGTGGTTGTGTGGGCAGAGAGGTCGACGGGTTCGAACGGAGGGAGCGCGGCGCATGCACCGCAGCAGGCAGAGGGAAAGATTTTGGAGAGACTGGATCGTAGGAAGCGCCGAAGGACGAGGCAGACGGAGGACATTGCCATGGGAGACGAGGGCGAGATCTCGGCTGAGGTGTCGAGGGAGGAAGAAGGGGCAGAGTATCGGTATCATTCGTAGCAGGCCGGCGGCGTTGATGTAACAGTACAACGGGGCAGCGATGCGGGAAACGGCGGGCAAGGCAAGACGAGCATGGTGCATGACGAGGTTCAGGCATACCGCGGACTTTGCGTGTTTACGTGCGGATGCGATCCGATACCTGCGAGCGAGGGCAACAGAGATCTTCAACGTACATTGTGCGGAGCGTGGAAAGCTTCCGCTCAGCAAAGGCTAATACTATTGGCCAGCTCGTTAGGGTTTTGGTTCGAGAAGGAACAGCATTGTTTCTTACGCACACAATGTCCTCTCCGCCATCTCGCGAATCGTACATGCGCATCGCGCACACACAAGCAGAAGCACCCCCCCCCCTTCTCTCTCTGTTCAATACAACTCGACAACATGCATTGTGTTCCTTCTGGTTTGTCAGCCCTTTGAGCGGCACTTTTTCACCAGCGCACCTGGTCAATGTCAAGATGAGTCTGTGCAAAGAAACAAATTGAAGCGATTGAGTTGAGTTGAGTTGAGTTGAGTTTGAGGTCGAGGAAAGACAGACCTGTTCGTGCGCGTTGCCGCGTTGATGACACGCCCTCGGGTGTGCTGGTGCTGGTCAGCGTGTCCTCTATTTGTGTACCGACTGCATGCTCGTAGGTGTGCAAAGGTGCTTGTCGTCTCAACGTCTTCTGTCGTTGCGGCGTCTCAACCGCTCTTCTAAATCTGGGCTCGTACAATCGCTTCAATATGTGCTTCGACAAGTGTGTGACCGGTGCCATTGCAGACCACTTAACGTTAACACGACAATGGGGCTTCCAAGAGTGTGCATGCAAGAAGCATTGGCCTATCACTTCGAGAATTGCGCAAGTGGACCTCAACCTTTCCACTCGAACCGAATCTCACCCGTCTCGAGCAGCGGATCGTCGACGTCTTCCTCTTCTTCCTCTTCTTCTTCTTCGTCGTCCTCCCCATCTTCGTCACCATACGTTTCATCAGCCTCGTCCTCGCTCGGCCGACTCCTACCACTCTGCAGTCTCTGCAGCACCTTTCTCCCTTGCCTCGCTCCTACTCCATCTTGCGCTGCTCCAACAACTTCACCTCGTCCCCCTGACCCCGCAGCATTGAACCTCATGCCCGCATTCCTGTTGTTGTCACCTTGACCTTCGAAATCGCTCACGTCGTCATTGTCGTCGGCGCCTTCCGAGTCGTAATATTCGTCTTCGCTGTCCATCTCGGGCTCGGCGGTGATGACAGGTCCTACAAGCGGGGAAGTGGCTCGCTGTTGGTGCGTATCCAAAACGTCGGGACTGGCGGCTCTTCGACGCCAGGGAGCGGTCCACGACGAGCTGCTGGTGGAAGGCGTCATTCCGCTCGTCTCGAGTGCTGGCTCGGCAGATGTTGCGCGCGTCTTGCGGTCCACTTCTTCGTCCGATCGTCCACCGCCAGATTGAGATCCTTTTCTCGAAAGACCCAGAGAGCCTAGTCCAAATCTCGACAGTCGACCCGGCTTATCTTCGACAGCTGCTGCACTCGCGGTCTTATCTCCTCCTCCAGAAACACCGCCATCAGAAGTAACGCTCCTGACACTCCTGACACTCCTCAAACTTCTTCCCGACCTCGCCGACAGCGCGGGACTTACCGGCGGTGTTCCCAGCAACTCGTCGTCATCCGGCAGCTCGATATCCACAATCGCGGGACGCCAGTAGTTGAAATCGTTAAACTCGGGCTTCCTCGGTTCCTTTTCCTCTTTCGCCGTAATGGGCGGGAACATTTGATCCACCAAATCCGTCATGTGAATGTACGACGATTTGTAACCGGCCAATTCGAGCAGCTCCATCTTGACTTCGCCGTTGGTGTCGATCGTAAAGATGCGAGAAGAGGGGATGTTGACACTTCGATACGACAAGGCGTCGGTGATACGGTTGCCAAAACCGGCGTAGAAGGGCGTTGGGTGTTCTTCCTTTTTAGCAGACGACTGCGTTTCGACCGAAGCGAGCGTTGGCAACGACATGGAGGAAGGCGAGGGACTGATCTTGCTCCCAGATTTAATGCTGCTGACGTCCGTCGAGGCGGCAGTATCTTGAAGCGATTCTCGGTTGAGTGAATCGGTAGAAGCAGCATCGACGACGGCAGTTGCAGCTCCGGCACCGGGACTGTCTTCCGCACCTGCCCCCTTTTGCGCCTTTTCCAACACATCGGCATCCACACCCTTGAGATCGCCTCCCGCTTGCGATTGCGCCGTCCGTGGATCTGCACCAAACAGCCTCGCGATATCGCGCAGACAAGCCATCTTGAACACCTCCGGCTTCCTCAAAATCACCTCCCTGTGCAAACTGGCGATCAAACGGTCCGGCGACATGATGACCGGACCATCCGGCAGCTGATACCCATTCTGTCGGATGCCCTTGAGGTAGTCCCTCGTCGAATCGGCCTGTCCGATCGCCCTGGACGTCAGGTACATGATGCGATACCCATTACGAGCAATATCCGTGTACAGCTTAGCCACACCGATATGTGTCCAATCGCGCCCGATCATGGTAAACACATGGCCGAGCGCATCCGACTTGGTGATGGTACCGTCGATATCCGACACCACAATCTTGTGGTTCGACTCCCATACAAAGATGCGTGCCGAACACGTGGCGACACCGGAATACGACGAGGTGACCGAGAAGGTGATATTGTTGGAGCCTTTGCGCAGGTTGAGCGACTTGAGCTGGTCCGAAGTGAGACGGAGCGTCTTCGCATACGTCTTGCCTGCCCTCTGCGCCGCGGCGGCAGCTGCAGCTGGTGACGCTTTCGTAGGATCCACCACAGGCTTATCGCCGTCGGCCTTGTCCGCCTCGAGCAGCGCTGAATCAGTAGCCGACCTGTGAGGCAGATGATCGGGGCCGGCACCGCCACCGAGACCAGCAGCAGCGTGCGTTTGATTCGCTGCTGCATCACTTAAGCCTTCCTTGGCTGTCTCGGCATCTGCTACCTGCTTGAGGTCAGGAATGCTCTTGGAGCTCCTTCTAAACCAGCGCGGCCAATAGCTTGATCTGGACGATGGCACACCCCCATCGGCCTCTCCGTCCATGTTGGTTGCTGATGCAGAGCCCGACAACGTACGGCGATACAAGGATAGCGTCGCCAACACAGCTGATGCATTCTCCCACGTCAAGAATCGATTGTGATACCGGATGACGAGCCGTTCGTCGTTGACCACATCTTGGTCATGCGCAAACCTTTCAAACGAGACCCTGTTCTCGAGGAACGCGTACTCGTCCACTTCTTCATCCTGGCCGAATGTATCGCTATAGCAGAGACTCATCTCGAAAGAATGAGAAGAGTCTTCCAGCTGCAACAAAAACTTGTAGGGCTCCGATTCGGAGCTCGCCAATTTGCCCGTCACCTCGCCTTCCGCCGTATGACGACGCAACGCTTCGAGCGCCGATGCGCCCGAAGAACGACTTGCCTCGTTTCCATCCGTGCTGGCGAAGCGAGTGTGTCGACGTGGGTGGCTAGGCTGACCTGTGGGCGTCGACGCCGACGAATTGCCGGCAGGATCCGACCACTGCCAACGACTATTACCCGAAAGACCGAGGTGGGCTGCGCTCGTATCATCCAGATAGACGGGCGGCGCCTCCTCGCTAGGCAAGCGCAGATCGCGCAGGCTCGAAACGACGTTTGAGACCGAATAGGGATTCGCCAGGCCCTCTGTTGAATTTTCGGTCGAATTGTGACCCGATGTCGACTTGGCATTTGGCACTTCAGCTTCGGTATCCGACAAAGAAAACTCGTGCATGTGACGTGCTTTGGATGCAGTGCCCCTACTTTTGTTGCCGGGTCGTGTCTTGCCTTGGCTGGACTGCTTGTTACGGGAGGAGAGCGACGAGTACCTGCGAAGCGAGTCTTGGCCCTTTGGCTGGCGTCGACCTCTGGATCGAACATCGCCGCCGCTCTCTGTGGCTGTGTTCATTCGAGCCAGCCGTGCCAGATCACGCGAGAGCTCGAGCTCATCCTGATGACCGCTTTGCATAGGAACGCCACCGAGGTGCGGTGAACCGTACTGCGAGTTGAACTTGGACAGGTTGGCAGCGGCCGTGTCATCGAAGCTTTCGCGACGCGCCTCGCGCTCTCTACTTTGCGAGAGAGAGGATTTCTGGCCCCGGTAGTCGACCGACAGACTCGGGCGATGCGATCGCGTGCCCGAGCCGCGTCGCATTGCAGCTGTCGAACTAGTTGGTCGCGAGACTTTGTGCTCGTGACCGGGTCCGTTGAGCAGATCTGGGTGACCGTGGCGTCCCTTGCCGCCATGACGTCGACTCAAGGGCAATTCGTCTGCGAAGCGATGCCCTTCTTGGTAGGCCAAATCTTCGCCGTCAGGGGTCATCTTGTAACCGTCCATGTCGAGCATGTACTGAAGGTCTTCCTTGCGCTGCTTGACTTTGACAGCTCCAACAACTTGATCGTCGTTGGCATGATCGTGAGCTGCACCGCCTTGCTTGTCGGCATTATCGACATCTTCATCTTCGTCGACGGCTGTATCTTCGTCGTCATCTTCATCGATGTTGCTCCTGCTCCTGCTGGTGCTTCGCCGCTGCTCTCTCGTCTTGTATCTGTGAATATGAGTAGAGGCATCCGTCATGGCAGGATCGATGGTCCTTGTGCCATCGCCGATAGGTACTGGCTTGAGACGCTTGCCACCAAGAAACTCAGAGTGATGAATGGAAGCGACCGACTTCGTCTTGCTCTTGGTGGAAGCGCCGGCACTTGAACCGAACGGCGCAGGATACGCCTCTTCGCCGGAGTCGATGCTGCGAACGCTGTCGTCGTCGTGGTCGCTCTGCGCCTCGTCCTCGACGACCTCCATGGCTTTCTGCTGGAGTTGCCTCTCGAGCTTTTCAGTCTCGTTGGCGGGCTGCACATATTTCGAGGCAGTCACTACATCGTCCTGGGCCTCTTGACGCTTCTTGCCTTGAGGTCCGCCCTGTGCAGGCTCGTAGTGATGAGCGTCTTGTCGATCCTCATCAACAGGGGCGCCCGTCATCCTGTCGGTTCCGTCGGTTCGTTGCGCCTGATCGGCCGCCTTGTCCAGACGAGGATTGCTAGCTCCACCTATGACAGCTCTTCCTGCGGCACCAAGGACCCCGCTTGCTTTTGAGGCGGCGGAGCCGACCTTGTCGAGCATCGAGTTGGACCCTGCAGCAGAACCGGAGCCGGTCTTGGTGGAATCGGACGGGACGTTGAGATCGCCCTGTTCGTCAGGCTGACCACTCTGCTTGTTCTGCTTGAGCTTGGCTTTCGTGTTGTGCTCGGCATCTGTGGCGGCGAAATCGGATGCGAGAATGCCTGCTGGAAGCTGTTCGGCTTCTCCGAGCTCGAAGGGCTCAACTTCTCCTGCTGCGCCACTCTGTGTGTCGGCGTCGTCGCCGTCTTCTGGCGAAGTGATGGGGCTGGAAGCTGCACTGAGGATGGGACTTGTGACCAAATCGGCCGGAATGTTGTCGCGCTCGTCCTCGTCGTCGATCTCGAGCACAAAAAAGGCTTCACCGGAATCGCTGACTTTCATGGCGAAAGGAAGAGGGTCGGTGGAGTTGTTTAGATGAAGCGTCACCTTTCTCTCACCTGGCCGTAGCACGCTCATCTTACCGAAACGGACATGGAAAGGTGTACTGGCGAGCTCGGTGGTCTGACGCTTGATGGTTTTGTACTTTCGCTCGTGCTCCGGGAGCTTGCCGCGCTCTGATTCGGACAGTACGTTGCCCTGACCATCGACCTCGACCTGCTCCTCGACGTCGACGGTCTTCTCTACAACAATGACATCGATGGCACCGCTGAGAGTGGCGGGGTTGATGTTAGGTGTGATGGTGTTGTACACCGTGGAGACAAGTTTTCCGACGTACTGCATGGTGACGAGGCGAAGGGGCTGGGCTAGGCTGCTGGATCCCGGTTGGAGCGTCGCCGATGGAAAGGGTGGTTGAGCTGCGGCACAAAGGGCTTGTCGACTAGGACCGTCGCTGACTCAAGCGATGCTTCAGGTTGATCTGTTCGACATCCGCGATGGGCTATGCCAATCCCGTCTCCTATCGGCGAGGCACTAGGAAGGTGAGCCAGCACCTCTAGGGAGGAAGCAAGTTGAAAAGTAGCTCGCTTTCGAATGAAGCTATTGCGTTGCAAAGTGAGACGAGCCTGGCGTGAAGGTTTGACCAATACCAGCAACAACAGGAACAGCAGCTGTGTGTGTCGCTTTGTCTGTCTGTCTGTCTATCCACCTTTCTGTCCACCTGTCGAGGGTTGTCGGGATGGCCGGGTGAACGAGACTGCTTGGAAGGCTAACAATGTCTGCGAATGGACAAGGAGCAGATGTAGAGATGCGATCGACGCAGAGAGGCAAGCTGAGCAAAGCTGAGAGGGGATGAACAAAGGGGTCCATTGACAAGCAGGAACCATCCTCGATCTGCAACGTGCTCCACTGACTTGGTTGTTGGCCTCGGTTGGGCCGGAGCAAGAGCGTAAGCAACGAGATCTCTCATTTTGAAAGCCCAATTGTGACTGGCCTACAAGCGCCTGACTTTCCTTTTCACCTCTTGCCCCTTTTCACGGCCCAAACCCTCACGCACGGACACACACACACATACACACATCAATCTGTTCATCACGAACCCTTTTATTTTATTTTTATTATTCGGGTTCGACTTCTTTTTTGGTCGTGACGTCGGGGTTTCGGGCCCAGCACGGCGTTAGTGCGTCCGAATCACGGTTCTGGCTGGATGCCCTTTCCGATGAACGGCCTGACGAGATGGGCCCTTGTGTGGAGGCGGTCTATACTCAGCAGCAGCCAGCGGACATCGAAACCGCATGACCAGAATCGTAGCCCTGCTAGCAGCTGGATCGGCAAAGATGGTCTGCTGTTGATCATGGTGTGCCGGTCTGGCGCACGGCATGACTTGGTTGCTAGACAAGCCGGCGGTCAGGTGGAAGGGCTATCAAGCCGTCTTTGAATCCTTGAGATCAGTCTGCCTCTCAGGCTGTTGGTCATTCACAAGCGCAGCGAGCGAATCGCTCGACTGCTCCACGCGAAACGCCCTTCCGGCTACGGTATGACTGCATCGGCATCTTTGCGATGAGGCTTGCTGACTGTCCACTTCAAAAAGCAACACACAAACCCAATTTGAGCCGGCGGCGCGGTCAGGCCACTCTTCCTTCGTGTATATCTTTTCTCTTCCTCCTTCTGCTCGACACATTGGTCTGCACTGCCTTCCTGTTATCATCGATCATCATCACCTTTTCCAACTGACAAGGAGCAACCATGTCGTCGTTGTCGACCGACATCGGATTCCTCGGCAGCTTCTCATCAACACAACCGCACGCCGGTTCCCTCCTGACACCTACCACCATCAAGTCCGCTTCCGGCGACAAGGATGCTCTGATTCACATCGCTGTTGCGCAAGTAGAACCAGACGAATCCGGCCTCCATGCCTCCGGGGATGGGCAAGAAGGTTTGAAGAAGCTGGAGTCGTGGGCATCGGCAGCCGCATCCAAAGGGGCGGATGTTGTCGTCTTCCCAGAGTATTTTTTGAGCGGAGCAACGCATGATCTGTGGAGACGGGTGAGGGAGGCGCAGCGCAAGGATGCTGCGCGGGCTCTGGCGAAGGGAGGCAAAGAGGAAGAAACAGCGCAAGACGAGGCAAAGGCGAGTGGAAAGGGAGGAGCGGAGGCGGAAGGTGGGGAAAAAGCGTGGATCGAGGTCATCATTCAGGTTGCGATGAAGTTCGATGTGGATATTGTTGCAGGGACGGTGGTCGAGTTGGGCACATCGCCTCATTCAGACTTTTTGGCCGATCATCCTGTCTCTCAGAACGATCCTACACAACGGACGGGGAATGAGCACGACAAAATTCCGCATCGTCCTCCCAAGAAAGCCGAGGTAGACGCCAACGCCGCCAAGGTAGATCAGGAGGAGGAAGAAGACCATTCCAACGAGCTCTTCAATACCTCGTACTACATTTCCCGCCACGGTCAAGTCTTGCATCGCTACACCAAGCAAAATCTCTGGCACCCGGAACGTGAAACCCTGTTGCATTCACAACAGCACACGCATCCCGAACAACACACGGGTCCATCGACGTTTATCATCGAGACCAAACGCGGAACACGGCTGCGAGCCGCTATGGCCATCTGCTGGGATCTGGCTTGGTACTCTCGATTCTACCAGATGATCTCGCCCCCTTACGCGGCCGATCAAATCTCTGACTTGGATAAGCAGGGTCAAGCACCCGGGCCGGACATCATCTTTGCGCCTACATGCTGGTATGCATCGGATGGTGGAGCCAAAGCGCTTTTGTGGAACGGGGTAGGCGAAGCGCTGATGTTGGACACTCTCTGTCTAGCGAGGGCAGTCGAGCTGGAGGCTGTCTTGGTCATGTGCAACGTCTCAGGGCCACGTTTGGATAAAGAGGCGATCGAAGAGCTGCGAGATCGCCTGAAAAGGGAGCATGATCAAGGTGTGGGGGATGAAGATTTGCAACTTCCGCTGATCGGGTTGGGCCGGAGCAGAATCTGTGCTCCCTTTTTAAACGTGGTAGCCGAAGTGCCGGACGAAAGCGAGCTGATGCTATTGCAATCGGTCGATTTAAACTTGTTGGTCGACGCGAGGGAGATGTATCGTATGCGATATGATCATGCCCAGAGTTGATGGATCACGAGATGGAGTGCAAAAACATGTCACAGCCCGACCAGATGCAAGTCGCAATTCAAGCGGTGTGCTTGACAAAAAAAGTCATGGTTGCGTGTGTGTGTGTGTGCATGCCGGTGTGCAAAAGTTCGAGCGGATCAGCGGTGTAGACCACCAAGCCGATCCTTGTCATCTTGACCGTTGCTGTCACTCAGATCTTCGTCTCCTACGTTGAAGATCTGCTCTTCCACGTCGTCCTCGTCATCCTCGTCTACATGTTTGCCGCCAACGAGGCGTTCCAATTCATGGTTGTCCGCGCTGTCGGCACCGCCTGCGTTGGCGCTGGAAGGACCGAGCTCTGTTGTCGACGCGAGACGCAGTGCGCCTCCTCTACCGATGCGGGTCTTATCGATACGACGTCGTTTGCGTGCGCGCAGCAACAGCCACGTGCCCACCCCGACCGCGACGAGCAGAATCATCAAGGCAAACGAGCCGGCATCGTAGTAGGCCCTCCACCTGGCTTGCTCTGCCACCTCTTGTTCCGTCTTTCCCGAACCGGGGATCACACGCGAGCCGTCCTTGCCGATCTGAGCTACACCACCGCCGCCGCCAATGACGAGAACTCGATCCGGCTCCTTGCCCACACGCGACGGGATGAGCGCATTCGGTCCGGCAACCTTCATGAAATCAATCTCCATGAAGCGGACCATCATATCGTGGCTTTCGATCGGCTTGTCTACGCCGACCATGTGACTTGCACCCTTGATGCCGACGTAGGTGAGATTGCGCGCGGTGCGCCATGTGCCGGCGTGAGTGCCGTTGACATACCAATCCTGTGCCGATTGCTTGGCGTCGAACCCTTTGCCCCCTCCCCAAACGAGATTTTCGGCAGCTCGCTGCACACCGATCGAGTTGCAAATGAGATCTTCTTCGCCTGCAAACAACATAACCTTGAGTCCACTTTCGAGTAACTCGGGGAGCAATTGCACCGAAGGAGGCGAGGTGGTATCGGAGCGCATCGCTGAACCCACATTGGCATTGCACTCGACCCACGCTTCGGGCTTGTGATGCTCATCAACGTGCAGCGCCTTGCGCACATCTGGTCGCCGAAGGTAGTCGTACATGGCAGAGAGCGTGGTGGGCCAGTTCATGCCGCATGCTGGTGAAGAGTCGCTGAGACGGACATCGTAGATATTGATGCATGTGTAGCCAGAGGCGCCGGGCTGTTTGGCGGTGGTGCTGGCTACGATGGTTTGGAGAATCATGTCGCACTTGCCGGTTTCTCGCTGATTGCCCTTATCGATCTCGTCATGGCAGAGCTTGACAAGTTTGGCAACGCGCTTGTATTCGTCGGACGAGGTAGTCCAGATGTTTTTCTGCACCATTGTTTCAAGCTCGGATCCGTACTGACTCTTTGGATCGATGAAGCCGTTACCAATGGCGAGACCTTTCAGCGAGACGGGTGGATCGGAAGCCTTGATGATGGCTTTGGCGGTGTATGGGATGTATTGACCGGCAAAGCTCTCACCAGCGAGATAGACGTCAACGCCGCTACCCTGGCTGCCGTATTGGAGCTCGACGTTGCGCGAATATTCAGGATACACTTGGACGAATTGTTGCAAGAAATGAACCACCTCGTCGGCGGCTTGAGGTAAGGATTTAGTGTAGGCATTCGTGTTGACAAAACTGAAGCCCGTGCCTACGGGCTGATCGAGAAAGAGAATGTCGGCATACTCGTTCCAACTGGCACCATCCTTGACCCACACGAGACCGCCTTTGCCGTCCATTCTCCAAGCGCCGACTTCCATCATGGCTCCGTCGAACGACGAGCAGCCTGGCCCTCCATTGAACCAGATGATGAGTTTGCGTTTTGCAGGAACGTGGCGAGCTCGAAGTAGCAGGAAGAAGAGATGGGCACTGTCCTTGGGCTGACCATCGGCGGCGGCAGGTCGAGCTGGCAGATAACCTGCTGACATTTGGAGCGGATGTGCAAGAGCACTGGAAGATGAGGACTCGGCATGTAAATCTGGGAGACCAGGAACGTGGAAGGATGCCGCGGGTGGGACTGGGATGCCACGCCGCAACAGCACCTCGCGAGGGTCGAGGAGCGGCATGTCGGGAGGCAGTTCAAATGCTGTGCCGGAATCGCTATGCGTGTGGGTAGAGGATGGTGGACTCCCAGAAGTGTGCGAGCCTCGATCAGCGTTGATGCCTGGTATGCTCGATTGGACGCTCGACCGCTTGGTGTTTCAATGTCGAAGCCAAAGATGGTGGTGGTGGTGGTGCAAGTCTTGAGAGTGATGTGCCAGCAGTAGCAAACTGCGCTGTGTAACCAAAGACTCCTTACAGCGACTGTGCAAATGGGAAATGCAGCGCGTTGATCTTCGCAAAATCACACAGAAACATGCACACTCTCACACGTCTGTGCGCGTTTCAGTGTGCCTTTCTTCTGCTCTCACACAGCCGAGCACATTACCGCTCAAATTTTCACCCATGCATGTTAGAGCGCAGCGGCTGCAGCAAGCGGGGCTGGATTCAGGGTCCACTTTGTTTGCTCATCACCACTTTACACCACCATCCTGTCAAGACGAAGCGCTTCCCTCCAAGGCATGCGCTACTGCGCTCACCAGATTGCGCCGCCATCATGGATGGCCAGTCCAGTGACCCACAGCCAGATCCACAAGTGGTGCTTCGCCAACTCATAAAGCAAGCAGAGGAGAGTACGGTCTCTTCGAGTCGACATCCTGCTCACAACAACCACGCGGCCTCCAGCGACGACGATACCGATGACGATGGCCGGGATGGTGGTGCAGACACTTCAGATGGAAGTTCCGAGCATCCCGAAGACGCAGAATCATTTCCGACACCAGCGCCTTCTAGTCAGATGCTCTCCTACGACCAGATCTCTGCCACACTGGCATCCATTACTGCAGATCGCCGCGAGCTTGCCACACTCTCCCAGCACAAAAGATATCTCACGACGGCTCGCAAACGTAACATCAAACATCAACAGTCGCTTGAACGGTCGCTCCTCTTTCTCTCTAGGGCCCGTGAAGAACTCAAAGCGATCCTCCACTCGCTTGACATCGCTGACGTTGTCGATGCCGAGGACCAATCGCTCGAGGTAATTCGCGCTTGCAAGAACGCTGAGGATGTCGCGGCAGCATGTCCGTTTCGAGCTTCCATGGTGCAGCAGATTCCTCTGTTGCGCTTACAGTCAATCGAGCGTGCCGAGTACGACACTGCGCTCGGCTCGAGGCTGTGGCTCGACTTTGAAGATGCGCAGCTGCGTTCAGCCGTCAAAGCTGTCGCGTTGAAAGCCCACACCATTGCGCTAAGTATGGACCCTGAGTTCCAAGGCGATCCTCTGGCCGAAGCTGCCAAGTTGGACGAGGTATCAGCCTTACGACTTGCCGAGCAGATGGATGCGAATCACAAGCAGGCTCTTGCGGCGTCAGTATCGAAGCTAGGTAAAAGTGCAAACCGGGGGCTTGATTGGCCCACCATCGCTGCTCGTGTACCTACTCGTAGCATGCAAGAGGTCAGGACACGCTGGTATGGTGTGCTTCGACCAAGCGTCAACACAGCGCCCTGGAGCTCAGAAGAGGTCGAAGACTTGATCCGCACAGCCACACCTTATTTGGCGGCCCACCTGGCTCGATCACACGCCGAACACGGTGCAGATGCAAGCAAGACTTCAGGTTCATCCTCATCGCAAGGTCCTGTACCATGGCAAGCTGTCGCACGGCAACTCGGAACCGGCAGGACCGCACACGCATGCTTTGTCGCATACTGCACTGCGATTGTGCAGCGAGATCAGCCCGACATGACACCGGCAGAGGACGAAAATCTCAACGAGCTCTTTTCGCTCTTCCGGGGTGCTTGGCGTTTCATGGCGCTACATGCTTCTGCCAGCCCGAATCTGTCCATCTCGTCATTACATCCCGCATCGAGCTCGACATCCAGCGTTGGATCGCAGCTCGACCGCCCGCCATCTCTACTGGGCAAAGTGGGACGCGACGCACAGCTGCTTTACCGTCGATTCCGCAACACCACCGACCCTGCCCTTGCCACTGGCTCCTGGTCGCTCGAAGAAGACCTTTCTCTCATCAAGGCCATCCAAACCCTAGGACAAGACAATTGGGCTGCTGTTGCAGCTCGCATACACGGTCGCACCTCGACACAAGCTCGTGAGCGCTGGAATCGTCGTTTGAAGCAGGTTGTTGCTGAAGCTGGGCCAAATGCAACGGATGAACAGATCATCGAGCTGATTGAGGGCAAAAAAAAGGTTAAGTGGACTTCCGAGATGGATACGGTGGTGATTTCATGTTTGGACAACAACTGGCGCGCCAAAGAAGGTCAAACGTTTGCCAATGTTGCTAGCTTTGTATCGGATAAGCTTGGACTGTATTTGTCGGATAAGAGCATTCGCGATCGGGTCAAGGTGCTGCGCCGGAGCAACAAGGTGCAGCTTGCCCCAACGGGGGATGCCGAGGGAGGCGGACAAAAACGAACGATGGAAGAAGGAAAGAGCAGCGTCACTCACAGTCATGACGAAGGGCTGACAGCGCCTAGAGCAGAAGATGAAGAAACTAGCCAGGCAGTGAACAGCTCTTCTGCGGCTTGCACTGGGCCAGACACGACTGCACAGCAGAGCAGCAGCACCACCTCGAAGCCAAGATCGCGCCCGCGGACAACGATCCTGCCCGGTGCAAAGCGTCGGAAGCTTTGACTTTGCCTCGTCCCCCTCCGCCACTGTTCTCCTTTTCGAATGCAGCCGCACCATCTATACCCTGTTATTCCCCGCTGCTCCAAGGCCGGATCTTGTCAAACCTCGTTAATGTTCTGCTTGCGTATTCCGACGTGTATGTCGAAGTTTGGCAGAAGTTGCCCCGATCTGGATATTGAAATCCCCGATTGAATATTGACGAAGCATTTGGGCAGACATCACGTGCGAGACTGTGAGGCGAATATTGGCACTTTTTTTCCTGCCGTTTCTTCTTCCCGAGAGGCTTGCTTTGCTACCGCTTTGATCGATTCATCTACATCATCTCTGATCGATTGAGCCGCATACGACCTTTACTTATCGGCTTTGTAACCGCACACTGCATACACGGCGTACTCAGCTCTTACCTTGCACGGGTCGATTGGATTGCACCCCAGAGGCGGGCAAGTTGGCTTTTATTTGGCTTGGACCGTTGCCCAAGATGTCATCTCTGCTGCTTAGGAGGGCTGCATGCTCACGATTGGTGGTTTCGGCGACGATCGCTGGGCCGTCTGTGTTGGGTTCTGCTGCAGCATTGTCCACGTCGACACGCAAGTTGATGGCGGACAACAGGAACAATGCATCGGCTGCACGCGAGCATCGGCCGCGGTCAGCGGTGGGGCCGGGATCAGCGGGTCAGCTCTCATCGTCGTTGCATTCGAAGGAGGAAAACATGGGTGTAGAGACAGCTACATCAACGGGTCAGGGAAGGACACAGCGCGATGCGATTAGTTCGGCCATGGGTGTGTTGGATAGCTTGGCGAGGGACGTTGCAGCATCGTCCGAGTCGGGCAGTCGGAACAATTCAATCAGTTCGACCATCACGACGCCATCCACACCCACGCTGGCAGCAGTGCACGACTCGACCACCCCACTCTATACCACAACCTCCCTACCGCCTCGTTCGGACCCCACGCTCGAATTTCTCACCAACTTGCTGATGAAAGACGGCAAGAAAGCACAGGCGCAACGATTTACCACACGCACACTCGATCTCATCTCGACCATGACCAATTGCAACCCTCTGGTGCTGATCCGTGATGCAATCGCGCGTGCTGCACCGCTCGTCAAGATGCAAAGTAAAAAACAAGGCGGAAAATCCTTGCAAGTACCTGTAGCGTTGACCGAGCGCCAAAGCACTAGAAAGGCGCTGACGTGGATCATTCAAGCAAGCAAAAAGAGACCAGATAGGCAGTTGGAAAAACGACTCGCAGCTGAATTCCTCGCCGTCGTCGAGGGCTCTAGTAGTGCAGTAGCAAGGAAGGAGGAACAGCATAAGATTGCAACAGTCAACAGGGCCAATGCTGCAGTTAGGATTTGAAACGTGCCAACATTTGCAATCCAAACTAAAGTGCTAACGTGATCTAGACAACAGAGAGGGTTGTGTGCAGTGTATGTGTGCGTATTATTAGGCTAGAAATTGCGCTTGCCACAAGTTGCACATTCTCGCAACATGACCTCACGTCACAACGAGACACGATCGCCAACTCACACTCTCAGCCCTCCTCAACTGAGGTTAGTTCAGAAAAGCGTACAAACGCTCCCTTCATTTATCAATACCAAGATGGGTGTAGAATTGTCTGCCCCCCACGAAACACATGTCTCGATGCAACGGTAGAGAAACAATCGAAACGCCCCCACGTACTTGGTGTGGTTTGAGCCGCGCCGAAAGCTATAAGGTTACTGCTGCCTCGACTCGTGATAAGCGTCCATGACTTTTTGTGCGCTATTGCTGTCGGGTTTGTATGGGTCGGTGGTGGTGGTAGCTTCGCTTGTGGTGGTGGTGGGTTGCATTTGGTGGTCACCCCAGCCGGCGGTGGTTTGCGGATAGTCGTAGCCGTCGGTGACAACGCGATCGAGGCTTTCGCTTTTCCAATTGAGCCACTGAGCCACAGCCGCTGCTGCAGCGATGGGAATTGCGATAAGCGCCATATAAAATGCTGGTCCAGGCATGGTCGATGGTGAATCGGCGATCTTACGCATCTGCCTCTGAACATAGACAAAGAGCGCAATATCAATAGCAAATGCAATCAACGCCAACAAAGCTGCCACTGCATTCACAACAATGGCGCTCAACCTAACTATCTGCTTGGGCACCGCGGTAAGCACGAGCCCAATTAACGCGGCTACAAACGCCACCACATGTACTGCCAATCCTCTCGTCCACGAGCTGCCTATCGTCACACTTTGGTGTGCCGCCGTCGCATTGTTGACCGCAGCAATTCCGAACTCGGTGCTGTACCCATGCGAATGTTTGAAGCAGGCATAGTTTGAAGTGGCATTGAGCGCTGAGCAGTAACCCCAGGTGCCGAATTTGAGCCCTCCGATCGGTCGGTCTTTGTTAGCGCCTGATGAGAGATCGACAATACCATCGAGCGAGGTAGAGCGTACAAAGTCGAACGGCGTCGAATCCGAGAGCGTGGTGGGTGTCGAAATGGTAACGAGCAGTAGGAGGATGGTTGAGATGGCGGCGAGCGTGAGTGCGGGGATTAGATAGCGTTTCGTCATTGTGTTGCAACACGAGGGTTTGGCGGTTGTGAATGAGGGCGCGGAAGTGGTTCGATTTGTGGGGTGATGTCGAGTTGAGGATGGTGGTAGTGATCTTGTTGATAGCAAAGAAATAGGTGGGAAGAGTGATGATATCCGATGCAGCGCACACACATCCCATACAGTACCTCGATGCTCTCCCTCCTTGCCAGCCTCTCTAACTCCACCGCAATAAACGCAGACAGACAGTCAACCCAACCTCTTTCCCCCCCTCTCTCTCTCTCTCTCTCTCTTTTGGCTGCATGTCCAAAAGGGCGCACTTGACGCCAAGACATGATCTTGCAAAACACCACAAAACAAACATACACACACACACATACACCTGCATTCTCTGTTTCAAAGCGCGTCTGCAGTCTTAATCTCTCAGCGGAGCCCGAAATTTCTAACAAAAACACACACACACACATACTCACGCCAGTCTTCGGGTATGCGCGTGCGTGCTGTCTAAGCGACTTATTTTGTTTCATTTTTTTTTGTTCCAAGAGTGGCGCATTGCAGCGCACATGCAGCATTAGCTCGGTCAGCAGAATGCATACAAGTCAAAAATCGCCTCGTCGCATGCCACCCCATGCTACAATATTGCTACTACAAGAAATAAACAGAGCGACAGCTGGACGCAGATTCATGACGAGTCGCCCATGCCTTGGCTCATTCTCCCCTGTCTCGAGCAAATGGCAAGCAAGCCTACAGAACAGCGGTTGGGTGTGCAAAATCCACACACACTCATCAGCCTTGTCGCCTTGTCGCCTCGCATCGCCACTTTCAATCCCATAATAAACTTAATACCGACAACGCTATCGACCACGCGTTGAATGTAAATCCAGAGCGCCTCTTGAATCTGCCATTGTTGCAGAGCGCCGGTGAATCTAGGCAAACTCACTTCCGAAGATGGCACCGACCTTGTTGGCTACCTGCCAAACCGCCAGCACCACCGCCATAGCCATCACCTGCCCGCCTACAGCCGCCACAATGCCGAGCAGCAGTCTTGGCGTCCACACCTTGAACAGCATCAAGTGGCGGTTGAACAGCAGCCCGCTGAGCGCGCCAAGGCTCACCAGCTGAACCAAATTGACCAGTGCGAGCGTAGTTAATGCCGAAAGGAGATGTTGCGGCAGTCGCATCCGGCGGTGGCTGCCGCGCGGCAGCGGAGAGAGGTTCCATAGCAGTGAGAGGGCGACCAAGAAAGGCGGGAGCAACAGCAGGTGGCCGAACGAGTTGATTGCCACGAGCAGGGGCGAGAGTGGATAGGTAAGGATGGGCGAGGTGAGGAAGGCGATCCGCCACTGGATCGAGGCAAACGTCGGTTGGTGGCCGGTTGAAAAGAACATGAGTGAGGAAAGAAGCGTGATGGTGACGATCTCTGTCGAGGTCAAATGCGGTGGTGGTGTTGATGGTGTTGCCACTTGAGCTGGCGATGGCGTCGCGATCTGCTGACCCTTTTTCTTCCTCTTCAAGGCGTCCTCAGCAGCAGCATTCGTCGTCGCATGCAGAGCAAGCGCCAACCTCTGCCGATGCAGCACCACCACATCCCTCTCCGCATCGCCTAGCTCGACACACAGCATCCCCGCTACCCAACCCAACCCCACCGCCACCTGCCCGCTCGGCTGCGTCACCACCCACACCCCACTCACCACCACCGCCACCAGCAGCGCAAAACTCGATCCAAAGCTGTTGGCATACCCCAGAATCGTCACCTTGCCCTCCTGCGCTTCTCTCCGAATCTCTAAACACAGTGGAGCAAAGATCCAAAACACCACCGCCACCGCCAGAATCATCAGATCCACCGTAACCATCCACTGCTTGAGCCACTCGAGCCTCTCCGCCCAGCCGCTCTGTTGAACCGCTTCCAGCGGAGCAGCGTAGTCCAAAGCCCAGTGTCCCGCGCCCATCATCAACGTCGGTCGCACAACCCATGTGAAGAATGCCGGTGCAATCCCCACATAGCTCTTGCTCTGCTGCAAAAAGCGTGCAATCACGCCGGGTAGCAGGTAAGCAGTCGCATAGGACAGAGCGATCATCCAGGGGCTGTTGAGTGCCGCTCCGGCGGAAGAAGACGATGCGAAGAACGTGCTTTCGCAGTGTGGCGCTTGTTCTTCCCTGCAGACGCGAGCGATCGCTGCTAGTCGGACGAGGAACATTGCGACCAGAGTATATAAACCAGCTCGTAGTTTGAGCCGCGCGGTAGGAGATGCCCCGACAAGCAGCAGTCCTCGAACGAGTAGCAGAGACGTGAGAGCGAGAAGCACGAATCGATCTTCAAACACGAGCAGCGAGTTGGAAGCAAAGAGCGCTGCGTGGATGAGAAGCACAATCCAGCCTGCAGAGTTGAGCAGCTGCGTGGTAGCTGGGACGCTGTTCTCGTTGCCGTCTGGCGAGAGAGCCTGTGGCAAGTGCGTGAAGAGCAGCCAGAGTTCAGAAGCGATGCTTGCACCGGCAAGTACGCTGTCGACGAGCGCGAGTGGTTTGAGCACGGTAGCTACGCTTCGCGGTAGAGGCAACAGCGTTGCGGAATGAAGCGTCGCTCCGAGAACTGCACCGAACAACATGGGTCGAGAAACAGTCGTCCACACCACAGCGTGAAGCTCTTCCGCCGTACTTGTCCTCCTCACCACCTCGCTTTGCTGTTGCGCTGGCCCTCCGTCTTGTTCCACCTCCGCTACAGCAGGTAGCACACCGACTAGGCCCCGCGACGCGCCTTCACTCACCACCCAGATCACACCCAACCCCAGCACCAGCACCACCAACCCAACCACGATCCTCATCATGTCAAACTGCGCCCAGGTCTCTCTGGCCCTGACCAAGCTGACTCGATTGAAAGCGTGGTACGCCTGAGCTGCTCTTCTCAACGCCTCCTCCACCTGTGCTTGCGTCTGCCTCCCCGTCGTAGAATGCAACAGACGCGCCAGCTCTGCGTCCGCCCTGACAGCGTTCAACCAGAGCGCATCAAATTCGGGCAGGAAAGTCGCCAGGTCTGGCGATTTCGCCGTATACGCGGCCAGATAGGTGCGCATCTGTCGCGATGTAATGCGAAGAGCTCGGAGAAGCGTATGTGGGTGTGGGAAGAGGTCGGGAACGATGCTACCGAGATTGTTGTAGGGGATGGGCAGGCCGAGCAGGATCGAGATGGTTGGGACCAAGTCGATCTGCGGTATGCTTCGGTGCCCGCCGCTAGAGTAAGGAGGCGAGGGGAGTGGACTGAAAGCAATCTTGCTTGGCAGCAACGCCTCGACTTGCGGTGTCGAAACGTATTCCGCTGGATCTAGTCGAAGCTCCCTTTTCCGACCAGTATGACCGAATCCACCTTTCGAGTAGATCCAGACGCCAGCTCCCACCTCAAGTTCAGCATCTCCACCGTGATCGCCCCTCTCATCCATGCCGTGATCGCCCATGACTACCACCAATGTCTCGTCGTCGACCGAATCCGTGACGTTGTTGAGCAGCAACTGCATCTCCTGCAGTTTGGTCTTCATTTTGGGATGAGCAGCGCCGAATCGATGCCCGACATGATCCACTCCCAACGTATGCCCAACGAGCAGGCGCCATGCATCATGTACGCCTGCAACACGATCCGAATGATCTTGCTGAAGGAAAGGCAAGAGCTTCGACTCAACACCTCGATCTACCGTGTCGAGATCTTCCACGTTGAACGAGTCATAGCTCCATGTCTTGTCTGCATCAAACAGACCGGGGAAGACGGTGGTCCAGGTATCGTCACCCGCGAAGATCAAGCCTGCACTCTTGTTGTGAATGGCTGGAGAGGCCAAAATGGAGCGTTTGAACTGCGCAATCCAGTTGTCCTCGTAGACCTGACCAACGCCGGTACCAGCAGAGCCAAAATTGGCACCCGCTTCAACGAAAGTTGGCAATGTTCCGGTGGTCAGGCCTTTGAGCCGTTGAAGCGTCGTCGTCGGTGGGTCGGCTGCAAAGTGCACCAGGAAGGAGCTGGGTCCTGCCTTGTCGGCGAACGCTGGAATGCCGTATTTCGCCGTCAGATCCGCAGGCAGCGTTAGAACATTGTGGTAAAACGGATTGGGTGTCCAGCCTTCTTCCACTGCTTGCTTGGCCGCAGGCGCCGGTGGAGCAATAAAGTCGTAGCGAAGCGCATCAATGATCAGCACCACCGCTTTCGTGTGCGTCGACGCCATCTTGCACTCTCCCATGCCCGTCTTGGCGTCCAGCACAGTATCCGCCCAATTGAGCAGAGTTTCATCGTCCAAGTGCTCTGGCGGACTCGGCAAGGTCCAATATCTGTCTACGGGTCGATCGCATTCGTTCCAGCCCTCGAGCTCATGTCTGGTCAGCAAGAATCCCTTGACGAAGAGCCAAACCCCAACCAGCGTATAGACAAGGATCAAGCCGAGCAGAGCCAAGACGCTGAGAAACGCCTTGTTGGGCGAGGCTGCTTTTTGGGGGACACGGTCGGGATGTCTTGCTGCATAGGACGAGTGGGAGGAGTGCGAAGAATCGGATCCATGCGAGCCGTGAGAGGAGTGCGAAGAGTGCGAGGAGCGGCGTCGTCGACGTAAAGAATCGCCAAAAGCCGGATGTTGTGTTGCGGAGACGGGTGGTGGTGGTGGTTGGCCGCCGCGTTGGAGATCGGCGAGCGAGGGCGCTGGGTTGAGCGCCGATGTCGGTGCCATACTGTAGCCCACTTTTACTGCTTCGAGTCGACTCGTACGGTCAGTGTAGCGGTAAGAGGCGGTCCGATGTTGGCGATGATGAGGTGAAAAAGACGAGGATGAACAACAACGACACAAATCTCGAAATGTGGAGGAGTAACGACGGTCGGTCGCTCCGCATATCCAAAATCCAACAGAACCAAAGTCGCGCGTCCGTGCTCAGTTCGCGTGAAGAACAAAATGAAAAAAAGACATTTCGGCTGCGCCTCCAACAATCAATCGTCATATCGTCACGCATCAAAGCATCGTCACATGTTAAGCAGTCTCGACGCCTCTTCGCACCCATCAACACAGGAAGGGCGAGAATCGAAAGACGTTCATAGAATGCAAACTAGATTAGGACATACAGGTACATTATTTACATAGAGGTGAACCCCCGAGATCCCCTCACCATCAACCTAACGACAGTGCGTGCGTATTTACAGAGTATGTACAGTGTGTGTGTGTGTGTGTGTGTGTGTGTGTGTGTGTGTGTGTGTGTGTGTGTGTGTGTGTGTGTGTGTGTGTGTCTGTGACGTGTCTACACCATCGAGGATATCTACAGCAATGTTCCGTACACGGACGATACACGATGGGTTTGTCACTTGGACGAAGAGCTGGATTTGAGTCTGCGCAGAAGATCGTCGTCGTCGCGCGTTTCCGGGTGGAAAGTGATCTTGCCGTCCTTGAACAGCGTCACTGTATCCACTTGTGGCTCGTTCGAAGGCTGCGTCGGGACAGACGGCTGCTTTGACTTGCTCTTGACCTCTTTACCCTCGCTGCTCGAAGTGTCCGAGGGAGCCGAGCGCCAGTTTCCGCCGATGCTAGCAACGACGAATCCAGGGACCATGGCGAGCACGCTCTGGTGGTGGAAGTTGGCCGACTTGAGTTGACGCTGGCGCGACTCATAAATTCGTGGCGTGGCGCTGATACGACCACCACGAATGCTGCGGAACGAGTTGAGCTGCTCGCCCACCTGGCCCACAGCGGGCAGCCATTCGGAAAAGGTTCGTGCACGCGCACCTTTACCATCCTCCGAACCCGTCTCGGACACGGGAGCTGGCAAAGCGTTGGGGTCCGACATGAGCTTGTACTTGATCAGGAAGTCCTCGATGGGCTGCGTCGGGATCAGTCGGATCAGCACAGCCAACGGCCACGAGAGCGCACCAATCACGATCGACACCGCCCAGTCGCGTCCCGTCAGACGGATCACCGAGAAGGCAGCACCGCCGACAAACATGATCAGCACCTGGAAGCCAATCTCGATCGCCATGATGCCCAGGAACCACGGGTTCTTGTGCAAGTTGCTAAAGATGTTGAGCTTGCGCGTGAGCGATCGTGAATTGACCTGGTTAAACAGCTGGCACCACACAAACGTGTTGAATACGATCGCTGACAGCTCCGTGTCGCTGCGCTCCTGTTGGTAAGGCGTGCCAGTCTCCATGTTGAGAATCGATTTGCCGGCAAAGTTGAGCACCAGGATCACGGCAAATTGGTAGATCGACTGGCCTACAATCATCTTCCACATGTCGGTCGAAATCAGGGGAGCGCTGCGACGGTCCGGCTTGCGATCCAGCAGGTCAGGCGTAGCAGGGTCCGTGGCGAGCGCAAGAGCAGCGAGCGTGTCCATGATCAAGTTGATCCATAGCAGCTGGACAGCCTTGAGCGCAGAAGTACCCTCTTCCGAAGCGACGGCGGTGACAAAAGTGACAATGACGGCCGAAATGTTGACCGAAAGCTGGAACTGCAAGAACTTGCGGACGGCGTCGTTAACACAGCGTCCCCACATGATGGCGCTGACGATCGAAGCAAAGTTGTCGTCCATAAGGATAATGTCCGAGGCCTCCTTGGCCACTTCGGTACCGGCGATACCCATCGAGAAGCCGACGTTGGCCGTCTTGAGCGCTGGACCGTCGTTGGTACCGTCACCGGTGACACCAACCACCTCACCGAGGCTCTTGAGTGTTTCTACCAGGATCTTCTTGTCTTCGGGCGAGGATCGGGCGAGCACCTGCAGCCTAGGAACCACCTCCATCATGTCGGTACGGTTGAGCTTACGGAACACGGGGCCCTCCATGACGATGCCGCCGGAAGTGTAGATGCCACACTGAGTAGCGATCGACTTGGCAGTAAGAACATTGTCACCGGTGCACATCTTGACCTGGACGCCAGCGCGTCGGCAAGCTTCCACAGCATCAGTGACACCTGGTCGCAGAGGGTCCTCGATAGCGGCAATAGCCACCAAAGTCAAATCCTTGGCAAGCGAGGCATACTCGACTTCACCCGACTCGTCCAAGTTGGCATCCTTTGGTGGGAATTCTTCCAGATCTCGGTAGACGAGAGCGAGCGTTCGGAGCGTCTGGTTGGCAAATCCGGTGATGGTCGAGTTGACCTTGTCGAGCTTGGCCTCGTCGAGCTGTTCAATCTGGATGTTGTCCGTGTCCGTGTCGGTGACTTCGACGTGGCGAGTGCAGAGACGCGTGAGAACCTCACTAGCACCCTTGAGGTAGATGCGGAATCCGCCTTCGGGACGCTTGACAACGACACCCATGGCCTTGCGTTCAGAGCTGAAGGGGATCATCTGCATCACCTCGGCACGTTCTCGCGAAGCACGATAGTCCTCCCACTTGAGTTCCTTGGCCATCTTGAGCAGAGCCGTCTCGGTCTTGGAACCGACAAAGCCGGTTTCCTTCTTCTTTTCCTCGGTAGCAGCCTTCTTCGACTTGAACAGAGCCGAAAGACCGTGCTTCTTGACAGCGACGACAGGGTTAGCAGCTTCATTCTCAGCAGCAGAATCCTCCTCGGCCTCCTCCTCGAAAGCAGTCGAGTTGATGGCGATACTATCGTTAAGAAGTCGCTGGAGCGGAGTGCTGATCGAATGGTTCAGCTCGCCCTGTTCGACGATGCGAGTCTGGGAGGCGGAGCCGGCATCGTGCTCGGTCTCGACACGCTTGCGGTTGGCTTCGAGGCGATCGGCAAATTTGAAGTTGACACCGATGCTGCCTGCAACGACGCTCATCTCGTTTTGCGTCAAGGTACCGGTCTTGTCAGTGCAGACGACACTAGCGTTGGCCATGGTCTCGCAGGCGCCGAGCAGACGCACAAGCAGATTCATATTGGTCATGCGCTTGGTGGCAAAGGCAAGGGCAAGTGTGACGGCAAGGGGCAGACCTTCGGGCACGGCAACGACAACGACGGTGACGGCAATGATGAGAATATTGATGAAATCCTGAGCCTTGTCGTTGGAAGAGCGGTTGGGTTCCTGAGCGAGGTGTACGAAGAATCGAATCATGAGCGCGGTGAAAAGAACAATACCGGCGGTGGAGCCAAGCCATGCGATGAGATCGGCGAGACGGTTGAGCTTGGACTGCAGAGGAGTATCTTCGGCATCGCTGCGGAGCGAAAGCATGAGTTTGCCGTTGAAACTGGTAGGGCCCACAGCAATGACAACATACTCGCCGACGCCTTCAAGCACCTTGGAGCCAGAGATGAGGAAGCAGTCGCGGTTCTTGGGCTTTTCGTTGTTGCGGCGGGCCTCGTCGAGATCGGTGATGCATTCGTCATACGTGACCTTGCGGATCATGTCGGATTCACCCGTAGCACCCGATTCGTCGCACTTGACATTGTGACCGCGGAGGAAGATACCGTCACAGGGAACAATCTCACCAGGCTCGAGCTGGAGGATGTCACCGACGACGACATCGTAGACAGACATGAGGGCGGGCTTTCCTTGACGAAGCACCTTGACGTCGCGCTGTTCCTTCTTGGCATTGAGCTTCTTGAACTGACGCTCCTTCTGGTAGTCGTTGACGGAACCGACAAGATCGACGATGATGATGGCGATAAGAATGGCGAGACCCTCGACCCAATCAATGTGCACAGATTCACAGAGGGTTTCGACGCCGTTGACGACGCAGGCAACCTCCTCGGGAGGCAGAGTGCTGGTGTAGATGCCGAGGGCGAGCGAGACGACGGCGGCGATGCAAAGCAAGATGAGGATCTTGTCCTGAAGGGCCAGCCACATGAGCAAGAGAAGACTGTTGGATTTGCGTTCGGGGAGGACGTTATTGCCGTAGACGCGGACTCGATCTTCCTCAGTAGCATCGACAAAGTTGGCGTCGCGACTTTGCACGGCTTCCGAGGCGGTCGGAGCGCTCTCAATGTCATGCGAGCCGACAGCGGCACCGGCATCGGCCTCGATGGTCTTGGTACCGCCGAGGTCGAGTCCGCGGTGTTCGTCAGTGCCGAGAGAGGCAAGGACGCCCTTGATGCCGCCCATGTCGCGCAGTTTGTCTACGCTCTTGGGATCGAGCAAATCGGCGAGCTCGATGGGTCGAAAGGGAAAGGGGCGAGGGTCGACATTGCGCTGACGGTCGAGTTCGGCAGCAAGCGCCTTTGCCTGTGCCTCTCGACGACCGGATTTGGTGATGCCCTTGAATGATTGCTTGAGACCGCCAAGGAAGCCAGGCGAGGACTCGTTGGCTTCGCTTGCGGTGGCTGCAAGCGGAGAGTCGAGCTGCTTTTCGACGGTGGATGACATGATTTGTCGCTGTCCTCGTAGATGGTAGGGTGGCAGGAGATGGCAGTCGAACAGACGTGCTAGGTGAGATCAGCGCCGGGGGTGAATCGGGGAGGGAATCGAGTGGCTCGAAAGAGCGTGCGTTGGACACGGACGCCAGTAAGCTAGCGGTTCAGGGCTGCATGTGCCTTGTGTCGAGAGTTATGGGTGGGGCTCTGACGACGCAACGGTAGGGGAGGGAGGCGCGATCGGAGAATGTCCAAGAAAGAAGAAACGAACAACGACAAGGACAGAGCCCGGTCTGAATTATATACTGGCTGTGAGTTCGGACGAGGGGAAGGCGCAAGAGGCAGATGAAGGTAATGTTGGCTGGCAGCTTTGAAGCCCGCGCGCAAGCAGCTTGTTGCACTGACAAGCTGATCCGGGTTGCGCAGACGCAAAACGTGCACTGCTTCTTTCAAGCAGCAGGATGGATGTGAATTGATGCAAATGGGAGCAACTCACGGCCCCAGCGCGGGTCAAGCTATGCTGAATGTGTGTGTGGCGGAGTGCATGGCTTGCTTGCGATGCAATCGTGGATCCTGGCTCGCCAAAGAATGCCAAGCCGTCAAAAAGGGCCGTGTCTGCATTTGGGCGAAGACCCGAGCTAGCAAAGGCTGTGTATTGTCTGTATCTTGCTCAGAGTGTGTGCAGTACTGTACAGTGTACAATAGATGGATGCCCTTCTCACACATGGCGGCGGCATGAGGAGAAAAAGCCAAGCTTTTGGTCATCCACCATTCCGCAGAGCACTTACCTGACCGAGGCAGCAGTGCAGTGGCCCCAATTGACGCCGCGTCTAATTCAGATCGAAAAGAAAAGAAGATTGCATGACAAGCTCGCTCTCTGGGCGACGGCTGTGCTGTCTCAGAGCACCTTTTTCAAACTTCTTTTTTTTTTCCTTTCCATCGTTCTCTTTGCATGAATCTCAACGTCATGCATGCCAAGACCCGGCCCCGTCTTTGGCGTCTGTCGTACAAAAATCGCTGTGCTTGCCATCTCTCACGGCTGTTGCAGCAGGCTATTTAGGGACCTAATCCTTCTCGAATCAAGCATACAGAAGACTGCTCTGCGCACAGGAGGGGGAGCTGAACAAGTCGATGCTGCTCTTAGCCAAGCTCTCGGTGGCTCTTCATGCTCCACGTCCACGTGCGAGTCTTGGTCTTTTTCTAAAAGTTCCTTGTGCTCGACCTCGCTCTGGCTCTTGTTCAGGGCTCCTCTCCAATTCTCACTCTTCGTTGACAAGTTCTTCTGAGCTCGTCTTCAACTTTATCCAAGCATACTGTTCAAGCTGGTATGTGTGAGTTCAGCAGAGCATAGGTGCGACATTGTTATGGTTTCAGTAGCGAAGTTCCAAGTGAAAGTGTTCACGAGATTGGAATGGTAGCCTGTGGTCAGCGCAGTCGATTCTTCAATTGCGCAGTGTGCGGCAAGGCCCGAGCTTTTTTGTTTTTTATTTTGCTTTTCATTTTACTTTTTCAGTGTCACAAAAGGTTCCTTAGAAGGGTTCTCTCGAACCGAGGCTGTGCTTGCCGCTCGATTGAAAAATTCAATCTTATCCTGAAGCCTGGAAAGAAAAGTCTTGGCAGAAAGTCTTGGCTCTCGCCTCGTCATCGCCTCTCCGTCTTGTTCTTCGTCGCCGTCCCAGCTCACGCGATGGTGCCTGATCTCGCATCTATTCAAGAAACCCAATCATCAACCAGGTTTCTCACACGTGCGGTCGACCCTGCTGGTAGCGCTACCAACAGATGTCTTGGCTTCCCCGCACATCACCGTAGATCAATCACTGGACTGTCGCCTTCAACCTTGATCGCCGATCAAGCCTTTTGGCGGCACCGTTGTCAAGAGCTCGTCGCCTGGCACTGTCATGTCACTGGACCTGGGTCGGGCTGTACTGTTCTTTTGACATTCCATTGCAATGGCGCGTCGTGAGAGACAAGGACTGCAGTTCTAAGTTGTGCAATGCCGCCAATGATCGACCTCTGTCTACAGAGAGGCGCAGCATTCAGATCTCGAGACGTTCAAAACTATAGGCACCCACCAGCATGCTCTGCTCGAGCAACTGCAAACGACGCGTCTTGGCTTCGCCCTGTGTACCAAGCTTGAGGCCTAGTCCGCCGCCCATCTCGGCACGCGCCGCAGCGTCCGTCTTGCTGCTCGCCCGCACCTTGGCATTACCAGCCGACGCCACGGCACCGCTGGCGGACAGGGAAGTACCGCCGGTCTTGTGGCTCCTGCCAAAGGCTTCAGTGGACGCAAGCAGCTGGTTTTCCTGCTGCAGCTTTGCAAAGGCCGAGAGCGGCGCATTGAGCAAGCGCAAGGTCGACATGAGCTGCAAATAGCGTGAAATGGTCGAGGACAGCGACTGCACTGTGGCATGCGAGCGCGGCGTAGCAAGCAACAGAGGGAAGAAAGTGTCAAGCACATCGTTGGCCAGCGCCATCACGGCTTCGGCATCCGGCGCTTTGCCAGACTCGCCCGAATCTGCTTTCTTGGCCTCTGTATCCGAGAACGGCAGTTGGATCGTCTGGCTGAGCCATGCGTTGCAAAGCTGCAAGAGGGCCATGACCTGATCCACATCGTCACGCAGCTGTGCTTTGAGAGCGCTTCGCAGCGCCGGTCGCGAGATGCGCAGCTGCACCAACTGCGCCAGCAAGCCCATGTAAGGTCGGTATGCTTTCGGGCTCACCGCGTCGCCTGCTTTTCGGCTCTGAAGCAGCCCTCGCAGCGCGGACAGCAAGAGCATTGCGAAAATGTCTTCGCCAATGTCGTGCATGCGCTTGAGCGCGGCGCGGGTCAGCTGCGCGTCGTTCCACGCTCCCAATCTCGACCAAAACTCGGTCAGACCAGACCCGTTGGCCTGTAGCGAGACGCTGCGTGCAGGTGCTGCAGTGTTGGAGGCAGGCTTCAGCGTTGCAAAGATGGACGGATGAACCCGGGATGATTTGAGCAAGATGAGCAGAGCCGCTCGTGGCAAGAAGAGGGTAGAAGCAGCAGCAGCAGCGCCGTTGCTCTTGCTGCTCCGTTGAGGTGGAGCCGGGAGAAGCAGTTCGAGAAGCTCGCTGTAGAACAAGCGGTCGGCTTCATGTGCCGTGAGCGTTTCGAGCATCCCTCCGTCTGCTGTCGCTACATCGATCCAATCCGAGAGGGCCAAGCGAATATCGCCACCTTTACTTGCTGCATCTCCAGTCCCTTGGCGTATCATCTTGATCTGTTCGAGCAGAGCTGCACGGCTCGCTTCGCCTCCCGAGGTTCCATTGGCAGCCTCTGCGATCATGTCATCGGCCGTCTGGATCCATCTAGCTGTGAGCTCTCCTTTGCCTAGAGCATCCCGCAGTACGCTCATTTCGGGGACGACAAAAGGCACGGATAGTACGCAAACTCTGCGCTGGTGCAGCTGGGCGAGCGCGTCGGCCTTCTCCAATGAACTAGAGGAGCGAGAGGACAAGGTAGGCGGACCCATGGTGACGATGCTGGTCGAACCTGCAATGCGAGAAGCCGAGACGGTGGACATGCGCTGAAGCAAGCCTGAGGAGGAGGAGGCGGCAGTGCTAGATGCTGGAACAAAGGGGACTGCCCAGTCGATCTGCTTGAGCACCGCATTGAGCTCGAGATCGACAATCAGCGCAACCACGCGTTCCTTGTCGGCGGTGGCCGGAGTCGCTCGAGTGACACCCACGACAAGAGCGTGATCGCGACTGAGAAGCAGGCAGCAAGACGGCGAAGCGGTCGAAGAGGAGGAAGGACGCGAACTGCTTGCGTGTGCCAAGGCGTCAAGAATGCTGGTGGTGACGCTGCCGAAACGAGGTTCGCTGCCGACCGTCGTCGCGAGGCTCATCGAAGTCAGCTGGCCGTCAAAGGTGAGGATGACGAGACGACCATCGGGATGCAGCTGCACATCGAGAACATGTCTTGCGTTCGAAACGCCGGGCACTTGGACGTTGCCGAATTTGACAGTGGCTATCGAGGACTCCTCGGCACCGTCAAAGCTCTTGACAAAGGCGGTGAGGGCGAGTGTGAGAGGACCTGAGGGTGTCCGTGCTGAAGGCAACGAGCTGTCGGCGGCTTGCAGCTCGTCGTCGTCGATTTCGTTGGCGCCCTTCTTGGAACGCTTGGAACGCTTCTTCTTTTTGCTGGCATCGTCTTCGGCATTTGTAGAGGAAGAGGACGATCTGGTATCTGAGGTGATGGCAGCACGCAGTCCTACGAGAGCCGCCTCTTCGATCTTTGAGCTACCGGCGATGAGGCTCTTGGCGGAAGCAGCATCAAGCAGGTTGACGAAAAAGTGGCATCTCTCGGTGTTCTGGTTTTGCGAGGCATCGACACTATGGATGATCTGCATCGATGACGCCTCTGCCTGGATGGAGGCTTCGTCATCGTAGGTGACCGCTGAGCTGGAGATGACGGTGAGACTGTCGTCCGAGTGGGTGAGAACGAGACGGCCGTCTCCGAGTGCATGTATGAGGCGGATAGGCTTGAACACCGACAGCGACTCCTTGGTGACCTGAACCTCGACACTCTCCTTGCCCTTTGACGAGAGCTGCTCGACGTACGCCCAAAGCTGATGGGTAGCTGTGACAGCAGCGCGACCAGACTTCGCTCGCGCGTGAGACTCGATGCCTATGTAGGTGGTGCGCAGCGAACGTCCGCCACCCAGAGTGCGAAGCAGCGTGAGGGGCGCGCACGATGCGACCTCCGCCATTGAAAGCGTGAAGCTCTGAATGGGCGTCTGAGACTGCGGGTTGACGAGGTTGAGCGCATGACCAGCGACGAGGATGGGTAGCGTGCCCTTCAGTCGGCGAAGCGTCCGCGCGTCAGGTGAGAGCTTGTAGGCCGAGCCGACCGAGATGGTAGAGGTCTTTGTCGTGGAGAATCCAGTTGCTGGTAGTGTTGCGTAACGAGCCAGATCGGCAGCAGCCGGCGTCGGATGCGTCAGCAGCGTCGAGGGCTGCGAGAGCTCGGGCGCAGCCGATGCGGATGCCATTGCTTTGTCGGATGGGGATCAATTAGGGCGTCGGTACAGCCGAGATGGCTTCGGTGCTGCCTGGCGGCTCTGACCGTCGGTGTATGGCTTGCAGAGAAGGTGCTTCGGAAGGAAGGCGTTGCCTGCCTGCTCAAAAGATGCGCAACGATTGACTGTGCCGCAATCTGGTCTCGTTGAAAGTACCGGGTTCTCTCCGATGCGGCGGCGGTGATGATGGTGCTGATGAGCAACAAAGACAGCTGGAGGGTAGCTGGTCGGAGGGTAGCTAATGCAAGACGTTGAGTGTCTTCTTGAGAGTTTCCAACACGCCCTAAAAATTTCCACCAACTCGAGTTGCAGCTTGATCCACTTTTTTTCTCTTTCTTCTCAGAGCCATGCAGTATCTGCACCCTGTTGCGCAAACTTGTATTTGTCAGCATGACTAGACTCAAACAAGTTCACGTTCAACTCAAGATCTAACATGATATGAATTTAGAGTCGGATACCGTGACAGCGGCGCGAAGACGAACAGTGTTGGAAGCCTTATTTTGACTCGCACAGCCTCGAGGCTCGCTGAGGTTGTCGCTTTCCGCCACGGAAGGGTCGTTTGTCGCTTCGGCTCGGATGATGATTTCCTTCCACTCCCGTTCTTCTTTCGCATCTCCCTTGCAGCTGTCTGCGGCCATCATGTCGGCAATTTGGCCCCTGCTGATGTGCCATTTGTTCGCTCGGTTCGAACGTTGACGTTGACTACTGCTGTACTGTCTATACTGCACACTGTCCTGTACTGTCTTCGCTGTGCTGTACGCGTCCGCGTCCGTGCTTGTGACTTGTGAGCTGATCTGTGTTGTTGGCCGTTGCACGCGTGCATGCATGCATGCATGCATGCGTGCGTGCTTGCGTGCGTGTTTGTGTGCGAAGGTGCTTGCGTGCGTGTCTTTGAGAAAACAATTTGGCCTCTGCTTGCCTGCTACTTTTCGGCAGTGTCCGCCCATCCGCGTCGCTCACACGTTCTTGCTTGTTCTGGTTTTCGGGTCTTGTCCCTAGAGGAGAAGATCAGAGCGGCACTGGTTCCGATACACGCGTTTTCTAGGATGAGTTGCTGCCGGCCCTTGTCAGACGCATGTGGAAAAATAAGGAGCGTCTGAGTGTGAAATACAGTACGGAGGTGTAAGGTGTGCTGAACCCTGGCTTTTTGCAGCACTGATCAGCCAGATTTTGGCTTGGTCTCCACTCACCCATTCAATTCGCTTTCGTGCCGATGCTCATACGGTAAAGTCCATTCTTTCGGCCTCGTCGACTGCTTTCCAATCTTGCTCCCGCCCTGACCTCCTTTCCCCCGACACCAGCACTGCCGTCACCAAACAGGGCTTTCTTGGTGACCGACTGTGACGAAGAGCGACAACGTTCCGACCAGCGGGTGTTTCTGTGTTTTGCCGGAAACTCTCTTGATCGGCTGCCGTCATACGCTTGCCGGTCCTAACTACACCCATCAGCCTCATCAGATCACCACAGCTTCATAGCATCCGACTCTGCGTCGCTGGATCCCTGCCAGCTTGCAGAGTGCTGCCTCGCTGGGCGCACTGCTTGTTCTCGAACCTTCCGCATTTCATCTCGCACAGCAAACCGAGATGGCGCGTTGTTGGGCTTGATTCACGACAACCGCCTCACACCTCTGAAAGCGCTACAGTCTGGGACCATCCAATCGCAACCCACGGCGATCAATCAAAACAAAGACGAGCCCGGCGTCACATCACGAGCCAAAGTCTGCAACAGCTTAACTCAGCTGAGGTTCACCAAGGGCCGATCCGATCCGGACTCTTTCGACACAGCTCTCAGTCCTTTCGTCCAGCTCCCCCTTTTTCCGCTTTCTACGATCTGACTTTTGGCTAGCAGATTGTGCCGAGCAACAGCGACGTCGCACTCATGCGCGCCTCCGGTTCACGCGACAGCAACAGCATCATGGCGCTCACCGATGTTCCCTCTCTCATCAGTCCCCGCTCTGCCAACACAATAATCTCGGAGAACCGGCCAACTCGAATCCAAGCAGAGACGCTCCTCGTCCTCAATGGCCTACTCGATGAGCTTCTCCTCGCCATTCTCACCTCCGCCAAAAGCTTAGCTACCGATCGCATCAAGAGTGATGGCATGCTCAGAGCTTTTGGCAACAACCAGCTCGCCAAGGATGCCATTCTTGAGGCCGAGCTCGAGCTCCGCAGCTACGTTGATGGCAAGCGTGCGGAAGGTGCTAGAGTACCTCTTGGTCTCATGGCCACCTCGCGTCTCGACGGCACCGATGGTTTTCCTGTCCAAAACGCTTACAAGGCGCTTCGCACGCGGTGTCAGTACTACTCAACCCTCAGTGACTATAACGACGAGAGCGCTGCTAAAGACCAAAACATCATGAGCAGCGATGGACGACCCCTCGCTACCGTCACCCCAGGTGCTGCCATCTATGTGACCGCGCTTCTCGAATTCGTTGGTGTTCACGTCCTGCAGAACGTTGCTCGAGTCATCGAGCGCGACAACTCGGACGAGGCCAGTCTCTACGACCTCCACGCCGCCATCACCGAGGACGAGCAGCTCAATCCTGTCTTTGCCAAAATGTGGATCCGACAGGAACTGGCCCGCCGCATCGATGTTCTCGAGTCGCGTCACCGCAAGAAGACCGAAGTCGGTGGTGGTCAAAGGATTGTCAAACCGTGGCAGGTGCCCACTGAGCGTGACTTTGACGAGGCCGCTGGTACCAACTTGTTCTCGTCTAAGCGCGCTTCGAAACAGCCCTCGCGACAGAACGCCAACGGCCCTCTGTCTACATCCTCGTCCTCGCACAATGACCAAGCATTTTCCAGCAACTTGGGTCAATCAGAATCCGTACGTGGCAGCATGTCCACGCTTCGCACATCGTCCTCCACAGCCAATATTGCCTCGGACCAACATGGCGTACGGCCTTCACTGAGCCTCGGCGCTGCGAACGGCGCTAGCAACGCAGGCAGCATCGGACGCCGACAAAGCTCAGAGCGGAGCTGGTCCGGTGTGTTTGGCGGCATCAAGCGCCGCAACAGTTTTAAGCAAGGATCAGAGGCTACATCCACCCGAATCGTCTTATCATCAGATAACAGCACCCCCGACACAGGTGAATCCGAGTCAGCATTGGAACCCGACGATGACTTTGAGGCCCTCATGCTTTCCGGTCAGACCATGAAAGTCTCGCTGACACCCAATCGTCTTCATACCATTGAGGTGGCCAAGCAACGTGGGAGCACCAGCGTTGAATCGACTCGTCAGCATTCTCAGTCCTCGAACATCTCCAACGGAAGTGACGCTTGGGGCGCAGTTGAAAAGACCACCCTGACTAATGCGACTCCATCTGACCTTAGCGTGGCGCGACCAAATCCACGTCCATCTGTGCAGACTGCGTCGCGGCCCGAACGCAGAGCAGCAGCTCCTCCGCCTTCGTCATATCGAAGCCCTTCCCCCTTGCTGATGGGCAAGCATAACGTGCTGACACGCGAAGTGGCCGAGGAGGATCCCGGGGCAGCAAGCGTTCCACTGCAATCTGTTCCGCCTACCACCTCGGCCGTCCGACGCATGACGCCGCGCTTGCAAGCACGCGACGACGAGGTGGAACGCAGACCGTCGACGCACAAGGATCTTGTCGATCTCTTCAGGTCGACGCCGCCGTCCGCTACATCAGAGAGATTCTCCGGCATAGGCTCCGAGACCTCGTCGTTGACGGACGCAGCTCCAAAGAAGTCGGCCGTAGGTGATCGGGTACGTACCTTGTTTGGGCGGAGGTTGGCCAGCAGCACCGGTCACGGCATGCCCCCTTCGCCCATTCAGAAGGCGGTGCGCGATCATCAGCGCTTCGTCACAAAGTCGAGTTTGGAAGGTTCGCAGGACACATACATAAGCAGCAGCACTACCAACTCGATCGATCAACACCGATCCGTGGTTTCAATGGCTTCGCCTAACGAAGCAGCGTACAATCCCAACTTCGCGTCGCGTTCGTCGACGTCTACCTCGGAGCATCCCGCAGCCAGCGCTGATGCGGCCATGGAGGCCAAAACGGCCACACCCGAAGTTGCTGTGGTCGAGTCATCACAGCCGACGCACAATGCCAACATCGGGCTGGGTGTTGGTCTGGTCTCGTTGGCAGGTGCGGCTGGAGCAGGAGCCGTCTCAATGGGCGCCTCTCGAAGCGCAAGCAACGGCTCGCGGTCCACAAGCTATGGAAGCCGTACGACGGGCACAGCGGAAGCTGCAGCCCCGGACGAATTGGCGGCTGACGACACGTCGACGACGTCGAAATCGCCGAAAGGGGCAGAGGAGCTGGTCAGTCGCAAAGTTCCGTGGGGTTACAAGCGCAATTCGACGAGTACAAGCACGATGATCGAACGCACTGGCACACCAAGCTCGGATCGACGCCGAAGTGTCGGATACACCAGCTCCAACGGTCATGGTGCCTTGTCTTCGCGGGGCCAGGCTGGCACGTCATCCTCAGACGCTGGTCACATGTCAGTGGGCGGAGCACCAGCTGTATCTTCAATGACGCCCACCGCTGACGAAGGCGACGCGAGTTCCTCGACGCCGGCTACGCCTGCTGCCTGGGCATCTCGCGCGAACAACCCACCTTCTTCTTGGACAGCGCCGGTCGAAGCTTCGCGATCGCAGAGCTTGGCACGCAGAGGATCACTTGGAGCTAGACCCACCTCGGTGAATCAAGTTGGTCGACCAAGCACGAGTCTCGAGACGATACAGGTGCTCGCCGAACTGGAGAGAGCGATGCGCAGCTGTCACAGTGTCGACGAGTGTCGTGCTCTGGTGCAGAAAGCCATGCACTCGGATGCGCTACCGGTTTCCTCCTCTGCGTCTCGTTTAGAAGGCGATGCGGACAAGAGCACGGCGGTGGAAAAGACCAAGTCAGAGGCTTTGTCTGGCAACGTACTCGAGGTTGCAGCAGCCGGAGGGCTTGTTGCTGGCGCTGTGATGGCGACCGCAAAGGCGACGGAAACGGGACCGGAAAAGGGGACAACATCGGAGACACCCACTGCCATTGGTGGAAAAACGCGCGGACTCGAGCCGGGCTTCAAGGCTGCACCTCTGCAGTCGCCGGTGGCTCAGGACCAGCCCAGTTCGTTGGAACTGGCCGAGCAGGGCCTGGTTGTGGCATGGTTGCTTGGCGGAGACGAAGGACCCGCAGAGACACGCGGCATCAAGCAGCCGGAAGTGGAACAGCTAAAGGATCAGGAACGGGATATCAACGGTGTAGTACCTACAGTCATGCAAGGTGTGCCAGGCGGAAAATTAGACAGAGCGGGCGCGCTGCGGCACGAGTCTTCATTGGACATCAATGCATCGCTAGGCGATGTTGGACACCGCGCCTCGAGCAGTGTGGTGTCTTTGCAGTCGAGCTACAAGGATGCTGAGGAAGGAACGCCGATCGAGCCGGCCTCGTAGGCGAGGCGATGAATGCTTTGCAAGACTTACTCACAGAAACGAATGACGACGTAATGCTCACCCGCACGCACCTCTACACGCACACGCACACACTCGTCTGCATCAGATAGCGAGGAAGAGGCAACTTGACGTGGCCGCGATGCATCTCTAGGTGCCTCGTTCGCAGCCCAAGTGACTTTCGACGAGTGAGCAGCTGAATCGATGAACGACGGATCCGGATTGCCGGAAACGCTGGCGACTCGGGGACGATCGAGTGGATGGAAGTCGCGGCCGGCGGGCGTTGAAATGGCACTGAAATGGTGCTTTTGCGGGGCAAGTCAGATGGATTTTGCACGCGGCTAAACCGGGGCGTCCCCGCAGCGTCCCCACACACATTCATGCTGCCCTCAGGGACCGCCCTGACAACTGCGAGATGGTGCCGTGATGTCCGGGTACCGCTTTGGCCGGCTTCGGAAAGATCCTCCTCCTCAATGAATGCGGGGAGGACATCCCGACTTGATGGTGCAACGTAGAGCCGTTGGACGGCTCGCGTCCACTCCGAGGGCAGCAGCAGCAGCAGCAACACATGTGGTCGCGTGGCAATTCTTGGATGTTCCAGTGCAAGTTGAGAGACTCTTCTTTGGCTGCTGAAAATCTTGGCGGCGGGCTAGATGCGAGGCCACTGTCCGAATCTGTGTGGCTGTTGCTCCATTTCCCGTTGTGTTACAGTCTTGCAGGCACTTCGGCTGAACTTTTCCCATCGCTTCAAAGTCAGATGTGTCTCAATTTATGCATGCAGTTCTTGGCATTTTTTTCCTTTTCCGTGACAGGCTCACCACCAAACTAGGCAAGTGGCCGACGATGAGCAGTGTGTGTGAGAAGATGGTGGTCTCTCTGAGAGCAAATTCCTTCATGTGACAGCAAACAAGGCTCTCCTTTGGCTGCATAATAGTGGTGCAACGCAAGCAAGATTCAGAAATGGCGTCTGGCAATCGTCGATGGAACGAGCTGGGATACAAATCATAAGCTACAGTCACTGCGTCTATCTTTGAGGTTGTGCTCACAAAAGGCTCTCGATCGCAGAATGTCCGTTCTCGCTTGCCGTTATATCCTTTCTTGCTCTGTGTCCGGTTTGAAGAGAGGGGCACATCCGAACTCGGGCGGTCGTCCATGTGCTCAGATTGACCCGCTCGGCTTGGCGCTGAGACCACGGTCTCTCTCTCTCTCTCTCTCTCTCTCTCTCTCTCTCTTTCTCTCTCTTGCCATGCCTGCTCTCCACCAAGTATGCGATCTTGCCACGCGTTTCGACGGGCAGAGATCTGTGCAGAGTGTTCCTGCCGCTGCGCGTCCAATCAGCTCTCTTCTCTTTTACGATTGTGCCAATGGAGTGGCAAGTTAGAACAACCAGTTCAAGCTCCGAGTCACCGAGAGAGTTGTGGTTCCACAAATGACGGTTCCCCACACTTTTTTCCGCGCACTTTCGTGGGAGTATCCTGTCTTTGGTCGAGCAACGCAGGTGAACTTTGATGCAATCCAGCCTGTCCAGCTTTTTGTGAGCACTTTGGCGTAGACCCACACGCTAAGAGCCGCAGCGTGGGAGAATGGTTCGTGTGTCTGCTTGTGTGGGTGTGTCTTTTGGCAGCAACCGAACACACGGATATAACCTTGACAGTTCAAACGGTGATGGAAAAGGTTTATAAGCACATATCGCTTTCCTTGTCCTTGCCCGTTTGGTTGTCTCTTTCGAGAAGTTTGAGTTGTCCCTTCTCGCCTTCCTTCTTTCATATTCCCCCGGGCCCGGACATCTCTTGCCCTCCTGCATCCGTCCCTCACACGACAATATACCTTGCTCGCCCTCTTATAGATCGAATTCTGCCACCTTAGCCCTTGGAGCAGGACGTCCTCGGCTTCCCCTCTCGAACATGACGAGCACCACTTCGCCAGCAGCGGTCATGAACGCGATGCAAGACGTGGAGCGAGCCTCATCCTCGGAAGACGAAAAACATCACGATGTCAAGTCGCACAATGTCTCCGCAGTCGTGCCGCCTCTCTACGCCACCGGTACGCCCTCTTCCAATCCAAGCTTGATCTACGATGCCGCAAAAGAGAAGGCTCTCGTCCGGAAAGTGGATTTATACATCGTACCCACTGTAGCTGCGTTGTATCTCCTATGTTTCATCGACAGGGCTAATGTAGGCAACGCTCGCATTGCAGGACTCGAAAAGGACCTTGGCATGAACCCCAAATCGTACGATTTCAACATTCTCCTCACTGCTTTCTACGCCGCCTATGCGGCTTTCGAGATCCCCTCGACTACCTTGACCAAGATACTCGGTCCCGGTCGATGGATTCCTGCCATGGCCTTCTTGTTCGGCTTGCTCAGTTTAGCCAATGCCTTTGTGACAAACTTTGCCGGAGCCATTGCCGTGCGTTTCCTCCTCGGTGTCGCTGAAGCCGGCATGCTTCCTTCCATTGCATATTACCTCAGTCGATGGTACAAGAAGGACGAACTAGTTTTTAGGCTTGGACTGTACCTTGTCACTGCTCCCTCAGCAGGCGCCTTCGGTGGATTGCTGGCATCGGGTATCCTGAAAATCCCGCACATGGGCTCGGTGCACTCCTGGGAGATGATCTTTCTCATTGAAGGGTTGATCACGATGGTTGTTGCCATCATCGGATATTTCACTCTGACCGACTCGATCCACACGGCACGCTGGTTGACTGACGACGAGAAGACCTTCCTTCAGGCACGTCTCAAGTCGGAACTGGTAGGACAAAAGGAACTGGTTGACAAGACGCACAAGAAACTCCTGTGGAAAGGAATCACTTCCACCACGTCGCTCTGCTGCGCTTTCATGTTCCTTCTCGACAACATTGCGGTTCAGGGAACCGCTGTCTTCCTTCCCACGACTGTGCGCTATCTGTACCCTGCTCCGAAGCATACAGTGATCGATCAACAACTCCTTACGGTACCCCCTAACATTGCAGGAGCCATCGCGACTTTGGCTTTCGCCTACGCCTCGGCTAAATTCCGCATTCGATCCGTTTTCACCATCTCTGGCTCGATCCTCATGGCAATTGGATATGCCATGTTCGTAGGCTCAAGCAATCTCTACGTTCGGTATGCAGCGTCGTTCTTCGCCACGTCAGGAGCTTTCACCCAGGGAGCATTGCTGCCCGCATACGCGGCGGTCAACGCCAACAATGACAGCGAGCGCACGGGCGCCATTGCTGTAACGGTCTTCTTTGGCAACATCGGCGGTCTGATCTCGTGCTGGACCTACTTGAACAAGTACGCTCCCAACTTTTTGCCCGGCAACGGGTTGAACCTGGCAGGAGGCATTGTTATGGCGCTGACGGGAGTAGGATTGGTCAGTTGGCAGAGATGGGAGAACAAGCAGAGGGAGGCGGGCAAGAGAGACTGGAAGCTGGAAGGTCTCAGTGAAGACGAGATTTACCTGTTGGGTAGCGATCATCCGCATTTCCGTCTCAGGTACTGAGCAAGGACGTAAAGATGCCAAGAGGGGGTGAAGCATTTTTCACGTATGTACAGATAGGGTTTTGTGTCGGGTTGACAAAACTTCAAGAGCCAGAAGCAATTCGATGTTATGGTTATACGATCTGAGCTTCCGGCGAGATTGGCAAAGAAGCGTGAGGGTGTGCTGTGGGTCAAGTCTAGTTGACATTTGGCGACGATCATCGAATGACTCTGGGTCAAGAGAGAGATCTGTGAGCTTCCAGAAGCCATTCCTCTACTCGACGCGGGCTACTTTGCTTGCTCTCGAGCACCTTAGTCTTGTTAAAGTCATACTGCATGCAGACTTCGTGGTTGCATCACTGCCTTCATTGGTCTCCGTGTGGCCATCGCAAGCCATCGTCAAGGAAAGAGGAAGCCAACTTTGACCTGTCAAAACTCATTCGAGCTGTCACTGCCTAGCGGTCTGACAGACTAAAAAAACAGATACGATCTACCCGATTGACTCGAGACAATACAGAAGAAGAACGAGAACAACACGCACGGAGCAATTCCACTTTTGCTGAGCCGCACTGCTCAGTAACTCCACTTTTGGTGATGACAGACAACTGGCAAAGTGCGCACTGAGCAAAGTCACAGTGAAATGCGGTTGACTGAACTTTCTTCTTTCACTTCGACATCATCAACCAGCCACGCACCTCTCTGCGTCGTCCAAGCAGCAGTGGTACGCTACCTACGCCGGTTGCAACATCGCATCCATCATGGCGTCCTCCTGGGCTCACACGGGCATCGCGCCCCTCCTCGAGCGCATGAAGTCTCAAGATGCCGACTTCCGCTTCATGGCCCTCAACGATCTCATCGCAGAGCTTTCCAAGGATAATTACATTCAGATGGACGATGTCACCGAGACCAACACTCTCCGTCAGGTTCTCGTCCTGATGAAGGATTCCAACACCGAAGTCAAAAACATGGTCGTGCGCTGTTTGGCTATCCTCGTTCCTCGCCTTCGAGAGAAAAACATGCAGCATGTCATCGACACACTCATAGAGTACATCTCCTCCAACAATGACGAGCTCAGAGACATTGCCGCACTCGCGCTCAAGACCGTCACTGCACAGATGCCCACCCGCTCCTCGTACGCCAGCACTGCACTCAACAAGCTCGCCCCAAGGTTGCTCAGCCACGTCGCAGACGCATCAGCCTCCCAGGAGCTTCTCATCGACTCGCTCGACATTCTTGCAGAGCTCATCAACAAGTTCGCAGCCTCCATCGCCGCAGCCGTCCCTCTCCAGAATGCACTGCTCAAGTCAATCGTCCCGGCCATGCGTCATTCGCGTCCTGCCGTTCGCAAACGCTCCCTCACGGTTCTCGGCGCCCTCGGCTCGTGCGCCACTTCCGACGTCTTTACTCAGCTCTCGGTCCAGCTCAGCTCCGATCTTGCGCCAAAGAACGCCGTCGACGTGCGCAAAACAGCCGTGCAGCTCGTCGGGATCTTTGCACGCACTTGTCCGCGAAGGCTTGGTCGTCGCCTTCCCGAATTCATGCCCGCTGTGATCCAGACCGCCAAACACGATGACGACGAGTTGCGTGAAACTTGCCTTCAGTCCATCGAGCTCATCCTCCTCCGCTGTCCCGCTGAGGTCACGCCTTTTGTGAATGCGTCCATCGATCTCGCCGTCTCCCTCATCAAACACGATCCCAACTATGCCGGCTTTGACGACGACGAAGAGATGCGCGATGCCGACGACGATTTCGACCAAGATGACGACGACGATGATGATGATCTCATCGACGACGACTATTCCGACGACGATGACATGTCTTGGAAGGTGCGACGAGCCTCCGCCAAGGTGCTCAACGCAGCACTGACCAGTCGACCAGAGCTCTTGGCGCAGAACGTCGCCAGTGTAGCCCCCGTCCTGGTCGCTCGCTTCTCGGAGCGCGAAGAGAGCGTGCGCCTCGAGATCCTCGACACCTTTCTCGCCTTGCTCAAGCAGATGCAGCTCTACGCCGGTGGTCCGCAAGCTACCGAGGTCATCGGTTCCAATTCGACTTCATCCGCCAGTCACGCCGCCGCCATCGCTGCTGCTGGGGTTCTGAAGCGCAAACGCACCGAGGCCGATGCCGATGCCGACGATGTCGAAGGTTCTCCGCGCGCTCAGCTCCTGGCTCTCGTACCTGCCATCGCCAAGGCTCTCAACCGCGAAATCATCTCCAAGTCCATCCCAACACGTCACAAGAGCTTCGTTGTGCTGCGCGAGCTCATCATTGTTCTGCACGGCGGTCTCGAAGCGCACATCAGCTCCATCCTGGCCCACACCGAAAAGGCCTTGAAGGGCGCAGAGTCGGCTGCGTCGGGTGGTTCGAATCTCAAGGCTGATGTTCTTGGGTTCTTCCGTGTCCTCTTTCTTACACATGTACCAAAGAGCTTCGACGATCAGCTTCCTAGTCTCGTGCCCATCCTTGCGGCGTCCATCGAAGACAAGCTCCATCGAAGCTGTGTAGAAGCCTTCTCGACCTGCTCGCAGCTCGTATCGGTGCTTCGCCCGCTTGGTTCGACTGCTGCGGTTGCAACCGCCGCTCGACCGGCTCAGTACAAGCCCTACTTGATGCAGATCTACGCTGCCACTGTTGCCAGACTCAACCGCCTCGACTCGGACCAAGAGATCAAAGAGCGCGGCATTGCTTGTCTTGGCGTCTTGCTTGCCCATGCTGGCGATGATCTCGAGGAAAAGCACGCCGAGTGCTTTGATTTGCTCACAGCTCGTCTGACCAACGAAGTCACGCGCTTCGTCACGGTCAAGGTCATCGCTCAGATTGCCGCTTCCCACGTCTGCTCGGGCCCGACGTTTGATGCCTTCCTCCAGAGCTCGATTGCTCAAGTTGCGACTCTTTTGCGCAAGTCGAACCGCCAGCTGCGTCTCGCGGCCTTTGACTGTCTTGCAGCTGCTCTTTCCCGATCCTCGACAAAGCTGGATACAGCTTCGTCCAACTTGATTCTGGCCGAGGTCCAGCCACTGATCAACACCGACATGGACATGAATTTTCTTCCTCATATCCTGCGCAGCATCAACCTCATCCTGCTCAATGATCCAGCAACACGCGAGTCGGTACGTCTGTCGGTACTGCCGCAGATCTACTCGGTTCTCCGACTTCCCATTGCGCAAGGTCCAGCGATGGAGTCGTTGCTCGAGTTTTTGCGGCTCTATGTTGGCGCGCAACCAGCCTCTGCACCCGAGACGGTCGATGAGCTGCTTGCAGCACTCGAGGCGTCGAAGGGTGCTGTTAGCGGGACTCATCTATACTCGACCGTATCGCGCTGCATCGGAGCTGTATGCACTGTCTCTGACACCGCCAGTGGCAACGTTGCCGCCAAAGCCACCACGTCGCTCGAGAGCGGCGGCGCAAAAGATACGGAGGTCTACTTTGCACTGCTTCTGCTCGGAGAGCTTGGTCGATTCAGCGACTTTTCCACTCATACCGGCCTCCTGGAACGCGTGCTGCGCTTCTACGCTGCGGATTCCGAGGAGGTCAAGATGGCTGCTTCATTTGCCGTAGGCAACATGGCCGTGGGAGCGCTTTCGGTCTTTTTGCCTGTGATCCAACAGCACATTCGCGCTCCCTCGGACGACAAGGCTTCGAGTCAGCGATTCTTGTCGTTGCACGCGCTCAAGGAGCTCATCACGCACGGATCGGCCGAACAGCTCGCTGTCGTCGCTGACCAAGTCTGGCCGGTATTATTCGAGGCATGCGAGACAAAGGAGGAGGGTGTGCGTTCGATCGGTGCCGAATGTCTGGCTCGATTGACGCTGAGCGAGCCGACCAAGTTTCTGCCGTTCTTGCAAGAGCAATTGCGCTCGCCCTCCGTGTCGGTTCGCGCGACGGTGCTGGCAGCCATCCGCTTCACACTCTCGACCGAATCTTCAGCCACATACGACGAGCTGCTGGCGCCTGTATTGGTCGACTTTCTGGCTCTGCTCAGCGATGCCGAGCTCGAGGTGCGACGCAACGCCACTTTTGCGCTCAACTCGGCGGCGCACAACAAACCGTACCTGATCCGCGACCACCTGCCCACTCTACTGCCTCTGCTCTACTCGGAGACGCATGTGCGCACCGAACTGCTGCGCAAAGTCGCCATGGGTCCCTTCCAAATTGTCACCGATGACGGTCTCGATCTGCGCAAGAACGCGTATGAGACCATGTACCAACTCCTCGACTCGCTCTGGTCGCGTCTCCACCTTCCTGATTACCTCGATCGCGTGCTCGCCGGTCTTTCAGATAGCGACGACGGCATCAAGACACTCTGCTACCTGATGATCATCAAGCTGGTCGAGCTGCGCTCGTCGGTGGTTCGCGCCGTGCTGGGTGGGCGGCTGGAAGAGCTCGCCGAGCCCGTAGGCGCCACGTTGCGAAGCAAGCTCAAGGAGACTGCGACCAAACAAGAGATTGAAAAACAGGTCGAGCTGCAGAGGTTTATCTACAAGATGCTTGTGGTGGTCAGTAGAGAGTTGGACGGCGTGGTGAGTAGTGCTGGTACGCCCAAGTTTGCGGCGGTGGTGTATGAGGCCAAGAACGGGACAGGGGCGAGTGTGGGTGTAGGAGGAGGAGGTGGTGGTGGAGTGGGTGCGGGTGTGGGCGCAGGAGGACAGCAGGCTGCTCAGCCAGGCGCGTTGTGGAGAGAGATCGAGGCGTCGTTGGCTTCCTCCTCCTAAACCGTTTCGAGGACCGTCTCATGAATGAAAATGCTTTGTGCACAGAGAGATGCACATACAAAGACACTGATGCACAAGCACATGCACCCTTTTTCCCATTTGAGAGCAGTATGTTTCTGATCCTGACGTTGAAATGCCTTCGTATTGTTTTCTCCTTTCAAACAATTTACGTGTTGGCCACTGACACGGAGCCCAACCTTGGAAAGGCGTCCTTGTTACTCAAGACGACGACACCTCTTTCGTGAGCAATGTAGCCTTTGACATAGCCTTTATAGATCAAGGTAGCTAGTAGCCATTCTAGCTCTTTGATGGTGTATTTTAATGCGATGAGGTCGCTCGAGGTGGCTTGGTGGAGTTGGGCGAGTGAGATACGGGTGGGAGGTTGGTTGGTCTCGGGTTGTAGGGGTAGGCTGAGGTAGATGCGTTTGAGGAGGGTACGGAGTGTTGGGTCGCGTGCGCGTTCGATGGCGATGTAGACGCCGCGTTTGACGAGGGCGCGTTCGATGTGCGGATGACGCAGGGCACGGTCGAATGCTTTGACATCTCCCGTGCGTAGAGCGGCGATAAACGGTGCGTACACTTGCAACTTTCGCCCCACCACGCCGTCGCCCAGCAGTGCCGCATTCGGCAACAAGCCCTTGAGCAGCTTGACCGGCACCAAATACGCCAGTATCAATGCCTGATTCACCTCTGCTTTTGCACAACACATGGTCAACGCTGCGTCCAGCTCCTCCTCTGCACGCGCGTATTCTTCGTTCAAAAACGCAAGTACGCCAACATAGTATCGAAACGTCACCTGTTGACTCTTTGGAAACTGTGTCAGTTCTGGCAGAGCAGCCGCGTTGATAGCGCGCAAAATGTTGCGACAGAGCGAAACGCTCTTGAGCCGGAAATATGTCTTGAAGACCATACCGACGACTTGGTACGTGCCCCACTTGCGCGATTCGGCCACGTCCGGATTGCGGTCGGCGATGCATGCGGTGAAGGCTTTGTTGAGTTGTCGTGCGCATTCTTCGAGTCGTTTGTTGGTCGAGCTGGTCGTTCGGGTCGGGGCGGGGGCCGAGGACGAGGCAAGATCCGCTTGCACCGCCAACCATCGCAGGTTGAGGCACAGGATCCGCAGGAGCGGCAAAGCCCATCGTCCCGGTGTAAGCGTCGCAAAGTACCGCAGAAACGCCGTCACTGCAGCATTGTACGCATCAAATGCCTCGCCCAGCCTCTCGGCGCGTGTCTTGCCCTCAGCATCCACAGCCCCCGCCGCCTCACCAGGCGCAGAAAGCGCCGACGCGAGCGAAAAGCTATAGAGGGCCGTCAAATGGTTTACACACATATCCTCCCAAGGCGACGCCAGGTAGCCACTGCACTTGCGCAGCGCAGACACAATGCGTGCCGGACGTGCATCGCCCAATTCGAGCAACGCCGAAGCGGCCACCGGCCCCCCAATGGCGAAGAGCTGTGCGAGCGAGTCGCCATCGTTGTTTTGCGACGCCGTGATCACGGCATCGGCGAATATTGATGGTTTCATCGGAGACCGGTTCGTGTGATCGAGCGACGAGAAGAAAGGGATGGATGGTACAGGAGATGTCGAAGGGATAATGGTCGAGAAGCGTTCCTTCTTGGACGGATTGCCACCTCCACCCAAACAGCCCACGCGGAAAAGCGCCGCCAGAAATCGGAAATCGGATTTCGTGCCTCACTGGCTCGTGTGTCAACCCTGAACAGACCTTTCCCGCCTCAGGTTCTTTTTTTGGAATGGCTCGACCGGCTTGTTCACATCTTTCTGCTGCACAATCGTCTCATACGAGATGTGGACAGGCTCCGTCGCTATACCATTGCGGAAGCGTTACAAGAGACGGTACACAATACCTGAAAGATGAACGTAGCCCTCCCCTGTTATGCAGAAGGGAGGAAAGAAATCGAAAAAGAAAGGACAAACATTTTGCCCACTATCCGAGGGAGGCCAACCAATTCCGCACGCCTGCTTCGTGCGTTGACCTTCGCCCCCGTAACACAATGACTCCATACACCCTCTTGACGTACGCGGAGACTGGCAAGTCTCAGGGTCAGTACGAGAATCGCCTCATTCAGAAGCAGCAGCAGCAATTCCAATCACTTTCGTTCAGCGAAGCAGCTCGTTCAACACGAGAGCAGATATCGGCGTCGCCGAGTTGCGGAATCGCGCGAGACGGACGAGGACGATGACGCGGAAGATGATGCGGAAGATGACACGGAGGAAGATGAGGTGGTTATACGTCGCGAGCATCACCTCTGCGCTTCCGTGGCAAGTCGTTGCCTCCGTGGTGTCCAAGGTGACGGCGGAAGGATTGAGAAGTGCATTGAGCAGGCCCCCGAGTCCAGACGTGGTGGTGGAGGTCGTGGCGGCTAAAGCGGCTGCTGCTCCAGCAAGCAAGGTCGGACTGGCGCCTGTGGTTACTCGTGCAGTATGCGCTTTTTGGGCAGCTGGTTGTGGGCCGGCAGACTGCACCGTGCTCTTGCTTCGCGAGACAGGGCTTCCGGGTGCAGCCTGGCTCGACAGCCAGCGAACTGCATCCCACGAAGTCAAGCCTCGATTTGCCTCCTTCTCGCAACCACCGCCAGCGTCATCATCGTCGTGACACTCTTCGACATGCGGCTGCTTCCATTGCCGTCGCGAGGCCATCAAGTCGGCCGACGAAGTGACACCCTGCTGCTGTTGCTGTTGCTGTTGCTTTTGCTGTTGCTGTTGGATCTGAATGAGCTTCTCGTACCTACCTCGAATTCTGCTATCGAGCTTCTTGCCTTGGCTCGCCAGTCTCGCACTCCTTGCCTGGGTGCGGAGCCACTGTAGCAGGCGTCTTAAAAATTTGTCACCACCGCATATACCGCTCCCGTAAACCCGGCAAACACCAACACGCCGGATAGGATTGCTGCTACTCGATTGAGCAACACGTATCGCTCGAGATCTTTCCATGGCGTCACCAAGCTGGATTTGGTCGCAACGGCCGTTTGCACGCCCATCGATGTCCTTGGCTCTGCCTCAGCTGCAGATACAGCGGTCGTCGTGCCGTCCGACGATGACATCAAGTGAGAAGGCGAGAAGGCGAGATCGTTTTCGTCTCCAGGGAATCCAGCAAACATACGGCTTCGACGAGGCTCTTCCGCCTCAAGTAGAGGCTCCATACCGCGTTGGTTGCGCCATACGCCGCCAAAGGCAGGTGCAGGCTCCTGAACAACGCGAACGGGGGATTGATAGAAGCTGACTTCTGGATTCGTGTTGAGCAGCGTTCCGAAGCTTCGCGTTTTGCTCTTGCGTGTCTTGCTCGGAGGTGGCCTGTTCGGATCGCTGTTGGTCGTTTGGGCGCTGTTGGTCGTACCCACGGACGAAGCAGCATACGACATGGCCGAGGGCATACCGTTCAATCCCAGCCCGGAGAAATTCTCACCCTGACCCATCGACCAACCTTGCTCGTAACTCGATCCGCCAAAGGTGGTAGAGCTTGATCCCATGTTGGGACTCGAGTTGGCCGAGGCTTGATGCTGCATGCTAGGCTCGTGCTGCCAAACATCCACCTTGTTTCGGACGCGTGGATCGTCGGTAGAAGGGTGTCGAAGTTGGCCATCGGGCGTGAGGTACCAACCGCCAATCATCCACAGCCACGGCATACCGAGGAAGCCTGCCCAGAACATGTTTTTGCTTGGCGAGTTGCCGTCCAACAGCGACGCGGGCGTTGCAAAGAGACCATGGCCCCCGGCGGCGGCATAGTGGTTGGTGCGGCGCTTGGATCGGTTTCGATGCTCTGGCAGTGGAGGCTGTGTGTGCGAGCTGTACTGCAGAGAGAAGCTGCCTGAGGCACGATGGCGATGCTGTTGGCTGCGAGTGAAGATTGAAACTGTGGGCTGCGCTTCCTCCCCACAATCGTGGCGGTCGTGATGGCCGTCGTCGTCGGCAAAACGTGCGGTGCGTGTGCGGCGGTGCAGTTTTGCCTCCTTCCTCTCCGGGCTGATACCAAAGTCGCCCAATTCGGTCGTGGGTTGCACCTCGATGCTCTCGTCCTGGGCATGGCGATGGTGGTCTTGATGTTCAGCAGCATGCTGCCAGGTCTCGTGCGCATCCGGCATCGGGGTGTGGAAACTCTCGACTGCATCTTGCGCAATTTCCTCGTCCTTGAACGCCATGCCCTGACCAGCAAGACGGCGCATCTCGTCGCGTGCGCGGTCCAGCTCAGATACGGTGAGTCCGTGATCCTGGATCGGGTTGGCAGCCGAGACTGGGGCTTGGCGATGGGAAGTGGCGCTGCTGGAGAGAATGAGGGGGATATGGCTGGCAGACGATGGGCCCGCGTGTGCATTGTTGGCGCGGTACAGATGTTGCTGCTGCTGCGAGGCCGAGCTTGCACCCCAATCGTAGGGCTCGAACGCCATGCGCGGCGTGAACCCAGACGGACTCTCTCCGATTCGAGGAGAACGCATGGCGTCCAACCACGCGCGTTCTGGAGCGCCTGTTGCAGCTCCCGGCGCCTGTGCGGCAGCTTCGCTGGATGCTAGCGCGCGCTCCTTGCCGCCGAACACAGTCATCGACATTCTCTTGTGGTTGGTGCTGCCGGCCCTGGACAAGCCACCATGACGACCCGGCTTTTCAACGTCGTGGGCTTTGCCAGCATCGTTGTCCTCATCCGAGACGTCAGGAAGACGAGGCGACTCTACCGCGTGAGAGCTGGACGTAATGTATCCGATACCCGAGCTACGCTTCCTTTGGCGCTCGACCGCGCTCATACGCCGGAGCTTCTTCAGTGCAACCAGCCTTTCCTTCTCTCGCTCTTCAGCGGAGAGGTCGGCGCTGTCCATGCTCTGCTCCGGCATCGCTTCGGCGACCACGCCTTCTTCCACGGGCGGAGGAATGCGAGACGAGCCAGCAAGCAATCTCAGCGCCACAGCACGAGCATCCTTTTCTGCCAACTCGTCTTCTTCTCCCGGTGTGGGAGAGCGGAATCTCTGACGCGACGTGTCGAGATTGTAACGTCCGCTACTCTGACGCTTTTCCACCAGGGAAAGCGGTCGGAAGGATCCGCGCGAGGCGGTCCTTTCGCCCTTTGGCAATGGTGTTGATGCTTGCTGATCTGGCTTGCTGCTGCTGCTCTGCTCCCCGTTGCTGGTATTGGCCAGTTCGAGGTCTACACTCCGGTCGCCTGGTGCAGCATTGAGATTGAACGATGTGGCTCGGGGAGACGTCACTGAGCTCCAAAGCTTGCTAACCCACTGTCCGGCTTTGGCGCCGTCGCCACTTCTGTTCGCTTCATCGCGGTGAAGCATCACCTCGGTCTCGAGTCCGCCATCGTCAAGGTCGATGTTGACGAACTTGACGTCGGCACTGTCGTTGGCATGGTGCTTGTCGCGTTGCATGCCAAGGCCGAGCGTCGTAGCGGCGTTCTCTCGACTTCGACGTGCGTTGCGACGCCATCCGATGCTGCCTATCTTTGCCTTGGTTGGCACGTCGAGGCGTCGTCCTGCGTCAGACTCGGCGGGAGAAAGAGCGGGAGTGGCGTTGTAGGCGAATGCAGAGATGCTGGAAGCAATGCTTTCAGAAGGAAGAAGTGGTCGATCTGTTGTCACTTGCGCGCGATGCACCGTCACGTTGGCCGGCATGGGCCCATTGACGAGCGCGGTCAAGCCGCCGGGGCCGCCACTGCCCATCTCCTTGCCGCTTGCGGTTCGAGGGGAACGAACGTCGTTGGGGAGCAGAGGACTCGGACCGCCTGCTAGGTCGATGCCAAGACCTTGCTTGAAATGCTTGCTTTCATGTGTGAGGACGATCTCTTTCGATCTCGAACGCGAGCGATGGAGTGTCTCGGCTTCGGGTGACATCTGGATCGATAGATGCGGAGAGGCGCCAAAGCGCGATGCTTGACGCAACAGATCCGTGGTGATGGGTGCGAAGCCTTTGACTGTGCCATGAGTAGAGTTGCCGGACGCAGCATCGCTGCTGGCGAGACTAGCAGATGGATATTCGAGGTCAAGGTCGAGACCTTGCAGAGCTTTTTCGGGCTGTACTCCTCTCCATTCTCTTTTGTTCTCTCGCGGGGCGTCCATTTGTGGAGTGGCGTAGTTGCTGTGAATGATAGTGGTCAAAGCTGGAGAGACTGCTGAGTCTTGCGTTTGTGCCTGGCTCTGACCAGGGAGGTCAAAGTTGAGCAGCAATGGCGACTGCGGCCATGGACCAGTGGTGCCGCTGCGATTGCGCGTCATGGGTACGGCAGCCTTCGACTTCAGAGCATTGTGCGAAGCAGCACGCTCCATGGCAGCGCCAGCAAGAGCTTCCGAAGCTGGCATCAGAGAAGGCTGACCCGTCACAAAGCGGAACGGATCGACACTCTCATCCGGCGTCGACACGGTGGAAATGGCCATCGTGTGTCGCACCTTGTCGTGCCGGTCGTCATCGGTGGTGTCTGTACTCCTCGATTCCTGCCTGGACCTTGCTTCCATGTCAGCATCGTGATCGGCCGGAGGCAGGTTCACCGACGGGACGACTCGACTGATATGCTCATCTGCGCGGATGGAAAGGCGCACTACCTCCTGATCAGCTTCTAGCAGTCGCTGATGCGACGCGAGCTCTTCATGCTGGAGAAGCGCCTTTCGTTGACGTTGTGTCAGAATCCATTGCTCCGTGTTACGATTGCCTCGGTCTTGCTCATCGTTCGTGGTTGCCTCTTTGAGCGTTGTCGCCGCCACGCTCAGCGCAGTCATGGCTGCGGACGGAGCCATTTCGGTCGCTACCTCGCCGGTACGAAGAGGCTCGCATGTGACAGATGGCTTGCTGGCCGCAGTGAACTGCGTCTTGGAGCTTGTTGCAGTCGCAGGCATCATGTCGGAAAAGGCAGGCGTGAATGGTGTCAGCGGAGTATGGTGTGTTGAAGGGGTGGACCGATCCGACATGCTCCATGTCATGGCCGTCGTCGCTGTCGACGCAACCGTGTTGCTGAATGCCATCGGCACTGACGTGAGTGTCGAGGATGTGTTAACGCCACTGGTCACCAGAGGGTTGTTCGAGGCGCCGGTGTATGGCTGCGCAGAGTCCCACGTCTGGTTGACAGGGAATAGTGCCTCGTAGCGCTGAAGTGGTGGTAGCGGGGGTGGCTGCGAAGCGTCGTCTGATGCCGATCGGCGTATGTCGACGAGACTGTGATTGCTGTTCGTGACGGCCACACCGTCAGAGATGGCGGTGCGGAAGCTGTCCAAACTGCTTCGACCCGTCTGTGTGGTTCTCGACCTGAGCGAGCGAGCATCGTTGGCAGTGTGATACGCTGAAGTCGAAGGCACAGAGTGATCTTGCTGCTGCTGGAAAGAGGGGCTGAGCGCGGGCGATGGAAGCGGCTCAGTAGGAGGTGGGAAAGGGGGAGGTCCAAGGGAGGCAAGAGAGGCAGATGCTCGGAAGGCCCGATTTGACTGTGATCGAGGACGCCGTGTCTGCACCGGTGTAGCATTCGAGGCGGTTGACGGGGAATGCACCGAAGCCGTGGGACTACGTCGGAGCGCTTCCGAACTCTGTTTGGCCATGGCGCGAGCGGTTGAGGTGGAGGCTGCTCTTCGGACTGCTGCCGAATCAGGCGTGGAACTCCTCCCGTTGAGTTCTGGTAGATGATTGACGGCTGCACCTCGCCTTGTAGCGCTGAGCGGGGTCACGGGCAGCAGATCTTCCGAGGCGTGGGAAGCGCCAAAATCGCTCATGAACGGTATCGAGCCAGTAGCTGGTGTGATGGGAGAGAAGATGCTCGTGCCAATAAGCTCGCCACTGGTGCTTGCCTTCGACGTGACAAGCGAAGACAACATCGGCCTACCCGCTGCTGAAGACCTTGCCTCTGGTTGCGGTCGAAGCTTTTGCATTGCTAGCTGACGCTGTCGCTTAGCTTCCGATCCTGGTGTCAAGTCGAGAGGGGTAGGTGGTGCTTTCCTGCGCTTGTCCCAGTCTGCGTTTGCTCGCATGCTGCGTATCGCCACGCTGTTGGGTGAGGATGAAGTGCTGAGTCCCGTCGAAGATGACTGCGAGCCGGCGGGGGAAGCCGTCGCGGGCATAACGACTTTAGCTGGCGTGCTTGGGGTGGCGTCCTGATTCTCCGGAGCCCGTAGTGATTCTGGCGTGTCATCAGCGGAAAAGTGGCTGGTTGGTGGATGGAGTTCTTGCTCTCGAGACGAATCGAACGCAGACCCGCTCGAATCCTGCTGTTCTGATGAAGTCGCAGAGCGATCGAAGCGAGAAATGTAGTCGAAAGACAGGTCGAGATCGACATCTCCATCGTCTGAAGGAGCAGTGGCCACCTTGTTGGCATAGATGGGATCATATTCTGCTGACCCGCCGCCCAGAGTCAGAGGTCTTCCGCCAAACGAGGGTCGAGCAAGCTCTGCCGAGAAATGATAGACTTTTCCTCCATGCTGCGAAGATGACCCTTGTCGGATGCCTGTAGGTTGAATAGGGCTGCCGGAGCTCGAGGCAGAGGCCTCAGCGAAGGTTGATACCTCTGGGCTGGGGCTGTTGGCAAGCCAAAGACCAGCGCCTGATCCGCTGTGGCCATGAGGAGAGCGATGAAGCGTATTGGTGCGAGCAACGAGCTTGGATGGCTTGCGAGTGACACCCTGACTCTTCATTCTAGCTGCTGATGTAGAAGGACTCGCCATAATGTCGGAAGTCAGGTTGGATACTGAGTGTAACGGTGCAATCGTTGTTTTGGGAAGAAGAGTTGATAGACAAACGGGCTGGGACGTGGTCTCTGACTGGCCACACAAGCTTGCTTAGATCCTGTCGTCCAACATGATGACGGATTGCAAGATTGTTTCTGGTCAAAGTCGCAGTGAAATGACGGGAAGACAAGTACTTTGATGCTTGTTTTGCCTCTTTCCTGTGATCGTCCTCGTGGCTGAAAGCAAGTCTGTGAAATGAAGCTGCAGGTCGAATGATACAGATTGTTGCAGGGCAGCGTCTGCTGTGGTCAGGTGGGTCCCAAAACCTTAATGCAGATGGGCGTAATGACTAGATGATGACCTTCAATGGATGTAGGCCTATGTATATTTGATGCGAGCGGGCGTATCGCTGAGTACAAACGTGGAGATGTTGGGAAGTGGTGGGCAGGAAGAGGATAGCAAAAAATGAGGATGGTGTTGTTAGTCGCGGCAACGCTGGCGAAGACCAGAGTGGATAGGGCAGCCGTTGGCGGTGTCGAGGTTCAAACGCACGCAAGCTTGCTGAGGTTGAGCGGGGCAAGTGTGCGCGGAGAGACTGAGTTCAGGCGGCAAGAAGTCGCGATGAGGGCAGCTGACGATGCTGCTAGATGGTATGGCTGGAGGCGGGCTTGGAGTCGAGTCTGGGCCGCTGCGCAAGCCTTCAGGAGTGAAGCTGAAGTGAAGATGAGGCGAAGGCGGCGACTCGAAATTGAAGCAGCTCAAGATTAGCTGCCGAAGAGGGGGAGAACAATTCAAAAACCTTCAATGCAGGTTCACGAGAGAGAGGGGTCGATGTTTTGGGTGGGAGAAGGCAGGAAGGACACAGAAGAGAAGAATGAAAGTGGCGGCTGTGGCTGCGGGTCGAAGCGGCGGAGATCGACAACAGGCATGGATCCGCAGGCGTCGCTCATAGGAAGGGGCAATCCTCCTCCGTGTCACATTTTGGCTTGCAACCCGAGATAGCCCTGTCAGTCAAGCTGATGTGCCTCCGACACGGAAGCAAAGCGGCTCCGCAACCTCGGTGTCTCACAGAGCGCACGTTTCGATGGAAGAATCAGCATACAGGCTTGGCGCAGAGCATGCACGTAGCAGATCCCATGATGCGGTGATGCGCAAATTGGCAGAGCACACAAACAAGCTTTGCACAGAGACGAAGCGGGGGAAGAGACAGAAGGCAAGCCGGCTCGGTGAAGAGACAGACTCAACGCGGAAGGTTCTGCCCAAGCTTTGCGAGGAAGTTCGGCGAGCGAACAGGGAGTTTTGGAACCTGTGGATGATGAGCGCAGACGCTGAGTCTTCGTGTCATGACCCGGAAGGTAAGCAGGAGTTTGAAGCAGGAGCAGGAGCCGCAGTGCAACTCCATGTTGGACAGGCTGTCAATTCGAGCGGCAGCTGTGCTGCGCTGCCTTGTTGAGTGGTGCTCTCTGTGGTGTGTTCCCCATCGAATTTCCAATCTGGCTGAAGCTCGGGAATTTTCACTGCATTTCCGTGTGGTTGGCTCTATCTCTCTCTGTCGCTCTCTGCGCTGTGCTGTTGGAAATTTCGAGTCGAGGCCGACGTGCAGCTGCACGCGTCTCATTTGCTCGAAAACAACAACACATCAACACATAGCTAGCAAGCCCTCGCCCTCTTGCAACTCCGCCTCGGCGATGGAGTCTGCTTGAGCCAAATGGGTCAGCTGGTCTCTTCCTGACTCTTTCTTTCTCGCTTGTTCCTTCCCTTTGTTGTAAAGTTGATTCTCATCCGGAGAGTCTGTCCGTTAGCATCCGGATGCTTTGTCAGGAAGCCGGTAATGCTTTTGTGGATTAGCCGCCATAGTGTGACGCTGAGCTGCGTGAAAGAGCGAGAGAGCTTGACGGATGGCGAGATGTGAGAATGCTCAGAGAAGCACGTTGCGGTGTTTTTGACATGGCGCGCGATCCGAACAGCAAGGCAGGAACAATGTGCCAGGCTCATGTTCGCAGATTATTCAGGTGTAAAAAGACACAGCGTGCAGGAGTGTGCATCGCAGACCGTAGAGCATAGCCTGCTTAGATGGACTTTTTTGTTTGGACATATGTGAGGCCTAGTGATTTTGTAATTAGTCATGATTAGCTATTGCATCTTGAAGGCTCGTCATTCTCCACACCATCAATGCGATTCGCAGGGTCCACCTCTTCACCTCTGTGCTATCAGCCCTTCCGCAAAGCAACAGCGTCCAACAACCGGATCCAATGGCTTCTTTCGCTGCACCAAGGCCGCTGGGCAACCCCACTGGCAGCGGTGCTGCCACCTCTTCCGCTTCCACCTCGAACACCGCCTCGACTTCCTCCTCATCCAAGCCCACCTCTACAGCGGCTCCTTCGCCATCAGCACAGCAACCACAAGTCTCCCTGCTCGGCACACTGCCCATCCACCTCGTACCAGCTCTACTTCGGAGAATTGAGTCCGCACTGATAACTTTGCCGCCGGTGCCGCTCTGCGAAAAGGAAACGGTGCTGGCGAGGCACGATGACGAGACATCTGCGGTGCGCGAGACGGGCGACAATGCATGGGCGAGTGTGGTCAAAGCTAGAAAAGGAGTCAAATTGAGAGTGAGGGAGACGGTGAAGTGCAAGAACGAAGGAGATGGCGGGAATAGCGAGTCGATTGAATGTACGCTGTGTCTTCCGCTACCGAGTTTGCCGGAACGACAGTATCCAAAAGCATCCGTGAGGCCGAGTTACACCGTCGAGCTTCTATCGGATACTGCGATGACGCCAGGGCATGGACTTGGTAACTACGACCCGTTCATAAAAGCAAAGGGCGCAGATACGCTACTTGGCTTCGACCCAGACGCACACCTCGACACAGATATTGTCAATGGTTGGAAAAGCTTTGTCTCATCCATCGGATGGCGACCGCACTTTACATTCTTACGCTACGGTCTCACGTTCTCGCTCAACGACATCCTCTCTCGGCATTCGTCAACCGCAAGACCAACTCGGTTGAATCCGTCGCATGGTACGAAATACTCGCTCAACGTGTATCGGATCTTTACGCAGGATCCGAGCGGCTATACGGTGGACTGGGTCCCACTCGACCCAGATGGAGCGACGGTGGTCGTGGAGCTGATTGCCACGGTCGGTGCGCAGTTGGATCAGAGCCTCTTCAACCACTACTGCTCACCGGCGGATGCTGGAGCGACGGCACAGGCGGAGGGGGGCTTGGACCCCACTTCGACCATCGAGAGTGCGATCGAGTACGCAGATACCATCGCAAGAACGCTTCGTGGACTGGTTGATCTCAAAAGGGAAGCATATGATTGAAGCGTAAAGGAGCTGTTTGTTGCTCAGATCCTTCGATGTTATACTCCTTCGATCGAGCCACCCACACTCAGCCTCATCCCCTCACCATGTAATTTTACACTTCTATTCAAGAACCCCGCCTCTTTACAAGCATTTCATTGTTACAGGCCCTTCTCTCCTTCATTCGCCACCGTCTCTACGGATGCTGTGCAGCTTGATGCACCACGACCTCGCACAGCGGAACAATACTCGGCCGACCATGCGCGCATACAAACGGAAACTTACACCCGCTCAACCTCTCCACCACCTTCCTACACACCTCCCGACTCAACTGGTCGTTGAACATGATCGCGCTTCGGCAAGCCGTGCTCTTCAACACGCCCATCAGCGAAGCGGGAATCCATCTTGACAGGGCTAGCCAGTCCCTTCTGACAATAGCTCTTGAGAAGGGGCTCGGAGTCGAAAGCGTCTCGAGGCAGTTGATGAACGTGCTTTGCAGAAGGTGTAGATCTTTGACCCTGCCTCTGTCTGTCAGAGCCTTTTGTTTGAGGATGTGAGGTATTCCAGCCAAGTCGACCTGGGCGTGACCGAGAGATGCGTGGACGAGAACCGTTGACTTGACGGTCCAGCCGAGTCGCTTCGTGCCTGATCCGACATCTGGATTCGCTTGGATCTGCTCGTGTTGCTGCATCGAGATCGGCAGGGTGAGGGTAGCTGGTAGAGCATGCGCAGCAGTACCAGCAGCACAATCATCGACATACTGCTTGAGCAACCGCTCCAGCCGATATCTCTCATCTGCAGCATGTTGGTCGATGCAGAACAAGACCGGATTGGATTTCCTTACAGAGTCTGTACGACAGAGGATGAACTTTCCGTCGACCTGATCCAAAACCTGAGCAGTCTTCAAGTCCAATCGTGTGATCGCAAGCTCGAGGTTCTTTGCTTTCGCGGGTGCGTTGCAGACATCTGACTCTTCTTTCGGCAGATCTCGACCAGTGATCGACTTGAGGGTCGACGTGGCTCGACGAGTCTTGAAAAACCGACTCTGACGCAAGACGTCTGATATCACTACGGGAGATGGAGACGGGATTGAAGCGATCGCTGCATCCAAGCCCGGATCGTCAAACTCGTCTGAGCTATCATATTCATCCATGATCCCACCGGTACAGACTGACAAGTGGAGCCCATTGTTCGGCATTGTGCGATTCACGGTGGACCTGCTCGTCGAACCGGTGGTGGAGGTATTCCCAGTGCGCTGATCAATGTGAAACAGCCGACCATTGACAGGTTGTCGCCACTCGATCATACCCTCCGGCGGAGCAACTGCAGGGCCACATGATCCGATTGCAAGTGAAGCCGTTGCAGGCCTCGACTTTACGGTCGATGCTACCTTCGTCCTCAACTCAGTCTCTCCAGCGGTGCTCGGTCGATCCGTTCGCTTTCGCTTACGCGAAAAGGACTGGTATGCAGTGGTGGGTCTTGTCCCGATTGCGTCGAGAAGGGCCAGCTCGAGTGACGCAGCAGTCAAAGTCGGCTGTCTATGTAAGCCTGATTCGACTTGCTCGGGTTGACTCGTGCCACGCAATGAAACACGGAGGATAAATGAGGGTGTAGAGCACGACGCCTTGTCCTGCAACAACGAGCCTTTGATCCTCTGACAGACCTTTTCGTAAAGGTCGGGAGAAAGCGCTGTATGCCTAGCACGCCTGTAAGACACCTCACCCGTCCATGGCAGACGGAAGGGTGAAAGAAGAGAGGCAAAGACCGCAAATTCTCTCTCGGATTGGCACGAAGCGCTCGATACAGAAGATCCGGGCCAAATACTGCCTTGTAAGAAGATGATCTGGGTCGCCGTATTTGTGGTCGCGGCCAAACCAGCAATTCCCATGATGTTCATCTTGGCCGATGCAAACGTCTGCTCTGCTGCGACGGCATGCACTGTCTCCGGTTGGATGCTGTCATCTCCGAAAGCAGCTGTGCATCGTTGCGCCAGATCCCTTGCCCTCGGCAAGCTTAGCAGCACTTTGGAGGGCGGTGGTGGGCTGTCGGGCAAAGCCGCATAACGGACGCTGAGCCGAATGCTTGCCGTCGGTACGAGCAGCGAAAGCTCTCTGATGCATTTCACGAGCGAGTTGGTAGGGCCTCGCTTTGATGCCTCGGATGCAATAAGTTTACGGCGAATCGGCATGCCCGAAAAGATGTCTCTCATAGATATCGTCAGTCCTCGACCCGATGAAGTGGCTGTGGAGGTTGCGGGAATGTCGAGGGGCGTTGACGATGACTGTGACTGCATCCGATCGCCATCCTGCCATATGTAGTCGATCGTACCTGATGCAGACGAAGAGATTACGTGTACGACTCCTAGATGAGATATCGTTCTCAGCTCTCTGTCATCCGTAGCGAGGTGCTCCATCCGGGTTGGCAGAGAGCGGATACTGCATCGGTCTGGCTCGCTCGTCACCGCGATTGTCCAGAGCTCGTAGTCGATGGTCACTATAATGTTGCCTTGTGGTGAGCCCCAAATGGCTTCGCATTGCTGCAAAGCATGTCGGATCAAGATACGGCAAATGTCCTCGATGGTGACGGCGAGCAACGATGCTTGAATGGTAGCTGCCGTTGCATCGGATAGCTTGTTGATGCTGTTCATTTTTGAGCGGATTGTTTCCAGTCACTCATAGAAGATGTGTGCTAGAGGGCTACTAGAGAGATCGAGGGACTGGTTTGTATCAAGTACCTGTCCGCCATGACTGCGCTCCACCTGTCCAGTCGCCGCAATCTGTTCAGCTTGTGCGAAGGGAATCATGTGTGGCCAAATGAAGAGGATTGAGCAGGTGTAGTGGCCGAGAGGCAGATTGACAGTAGCTTATCTCAGCTCTTCATTGCTCTAAAGGATAAGTTGGCGAAAGAAGCCAGGATAGCCAAGAGTCTAATTGAGCGAGTGGTCTGGGCGTTGTTGCAGTATGGTGGAGCTCGACGTTGACAGTCTTGCTTAGCGACAGTCTTGCTCAGCAGAAGTCAAGTCCTTTTTTCTATCGCGCCGGAAAGCAGAATGGTAGCTCACGTTTTAACAATGAATCGGTTAAAAATAATCCGATCGGGGCAGGGTCTCTATGCTGCAGAGTCACGTGCAGATGCAAGTCAATTAGTGCACGCCTTTTTGCGCGGTCGATGGCCTCGACGTGTCCACATCGTCCTAGCGTTCCCGGCCCCCGACCACCGGCCATGTTCCTTCGCAATCTACTCGTCAATTCTAGGGTGTTGAACAGACAATCATAGCCGTAAAAAGTCCAAGCATGAGTCAAGCCTTTACGGCGCTATGATATGACAATTGTCTTTCCAGACTATTGGCGACTCGTTGTGTGAGCAACTCCAGATCGATCCGCGTGATTGAATTTCGGGGCCCTCAAGTCAACGCGCGCGCCCAGCACTCGTCCTCCTCGTCGATTCTCACACATTGCTCGACGCGTCTACTATTAACTTGCTCACAACATTCATCGCAATCCCAATCTCGTTTGTACACACACACTTGGGTCGAAACTCGTGGATCGAGAAAAGGGTTGATAGCCATTAATACAAAGAAACAAAAAAGGGCAAGGCGACGCAAAGGGAAGATTGGACGCACGCGTCAGAGAGCCAAAATCGCCAGGGGGCGATCACCACCGTTAACACACACCGATCTCTACCGAGAATGGCGAAGACGAGTAGGTGGCAACGGAAAGCTGACTGAGCAGACGGTAGGAACAGCAAACACGACAGAGAAAGAGAAAGACGAGCCAGTGTTGTACAAAAGGGGAAGGAGCAACCAAAGCCAGAATCCAGACTAGCGGAAAGGGGGGAGACATCGTGACCACAAGTTCCTCCTCCTCCTCCCCATCTCCTTTAAAGAAGATGGCGAGAGGAAGGGATTAGATAATGGTCTCGATGAGCATCAGAGTACAGTGCTAGAGATAGATCGAGGCAAAGCGGCCGGGAGCCAAACGCGCAACGACAAGAGAGGTATCATAAACAGCAGTAGCAACACGCTTGCGCGGTGCTACATTTATGCCTTCTTGGCGGGGGCGGCCTTCTTGGCGGCGGGCTTGGAAGCCTTGGGTTGGGTAGGAGCAAGAGGTTTGCGGGCAGGAGCGTCAGCCTAGATGTTCATGAGACGGACGAGACGAGGGATGCGGGTGCGATCAGCGTCGGAGTGCAGAGCAACGAGTAATGTTGATGTTTAGACAGAGAGAGACGCGTGATGGGGCAACGGCCGCGCTCGTCGCGCACCAAGAGGATGGCTGAAGTGCGAGGCCAGCCCATCTCGCGCTCTGTTGCTCAATCAAGGGCGCACCGCGGCATGTGGCACCCTGCGCTTCCCCTCGAGAAGAAGGCAGAGGCTACAGGATGCGATCGCGTACAACTGAGTCCGTCACGCAGCTCCGACGCTAACGTTGGATGAAAGACTTACCTTCTTGGCAGCGGGCTTCTTGGCCTTGGTGGCCGTTGACGAAGCCACCTTCTTGGCAGCGGGCTTCTTGGCAGCGGTCTGAAGAAAAGGAGGCAAAGCAGTAGCAAGTGCGTATAGAGATGGAATTGTCAGTGACCGGTCCTCATGCAGGCGTCTAGCCGATCAACATCGGCAACATCGAATGGGATGATGATCACGATGAGTGTGATGATGATGGCGACGACGACGGAGACTTCAGAGATCGAAAGCGATGGAAGGATGCGGGTGGGGCGTGCGCAGCGTCGAACTGGGCTTGAGTGAGACGCAGCACGCGCCGGGTCGAGTCGGGCGAAAATCAATTTTATTTTTGGTGACCCCCCTTGGCATCCATCCATCCACTCGCCTTGGTCTGATGATGGCGACGAGCATAGACACTTACCTTCTTAGCAGCAGGCTTCTTGGCAGCGGGCTTCTTAGCAGCAACCTTCTTGGCAGCAGGCTTCTTGGCGGCGGCAGGCTTCTTCTCGACCTTGGCCTTGGGGGCGAGCTTGACCTTGCCCGAGGGGCCCTTGGGGAGGACGAAGGCCTTCTTCTCTGCACCGCGGGTGATGGCCTGGTTGACGCGGGTGTTGAAGCTGGCCTCGGAGCCCTTGGCAGTCTCGGGATGGTGGGACTGGATGTACTTCTTGATGGTAGCACGGCCGATACCAGCACGGGCATCAGCGGGGTGGGCAAGGATGGCCTCCTTGATCATGGCCTGTAGGAACGCGACGCGACGGACACACGGCGGCAACAGCGACGACAAGCAGACATGACCGTGATTCGACAGATGAGGGATGATGTATTTGCGTCAGATAGCTGCTATCGGGTGGCTGTGAGCCGTCGAGAGCGACGTGTGTGCCAGCATGTATTTTATTTTCGCGACGGATGCTCATGTGAAACGCGCGCCCAATAGCCCATCCGTTCAAAAACAGACGACCCACTGACTGCGACGACTGCGATACGCTTGCCATGCTGCGAACGCGCATATACTCGCTCTCGTATGGCTAGCTACTCGGCCCGTCAAGCTCGGCATGATAAAAATGCGATCACTTACCTCGTAGGAGACGCTGGAACCAGCGACCTTCTTGGTGGCGGCCTTCTTGGCGGTGGGCTTGGCGGCGGCAGACATTGTTGCTATTAGTTGGTGACGACGGTGTCGAAGAAGAGTGTTGGTGAAGAAAGTGTTGGTAGTTGAAAGACAAAAGTCTTGACGATGTTGGTAGTTGAACAGAGATGGTGGTGGAGAGAAGGAAAGAGGGAAAAGAGGAGAGGGGAGGAGGAAAGGGGATAAAGAGGGGACGGGTGGGAGGCTTATTGGGGAACGACCGACAGGCTTGGCCGGAGCTGCTCCAGTATCCCAGAATTTGCGTCTCTGCCAGAATGAAGCGCTGAGTGGCCGGCTCGAGCGGAAAGGTCAGAGGGAACGGCGAGGTGCAGCTAGCAAGGCACACTCTGCAGCAGCCGGTCAAGATCAAGGGACGCAAAGGCGGAGGGACGGACGGACGGATGGAGACACACAAAAGCCAAAGCGACACAACAGGCGCGTCTCGAAGCAAAAAGCGCAAAATGGCGGCCCGCTTGCACAGTGCAATGTTTTGAAGATCTGGGTCTTGCTCTGTCCGCATGTCGTCTCTCCCTGTCCCGTACGTCGTCCTCCCTGCCCCTCTATTTCCTCCTCCTCCAACTCGTCCTCCTCATCCTCCTCCTCCTGCCCTTGACATGCGAGACTGGCTCTTTGCCAATCCCGGCGCGACTGTCGTTTGCTGTTTGTGTATTGCTTTCCTCCCCTCTCTCTCCCTCTCTCTGTATTTGCGTCTTCTGACCATGTTCGGACCAGCAACGTTGGGCGCGCGTGGATGCTCACTTGACTGCCTCTGCCATGCTTGCCCATCGTGGCTTGTTTGTGCTCCAAAGCCTCAATGCATTGTGAGACAATCCACCGACGCGCTCTTCGCGTGTCATCCCTCCCACTGGACCCATTGTAACCATGTTGAGCCCATCGCCATCAACTTCCGTTCTCTAAAAGTAGCAGCAGAGGTCCAAAAATCTATATGACTCCTGCGCAAATCAATGGCGAAAATTCCTTTCAGCAGCGTCTTGCCGACCGCAGTCTTGACCGCGGTAGCTAAAACTCATATTGCTTCCCACTGCAACAAGACAGGCCTTGCTAGCGAGCGGAAACTCTTGCTGCACTGGGACGAGGGCACGGCATAGCAAATTTGGACCCTTTCGTCCTGAACGAGTCGACGTCGTCCCTTTTCTTTGCATAGAACGCCGTACGGTACCAGCGAGATCAGATGCAATGTCGCTCGTGGTTTTTTTTGTTGTTTCGCTGAACTTTCCACATTGCATCTTTGCCGGTTCTGCTTCTTGGTCGATCTTTCCGCTAGCCTGCGAGACAGCAGTCTCCCATTCTCTTTGCTCCAGCTAGATTGAGACTTTTCTCCCTCCTCCAACTCGAGAGCTTTCGACGATTTGTCTGTGCACAAGCTCGCCAAGCTCGACCTGCATCGACGGTAGAGTACACTAACGCTTCCTGCCATCGGTTCATGAAAGTTGGTAGAGCAAGAGAATCGGGGTGGCTTCTGCATCGTCCGCTCGCGTATCCTCGAAGCTCTCCTAAGACGAAAAAGACACCGCCTTTGTAAGCTACGTCGTCCCACAGGGTCGCGCTCGCGTACCCAAACTAAAAACCTGGATGGCGCTTTATGCGCAGATACGTGCAGCTTGTCAAAATCGCGCTGGTCTTTGCTCGAAATCAGCTCTCTCCCTTTCATCCTCCAACTGATCGGTCATCATCCAAGCGACAACCTACTTTGACCTCATATTAGAGAAGTTGATCTTTCCTGCTTTCCAGTGGTGCTGTTTCTATTCGTCCAGCATGATATATGGCGAAGCAACAACTCGACAAAGTGGAAGCTCTGGCGCGGTTTGGATCGTGGCTCATCGGCAAGGCGTCTATCTCGACCTCGGCAAAAAGGGTGAAAATGTCGAAAGGGCCCTGAAGCCGATGCTCTCACCCAGGTTGAAAGTCGACCTTTGAAACACAGCTCTGTCTCTCTCGAAAGAGAGGGGGAAAAGGCGTGCGGTTGTTAGCTCGCTCACTCCGCTCCGCGTGTGATGCGGGCACACAAAACAAGGCTTTCTCTCGCCATCTCCAACGCCGCCCTCTCAGACTTGTCCTTTCGTGCGTTGAGATCCTGCTCGCCGCGTCTTTGGCGGTCCTCGGCGATAGACGTCCAAATATTCTCATTCATCGCATATGCATTTGGCAGTAGACTCTAGTCAGACAGGCTGTCGGTAAAGCTGGCGGTGAGTGACATCTGATCACGCCCACTGAAGGGGCAGCGATGGTGTCCGTTTCTGCAAAACTTCGTGCGCGGGTGAGGAAAGCAAGTCCCACTCAGGTCTGCAAAAATTGCGCGTCGAGCAGCTGTGATAAAATCCCGTGCCGCGTTCAATTTTGATCCAGCTCTGGCTGCCTTTTCGCGAACGAGGTTTCCAAGAGTGGCCCGCCCCGCTTTGCTTGCATCTTGGGCATCCAGGTTCTGAACAAGTCGTCGAGCCCGAAGGTACTGCTCGGCGTTCATCTGTTTGTCGACGTAGAGAGCTTGGCATGCGCGGTCAGGATAGCGAATGAATGAGACTGCCGGTTGTGCGTCGCGTGGATTCTGATGAATAGTCTCGCTTCTTCCGACAAAGTGTGGTGGAGATGGATCGGGTCACCAAAGCGAATGTTGTAGTCAGATCAGATTAGGCGCCGTGGTGCTCGCCCAATCATTGGTGTCTCTGATCCTGCAATGCTCAAGCAACTTTGTCATTTGCCTTGTCGTCTTTGCGTCTGAACAGCGATGATCGCGGCCGCAGACCATTCCTTGCTTTCACATCTTCTCCGCGCAGAGTTGTCTCGTTGGGTGTGCTGCTGAGCGATAGTGCTGACGCTCTGGGCTGTGCAGGTTGTCCATCACGCTTGCGCTGCCATTCGCGGTCCTTGGCTTGGAGCTCTTTGGCGCTCACACGTTGACTAGGATCGAGCGTCATTACTCCGCCCGCAGGCACCAGCAGTGAGCGCGGGGTGCACGGACAGGTGCGACCTGGTTCGCCCATCGTGGCAATGCAATTGCTTATACGTCAATGAAGAGAATTCTGCGCGACGCTTCTAGAGAGATGGCTTGGTTCAGTCCTGAAAGTGTCGAGATGTGATGATGGTGTGGAGGTGAGGCGTTGTCAACAAAGTCTAACATCATTCGGTGTCAAAACCAGCCAAAAAGAAAAAGGGAAGAACTGCAGCACCTCGGATTCCCGCGTGGTCCCCCACCGCAGTACTGACGAGGCGATATCTTGCTTAACTTCGCAGATCGGACGGGATGCGGTGCTTTCAAGATTCTATGGCCGCAGATGTCATACTGAAATTATATAACGTATATGATGATGTCTTTGATACATGTTAGATTGAATTGAATGCCTTTTTGCCAGAGCGACACGCCAGCGAATGCTCGGCCAAAAACTAGCTGGGAATCAGTGCGCAAGAAGACTCTCTTTCTGTTTCTCGCGCAGAACGCGGACCCCAACCGAGTCCAACACAGACCACCATCCAATTTTCCAAATCGCACCTCATCTTCTTCGTCGATATCACCACACGACGCGGGCGATCGGCATTCCATCTCACGGCACACCCATCGTTCGCAGCAACAGGCAGCTCGTCCACCGATACGCTCCAGACTACCGCCAGCATCTACCCCTTGGTACCTGGTCGCCTCGCCTGTCACGATGACTTCGCTCATTGCCATCGTCGACCTGAAGGGTAAATCGCTCATCCAGCGATCGTACCGCGATGACATTTCCGCCTCAGCCGTCGAAAAGTTCCTCCCGCTTTTGCTCGACCTCGAAGAAGAGGCAGGCGGCAGCTCCGTCAGCCCGTGCTTCTCCTCCGAAGGCGTAAACTACATGTTTATCCGTCACAACAATCTCTACCTGCTGGCGCTCTCACGGCGCAACTCGAATGCAGCCGAAGTGCTCATCTTTCTCCACAAGCTCGCTTCGGTGCTCGAAGAATACTTCAAGGAGCTCGAGGAAGAATCGATCCGCGACAACTTTGTCATCATCTATGAGCTGCTCGACGAGATGATGGATTTCGGCTATCCGCAGACTACCGAGTCCAAGATTCTGCAAGAGTACATCACGCAGGAATCGCACAAGCTTGAGGTGCAGGTGAGACCGCCCATGGCGGTCACCAATGCGGTCTCGTGGCGTTCTGAGGGGATCCGCTACCGTAAAAACGAGGTGTTTTTGGACGTCGTCGAGTCGGTCAATCTGTTGGTCAGTGCCAACGGCAATGTGGTTAGAAGCGAAATTTTGGGAGCGGTCAAGATGAAGTGTTACCTGTCGGGAATGCCCGAGCTGCGATTGGGGTTGAACGACAAGGTGATGTTCGAGAATACGGGTAGGGCTGCGAGGGGCAAAGCGATCGAGATGGAGGACGTCAAGTTTCACCAGTGCGTGAGGCTCTCGCGCTTTGAGAACGATCGAACCATCTCCTTCATCCCGCCGGATGGAGAGTTTGAGCTGATGAGCTACCGACTCAGCACACAGGTCAAGCCGCTGATCTGGGCAGAGGCGATCGTCGAGCGTCACGAGGGCAGCAGGATAGAATTCATGGTCAAAGTCAAGGCGCAGTTCAAGCGTAGGTCGACGGCCAACAATGTCGAGATCCATATCCCGGTTCCAGACGATGCCGATACGCCCAAGTTCAGAGTAAGTTCCATCGTCTTGCTGGCGCGCGCAATGCCTTTGCCACGCATCTTTACTGACATCTCCACTTCTTGTCCGTTGGTTATTCTGTCAGGCTGCAATCGGCTCCGTCGTCTATGCACCCGAAAAGTCCGCCATGGTATGGAAGATCAAACAGCTCGGAGGGGGCAAAGAGTTCCTCATGCGCGCTCACTTTGGCCTGCCAAGCGTCAAGAGCGAAGACACGGTCGATCGCCGCACGCCCATCAGCATAAAATTTGAGATCCCGTACTTTACCGTCTCTGGTATCCAGGTGCGATATCTCAAGATCGTCGAGAAGTCGGGCTACCAGGCTTTGCGTAAGTTGCAGCTATCAGTAGACACGACGAAATCGAGAAATGCGCATGCTGACGTTGAAATTCTGTTTTGCGTTGCGAATGGCCAGCTTGGGTTCGATACATTACGCAGCACGGGGAGTACGACCTTCGCACACAAAGCGAAAAGCCTTCGGCTAGGTTGGCGCCCTTCTCGGCTTAGTCCAAGACCTTTCCGCGCAGATTCATGTCACACGTGTCTTGGCCCAGAATCATACCATCACATCAGCATCGACTCTGCCTTGTGGCGTGTGTACCACCATTCGCGCTCAGCCACACAGCAGCCATAGACTTGATACAGGGCATTTATATTATACGGTTATAGATTACAGAAGCACAGATAACAGCATACAGGCTTTTGGCAGTCTTTTCTAGCTCGGGTGCATCAGAGCGTCGGAGCTTCCAGGTCGATGTCCTCCAGGTCGCCTTTGCCTTTGAAATTCTCCAAGATGTTGGCTTGGTCGTTGAGGATTTTTCTATCGGTCTGGATGCCGACCTTGGCCAATTCTTTCCAGCGCTTGAAGTCGTCGGGGTTGCGCTTGTTGCCGTGGGCCTTTTCCGGGTACTCCCAGTGGCCTTTGCTGAAGTTGAGCATGGTGGTGATCTTCTGGTTTTTGATATCGTAAACGAGCGAGCAGGTGGTTCCGGTTTCTTCGAGCCAATTGCACTGCCAGAGCTCGCCAGGGCGGATGCACTGGTAGTCGGCGGTTTGATAGTTCAGGCGGCCGGCCATGGGTCCGCCGTGAATCGCGTAGACGATGCGGTTATCGGAGCGGAACCACATTTCGTACCGCCACTTTTCGGGTGCGCCGGTTTCGGGGTTCTCAGCATCGTAGTCGTAGAGGAGATGGACGTTTTCGATGTCCGATTGGAAGTGCGTGCGCACAGAGGCGTCGTTTCGTGGCCAGAGCATTGTGAGCAGTACGAGGAGAGTGCGTGCGTGTGTGTATGTATTGGAGACAAAGACAGGGAGAGAGAGGCTTGCAGCGCAGGTAACTAATGATCGAGACAGTGTAGAGCAGAGTAGGTGTTCAACGTCGAGATATATATGTCTTTCCTCGTTCTTCCACGACGAGCTCTATCCAACACCCAAGAGGCGAGCTGGGCGGTACCACGGAAACAACGGCAAGAAGTTCAGCACCTCGAGCACACAGACTAGCTCCAAGACATCTTGCACATTCCGGCATGGCAAATTCCTCCTGAGACCGGATTCGTCAGGAAGAAATCACATCTCAACTGATTGACCCGAACCGCTCCTGCTTTGCCGAGAGAGGAAGAGTTGGCTCCTCCGACCAAAGCATCGACTCAGGTTGCAGCGACCGAAGGAAAGTCATGATGTGTCCTCCTAGTGTGCGACAGGGTGGAAATGCATTCCGGATTGCCGGAAAGTCAACAGAAGCACGAAATTGAGGAGCGTTGCGTCATGCTGCACCGCACTATCTTTCTCATATTTTAATAGAAGAGCGCGCTCCACATTGGCTCACTTGCTCAGACGCACGAGTGCTTTCCCTTGACTGCGGGGAACACCCGTTCGACACGTACGAGTAAACGGTGTCTCCTCTACGAAGCTGCATTAGCCTCTGCACACCCTATGTCATGGTTTCGTTCAATTTGAGTTCGAACTTGTGCCCTATTGATAAGCTGATGAGGGTGACGGCGGTCATGGTCGGATGCATTTTTCCGACATAGACGTGTCGGTGTTTGGCGCTCAAGAGGATGGCGGCGGGGATCCGGACGTTGGTAGGCGTAACATGGCAAAATTGGAAGGAAGCGAATCGTTCGGAGATTACAATCGCCCGATCCTAGCCGATTGGTACTTCGTCAAGGCTGCACCCGAGAAGAACAGCATAACCGATTTGCGACATAGCCGGACACTCACCATGCAACCACGCACACGACTCGGCTCTCTTCCAGTTCACTCCACTCCGCCATCTCACAGCGATCCGACATCGTCCTCGCAGTCGCATCACATCCTCGGCAGGAGCCAAGGGGCAAAGTGATGACCACCATCTCACCTTCAGCGTCGCACCTCGGTGCCGACCCCAAGATCGTGCGTCGTCTGTCAAGCGTTTCAAACATCATCCTCGTTCTCTCTGGCAAGGGAGGTGTGGGAAAATCATCGGTTTCGGCACAGCTCGCGCTTTCGCTCTCGTCCTCTCCATCCGCTTCCGATGCGTCCCGAAGTGCTCGAGTCGGGATCCTCGATATCGATCTTACAGGACCCTCGATTCCGCGTATGCTGGGGCTGGACGGAGCCTCGGTGAAGCAGTCGACGGATGGATGGGTGCCCGTGTACACGGATGCATCACAGCAGCTTGCTGTCATGTCGGTCGGATTCCTGCTTCGTTCCAAAAATGATTCGGTCGTGTGGCGAGGTCCCAAGAAGAATGCCATGATCAAGCAATTTCTCGGCGACGTACGGTGGGGCCAGCTCGACTACCTCATCATCGACACCCCGCCCGGCACCTCGGACGAGCACATCTCTATCCTCGAATACCTTCGAACTTTCAACCCCGCTGCAGTCATGGTTACTACGCCACAGGCCGTCTCCCTCGCCGATAACCTGAGGAGCTTGGACTTCTGCAGAAAGACTTCGCTGCCCGTACTAGGGCTCATCGAAAATATGTCTGGCTACATCTGCCCGCATTGCAAGGACTGCACAAACGTGTGGGGCAAAGGCGGTGGTGAGGCGCTGGCTAAGAGAGAGGGGTTGCACTTCTTGGGAAGGATTCCAATAGATCCGGGGCTGGTGAGAGTGTTGGACGATGCAAAGGAAGATGCACAGGTCGAGTTGGAGAAACGGTTGGATGGGACGAGATTGGGAGAGGCAGAGGGTCTGCACGCGATCGATCAGCCGTTGGAAGCAGCACCGGCAGCAGCGGTTGCAACATCAGTAGCGGCAGACGCGCAATCATTGACACCAGCAGGTACGATGCTGTCGAGGACAACGATTCAGCGGTATAAAAACAGTCTCACGTTTCCCATCTTTCAGGAAATCACCGATCAGATTCGCGATCTGGCGGCCAAGCATAAGCTGGATGCAGCGCAGGCGTCGGCGAGTGCGTCTGCCGCGGTTTCGTCGTAGAAGAAATGGAAGCTCGTGGCATTTCGCTAACGTGCGTTCTGATACGATTGACTGGTGCCAGTGTGCGAATGTCTTGTGAGAAGAGCGGTCTGCGTTGCTGCGTGTGGGCGCAAGCAGTTGAGGGCACCAGAGTCTAACGCTTTTCTCAATCTGCGTGCAACACCCAACAGCAGGCCGATTCTCTTCTCACGCTCTCTCGGACTGTTTCTCTTCTCCAGACGCCACTCCATCAACCCACGGCCCAACTGGTGGTCCCGACGAAAGCAACAATGCAAAACAACAGACATGACATTTGCCAGGAATGCAAGACATGTGTGACAGCAGCAGATACTGATACAAGCTTGAGATGCGAGCGACAGGCGATTTGCGGGGCACGGTGTCGAGACGATCGATATAGGAATGGAAAAGAGAGAAAGGAGAGAGAGAGAGATTGTCCTTGAGCCGACGAAACTGTGTCGGGCGAGAGTTTTGGGGAGAGCAGAATGCAGAATGATTGACGTTGCAAAGGAACAAGATGCAGGATGTTGTTGCAAAAGACAGGAACAAGTCGAAGAATGCTTTGATCGCTCTCATGAAAGCAAGAGTCAAGTATGTGCGCGTGCGTGTGCGTTCTTGGCAGATGCAGGCAGTTTCGGAAGACCCGACCCGATCAGACCTATGCGAAGGACATCAGGGCGGGTCCCAGTTGGACTGCTATGCTGTAGCATGCTGTGCGAAGCGGTGCGATGCTACGCGGTGCTTTGCTGAGCTTTTCGGATGCCTTCACTGTCGCGAAGAAGAGTAGCGTGATGGTACCATGACTGCCGTATGTGGTGTGATGCCGTGATCGCTTCCATCCGAGTCGAGCAGACCGCTCATCGAAGAGTTTCGACTGTTGGCCGGGGGGCTGCGAGCAACTGCGAGACGTGAGGGATCTGGAGAGGCAAAGTCGGGCGACGACGACCTGCTCGTCGATCGTGGACTCGCCCACGGCTGGCTGCTGAGAGGCTGCAGCGGAGCGCCCGCCATGTTGCTGTACGATCCCACGCGGCTTGTCGCATTGCTCTCCAAGTAGCTTTGCTCGGCGCTGCTGCTCTGCATCGACAGAGAAGAATCACGTCGACTGGCAGCGCTCTGCAACGGATGGTGACTGTTGGAGTCTCGTCGACGCCATTGTTGCGGTTGCGGGTAAGCACGATCCACGGCTTGAGGTGCCAATGCGATCTCTGCCATGCGTCGACCGCTACGGGTTCGCTGCAAGTCAGCTCCTTTGCCTGTCGAGCTGGTGCGTTGCAGGAATCTGGTGCCAAAGTGAAGTGCCTTGCCTCCCCCTGGTGCGCTGGGCTCGTTGGTGGCAGTGATCGGATACTTTGCTCGTTCGGACATGGTCGATTCTCGTGCATTGTGCAATGTCGAAGAACCGCTGCTCGATTCACTCGAGTTGAGAATGGGCATCTGGAGCGCACTGTAACTGGATCGATACGACTTGTCCGTGTTCTTGCGCGCATCTGCCAAAGAGAATGATGTGCCTCGGTAGCCATGCGAAAGTCGCTTACTGTTGAGCGATGACCTGGACGAGTCGAGGGCTGGTAGGCTTCCACGAGAGTTGCGTCCCACTGGGCGTGGCGGCTTGTTGGGCGGGAAGCGTCGTGGTTGTGCCTGTGTAGGTGTGCTGCCTCCTGGTGTGGGGCTTCCGCCGGGACTGACCCTTGGGCTAGCGCCGCGCACGCGCAGGTCCTGTCGCGCCCTTTCCCGCTCTTGAAGAACGATGCGCGCCGATCTCGACATCCACGATGGACAAAAGATGCGCAGCAATACGACGACCAGGGCTAATACAGCGGCACCCAGCCCAGCCATGATGAGAAGTAATGGTGAGAGTGGGATCGTTGTGTGGCCAAGAGGTACGTAGTTGTCGCCCTTCATGATAGCACGCTTCTGCAACAAAGCGCCGACAGCGTCTGGTGCAAAGACTGAGGGTCCGTCTCGTACAGGCAGAGCGGATGCACCCATGGCGCTGGCCAATACTAATAGGCCCGCGCGGGCTGTATGTGGTGGTGCCATTGCGGGAAATTTGGTGTGACGCAAGGCTAGAGGTAGGGAGAAGAAAGTGTGATAGAAGAGGTTGACCTCAAATGGGTGCGGGACGAGAGAATCGTCGGTCGAGGGAGGAGCAAACGCCTATGAAGCAGCAATCATACAGCTTACGACACTGGCTTTCCGACTGTTGTTGACCTGAAGGTGGGCGGAAAAGACGGTGTGCGGTGCGGTTGACGGTGAGGCGTGCGACGCCGCTGAAAGCACTGACTCGAGCTATTTGCCTCTGAGTAAAAAGGGTGGGTAAAGTGGGATGATAGCCTGAAAGGTTTGCAGAGGCTGAACCGAACGAAATGAAGTGGTGCTGCGCAGTGTGAAACGAAATCCAAGAGGTTGCAAACCTTGTTGCGTTGCAACTGAGCTGTATGTCAGCGTCTATCGGAGCGCTGCTTGATTAGACTCTGCGAGATGCACGCAAGAGAGATTGACGGTGCCCGGAGGCGGTTCCGAGGACAAGGTCAAAGGCTGAGATGGTGCACGACTGAGTTGAGTTCGAGCGCCAGAGTCGGAGATCAACGCACCGAGTTGCGCTAGCCAAGAGGATAGCAGCAACACAAGGTTTCGAGATGTAGATCAAGGTTGACTACAGACCCAAATCGGTGTGGGATGTTCGAACACAGTTGAGCGGAGAGAGCAGGTGCCGTCCGTGTATGCAGTTGTTCGGGCAAGTGTTGGTTATGTTGACCAGAACCAGTGGGAAACGCTGGTGATGAATGCCGTGAGTGCAAGCCACGATCTTTCCAAGACGTTCGGACACGGGTGCGTGATGATATTGTCCGGCTCGAGGTGTGTTGCCAAGGAACAAGATGTCCACGAAAATGTCACAGAAGAGCGTGGCTTGTCGTCTGAGAGCATAAAACGGAAGGTAGAATCGGAGCGAAGCGTCGAAGGATGATGCAAAGCCTAACGCAAAGATTCAAGAGGATGAAAGAAAGAATGGATGGGCGGATGATGGCAAAGCAGAAAAGGCTGAAGAGGAGGAGAGGAGAGGTGGGAAGGTTGAGGTAGAAGCGGTCACCGTCGTCCAAGTCCGAAAGGGATGCCGGTCTTGATGAGTCAAAAGAAAGGGAACAGTAGCTGTTCAATCGAGCTGGTGGAAGCAAGCGAGATTTGGGCCGTGGTCTCGTTGAGTGGGGAAAGGCTCACCAGTCGAGTAAGCGTGTGGACAGGAGTTAGGTGAACAGACCTTTGATCGCAAAACAGTACAGGACACGCAGAGGAGGGCAGACAAGAAAGGGTGCAACCGATGCAATGAAGCTGTCTGCAATGCAACACATGAGCTCAGCAGCAGCGCAGATTCACCACGCAGCTTCGACTGCCAATCGAGCATGGAAGCAAGCACACGAGGCTGGAGCCATCAACGAGGCGAGAGTGGGGGGAAAGGCCCTGAAAACCTGTCCTCGGAACATGGCAAACAACGCAAGCGAGCACACCGCCTTGAACAAGTAACGGCGACTTTATTGGCAACAAAGAAAAAAGCGCACGATCAAAGCGGAAGACGAAGCGAGATGAGCAAGACCGAAGCGAAGTGCATACAGGTAGACTGTACTGTAATACCTTGCTCCTCAGAGAGGCAAAAGGCGGGCAGAAGTGCCGCGGAGCCGAATGACGGGTTCTTTGCTACTGCGGGCTATGCAGTCACCAGGCAGACAGGAATGCCATGACTCTTTTCAGGTGTCGATTCCGATCGACAAGAAAACCCTTTTCCTGAACGGCCAAAGGTGACTTACGGCACGGCCCAGGCGAAATTTCCGACCCAGACGGCATGGTCTGCTGCAAACGTCACGATCAACGCGAGAAGATCCCGCCGACTTGCCTCGCCAAAAAGGGGGTTTTCTTTTTCTGACTGCGACGGCGTAGTTGATCAAGCTCAATCGAACTTCTGAAACTGAAAATAATGCGTAGTTGCGTAGCCGCGGCGTGGTCCGTGAAATTTTCGGAGCAATTCGACGATTTGCACCGCCTGACTGCGTGGCCTCACCGCATGGCATGCAAGTTTGCAACATGAAAGAACGAGCGCCCGCACAATCGCATGCACGTCGCAACAGCCAACTACTTCTGGACAGGACGAAGGAGAAAAGAAAATATAGAAAATTCGGTTAAACAAGTATCAGCACCGCGCAGCTTGCTCACACACACACATCATCCTGCAGCGTATGCAAACTAGTGTGCGTTACGCTCTCACATTGCAAGCTCTTGCGATCGGGAGTCTTGATTGTCAAGCCTCGTGAGAGATGTCGGTAGAATCCACTGTACGCGTCGAATCATCGGTTGTGCCAGACTGCGATCCAAACCCCATGGAGAGAGGAGAGAAGTTTGCCGGGTCGCAATGGGGGGGACCGCAAGAAGCGGACAGCGTGTCATTCCACGCGGTACATGCGCCAGGCTCGAATAAGCAGAGAGGGTGAAAGAACGAACGATCCGAAAAAACGAGAAAATGACGAGAGGCATCGTAAGGATCGACGCGGTTGCTGCATGCCGTCACATGTGCCATTGTTAGACGAAACTGTCGAGCCGCGCATGTGTCTCATCGGTCGAGCCGCAAGGTGACGGCGAAGCGACCTGTTAGCTCGGGTCCAGTCTTGTTAGTCAAGCCGAATCGGTCTTGGCAAAGAACGATGGCTTGCGACGCAGTACTGTGCGGTGTTTCCACGCTATTTGACGGTCTGCATGGTGGGGGCCTGGCACACTAGCTAGCTTTCGGGTCGCCCGTTTCGTCAAAGCCACGCCCACTTTGAGCCCGTGCTAAGGAGATCTCGACGCAAGTGCACGAGCAAGCTCGCATCTGCTTTGAGGGTGAATTTTCCCAGCTGCAACGACCTTGCGTGTCTTGGCATCGGTCACGCCGGACATTTCCCGATAACTTGGTGCGCTGCCGACGGTTACGCCTTACGGACGCCCTAGTGACGCCCACCAAGGTTCCGCTCAATGGGTTGATGCGCCCTGAGAAGCAAGCCTAGCCTATCCCTATCCATGCGGTTCATCTCAGCGAGATAGGTGGGCCCTGCTCCCGAGTCGGAATCCTTCAGGGTAAACCTTTCTTGAATCGCGTCACCGACGACTCGCGATCTGCACGAGCGTTCAGCTCAGGCTCTCGCGGGGATCGCTGGCTCGCTACAGGATCCGCTCCTGTCGTATTTCAATATTCGGGTATCCACACGGTACAGTTCGCCTGCTTCCGGTCATCTTTTTTACTTTTATTAATAAAAAACGAAACACTCGAAGAAACACAGGTCGTGAGAGGGGAAGATCAGGGGTGCAGGACCCTTTGATCGCCTGCTGGTCCGCACGATCGCTCGTCTGCTCGTGTGATCGTGCGATCGGATGGGAGTGGCGGACTAGGTTGGAGGCGGCGATGCAACCAACGCTCGGCAGTCCCCTCCCGATACCGATTGCTCTACTTTACTATCTTTCCACAGTGTCCTCCTTATTTGTCCTGTTCTCGTCGGGGAGCATAGAAATGGATTGGCCATCCGCGACGATCTCGTTTCAAGAGCCGACGCTCGTCGTGTAAGCATCGGGCTTCTATTCAGTCTGGACCAAGGGAGAAACGCACCAGTGTCGGAGACTACTTTCCACTGCAAATTATTCAATCCCGCCGGCACGTCTGGCAGGCTCATTATCGCGGGCATGACTGCTTCACGAGAGCGAGACTTTTCTCTCGGTTTCGCCGTGCCGGTTCAAGTGCCGCCGGCGCGCACGCGAAGGTGGTGGAGAGCGGGAGGCAGAGATATACAGAGGGAGAGAGCGGCGAGCTATCTCGTCTCGTCCTCTCCAAAGACCGCATAGGTTGTTTGGACATCTACCCCGAAGTGAACTCGGAAGGACCTCCGCCGACGGATCCAACGCGATTCGACTTTTCGCCTGCCGTTGTTCCTGACGCACGCATGGGTCGCATCGCGTCTTTGTAGCAAGAGATCCGCGCATGGCCCTCGAAGAACCCCCCACACTTGCCACGACCCGTCCTGCAGGATTCCGCTGCGCATCAGCAATCATGATAAGAACATTTGCAACCAACGCGGAGCTCGACTCGCAAAGTTCGCGGCGACGGGTTGAATGCTCAAGACCCATCGACGCAATGACAGTTCAATGTGTCAGACCATCAGTGTTTTGCAAAGGGGGTCCCGACAGTAAGCTTGCTTTCAGGAACACGATGGTGATACTGCCGCGGTTTCGTACCTTGCGACAAGCGATGAAACCAAGCTTCTGTTCGCAGCCCTTCGCTCTCTCTCCCCTTGTAGTTCGGATGTAAAAGCTGTTGGACAGTCGAGGACTCCCGTCGCCTAATTGCGTGTTCGACAAGCGAACAAGTGCGCCCGTGGCGCCTTCCAAAGCGCCTCGAACGCTCCGGCATACGTGGCCGGCCACGTCTCTCTCGTCTCGACACGGGGAAAGGGGACGAGTTCTCGGGTAGCGACATCGAGCCTGCAGGGCCCCTTCGGGTCCGTATCGTTGGCCGTTTCATTTGCGCTGATGTGCTCGTGTTGCATCGCGTATTGACTCCGTTGCGGGAGATGAGTATGCGGTTCTCCGACGCGCGCCAATCGTGGGACATCGATGTTCCTTACTCAATTCGACGAGGCCGGGTCAAGTACAGGGGCAACAACACGGCGGGATCCCGGTGAAGTAATGCATCGGGGCGAGATGAACCAGTCTAACTGTATCTCGATCTCTCACGACAAATTTGACATCTAGAAGCAATCGTCGATCGGCCATGTTCTTCCCGATCTTGGTTTTTAGTGGTCTTTTCGGCGCCCTCTTTTCAGAACGACATTGGGAAGTGTATATATTTTATTCTCATTGAAGCTATACTTTCTTCCAGCCAGGGTATGAGTCGTTGCAAGGCCATGTAGTGGAGCCTTCTCTTTGCTCGAGGATATGCGCTTGGTAGCTGTAAGAGCGAACAACAAGGCGAATGACACATACAAGGCAGGTCGAGACGCCTTTAGCCCAAAGTAGGAAGTGATTGAAGATGTTAGACCGGTTCAGACTCGGGATTTGCTTTTTGAGAAATCGGCTACTTGCACGTGATGCCGCCTGTGCCAGCAGCGTCTCAGTCTGCAGCGCTGTGCAGGTTTTGCGTGTTCTTCCAGCCAAGTCGAAAGAAGCACGGTCCGGTTCCACGTCGCTTACCTTGACGTGACTACGCTTGCCGGACCTCATCATCCTGTGGAGACACTCTGACACCCTGTCGCCGCAGTACCACGAGAGGAGATCAAGTGTGAACGATACGACGGCACAAAGTACGGCAATCACACACACATCCTGAGCGTCGAGTCAAGTACAGCATATACGCGTATAGGCTCACGTTCGTGCAGAGAGTCGATTGAAGGGCCCCATCGAAGGGATCGCTTGCCAATACGAGACGGTCAATACAACCCCTACGCAGCAGAGCAGCACAGAGCGCACCAGGTGCTCGAAAGACGGATCACCATGTTCGGCCGGACCCCACTTTTCGTACTCCTCACTTCGTTGCTGTTACTCGCGCGCTCCACCAGCGCCTTGTACTTCTACCTCGACCCCGATGTCCCCAAATGTTTCCTCGAAGAGCTGCCCAACGACACGGTTGTGGTGGGGCACTACATGACCGAAGAGTGGGATACCACACTCCAACGCTTTGTTGTCAAGGACGACATGGGCATTCACGTCACTGTGCGCGAAGTCAAGGACGATCACGTCGTCACCTCGTCCCGAGGGCCTCCTGAGGGCAAGTTCGCCTTCACATCGCACGAGGCCGGCGACCACCGCATCTGCATGAATGCCAAATTCGACGGTCGTCCCGCCGTACAGGTGCGTATGCACCTCGATATCGTGATTGGCGACGCAAAGCCGGACAACTCGCACAAGGACAAGTCGCACGTGCAGGATCTGGCACAGCGCGTGCGCGACCTCAACGCAAAGTTGCGCGATATCAGGAAGGAACAGCAGTATCAGAGGGAGAGGGAGGCGCAATTTAGGGATCTCTCCGAGCTGACCAACTCGAGAGCCCTGTGGTGGAGCAGTCTGCAGCTGGTTACGCTGTTGGGGGCATGTGTTTGGCAGTTGAGGCATCTGAGGGGGTTCTTTGAGGACAAAAAGCTCCGCTGAGGAGGGTAGATATCAGCTTTCGGCACATCGCACGCGCATCTTATACACCACCATCACCATCTGCAATCTCAAAAAACGCATTTCAATGGCCAGCACAGGCGAGTACGACCACAAGCACGGGTGTCAAAAGTTCAATCGTTTTCCAATGCGACGGTGATTGCAGCGAGACAACTGAGCTTATGCAGCACTGAGGCACGATCACGTGCGCTCCTCCGCCTCCTCCTCGTCTTCCCCACCCAAAACAAACTGCTGCCGTTCCGAGCTGCTCCTCTTCTTCCCCATCTGCTGTCGCGCGCTGCTCCCCGTTGACCCCATTGGCACCTCGTCCGCATCAGCATCGGAATCGCCATACCTGTCATCCGTGCTTTCGCGCAAATGCGAATACCTCCCCTCTGCTCGCTGCTGACTCGGCCCACCTCTGCGCGCTGCACGACCGCCTCTTGCACCTGTCATGCTCGCCCTCAACCCGTCGATGTGCGGTGCCAGCACCGACCATTTGTCCTGCGCCCACTCGTACGCCTCTTTGAGCAGGATCTCGAGCTCACCTCTCCCCACCTCGCCGGCGAGGTTGCCCGCAGATGCGCTGGTAGGCAGCCCGATGGCAGCAGTGCTCTTCGCCGCCGCTTCGGCTTTCTCCTGCATCGCGATGCGTTTGAGCACGTCCTTGACCGTGACCAGACCAGACAAGCGGCCGTACTCGACAACGAGGATGACACGCGGGCCGAGGTTCTTGAACAGATCCATGACGGTTTCCAGCGCCATGCCTGGCTGAACGATGAGCGGCGTTGGGTCGATCCACCCGGACAGCTCGAGAATGTCGTGGTCGGATTCGCCGTCAACGCCGCCGCCGGCGTCGCCGAGGATCGGATCATCGTCGTGGCCATCGTGCGAGAGATTGTCAGCGCGTGGGTGGTAAGCGGCGTCCGAGGGGACATCTTCCTCGCCACCATCGAATTGTCCGATGAGCGATTGGGACTCGTGTGATCGCTGCGTTGCGGTATTTGCTCCAGCGGCGCTGGCACCGCTGAACCGACTGAGCATGTCTTCTCGAACTGCGCGGTCGGCAGCTGCGGTTGTGGGCAGCGAGGCTACGCTCAACAAGTCCGGCTGCTGCTGCGTAGCCCCGCGCTCTTCTCCTCCGCGTGGGCCAGCATTGGGCCCCACGCTGAACAAGCACGTCGTTTCGCCCCTCAACGCACGTGCCCTCCTCGCCTTGCCGATCGCGTACCGCAACTCGACCTTGCCCACATAGCCCAACAAGGTCGCATCGTCCCGGCTCTGCACCAGTGGGAAACCCTTGTACGTTCCGTCGGCCAATTTGGCCTCCAACTCGGCCAACTTCATCCCGCTCGCAAACAGGCATTCCGGCTGTACGCGCATCACGTCGGCGACCGGAACGCCGAAACTGTGGTCGTCCTTGTCCAGGAACGGATAACCGGAGAACTTGATCATCTGCTCTGCGATGCCGCCGCGCGAAAACCAGTCGGCAACACCCTTGGTGATGCCGACGACGATCATGGTGGGGAGGATGTAGGTGAGCGCACCCGTGAGTTCGAACATGATGACGACGACGGCGACAGTGATGCGTGTAACACCGGCGAGCGCTGCGGCTGCACCGAGAAAGGCGTACGTTCCAGGGGTGATGCACGGTACGTCCGGCTGGCAGGCGGAAAACATTGACCAGTGCGGGAACGTGTTGTATAGCGCCTTGACCAGGATACCGACCATCCGGCCAAAGGTGGCACCGATGGCCATCGACGGTACAAAGATTCCCGCGGGCACTTTGCAGCCGTATGAAATGATGACGAGCGCCGTTCGCAGTACGGTAGCGAGGAGCAGCGAGTTGACCATGCGCCACTGCGCCCAAGTTTGACAGAGGTTGTCATAGTCTCCACCACCCTCGCACTCTCTGAACAGGATTTCGAGCGATTCGGTCATGTCGATGCGGAGAAACTTGTTGGCATAGCCAATGAAGGCCGTCAGCGTCGCAAGCACCACCACCTCGCTCACGCCATGCTTTGCCAGATAGCTTCTGCGGAAGCTCTGCACCTGCAGATTGTACTTGATCACAAAAGCGCCGTACAAGCCACCAAAGATGCCGATGAGAATGTAAAAGACAATCTCAAAGTAATGCCAATCGCGATCGTAAGAGACCTGAAACAGGACCAGCTTGCCCGTTCTGAACGGATTCATGAACGAGAGCGTGACGGTAGCAGCCAGCGCACACAGGAAGGAGCGCCACATGGTGGAAGCTGGGAAGTTGTACGCCATCTCTTCGAGCGAGAAGAGCACTCCACCGATGGGGGAGCCGAAAGCCACCGCGACACCGGCTGCCGAAGACGCGGTCAAGAGCTCGCGCATCTTGGCCTGACTGCGATTAAACGACCGAAAGAAGCTAGCGACCACATTGCCGATACAACAAGCCACGTGTACAGCCGGACCTTCTTTGCCCACACTGAGGCCAGAGGCGATCGCTAGCGGCAGCGTGAGACTCTTGATCGCCAGAGTCCAGAAGCCGAGGTAGCCGTTGATGACAAATCCGGCGAGGATGCACTTGATCTCGGAGATGCCGCTGCCGGCGGCGTAAGGCGCAAACGACTTGACCAGGTGTGCGCAGATAAACGAGAGGAGGCCGGCAAAGAGCATGTAGATGATCCAGGCTGGAAAGGCCCATTGAGACCAGGGAACCCAGTCCGTGCATGTTTCGCTGAGATCGCCTGCGCCGCCCGAAGCGACGCCTTCTGCTCTAGATAAGAGTCGTAGACTAGTCCCGAAACCATCGTGAAGGATATTTTGAGCAGATCGAGACCATAGCTCGTGGTCTGGAATGCCTCGTATTGTGAGGTTGAAGGCGTCGTGCGCGACTGTTCGAATTGCTGCTGCTGCTGCTGGTGGCGATGGTGTCGGACTCGCTACTGCTGAAGCCAAACTTGTCGCTATAGACGCTCCATCCGACAAGGTGCCGGCAACAGAGGCAGTTGCCAACGCTTTTGCCGCCGCCGGGAGAGGCGCGCCTCCAGGCCCTGCTTGATCCATCATCTCCCAACAGCAAAATTTCTGGTTCAACCACCAGCCGGAACTGCAATAGCCCTGCTTCAAATCCGACGCCCATTCTGTCGCCAAGCTTATCACGCCCATGTTGAGACCGATCAAAATGCCCACGAGCACAATCACGCCGCTATCGGTAAACGCCGAGAGCGCGCTCTTGACGATCCCCCACACCAACCAAGCTCTTCGACCCCACGGACCTCTCGACCACCATCTTGGTGGCACGCCACCTCTTCCAAAACCTAGCGAGCCCCAAGCGGCCGCATCCGATCCGCTCACAATGTAGGCGTTGGAAGAAGAAGAAGAGACAAAGTGGGCAGAGGCGGCTTGGCGTGCACGCGCAAGACGGTTACGTTCGCGCGTGTTATCGACCACCCAGTCGACGGTGGAGAAGGATTCGTAGCGACGAATTTCGTCGAGTGCCTCGTCGTCGTCGACACCGCCTCCAGCGTTGGAGGTGTATGTGCTGCTACGACGTGATGTGCTCGGAAAAAAGGCGGCCGAGGGCGAAGGAGGTGGCAGCATGGCACTCGATTTGATATAGGGTGAATCGCTCATATCGATCGCATCTCCTGCCGCAACACCGCCGCGCCGAGTGCTAGTCGTTTATTGCGTGACTGAGTCGAGCTTCGTCGAATGTGATGATAGATGTGAAGTGAGAGAGGAGAAGAATGAGGAGAGGAAGGAGGGGAAGATCGAAAGCTTGCTGTTCCGATTCTTTTTCCAACATTTGGTCCGAGCTTTCTTCGTTTGGTGCTGCTGCAGACGGTGAAATGCGCGTGGACGCGCTCGACCGAAACGCAGGGTCTTCCAGCAACTCACACCAACACCCACCCACAACCACCAGAGAACATGGCACTCCACAGCGGTCGCGCGCAGCTCACAAAGACAACTCACATGCTACCACAAACTGTCCACTTCATCACCAAAGTCGAATTGCTAGCACACAAGAGAAGCGCAACATGGCATTTCGAGTAGAGCGGTAATGTGAGAATTCAACGCATCACCTTCGAGACCCCTCCCGTTGACGTGCTCGTTGACCTTCCCCCCGTCTATCGTCATCCCTATGGCGATGCTCACGATCACGGTCACCATGTGACCTCCCAGAGTGCGGACGGTCATCATTTCGACGAGAAGACATCGAGCTGCGATGCGGCTGCTTTTCGTCTTCGTCGTGTCCTGTATGCGAATGCCTGTCATCACGATGGCGAGACTCGCGCAAAGGTCTATCTTCCCGAGATCGGTGGTGCCGCTCGTGATCACGTTGCGAGTCGACACGATCGGATCGCGAGGAAGAAGGTGGTCCTCTAATGTGGCGCGAGTCAACCTCGTCGTGGCGCCTTGACCTCTTGTACACTCGCTCTCGATCGTGGTCCCTGTCTCGATGGCTTCGATCGCTGTCTCGTTGACGACCCTCATCATAATGCGAAGCGCCTCTCGCCCTTCCATCACTCTCTCCAAACCGAATCTCACCCTCCCTGGGCCGATACGAATCCACACCTCCCCTACCACCGCTTCTCCCGCCACCCGCATAGTGCCCGCTCGGCACCTCCCTCCCTCCATTCCTCTTCTTGACCCAATCGCCATGCAACCGGCTCACACTTTGCGAAAAGTCCACCCAAATGCGTCGATCATCCACCAGCACATTCTGCATCTTGAAGTACGCACGCTCGGCATCATCCTTGCGATCAAATTCGATAAACGCGTACTGAAGCGAGTCGCCCGTCTTTTTATCCTTGATCACCTCGCACGAGAGGATCTTGCCAAATCGCGAAAAGATGAGCTCGAGATCGTCGCTGCGCGTGACTGGGTTGAGCTTGCATACGAACAAGATGTTTTCAGGTGGACGGATTTCGGCGAACGGTAGATCGCCGACCATCTCGAGCGTGAGCGCGGCAGCGTTGGTGTCGGCGTTGCGGCGGGTTTCCTCTGCATCTGCGGGCGAGACAGTGGTGGTGAGGTCTTCGTCATCGGCCAGACGGAGCGCGCGGATCTGTGAAGGCGTGGGAGAAGGTGATCTCGAAGGTGGTAGGAACCCGTCAGGGTCAGAAAAGGGATCTTCGAGAACGACAATATGCCGGATACGAATGTCTTTGAGCGGTCGTTTCTCGTCGTCTGTAAAAGCCTCGTTGATCTTGTCGAGCGTTCCACCGGGCTCTTGCCCCTCGACAACTATTCCGAAAGGTGCGTGCTTGCCATCCAGATAATCAATCTCGTCCTTCAAAGTGATAAAGAACTGCGATCCGGCCATCAGCTCACTGCGTGCATCCTCGCCATCCACTTCAGACCGCTTGACCTGCTTGCGGACACAGGCAAACGACACGGTGCCCTTGTTCGTATGCTTGAGCTGATCATTCGAGGTCTCTGGACTAAAGTAGGCGTTCGTTGATCGGTCCTGCGAGGTGGAGGGCAGCTGCGACCAGATGCTGGCACCGCCCTTACCGGTGTTTGTCGGATCGCCAGTCTGAGCGAGAAAGTCCTTCTCGACGCTGAAGAAGGCATTGAGCTTGTAGTAGTGCTTGGAGCAGAGCTTGAGAAAGTTGATGCACGAGCGGGGGGCGAGCTCTGTGTTGAGGTCGATGACAATGTCGCCCAGCGACGTTTCGAGAAGTACGCTCATCGTGGTAGCCGTGTCTTCGTGCCAAGTGCGGACGTGAACTCTACGCGCAGTGTGCGAACTTTGAGTGTGAAATGATCAGCGTCTCATGGTGGGCCAAACTGCTGACGCATATGTGCTTGTAAGGTTGTAAGGTCGTTGCTGTAGGAGATGAAGAAGGAGAAGCGATGAACGATGGTTGAGAAGAACAACACTCGAGTCTGTGCTTTAGCGAGAAGCTTTTCTCCCAACAAGAATATTCGCGCTGCTCAGCCATGTGGAGGAGAAAAACAAGACTCAAGCGCGACCAGTGCTCCAACCTTGGACACCATCCACTCGCTGCTCACCACTGATTAAACCGAAACCTACGCCATGCATTGCTAGCAGCATACGCTCGGCGTGGTGCCCTCAGACTCGTTCTTGTACTGCAGTTGAGCTCAGTGAATGTCATACCAATCAAATTGAGCCTGTACATATGTGTATGGTGGATGGTCCTGCGATTTAGCAAGCATTCAGAGAAGCGTCAATGGGCGTCTTCGCTGATGGCTGCCTAGTGAACCCGAGGCTTGCTGCGATAGCCGTCCTCGGTAGCAGGCTGTCCCTTGAACATGGCAGCGAGCTGAGAGTATTCCTGGTCGTCTTGGATGTGAACAAAGTGTTCGAGCTGGTGCGGCGTACCTGCAGCCACCTCGTCCTTCCTCTTCTGCCTCTGGGCATTCTCGATCCTCGCCTTGTCCTTGGATGCCGTGTCATAGTCGCCGGTGCGAATACCGTTGGCAACCGTCTTCCACACTTTGCGGCTCTCCATATCACCCTGCTTGTCTACATCGTCGACTGTAACCTCTTCGCGCTGCGTGGACGCATCCCAAAACACGTCATTGCTGCCGCCGGAGATCGACTTGCCCTTGTACTTGCTCACGCCGGCCCACTCGCCTTCAACCGTGTACAGCGTGTTGCCGCCAGCGCCGATGGTGGCCTTGAACGAGTGTGCTTTGCCTGAAAAGTAGCCTTTGCCTGTGTAGGTCAGCGTGGTGAGCAGACCGGTGGTGGACTGGATGTACGAGTGGCTCGTTAGCTCGACGTAAGGCGAGCCGTACCACAGACCCTCGATGAGCAGATTGGGAAGCGTGATGAGATAGAGCTCCTCCTTGTCGCTTCCAGCCACTTTGACGCGCATGATAGCGTGGCCGACCTGCTTGACTTGGATCGTGCGTCCCGAAAACGATGTCTTTTGCGCACAGTGACCCTCGAGTGTAACACCGGCCTTCTTGTTCTCAATGTGGTAGGCGGTGACGGGAGGATGGTGCGAGACCTGCTCTGCAGTGAGCGTCGTTTCGCCACGGCCGTTCTTGTCGGGCCACTTGCCGAGGAAGAGTTCGCCGAGGATGGGATTCAGCGGCTTTTTTTCGGAGCCCATCGAGGTGTTACGAGCGGTAAACTGGCCCTTGAGCGTGCCGATGAACCATTTGAGAACGAGGTTCATGCGCTCCACCTCATCCTTTCCCGTCGAGATCTTGGCAAAGTCGTCAGGATGCTCGCCCCAGTATGCCGGAAATTCCACCAAAGAAACGGGCGACAGAATGAACGAGGGTGCAGTGAGGGACGACAGATCACCCGAAAAGGAGGCAATCTGCTTGAGAAAGTTACCCCATCCCTGTCGCTGCTCCTTGGGGACAGCTGCTCCGACCTCTTCTTCGCCCATGATTGCGCAGTGTCTATCGACAGGGGTGAGTGAGTGTGTGCGCTGGTTCTAGTTTCGAAAGAGTGCTGCTTGGAGATGACCGCAGCGGTGATGCTGTCGACGTTAAAAGAAGTCTGCTTTGTGGTGAGACGGTGGAAAGGTACAGAGGGATTGTGCGGGATGGTGGAGCAGAACACGGTTCGAGCTGAAAGCCAACCGATCTCTTGCTGAAATCTGTGTGAATGCTGTCTGTCGCTGTGTTTTTTGTGCTTTGGCGCGGTCAAGCAAAAGTTGAGTGTGGAGAGACAAAACGCCTTGCGAGACGCTCTGCTCGTCACTGTGCACTGCACGCTCGTCAAGTCCGCGTCGACTGGCCTGTGCTCTTCTGCCCTCTTTTCCCCTAAACCGCTTTCGGTTTTGGCCAAGGATCGACGGCCATGACGACCACGTTTTGCTTTGGCTCGCGATACAGCTTTTTCTCCACGCAAACACAGACGCCATAACACGAGACGAAATTCACTATTCACCTGGTTGCTTGCTCTTTCTCTATGAAGTGAGAGGTGCCCTCTCTGCATCTGCCTGAAGCTCCATCAGCGTATGGTAGGAAAGACTGCCGCCAGCGTGTAACTCTACAGGTACAGGGGCTCAGTACAGGGGTCAAAGACGAAGAAGCACATCACCCACCGACATCAGTATCGCTCTATCGCTGAGCTGTGGGCGGCCAAAGCGGGCGTCACCAGCAAAAAAAACATCTTAAACTATCGCTACAATGCATTGCGATTGCGAATACGATGCGAAACACCAGAGAAAGACGAGAGATACCAAGAGTACAGAAGGACCAGACGGACAGAGAATTATGCTCGAACGCGGGAAAAAGTCTTTGGCACCGATTCACGTCGAGATGATGGTCGATCGGATCTCGGGCCGACGACAGATCTCTCGGAACAGCCTTCGCCACTCCAATGGATCACCTTTGCTCCTCTTCATCACCACCAGACACTTTGCTGCACCGTCGTCCGAAGCAGATGCCGAGTCTGACGTAGCGTCCGATGCCACGAGGTTTTCCACACGCACCTCTCCTCGCAGCGGACACTTGCGCTTGTCCATAGTCGCCAAGCGGACACGCGCGCCCCTCGATCCTACCGCAAGCCTCTTGCCGCCAACAGACGTGCGCGAAACGTCTTCGCTCGTAGAGGCAGCTTCCGGTTCTCCATCCACCATGAAATTGTATGCCTCCTCGAGCTCCTCCTGATCACCAATCGCGTCGACCGCATTCTGGATGGCCAAACCGTCGAGCACATTGGTCACGAGACCCACCATAGCTGCTGCGCTTGCCGATGAGAAGAATCGCGTGAGATGCGGCGAGAAGCGCAGATGCGAGCTGCCAGCTCCAGCCATGTGCGTGAGCGCTTCGAATTGCGTAAAGTGGTTGAGCGCCTGTGTGAACTGCGATGCACCCGGCAATGCCACTTCGTGACCCGCATGGCTGCCGGAAGAAGAGAACTCGACTCGACGTGTCGAAATGTGCTGGCTCATGGCCAGGCGACGCGACATGTCGTCGCTGCTCGCGGCAATGGCAGGCATGGCCGTTGAAGAAGGAAGCGCCAAGCCACCGCCGTGACCAGCGTCGTCAGCCCATCCGCGAGCAACCGATCTGGCTGCTGCCAAGCCAAACGAGCTGTTCTGGATCGCCTCTGGTTGGGTCAACGATACATTTTCGGGCACCTGCGCTCGCTGGCCGTCCGTGTGAAGGTCGAGCCGTCGTGCAGCAGCGGCAGCCGAGGTGACTTCCAAGTTGATGTCGCCCGAAACGGCCAGACCCTGCAAGAGCTTTTCGGCCAGATTGACGGGATCGTTGCATTTGCCTTTTTGCGTCATGAGCTCGTTGGCACGCTTGAACCAGCGATGGCGTCGAATGCCTTCAAACGTAATGCGCTTCTCTGGAGTCGGATGCATCATCTTTTTGAGCAACGAGAGCGCGTCGTAGGGGATCTTGGTCCACGGATCGTATGCAAAGAGCTCGCCGGTGCGATAGGCGTTGTATTCAGGCGATCTCGAAGTCGGCTCGTCCCAGGGCGTGCTTCCAACCAGCATAGCGAACAGCACTACGCCCGAACTCCATACGTCGACAGGCTCACCGCGGTACGGCTTGCCATTCATCTCCGGCGCAATGTAGGGCAAAGATCCGCAAGCGCCGGTCAACTCTCGCTCCTTGCCCTTGTACTTGTAAACGGAGCAAAGGCCAAAGTCGGCGATCTTGAGGTTGCCCTCGGCATCGAGCAGCATGTTTTCGGGCTTGATGTCGCGATGCGTGACACCCTGAGAGTGGATGTACTCCAAGCCTGCCAGCAATTGTTGAAAATAGAAATGGGCCAAGTCCTCCTCCACGCCGTAGTCTGGCGCGATCTTGTCGAAAAGATCGCCACCGGCTCCGAGCTCGAGGACCATGTAGAGGCCCGGCACGTAGTTTTCATCGTGGGAGGGAGAGCTGAGCATCTTTTGACGTTCCTTGTCGCGGGCCTTGATGGATTCCTGTGTAGTGGCGACGGCCTCGCCCATCAAAATTCCCTTTTCCTTGCCTGCGTTGCCATTCTTGTCGACTCCGCGCTCGACCGCACCGAGAAACTCGAGCACATTGGGGTGTTTGAGAATCGAGTGGACCTGGACCTCCTTTTGCAAAGCTCGACGGTCGATAGGATACTTGTTGGAACGATTTGGTGCGTAAGAAATGACCTTGATCGCTGCTACACTGTGTGATTTGGAAGAAGGGTTGACGGCGCGAAAGACCTTGCTGAAACCGCCTCCGCCGATGAGTTGTACGATGCGGTAGTCTAGGACAGGCGGGTAGGCTTGCCCAGTAGACGATGTAGGGATGGGCATATTGTCACCTTTGGCGCCTCAGGAGCGACAACGATCTTCCTGATTTTGGCAGCGACTCTAGAGAGGAAGATGAGAAGCAAGAAGGGAGAGAAGAGGTGGATGGGAAAGAGAGAGAGAGAGAGAGAGAGAGAGGTAGGTGATGGCGGTACGACAAGCTGCGTAGACTCTGATGCAAACGCAGTCGGTCAGCCAAATTTTGCGTTCGAGTGTTGTTCTCGCAGAGTGGCGGCGTTAATGTCGCGATTGACGCGTCGGGTAAAGTGCAGCAAAAAATGACAAAATCGACTCAGCCTCAGCCATACGATGAAAATAAAGATACACTAAAGGGAACAGCAGATCTGACATTTTTGGAAGAGAAATGAAGGTGCTTCGCCGCGCGGACCATCCTATCAGCGTATGCATGTCAGCTGCCAACTCAGACTTAGCCCGCTTCCACTCCACTTCTGACAGCTCCTGCACCATCCCTCCCTCCTCTTCACCCATCATCAACGGCACCAGAGAATCATGACGGCAGTCGCATCGTCATCGGCAGCGCCATCATCGTCGTCCACCTCGCGCATGGAATCGCTTATCCTCGTGGCCCGATCTACAAAGCCTCGTGGAGCCGCAGCAGCCAGCCTCGTCCATCAAGCCATCTCTGCTCCCGGCGTCTTCTTCCTCGGCGAGTGCTTCGACGTACCCGGTGTGGTCGAACTTGCCACATCTTCCGATCCACAGCTCGCAGCAGCGTATCAGCTTCTATGTCTCTTTGCGTATGGCACGTATGGCGACTATACACACCTGGTCCAGTCCGGGAACATCCCAGAAGTGTCCAGAGACCAAGTTCAAAAGCTTCGACAGCTCACGCTGCTATCTCTGGCATGCCGACACAAGGCTCTATCATACGCAAAGCTCCATGAATCTCTGGGCATCTCCAGTACAAGCAGTAGGGAGCTCGAAGACCTCATCATCGAAGCCATCTATGCCGGATTGATTTCAGGCAAGCTCAACGAGCTGCAAGCGCGTTTCGAAGTGCACCATGTCCAAGGTCGAGATGTACCCCACCCCTCGCTTCTCTCCCAACCAGCCCTAACAGCTTTGCCATCGCTCAGCAGTAGTTCCACGCAGCTGGATCACATCTCTGCATCCCTTCAAAGCTGGCAGTCGACCACAGTATCGGTGCTGGATAGTCTCCAGGCTCGAATGCAAATCACGCGCTCCAACGCCGCTGATTCAGCACATCAACACCAGCAACATCATCAAGCGCTACTGCAAAACTTGATCGAGGCGCAACAGATGCTCGAGGCTCAACAGCAACAGCAACAGGGCAAAAAAGGAAAGGCGCCCGCAAACGCCATGGACATTGATGATTTCGATCCCTCACGAGCTGCTGCGAGAAAGAAGGCGGCCGTTGCAGGAGCAAGAGGCAACAAGAGATCTCGAGCCTGATGTATGTGACTGTCGAAAGCTTACATGCGATTCATCCAACAAGGCTGAATCTACCATCGTACCATCTCTACGTTTCGCGCACTGCAAATCTCAGGGTTTCATGATCCATCCTTCACACCAACAACCTCAAACCAAGAAGGGTGAACCGAATCGTGACAAAGGCATGCATTGACGTGCCGAGAGTGACTAAAGAGCAACATGAGCTGAGAAACAAAGTGCTCGAGAAGGTCCAGGTGCATCAGAAGGGTAGAATCGAATCCGACACGTCGGTCGGCTTGGCTGTGAACGCCTCCGCCGCCATGGGACAATGCTCGTCGTTGGAAGCATGGTCGATCGCATAGCAAAGGTACAGAGTATCCGAGGCGTTGCTGAGAACATCCGCACACAGCCGTAAGGTCCAGTAGGGAAGCAGACCACAGAGCAATCCTACCAACGGCGCGTCGGCGGGTACGTGCAGCTGATGCGCCGAAAACAGGAAGCCCACCAGCCCAGCGAGGAATGACAATGCAATGGCGGTCAAGTCCAATACCAAATTGATCACGAGACCTTCCATGACGCCTTGCACGCCTCTTCTGCTCACCAACTGGGCGCTCTTCTTGGCTGCCGTCCAAAAACCGTCTCCGGTCACACCGACGTAGACGAGTGCGAGGTCGCTGTAACTTTGCAGGACCGCTCCGAGACCGGCAAGTAGCACAACAACGTGTGCCAGAGGTTGAAGAAGCTTGGGCACTCTGCGCTGGGTGGTAGCGTCCGAAATCCGGCGTGCCGTCTCTGCGACCACTGTCAAGGTTTTGACAATGGCCAAGATGAGAGCCGACATGCAGATCGAGCCCAATGCCGGTCCCGTAGCCCTAGCGAAAGACACACGGACCACTTCGGTCGGGTCCGGCGCCGCGTGTCGACGTGACGAATGGAAACCTCCTTGCTGCGGATACGAACCGGGAGCTCCAGGTGCTCCGTCGTAGATAGAGTCGCCATCAAATATGACGCCGTTGGCGTGCGACTCGTCTGCGCGTCGCTTGTCCAAGGATTGTGCTCGTACGTCTCCCACAGCGTTTGGACCGGCCGGCGCTCCAGCCGAGGGTCCCGGCCCAGCTTGAGCATCTTGACCTGCGGTCTCAGCACCCTCGCCGATCCGATGGAAATACCAGTGGCTGACTACGCCTGCTACCGTCACGCGCTGTACGCCGCGCAAGACTGCCCAGGTCCAGAGCCAAGCGCACAGCGTGGCCCATGCAAGCCAGGCGGCCTTTCGGTCGGTCTGCCATTCCATCGAGTCGCCCACCTGGCGGCCAAAATGCCCCACGAGGAAGAGGCGGGTGAAGAGGAAGAGGAATGGAATCGTGACGAGTGCAAAGGCGCCAAGCGACGCCAAAGCCAGCACAAGCAGGGCGGGATGCTGCAGCACCACGTTGCAGGACAGCTCGAGAACAGCGATGGATCGCGAGAGGGCTTTGCGACGCTGCCACACCATGCGAGCAAAGAGAATGGCAAGCGTCAATGGTGCGATCGAAATGATTCGCAAACCGGTCGTGCTCCATCCTCCGCCGGACCAGGCCTCATCGTCATAGATGAAGCTTCCGGCGAATGCCCACGCCCATCCAATTCCAAGAACGATGGGGACGCCCATCAAGCCTGTTCGTAGCACCTTGGCACCGCCGAAGTGGCTCAAATTGCGAAGCAGCAGCAAATTGCCAACACCAGCACCGAACGAGAGCAGCGTCAGCAAGATCAAGATGGGCAGCGAGCGGGTGATGGTGTAGTAGGACGAAGGTCGCGTTTTGGGTGTCCTGGGCTGCGAAGGCGTGCGAGCGCCCCAACTGAGGTAAGCACCGATCAGGATCGTCGCGCAAATTGCCGCGGCAAAGCTAGCGATGGCCGTCTTGTCGCGGTACTTGCCAAAGGCAAGCCGGTTGGCCCACGGACCCCAGCCTGCTCGAGCCGGAGGGGCTGGGTACAGATGGATTTCGTCGATGATGTCCTGTTCGTCTTTGCTGGCATCTGCTCTGCCATGGCCGCGGCGAGAACGACGCTGCTTGTTCTGTCGACTGGTATGCTGAGACTGTGCATCGAGATCCGAGCCTTCCGAGTCCATGTCGGAGCTTTGTCTGACCGCGATCCTCAGAGGCCGTGCGCTGCCAGAGCCAGAGGGCAGCAGAGGCTCACGCAAGGTGGAAGACATCTGCCGGGCACGGTTGCGCGACATGCGACGACTGCGACGGGCGCGACGACCGTCACCCTCGGTATCGTACTCTGACTCTGTGACCGAAGAAGCTGAAACAGACCCGGATCTGGAGCGAGACATGTCGGATGGATCTTCTTCTTCTTCGTCGTCCTCTTCGCGTTCGTCATAGATGCTGAAAAGGCCTTCTCCTCGGCTCCGACCGGAGCGTTGCGCCTTGTTGCGCGCCTGATTGACTCGAGAAGGGTGCGAGTATACAGAGGAGTTCTGAAGCTGGCTTCTGTCCTGTATGCGTGCCTGGTGCGAATAAAGGCTGGAGGAAGAGGGGTCCATGTGCGCCGATTGGCGAGCAGAAGTTGGGTCAGTATCAATGGTGGAGCCATGAGCAAGCCATCCGCGTGCTCTTGCTGCTTCTCGACGCTGGTGCTGGGCGGCTGTTGGTGGACGAGAGCTTTTCGACGGCGAATAGACGTGCGCATGTGCCGCAGATACTACAGCCGATCGATCGTCCGAGGTGCGGTGGTCCTTGATACTGGCAAGGCTATGGTGGCTTGCAGCGTCGTCGAGGTCGCCTTCAGCCAGGAAAGGATCCTGCGTGTCGTTGGCAGCGCTTCGACGTGGATTGCTAGCTGTCCTTGGAGATGCTTGTGCATCCCTGACGGACGCAGAAGCGGCGTTGTATGGAGTAGTGGCAGATTGGTGTGGTGGAAAGGCGTTCGCGGACGCATCCAAACTGTCTGCAAGGTCCTCGGAGCGCGAGCTTTCTGCGAGACGAGAAGCCAGCCTGGGCATGCGTCGATCGTCGCGCCAGAGGTCGACATCGTCTTCATCGTCGATCTCACGAATAAAAGAATCGCGGATGCCATGGCCTGTGCCGACGGCGGGTCTGCCTCGCGCGGATTGGAGAAAGGAGGCCGGACCGAAGCGACTCGCCCCCGTGAGGCTGTGCAGAATCCCGCTCTGTGTGCTCGGTCTGCCATAGGCCGGTGATGTGGGAAGCCCATCCGAGCTAGACAGACTATATTCTGGGCCGTATGGATGGTGACGAGGATCAGAATGCGTAAAGGGAGCGCCGGAGACGGAAGCGTGGCTGTAAAAGAGCGGATCGCTGGGGTCGTTGGCGTCATGATCGGCATCGACACCTGGACGACCAGAGGTGGCGGGACCTGAGGAGAGGAAGCGCGAGGCATACTGGGAGAGCGAAGCCATGGCCGAAGATGTTGTCAGGACCCCTGAGGGTTGGCGTCAAAGGGCCTGACGAGGGCGGTACCAAGCAGTTGGGCTGCCACACGTTTACTGCGATTGTTCCGAGACCGTGAGCAGCCTGTGTCGAGACCAAAGAGTATGGATATTGAGACGATGAAAGCACTGGGATGAGCTTGAGTGAATGCGTCGGGAAAGTCAGGTCTAGAGTTGAACGGCGATCCGTAGGGCAGAGGCAGGGGCAGCAGGAGGGCAGCGGCAAATCGTATGGCCAAGATCAGGAGCTCCACGGACGCGGCGAAACTTGCGCAATGCCAGAGACTGCAAGAAGCGCGGCGAGATATTGGTAGTTGAGGCAATGTTCAGGAATAAATATGCGCTTGATGATGTTGAGAACGGTGGTGGCGATGGTGATGGTGGTGATTGTGATGATCACGATGTGCGTGGTCCAATAGCAAGATAGCGTGTGTGAGATTAGACTGGCGAGCTGGCGGGCTGCTGACTCGCTGATTGCGATTGACTCGCGAGCTGCAGGCCAACGTCGTGTGGAGCTAACCAGTGCGGGCTCTGGATCAGTCATGGGGGTGGTGCGCAGTCGGGATGTGATAGGCGCGCCCGTACAGGCGTTTATGCGGTCAGGGTCCAAGCTGGCAGATTAATAGCAAAAAAACAGAGAAAAAGATAAAAAAAATCCCGAAAGGCAGTTCTCCCCCCCCCAGCAGCAGCTGGCTCAAAGCAACGAGATAAGTCAACTCGTGAGTGCGGTAACAAGAGCGAGCCAGTCAGCCCCTTTGAAACCCTCTTAGCAAAATCGGTTCTGCATCACCCATTCTCCTTTCCGCCATTTCGATGTATGGTTGCGCGAAAAAAAAGGGAGCTGCAGACGCAAGTCTTTCGGTGTAACATACTCGCTGCAAAAAGAGGGTGCTTACTTCCCTCAGCTGTGTGGCGACTTTAGGGCCACGCTTTGATCGGAAAATACCGCAACTGGACAGCCGGCATATGGCTGGCTCAGCAGAATGGAGGAAAAAAAAAAAGCAGAGCGTGAGGAAGCCGGAGGAACAAGAAGAAAGCTGTCTCCGCTTCCGCTCTGACTTAGCCGGGATCATGTGTGTGTGTGACTCTGGCATCTGACTTCTTCTCATCACCTTTTTAACCTTCCATCAGCCTCCACTCTGCAAGCGATTTGAAAGGGTCTTGTCCTCCGTCCAGCACCTTCCGCCCCCCTTCATTCCAAAGCATCTTCTACGTGCCTCTTCAAGCCGGGGTATATCATTCCCTCTCGCTAGCACATCCTCCTCAGAATGTCGGGCTCCGTATCACGCCAGCTCGGCTTTGCTCTGCGATCCGCCTCAAGATCCACTGTCGCCGGCTCATCCAAGCAGACGCTCGGCTCGATCGCACCTCGCTTCTATGGTCTCGCTTCAGCATCACGCGCCATGAACTTCTCGACAGCAAGGACTGCCTTGAACTCTGCCGAAAAGACCAAGGAAGAACAGACCAAGGCTTCCGGTGAGGCCATGGGTGCCACCGACAAGGAGGCTGGTGCTGGCGCCGGCAGCGAGGCGCTGCAAGCTCAGATCAAGGAAAAGGATGCCAAGATCAAGGAGTTGCAAGAAGCCATCTTGTACGGCAAGGCCGACTACCAGAACTTGCAGCGACGATCCAAGGACGAAAAGTTGCTAGCAGGCGACGTGGCCATCACCAAGCTCGCCAAGGACCTCACCAGCTCCATCGACATTCTCGGTTTGGCGCTCAAGTCGGTGCCCGAGGAGCTGCGCACTGCACCCAAGGACCTCGACTCGAAGGATCCCCGTCGTGTCGTCGCTGATCTGTTCTCGGGCGTCGACCTGACCTCCAAGTCGTTGCTCGACATGCTCCGCACACATGGCATCGTCCAATTTGATCCCACTGGCGAAAAGTTTGACCCCAAGGAGCACGAAGCGCTCTACCAGGCACCCGTTCCCGGCAAGGAGCCTGGCACCGTGCTCGAATGCAGCAAGGTCGGATACAAGATCAAGGACCGTCTACTCCGAGCTGCCGAGGTCGGTGTGGTTCAGTCGACCAACTAAATGTCTGCCTTGTTGCATCCCCACCTGTTGGACCGGACGGTATCTCTACCAAACCATGTTTTTCGTAGGACGAGTCCGTCCAGCTTGGTCGTCACTGCGATCAATTCCCGTGATCCCGCTCGCGCGTCATGATCGTGGCAGGCCACCGACTCCTGGTGTCCTTCCATGCGGTCCGACTCGCGATCGCTGCAAGCCTTCGCAACTTGTCACACAAATCTGCAAACCTCAAAATAGGCCTCTGTGGTTTCATTCGGCTAATCTCTCCCATGTCTCTGCAACAAGAGATCTGCCACCATCCGATCCCGTGCCTCCATGCATATCTGTACTTTTTATCTCCTACAATGCCCACGCCAACACCGCTTTTGCCTCTCATGTCGTGCACCCAGTCGGGTGCGACTGCCGTCTAGCATCCATTCCGTAAATCTGCGTGATCACGCAAGTGATCTGTGGGTATGGAAACATAACGATGAATGCGCTCCGAGCCTCTAACGGATGAACAGCGAGCAAGCAGCCCGAGTTCAACCTTGTGCAGGAAAGCTCTGCCTGTCAACTCGTTGCGTTGTGCACTCGCTGCCTGTACCAGAGATGAATACAAAACGGCTCTGCATGTGAATTTGGACTGAAGACGCGTATGATTACACTTGGTGCATAGCTCAGCCAAGCCAAGCCAATACAAATCAAGCAGACCCACTTTCAAGGCAGCGGTCACGCGTGGCTGGCTGGCTGGCCACTCCTGCTTCTTCTTGCTGCAGTGTGCGAAAAATTTCTCTTGAAAATTTGCTGCGCGGTGATTTTTTCCTCAAAATGGCTGCTTCTTGTTGACGCTGCGTGCTTCGCGACTCGTCCAGGAAGCAGGAATGAGTGAGCAGGAGGAAAAAAAAAAAGGTCTTGCGTCCTCAAGAGGAAATGAGGACGTGGATTGACTGGCCTGCTGGTTCGACCGGGCGGCTGCCTACCACAAAGTCGGCGACACCATCTTGCTTTCCTACCTCTTCCTCCCAAAAAAACTCTTTCTAAAACCCAAAAACACCATCTCTAATCGAAAAAAGCCCGAGGTTGCTGTCGACTGCTTGTTGTCACTCCTCGTATAAAGCCAAAAGAAAACTTAAAAAACCCATATCAAAAGGTAAGCCTTCTCGAACGCCGTCACAAACGAAGCCATAGACCGCAGCAGGCAGGGCAAGAGGATCGGACGAGGAATAGGGTCGTACGCGTCGACGGTCAAGAAGATGCTGTGGCGACGACAATGATGACAGCGATTGTCGAGCTAGGCACTGCTGCCACAGCATAAACACCGATCAGAGGGCAAACAATGCGACCCCGATGGATATGGCATGATGGCGGTTACCTGCTGCGAAGCTCTTGCATTCCTGCGGCTTGCGACACGTCTGCAATCTCCAGGACAGGCGATCCCGACATTCTCGACCTCGTCCGTCGGCGCCTCCGCTCGTCTGCTGGATCAATCCACATCTGCTGCTGACAAGGTCGACTCAGTGTTGGAAAGGGACAACGTCACTGACAACGCTTTCTTCTATCTACTGTTCGTCCTTCTTCCTTCTCCACTGCAGAAAGCGTCACTTGCACCCTTTCTTTCCTTTTCTTCTTCTTTTCTTCTCCTCCGCTTCCTTTTTCACTTCCACCATTTTCGTTCTTTCGGAAATCCCTTTCTCCCCCTCATAATCATGTCGTCCACCGAGTCCCCCGCCGCCGCCCCCGCTGAGGCTGTCCCCGCTCCCGCCGCCGAGCAGCCGGCTGCCGGCAACGGCGAGCAGCGCAACAACGCCGATGCCGCCAACAACACCTCGCTCTACGTTGGTGAGCTCGACCCTTCTGTCACCGAGGCTATGCTCTTCGAGATCTTCAACATGATTGGTCCCGTCGCCAGCATCCGTGTCTGCCGTGACGCCGTCACCCGTCGCTCGCTCGGCTACGCCTACGTCAACTTCCTCAACGCCGCTGACGGCGAGCGCGCCATGGAGCAGCTCAACTACTCGCTCATCCGCAACCGCCCCTGCCGTATCATGTGGTCCCAGCGTGACCCCGCTCTCCGACGTACCGGCCAGGGCAACATCTTCATCAAGAACCTCGACGCCGGTATCGACAACAAGGCTCTCCATGACACCTTTGTCGCCTTCGGCAACATTCTCTCGTGCAAGGTCGCCGCCAACGAGACCGGCTCGCTCGGTTACGGTTTCGTCCACTACGAGACTGCCGAGGCTGCCGAGGCTGCCATCAAGCACGTCAACGGAATGCTCTTGAACGACAAGAAGGTCTACGTCGGCCACCACATCCCGCGTAAGGAGCGCCAGGCCAAGATCGAGGAGACTCGCGCCAACTTCACCAACGTCTACGCCAAGAACGTCGACCCTGAAGTCACTGATGAGGAGTTCGAGAAGCTCTTTACCAAGTACGGCAAGATCACCTCGTGCGTCCTCCAGCGCGACGAAGACGGCAAGTCCAAGGGCTTCGGTTTCGTCAACTTTGAGGACCACAACGAGGCCCAGACCGCCGTCGACGAGCTCCACGACTCCGAGTACAAGGGTCAGAAGCTCTTTGTCGCTCGTGCACAGAAGAAGAGCGAGCGTGAGGAGGAGCTCCGCCGATCGTACGAGGCTGCCAAGAACGAGAAGCTCGCCAAGTTCCAGGGTGTCAACCTCTACCTCAAGAACATCCCCGAGTCGTACGACGACGAGCGTCTGCGTGAGGAGTTTGCTCCATTCGGTGCCATTACCTCGTGCAAGATCATGCGCGCTCCCTCTGGTGTCTCGCGCGGTTTCGGTTTCGTCTGCTACTCTGCTCCGGAGGAGGCCAACAAGGCTGTCTCGGAGATGAACGGCAAGATGCTCGACAACCGACCCCTCTACGTTGCGCTCGCCCAGCGCAAGGATGTGCGCCGCCAGCAGCTCGAGGCCCAGATCATGCAGCGCAACCAGCTCCGTATCCAACAGCAGGCTGCTGCTCAGGGCATGGGCTACCCCGGTCCCGGCATGTACTACCCACAGCCTGGTGCCTTTCCTGGCCAGCCCGGCGGCATGGTTCCCCGCCCTCGTTACGCCCCTGCCGGCATGATGCCCCAGGGTATGCCCATGGCTCCCTATGGTCAGCCCGGTCAGTTCCCCGCTGGCATGATGCCCCAGGGTTACCGCCCTGCCCGCCCTCCTCGCGGTGCTCCCAACGCCGCTGGAGGCCCTGCTCCTCCCGCTGGTGCTCGTCCGCCTGCCGGTGTCAACGGTGCTCCCCGACCCGCTGGACAGCCCGTTCCCGGCCAGCCCATGCCCCGTGGCCCTGCCGCCCGCCCCGCTGGCCGTCCCGAGGCTGGCCAGCCCGGTACTTTGACCGCTGCTGCTCTCGCCAAGGCTAGCCCCGAGGAGCAGAAGCAGATGCTCGGTGAGGCCATCTACCCCAAGGTTGCGGCCGGCCAGCCCGAGCTTGCCGGTAAGCTTACTGGCATGATCCTCGAGCTTCCCGTTACCGAGTTGCTCCACCTCCTTGAAGAGAGCGAGGCCCTCGACGCTAAGGTCAACGAGGCTCTCGAGGTTCTCAAGGAGTACCAGCAGAACGAGCCTGCTGAGCCTGAGGCCGAGGCTGAGGCTCCCAAGACCGAGGCTTGAACGCGCTTTGACGTCAGATTCATACCCACCTCTTCTGTCGCCAGTTCGCACTCTTCTACCCAACCCAACCCCAAAAGATCCTGTTGATGCACAACAGTGTTGGCAGTGCCTTGTCGTCAAGTGGATGATAAGGACGCAGCGAGGTGCAGCTTTCCCCTTTTTCTCCTCGCACATATCACCGGGGAGAGCGCTGCAGAAGAACAGGGCCGTCTCCCTTTGTTGTTGTTCCTTGTTCGTGATGCGTTGTACACTATTTCCAATCTCTTTAGTTTCCTTGTTGATGATATTTGTTTTACTTTACCTCCTGTCGGGTCTCTCAAGACGGTCCTGTCCTTTCTGGCGCTCGCAACGCCACCTCGTCCCACCTTGTCATTGTCATCACTAGCCCTTTCTAGTCACGACCACCATGGCCAACACTTTTTGCAGCAATGATCACTCCTCGCACCTTTCCTGTTACCTTCTCTGGTTTCTGATCTTTGTCCACACGTTGGACGGCTTTGTTGACGTTTTCAAAGGCGACACGAAATCTGTTTGGCATCTTGTTGTCTTGACACATGTTGCTGTGTCGGATCTGTTGCGTGAAATGGTGTGGATGAAACCAGTCATGCTCTAAAGATACTTTTGAAGTAGGGGGAGAAATGTGACATTGCAAGCGGACCAAAGAAACACACATAAACATTCTACGCTCGCTGCCTCTGTCTAGCGCCAATGGTCTTGAGGTTAGCATAAACTTTTCCGGGCGGACTGCCTCTGATGAGAGCTACGACGGCATCTCTTGCGATTTTAATATTGGCAAAGTTGCCGAGGATATGAATCTTCGTATCGGCGATGACCAGTCTAGTTCTGGAAGCGTTTTCAATAGCGAATCTGGTTCTACCGTCTTTGCCTGCGATGCGACCTATGGCACGGCTGAGATTGTCACCCTGAAGTGTTTTGACGTCCTTGATCTCGAAAGTGTCGATAAAGAGATCGTCCATGCGGAGGAGGGCGATGGCGTCGTCTGCCTCGAAACCGAGCGCGAACGCTTTGACAAAGTCGGCACCTTTTTGCAGCATTCCTTGCTCGGATGTGTAACGAGAGGATTTGAGCTCGACGCATTTCTTGGCTACGTTCATGCGTACTTGGAGCGACGCCATCTCGACGAGGGGTGTGTAGATCTTGTGCCAGTCGGTTTTGAGCGGCGTGAGCCGGTGCGGTGGGATGGGGATTTTGCGCAACTGACCCTTGGCCACCGCTGTGAGCGAATTGGCGGCCGAGGCGGAGAGCGGCTTAAACGAAGGTTTCGACGCATCGCCCGAGCTCGAGCTAGCGCCGCCGACCACAGGCGCAGAGGCGCTGGTGGCGGCGGCAGCATCGCCAATCATCAGATCGTCATCGTCGTCCGCCCCCTCCATAGACGCAACAGCGGTTTGGAACGTGTCATCCGCAACATCCACATCTTCATCGTCCGACGTCTCGAGACCAAATGGCTTGCTGTGCTTGAGCACCACATCGCCGTTGCTCGCGCTGGCTCCAGCCGAGCTTGCAACTAGACCCGCTTTGGCCGAAGAAAGCTTCTTCGCCTTGGAAGTGGAAGAAGATGCAGCAGCGGCCGCGGCCTGCTTACTCGAAGAATTGGCGACCATCGTGTCTGCAGCTATAGGTATGGTAGAGCTTAGATTCGATCGTGGAGGGAAACTTGAACTGAAACCAGCACAAGATCGTCAAAAAGTTGCTGCGCCGTGGCAAGGAAGCTGAGGCGTTCAACGATCCTAGACGAATGTTTCGACGGATGTTCTGAAACCCTCTGAGGTCTGAATGCTGAATGCTGTAATAGCTGTGATTTGGTGATGGCGATCGAGCAGATTCAACGAGATCAAACAGGCAAAAGTGAGCGAGATGCGGATGGTGGAGAGGCAAACGCAAACCCTCAGATCGCTGCCCAAGATTTTTTTTTTGGAAGAAGCCGAGACAAAGCTCACCAAACAGAAAAAAAATTCTCCACAGCCATGTCCTGCTTGCATGTCTTCCCCGAAAATCACTCCGTGGCACCACAGCAGAGCCATTGTTGGCGAGCGAACCCTGAACAAATGGCAATTTTCCTTACCTCACAAAGTGTTAGGCCAATTCAGACGCCTTCTGTCCGGCTCTCTGAGAAAGTACACCAGCCCAACTGCACCATCATCAGAGTTGATCGCGAGCAAAAACCACAACCGAGATCGCGGACAAGCAGGTCACGCGCATACGAACAAGAGGATATAAATGCGATGAGAGATTCAAACTAAACTAGTCGTGAAGATGATGGTGCAAAGATGCGAGAGAAAGCGGACCCGGAGTGCGAATGTGCTGTATGTCTGTATTGCTGTGTATTGTATACCGCAAGTGTTGGTTTCAAAAACTGCCGACGGGAACCCCCATCCTGCCACCGCCCAGCTCATCCTGTCGAATCCTCGCGTTTTCTTGTGCAATGCTCTGGTACACTTTGGCCTTGACCGCGCGATCCTTCTCCCTCACATAGATTCGCGCAATCGTATCTGCGACCGCTACACTTCCGCCTCCCACATTGCCCCCCGCATTGCCCGGCCCAGACGTGCAGATTCCACGCTGAACATCATCCGCCGACATGGACAGGTAGACGTGTCGACTACTCGCCAGAAGCTGTTTCTTAGCAGCACGTTTGCCGCTCGGACTGACCACGCTGCTCGTCGTCACCGAGTGCGACGTCGTGCTCAGCGTTTCCACCTCGCTAGAGATGCGGATGACGCCATTGACCTCGAGCATGTCAAACACGCCCAGCAACTCCGACCCTTCCAGCGGCAAAAAGAGACCATGTTCGGATCGGAGGATCGCGTGATACGTCGCTTCGATGTCGATGATGCGCAGAGCGGAGCGAGTAGGAGCGCTATTGCTGTGCGAGCTGCTCGAACTGCCGAGAGTGCTCAACCCTTCCTCAGCTCGAGCCTGAGCGACGAGAATGGAGAGAAGGACCAGCTTGGGGTGGACGCCCAGCCCTCGCACTTTCGAGAGGTTCGGAGAGCCAAGCACCGATGTGAGCACTTTGAGGATTTGAGTGGGGCCTACTTTGGGTGCAGATGTCGGGGTAAAGTGGCAGAGTAGCTTAGCGCGGATGGCACCTGCCTTTGCTGGTTGGTCGGCGTCCACGGACTTCGGAGGCTCAGTAACACTCATGGATCTGATTGTCTCGCTGCCCTCAGTTGGGGCTGATGGCGAGGCGGCGGCGGTCGCGGCAAGAGCCTTGGGCCGCTCAGCTTCGAGCTGTGCCAAAGCCTTTTTGCGTTGCTCGCTCTCGACCATCTCGACAGCTAGACGTGCTGCATCAAGTGCCTTACGCAAGTCTCCCGTGGCTCCGGCGATCTTCTTGGCGAGCAACTCGACAGCGGTCGGCGAGAAAAGTGCGAGTGAGTCTTGTGCCGCAGCAGATGGCTCGGCCGGCTCCTCGTCTTGTTCGTCGTATCGATCATACAGCCCGGAGAGCCGGTCACGAATGACTGAGACAATCTCGGAGGCCTCAAAGGGACGGAAGTGCAACAACGCCGGAGAAGCACCTTTGCTCGCCAGCAGGGGTACAAAGCGTTCGGTCAAGTCGAGCGAGTTGGCGATGCCAATGAGACTGCAAGCAGCGCCTCCACCCGCGCCACTGCCAGCAGCAATGTGGGAGTTGGACGTCCAAGAAAAGATCTTGTAGAGGATGTTCTGGTGTGCACGGCTTTGGAGGAGGTGGTCCATCTCGTCGAGAACAATGAGGATGCGCTGGTTGCCGTCGCGGATCAAAGTGGAGAGTGCCTGCTCGGCGAAAGCGTCCGACTGGCCTTCAGCAGCGTCAGAGCCAAGCGCTTGCAATACTTTGCCAAAGATGAGTCGCGGGTGTGATAGTGTCATGCAGTTGACAAAGGCCACACGAGGAAGGGAGGGTGACGAAGATGAGCAAGGCGCTGTTTCCGAAAGACTGTTGAGGACGGAGCGCACAAGCGCCGTCTTTCCGGTACCTGGAAGACCGCAGACGTAGAGACAAGCGGCCTCAGCATCGCCATCAAGCTCCACATTGAGACTTGCTGCACGTCTCGGCGCGTCAACAAAAAGACCAAATGTCTGCTGCAAGAAGAGCTGAATGGCGACGCGCTCCGACTCGCGACCGACAACTTTGACGTGGTGTCCGCCAAGCTTGGAGACAGCGGCATTGGTGATGGTGAGACCCGCTTCCGTCTCGGCAGGATCGACACCGGCAGCGTATCGAAGCAGGGCTCTTGCGTGTGCGTAGACGCTCGAGTACTTTTGCTGGCTTGTCGAGTCGAGAAGCACAGCGTTGATGGGAGGAGACAGGTCGCGGTCGGAAGAGGAACAAGACGAAGTGGGTGCAGAAGAACTCTCAGAGATGCTGTGCGTGTCAAAGAGAGAGCTTTGCGCCGACTCTTGCGATGAGAGAGGGAAGTAGGACCCGGATTCTTCGTCAGGGATTAGCGTGTGCGTGAATCGGGACGTGCTGGGACTGTCGAGGAGGTGCAATGATGATGCGCGCCTGCTCGTAGGAGCCTCGAGTCGCAAGCGCGAAAGAGGGCTGGCTGAAAAAGTGGCATCTTCGGCGTCGAAATCGACCTCGTTGCGCAATCGCTTCCTTGCTGATGTGGACAGAACAGAGGGTCGACGAGTAGGCGTGGTTTCCAGGGTGGTTCGAGAGCTGGACGAAGAGCTGAGAAGCGCATGATCCGAGGTGGTTCGAACCAGGCGTCTTGAAGGAGTTCGGGTCATGTTGAGAGCTGTTGGAGCGAAAAGGGTATCGAAGAGAGATTGCGTGGGCCCAGAGAACGTTGATGCGACAAGCGGTGCAGGGTATAGAGGCCAAAACGAAGGAATGCAGAGACGAAGGATGTGATGACGATAGAGACCGAACGAACAAACGAAGCCAATGACAGAAAGGGCAGAAGGGTAGTTGCAATGTGGACGAGGTGAGGATGGAAAGAGAAAGAGGAGGAAGAAGCAATATGATCAGCTATTTGCTACAACATCCTTTTGTCTCGCTGCTTCCGAGTCGTCGCGTGTCCCTGACCACGGCGCTATGTGGCCTTAGACTTTTTTTGACTGGGACAATGCCACTGCCAAACAAGACCAAAAATCTAGCTGCAGACGCGCAGTGAGCGTGCTTGCTGCCAACGCGTAAATTGGCGCGTCGTGGGCACAGAGTGAGTGAATTAACAAAGTGGCTTGGCCGTGACAAATTCGCAGTGCTGAAATGATGCACCTTGCAAAGTCACACCTCGCAGCAGCAAGGCAGCGAGGCAGCAGAAGCCTTGTTGTCTTCGACCGAGAAAGAAATGGCCTTGTGGACAGTGAAGTTGAACTTTCTGCAGTAGATCGATCGAGGCTGCAGGCTGTAACCAGCCGAAACCGCGGTAGGCTGCATGAAATATTGTCGATGGGGTCGAGCAAGCCAGAAGCTACAAAAGCTGCTCGATGGCACTAGACGCACAAGGGGCATCGCCAGAAGTTCGACGCTTTGCAACTGAAGAGGGCCACACGCTGACTGACACAGAGTGTGTTTCCGTCATGATGAAAAGGTGCAACACTTACCTGAAGTTGTGGAAAAGTCAGATGTGGTAGAGCTACGACTGAGGCGACGATTGGTTGTAAAAGTGGATCGCTCCATGAGGCTGCTTCGTCGAGATACGTCCGAGGTGCGGCGAATGGCATCTTGCTCTTGCGCATCGCGGGCTTCGATCTCGAGGACGTCTTGCGAGGCGCAGCGGAAGGGAGCGACGTTTTCCTTGTTGCTGTCGTCCGGCCGATCGGCCGTTGAAGGGAATGTGGAGCAGCCGCCGAGCCTACGCGGTTGGCTGTTGTTCTCGTTCTCGTCATCAGAAGAGTCACCAAACTCGGAGCTGCCCAGAATGGAACGTCGTGATGAGGTGGATGACCGTGACGAAAAGCGGCTGCCACCGCCTCGTACATAACGCGGTCTGGACGGTGCTGAGGCGGTGGTGGTGGAAGCCGGACTAGTCGAGTAAGACGAAGAGGAACAAAATATCTTGCTTGAGGATGGTTGTAAATTGAGCTGCGCAAGAGTGCCGACCACAAGAGCACGAGTGGCTGCGCCTAGTCCCATGCTGCTGGTGCTGGTGCTGGTGCTGCAAGAGGCGGCCTTTGCCTGCGACTTGAGGGCCATGAGATCCTCGTTGGCTGCGCCATCTGCCACAGCTGACGCCGGCTGTCGGTGCGAGCCCGTTCGAAGACGCGCTGAGAGGGCTCTGGTAAGAGGCATGGCTGGATTGCTGGCTACCGCTCTGCGCTACAAGGGGAACGGCGAGACGGCCCGAAGGTTGTATCGTATGCAGACTGTCGCCAAAATTCGAGACTTTGCAAGAACGACAAAACTGTCCTGTGGCCTTGGCTTCGGAGTGGGCCGGGATACTAACGTCTGCGTGGGAAGATGATGGAAGGAAGAATCCTGTTTTGGACAGGGGTGAGAACGGCGTACTGTGTGCAAGATCAAGGGAAGCGTGGATCAGAGGAAGGGGACTGAGAAGCAAGCGTTACCACACTCGAGTGACCTTGCCCTTGACAATCTTCTCGCACTCTATCTCTGTCCCTAGCCTTCCACCGGTGCAAGGAGAAGACAGCTGTCTCACCGAACAGAACCACCACACGCGCTCTCCAGGGTCCAAGCTTCCTCGCTCTCACCCTCTTCGCTTGCGAACTGCTGCTGTCTTTGGCCTCAACTACTCTCGATTTTCTAGCCAGTGCTCTCTCTCTCTCTTTCGCACCGTCTTTTCTGCGCGGCCCGTCCGTGGCGAGCTCGCTCGGGATTTTCGCGTAAATGGACAACGCCATCTTCGTGCACCAGACTCACGCGTCAACCGCACGAAAAGCCAGACCATCGATCCTTCGAAAAGGGTCCGTACGGCGCTACGCAAATGCATCGATCCCTGACGATCGGAATCCAGGCTGAAGAGTGCTCAGCGAGACATGGCGCACGGGATGCGCTGCTTTCGAGTACTGCGCAGCATCCCTTTTCTCTTTTCGTGCAAGGACAAGATCAGGATCGTGCTGAAAGCGTGGGTAAAAGCAATACGATTGGATGCTCTCCCAGCCACTTCTGCTTTTGGTGGGAATTGAAGGGCACCAGCATCTAGAGCCTAATTCAGTGCCAGCTCCCTGCGAACTCGTCGCCCTTTGTGCGACCAACCGTGTAGCCAGAGCACAAAGCTTGCAAAGCGAAAGCTGAGTCTTGTTTCGGCCAAGACTGACTGACGCATCAGGGCCAAGAAGGCTAACACTACTGTACAGCAAGCGCAATCCGAAGTCTGCTAGGCTTTGTAAAACCGATATTTTGGAGATGCAAGAACGTCCAAGTCGCAGCTGCAGCTGCAGGTGACATCACATTTTCACTCCTTCGAGTTCCGTTACTTGCTAGCTTGCTGTCTGTGATCTTTCGGAGAGGGTCTCTCGCTTTTGTGATTTTTAATTTTCGTGATTTACGTCTCGAGAGAAGAGAGAGGCGCGTCAGTCACTTTGGTGGTCAGAACTTGGCCTGTGAGCCGATGCGATCCGATTCACTGCTGGCTGTACACAGTCTTTCGGCCGCCAAGCAACGCAGTGCAGAGCTGAGCAGAAGCAAGATGTCCCTGAGTCGAGTTATCGCAACAGCTCGTGGGACCGGCGTCTTTGAAAGCTCTCAACGCCGACTCCTTCCTTCATCTAGTTGTCACCGTCCCCGCTAATCATTCCGTGCCCGTATATTAGTGCGGCTCAACTCTATAGGCGGCGCAGAACGCGAGGTTGGAGCAAACATTTTGGCTCCTTTCTCATCACTTACTGTCTCGCACGGAGGTGGAGGCGCCTTTCCCCCACTCCGTCTCGCTGCGCAAGGCTTTTCTCTCTTCGCCGTCGTCACACGGACAGCAACCAAGTGCAAATCCCACCGACGCTGCTTTTCGAAGCAAACCGAGGCCGATAGATCATCTATTGTCGTGCACGGTCTCCTTTGCGCCAAACATATTGTGTGTACGAACACTCGAATCCCCACAATCTGCAGATAAAACTTTCCACCGCTGCATCTGCATCGACATCGATAAAGGCAAACAGGAGCCGTTCTTGATCGGATCCCTTACCGAAATATCCTGCTTTGGAGAGTTCACTGAAAGAGCAGGTCTTTTCGCTATCCGCCAAGCTCGCAATGAGCTACAGTCCGCTGCTGGGCGCCGATCGGCGAGTAGGAGAACCCAGCTCGGGCCTTTCATCGTCTACCTCGATCCGCGACACGCTTTCCGGCGCACTCAGTTCGACAAAAGCCTACCTCCAGCCGTTCGCGCCCGGCTCTCCCTATCTCGGCTCCAACGGCGTCAATGGTCACAACGAGCCCGGCCGTCTGCTGTCCGATGTGGCTCCTCAGCTCATGACCACCCGCATGATGGCGGCCGTCACCAACTCCAACACCGCCCTGGGTCTCACTCCTGACGGTCAGCGCAGAGCGCGGCTGCTGCTCACTCCTGGCTTCTCCATCACCAGTCCTGCACGGTCTCTTGTCCGTATCGGTGGCTCGCTCATCCAGTCCGGTATCGGGCGGGGGCCTATGAATGGCATCACGTCGAACGAGCTATTTGTGCTGGAGGAGAGCGATCGCATCCTTGCCACAGCCGCATACGATCTCGATCTCCAAGCCGACTCCAATGGGCAATCCGGTGCGAAAGCCACGATTGAAGCTGCAAGATCCAAACCAGCCGATCCGGCCGTCTCGCTTCTTCGCGGTTTCCAAGCCACAATACCCAGCTCCACCGAGGGCCGTCAACGTCGCAGGCGAGTGCGTGCCATTGCCAGTGGTTTCGAAGATGGTCCCGAAGGTCCTACCAAACTGGGCCTCAAAGCGATGGGCGATAAAGCGCGCGGTCTCATGGTTGAAGGCGTAGAAACAGAGCCCGTCTCGGCTTTTCAGGCTCGCGAACAACGCCACGCACGTAGAAATCAAGCGAGTCGCATCCTCTCGAGGGGCAAAGACGGTTCCCGTTCTTCGGTGATTGAGCTGGAAGAGCTCGAAAGGCAGCTACGCGAGATCGAACGCGAACAAGACGATGTTGGTGTTAGGCGCTCGCTCATTGATTCCGAATTGGCCGCTGTCGATGGCAAGATCAAGGTGCTGGAAAAAATCAAGGCGGGTCTTCACAAAAAGTTGCTCGGTCTGCGCGAGGAGGAGCTCGAGCTCAACGACGAGCACGAGGGCGTGGGCGAGCTGTTGGCGGTGCAAAAACATCTTCGCGCCATGCCAGGTGGGCCCGCAGCTGCGGCCAACGCGGCAGCTTCCGGTGCAACCACCACGCAAGGCAGCAGTCGTCGACGCAAGGGTCCCCTGTTTATGCCTTCCGAACACGATGAGCTGCCGTCAGGCGTTGCATTCATGACGCTAGCGGACCATTCGGCTCCCATCACCTCGCTCGATTTCACCGAGCCGTACGGAACTCTGGTGTCGGCATCGCTCGACGAGACGGTGCGCGTATGGGACTTGGCGTCAGGTGACGAAGTTGGCAGGTTGCGTGGTCACACGGGGACCGTCAAGTGTCTGCAGGTGGAGGACGAGGTGTGCATCACCGGAGGTTCCGATCACTCGATCCGCATTTGGGATCTTACCAAAGTCGAGAATTTCGAGGCAAGACTCACCATGACGGCGTCGGGAGAGCTCCCGCCACGCCGACGATCCCCTGATCTCAACCGAAGTCCGCAATTGGCAGCAGACGAGAGCATGGACAGCATCAAGATCCGTGATGGCGATACGACTGCAGGCGAGGACGAGGACGAAGAGGTGCGCGACGAGTTCGACCCGTGCGTCAAGAGCTTGGAGGGGCACAGCAAGTCGGTCACTGCGCTCTACTTTGACGACAATTGCCTTGTCACGGGTGCTTCGGACAAGACGTTGCGTCAGTGGGACCTCAACACCGGCCAGTGCGTGCTGACCATGGACATTCTGTGGGCCATTTCGAATCCGACATCGTCGCAGGCCATTTCGCAATCCGAGTTCGGTTTCCCCGAGTCGCCATCGCGCAAGGCATCTTCTTCCTCGATCTTGGGCCCGACGCGACCCGATCTGACCTCGCGCGACTCGTTCTCGGTGCTCAACAACCTGTCCGGCGCCTTCGCCTACCCCACACCACCTTATGCAGATGGAAGCTGGGAGATGTACCAGGACTTTGTAGGTGGTGTGCAGTTCTGGGGCTACGCCCTCGCCAGCGGGTCCGGCGACGGCGGTGTGCGCATGTGGGACATGCGCACGGGGCAGGCACACCGCACGCTACTCGGCCATACGGCACCCGTAACGTGTCTGCAGTTCGACGAGCACCACATCATCTCGGGCAGTTTGGACAAGTCGATGCGCATCTGGGATCTGCGCATGGGCAGCATTTCGGATACGGTTCGATACGACCATCCGGTCACAGCTCTGCAGTTTGACTCGCGCAAGATTTTGGCGGCGACGGGTGAGAATGGTGTCAAGATCTTCAACCGTACCACGCTTCAGCACGGCTCACTCACGCTCAACGGTCACACGTCGCCCGTCGAAAGGCTGCGCTACATGGACCGATATGCGGTTTCGGGTGGAAAGGATAGCGTTGTCAAGATTTGGGCTCTGTAACGGCGTCTTGTGGCTTTTGATGACATCTGTACGGTCGCTTGGCTGATCTACACGAAATGCAAAGAGTCCGGTCACCGACGCCGCCCCGTCCTACTAACGGAAGTGTGTCTCCCATGACGACGTCCGGTCTTGCACCTTGAACGACAGCGAGACTTGGATGCAGAACTCAGAAGAGCCGCAGAGCCTCGCCTCTGGGATCGATCCCCTTTCAATGTACTGTAATTAACCGCAATCACAAAAAGAAAAGACAGAAAAATAGGGGAAGTCGAAGCCCCCTTTTGCTTTGCCTGCTTGGAATTGCTTGAACTGCAGCCAACTGTCATCAACGCTGCAAAGCGAAATTCGGCACAGCGAATACAAATTTACACCCGTTCAGGCAAAGCGCGTGTGTGTTGTGCGACCATCACTTGTTTGAAAACGCGCAGCTCCGCTCGATTGAATTTCGTAAAAATACATTATAAGAAAAAATAGAAATTAGCCAGGAGCCAGGCTGGTTAGCTGCACGCTGTGCTGTGCTATGCTGCGTTGGCCCTCGGCGTTGCAGATCTTTGTTCAAGAGACGGACACCGCCGCCCTCTGTTGCGCTCTCGCTATTTCTGTGCTGTACTGTGCCCATTGTGCGTCTGTGTTGTTTCCAAGCAAGGCACAAAATGTCGGAATCCATACAGGAAACATCGACGACGATCGCGGGTTTGATCTCTCTCTGCAGCCATAGTCAGGGTTGCGCACACCCAATCCAATCTGTGACCCTTCTCTCTTTACAACCTTGACCTTTCCACATCCTCTCATCTCGCTTTCGTCCCTTACCGCACCGGCATCAGCGGTCAGCAGAAGTAGCATTGCTGCGCATATTCGATACGATTCGGCTTGCTCATCTCGCACATAGTTCCAGTGTGCGACGACGACACGACAGGCGCGTGTCCTTGACTCATCCGTTTCAGTGACTTCACTTCGACTTTCGGTTGCAACGATTCAAGCACGACTGCATTGTCATCGCACCCATCTGCATCTGCGTGCCGTCTGCACCAACCAGTTCTTTCCCACATCTGCACCCAATCGCGCTCACACATCTCGATTGAGGATTTCTTACCACAATGGGCTTCGCATTCGGGTCTTACGCCTCGATCTGCGATGAGGTCGCCATGGTAGTCTGCCCTCTGCTCGGAGAATCCGGACTCGGTCTCGAACCCGTCTGCTACTCGCGCAACGTCGAGATCAACAAGACGATCATCTTCCAGCCCGCCACATGCTTCATCCACATCGCCGCACTCATCATGACCGCCATCATGGTCTACCATATCCGATCAAAGTACACCGCTGTTGGGCGCAAAGAGATCGTTCTCTTCTTCTACCTTTATGCTGTCTCGGAAGTGTTGGTCATCTTCTTGGACTCGGCCATCGTTCCAACGTATTCGGCGGCGTACTTGTACTTGACGGCCGTGTATGTGGGATTGAAGACGGCCATATTTTGGTGTCTGCTGATCAACGGCTTCGTCGGCTTTCAGTTTGCGGAGGATGGCACACCCAAGAGCCTGTGGTTCTTGAGGCTTTCGTCGCTGGTGCTGTTCGCAATTGGCCTCTTTGTTTCGCTGGCCACATTCAAGGGTTTCGCCGGCATGTCGCCGATCAAGCAGACCGGATTGTGGATCGTCGAACTCATCTTCCCACTGGCCTGCGTGATCATCTACACCATCTCCCAGGTGCTTCTGGTGCTCCGAACATTGGACGACCGATGGCCGTTGGGAGACATCACTTTCGGACTGTTCTTCTTCGCCGCTGGCCTCATCCTCATGTACGCGTTCGGGGAGGAGGTCTGCCGAGCCGTCAAGCATTACATCGACGGAACGTTCTTTGGTACGCTGTGCATGTTGTTGGCGGTCATGATGGTGTACAAATATTGGGACAGCATCACCAAAGAGGACCTCGAATTCAGTGTCGGTAGCAAGCAGAGCGTCTGGGAGGTCAAGGAGCCGCTGTTTGGTGGTGGGAGCAGTTCGGAAGGTGGCGAAGGAGAGAGGCTAGGTCCTGGAAGTGTTGGGCACGAGGGCTGGAGGGGGACCAGCCCGAGCAGATCCGGTCAGCAAGGCCCGGGCAAAAGCGGCATGGGGTATCCGCCCTTTGGGAACTACTCGCACTGAGTAGTCTCACAAAAGCTTCGCCCGTACCTTTTTGGACGCTGTTCGACAGTCGGCACAATCCCACCAGCGTTCGCTCACTCCATGCTTCTCTCTCCCTGCGATGCGCTGACCATCGGATCCGCTCCGATCTGCCGCATGCGTCAAATACACTCATTTTGCACCTTGTATCTATGCTTTTGCTTCTCGTTTCATTCTTTGTTTCAATCGTGGACACTTTGTTTTTGGCAAAGCACGACCGGATTCGAGTATGTGTCCGTATTTGGCTGCTCAAGTGACTCGATGATGACCCTTGGCGTTCCTGCTCTCTGCATCGATCTTTGCGGACCGGGTGCCGAACTGCATGGCTCTCTTCTTCAACTCGCTTGCGCGCACCAAGCCAAGACTTTTGGCTAGATCACGCAAAAGCCGCTTATCTCCACCTGCGCCCTCGATGGCGATTCTGTCGAGATCGACCTTGTTCTGCACAGGAATAGAGGTGAGGAAGTCTAGCACGTGTCGATCTAGGAACGGGTAGCGGGATTCTTTGGCGTGTGCAGATAAGATTCGATCGTCGCGGCCAAGGTTGCGGGTGGGTAAGCGATCGAGATCGAATTGAAGTTGCTGGATCAGTGCGGGTAGGGAGTGGTGGTGGAATGCCTGACGGTGGCGAGAGTAGCCTCCGAGGAGCTCGTCTGCTCCGAGGCCCGAGATCAACACGCGAGCGGGCGACGTGTATGCGATGCACGGTTGGATGTAGCCACGCGCGCGAGAGGCAAAGTACAGCGCCGAACCAATGCTCAGATCCATCACGCTCAACGTGGGCGCCATGAGCGAGGAAACGGTTGCTTTGTGCGACATGTACTCGGTGTAAGGGATGTTGATGCAGACCAAGTTCCAGCGACGATGAGGACAGAGTTGACAGAGTTCAGCGTAGGACGAGAGTCCGGTGATGCGGTCTGGGACTGCATAGATGTCGTCAGCTGGCGCAACGTCGCTGTCGTCATCCAGTACTCCTCCTGTGTTGGCCGATGTCCCATTTGAACTGGCAGTGGCTTCCCTTGCCGAAGTATCAGCGGTCTCGGCCTTGTGCACATGCTTCTTCCCCCTGGAAGCAGCCTTGAGCTTGGACCGCATCATCTTCTCCCTTTCGAGCTTGGCAGCTTCGATCGCCCGCACATTCTCAAATCCCACATTGAGTAGATCGATCGGCTGCTCTTTTGGCACATGTAGATCCGCCAGTATTGCCAAGGTGGTACAATCGAGCCCACCTGAGAAGAGGATGGCAACGTGTGCCTCGTCAGCCGGTTGATCCGTGTTGATGTTAGTGACTCGTCTACGGACACTTTCGGACAGCACTGCGAGGAACTCTTGTCGGATCTGTTCCGATGAGCAAGTGGAAGCGGAAGATCCTGGGGGCCGAAGCTCTGGAAGTAGAAGCGGCGAGGTGAAGCGCGACATTAGACGAGGCAGAGGCTGCGGCGAAGTGGGCGCTTGAAGCAGGTCGATGGCCCACAACGTGGAACAACCGATTTCTGTCAGGGATGCTCCCGAGGTGGAGTCACTCTGGTCAACAGACCTCGACAGTTCCCCTCCAGCAACGGAAACGATCGCAAGCATAGAGTCTTGCAGAGAGCGATGCAAGAGCAGAGATCGTCGGCCCAGCGGATCCCGTCCGAAGTGCAGCTTCGAATCTAGACGGTCGAGCAAAACGAATGCATAGGGACCTTCAACTTCCGACAGAGCGATGTTGAGGGCTGCTTGAACAGGCCGCTGTCCGGTGCCATCTTGTTGCTGCTCGCCGAGCAGCTGTTGGATCCTGTCTAGCAAAATTACGCCATCATTCTCGCCGGAATCGAGTCGAATGCGTGAAGAGGTTGCACGATTCGCCTCGGTGTCGTCCCAGTCAAAGATCTGCCCATTCCAGGCTAGCACGAGGCGGCCGTCGCTGCTGATGAGCGGCTGGGAGGTAGTGCCGTGGCCACGCAGGCTGAGCACGCTAGATGTGAGCGATACGGTCCATGATGGCGGTGCGCTGTTTCGGTCTTGGACGTGAAAGTCGTAGAGGACTGTGTCAAGGCAATCCGGGCCTCTATTGCTGATGTTTTCGAGAATCGACGGCCACGAGGTCTGCAATGAAGGAGGTGGAGCTCCACCTCCCGTGCGATGATGATCTTGCGGAGCGAGTGCGGGCGCTATCAAGACGCCGATGCCGCACATGGCTGTTCGGGTGACAGGGATGGCAGACGAAAGCCTTTCCAGCAAAGCTCGCTCGTAGAATACTTTCTTCTCGAGCAACTTTTCGTTTTTTAAAAAAGGTCTCGGGCTGTGGAGCGGTGAAATGACCGGCCTCATGCAAAGCTATCTCGTGCTGAGAGGTGCCGGCCGGAATGCCCGTTTGGCTTGACAATCCACGGGCGCGTTTCAGGGTCTCTCTCTTTCTCTCTCTTTTGGCGCGACTCGGCAACATGTGGTTTGGCTGCGCGTGGTTCTGGCCTGTGCCGCACATTCATTCATTGCACTCCGCTCCAGCCAAAGGCAAGGTGACCGCCGCTCCAGCTCCAACGTGCAGCCACCTCAGAAAAAAGCACAGTCCTCCTGTTAGCTTGCATGCGCTTTTCTTCCTATGCTGCTGTCAACCGCATCCCGACATTGCTCTCAAACATCATTGACATTCCTCCAGACGCCACTTTTCCTACTTGCCATCTGAGCTGCATCTTGGACAGTCGCATCGATTCAGCTTTGCGAACACACGCACGCCGAATCACTTGCCGTCCTCAATTTACCCTCTTCCTTCCGCTGGTCGGATCGTATTCGCCTCTTCTCCTCGACGACTTTCTACAGGTCTTGACGGTCGTCATCGCCACGCAACTACCGAGGAGCCACTGCGACCTTTGACTCTATACTCATCACGATTGATACCATCGTCCTAGCTGAGGCGGGTGAACAAGAGCATTCAGACCAGCCCTGCCATCCCCGCAACCAGCAGCATCTCGATTATGCCAAAAAATGGCGCCAAAGCACCACCGGCCAAAGCGGCCGCGCGCATGTCAAGGACAGCCAAGGCTGAACCAGAAGCAGAAGCTCCTACCGCACAGCTTTCTCTCGCCGACGAATTGGCCGCAGCGAATGATAGCAACGCAAACGACGGATACGAGTCGAGCACCCTGACCGACAACGACGACTTCGAAGATGCTGCCGATGGATCACACGCCGATGACATGACACCCTCTTCGAGCATAGCGACCACCCTCGATGCGCCTCCGCAGCAGCAAACGTCTGATGAGCAGACAAAGCAGGGCCAGGATTTGTCGAACGAGACCACGGCGGATCAGCCTCTAACTAAAAGGGGATCGCTCGCTGCAGATGGTGCAGATGCGCAGCCGAATACTCCCAAACCGACTGATGCAGCCTTTCCTGATGTCTCCAAGTCCTCAGAGAATCCGGCGGCCGGAACAGACGCCGACGAAGGGGTCCCGGCCAGCTCTTCGACTGCCACCTTCGTTGCAGCAGCTTACGGCAACGAGGAGATGCCTCTCAGCTCAGCCGAGATTCGGGAAAGCCGATCCGCATCCGACTCTCTCATTCTGGACGAAGAGAGTGCAAAGGCGACGCTGGCCGATCATGTTGAAAAAGTGCCCCCTTCTGTTGGTGCAACATCGCTTCTCGAACCGGACGAGACCATTTCGAACCCATTCGCGTCGGGAGACGATTCTACTTCTCAGCCTGTTCGCTACTCACAGACGACCAATAGCGATGCGGGCGTGGTCTCGACGGATCAGCCTCCTGACACGCCCGGAATGAATTCGAACCGGTTTTCCACCATCAGCCTCGGCACCACTTCTGCTTCTGGTGTCGGTGCCGACGAGGATGGCGCAGGCTGGGCAGCGTCAAATCGACGTGATTCGAGGCGGGACACCATCACCACCAACGGAGCTAGAAGCAGCGTCGTTGTTGCCGATGGACAGCGCTCTACCGATTCGTCAGCTGCACGCCTTGCTAATGGTGGCGGAAGCGGCGACGACTCGCGTTCCAACTACGACTTTTTACTCGCACGTCTCGATACGCAGAACAAGAGGCTGAGCGGCGATCCAAAGCAGATGCGTGCCAGTATCGATGGAGCGGTCAAGCTTCGAGAGAACTTTGAAAAGCTGCGCGATCAGGGACAACGACATTCTCGCACCGAGTCTCAGAACAGAGCGCTCGGAGCGGAAGGATCATCAAGCACCGATTCCAAGGTGTCCAGGTCGTCATTGCTTTCGCAATCGCAGGTCGCCGGTGCCGTTTCCAAAATCCCAGCCGGCGAGAGTAGCAGTCTTCCATCCGCAGCGGTTCGTGAGTCGATCGCCTCAACTAGCGCCGACACCGCCTACTCCGGCCCACCTGCCGATGACGAGGCCGAAGAAGAGATCGACTGGGAATTCTGGGGCGACGTCATGTCCAATTATCAATCCGTTGCACGCAACCACCCACGTCAGCTCTCTCGGGCCATCCAAGCCGGAATCCCTCCCGCACTCCGCGGCATGATGTGGCAGCTCATGTCCTCCTCGAAAAACGAAGAGATGGAGATCATCTACGCATACTACCTCAAACAGACCTCTCCGCACGAAAAAGCCATCCGTCGCGACCTCAACCGCACGTTTCCCGAACAAGACTACTTCCAAGACGGCAAGGGTATCGGGCAGGAGAACCTGTTCAACGTGATCAAGGCGTATTCGTTGTACGATCCCGAAGTGGGTTATTGCCAAGGGATGCAGTTTGTCGTTGGACCTTTGTTGCTCAACATGCCAGACGAAGAGGCGTTTTCGACGTTTGTCCGGTTGATGAAGTCGTATGATTTGCGAGGACATTTCACGCCCAACATGCCGGCGCTGCAACTGCGGCTGTTCCAATTTGATCGATTGCTGGAAGAATTCCTGCCTCTCTTGCATCGACATCTGGTTCGACAGGGAGTCAAGAGTAGTATGTATGCAAGTCAGTGGTTTATGACGTTGTTCAGCTATCGGTTTCCGTTGGAATTCGTATACAGGGTGTTGGATAGCGTCTTTGCAGAGGGGGTGGAGGCGTTATTCAGGTTTGCGGTGAGCTTGATGAAGCGGAACGAGGACAAGTTGTTGGGGCTAGGATTTGATGGTGTGGTGGCGTTTTTGAAGGGGGAACTGTTTGAGTGTTATCGTCGACAAGGGGGCGAGGCAGTCAAAGCAGGGGATGGAGATGTGACGGTGCCGGGAGATACAAATCGCGCGTCTGTTGGATCAACACAGTCGACGACGTCGAAATCATCTTGTCCACAATATCACACCAACGCCTTTGTACGGGATGCATTCGAGATCCGCATCACCCCCTTCGTCCTCGATACATACGCCTCGGAATTCGACACGCAAGTACGAGCCGCCAATGCGCATCGTCGAGAAGTCGAAGCACTCCGTCTAGTCAACCGCAATCTCTCGGCACGCGTTAAAGCGCTCGAAGACCAACTCACCTCGCTCAACGCCGAACACGTCGATATGGTCAAAGACGTGGTCATGGCCAAAATCGCCAAAGAAGAAATGGCCGAAGAGCTAGTCAAATACAAAATGATGTATGCCGAAGCAGTACTAGCCGCCGACCAGGAGAGCGGCAACAACAGAAGCAGTGCCAAAGGCATGGCGCTACAAAGGGCCAGAGAGCAACAAGAACAGGGCAGGCTCAGAGACAGCGCCAGCAGCAGTGACGTCTAACGAGATAACGTTAAACTACAATCAGACGGAGAAAATCAAACATTAAAGTTCACTCCATCAGCCAACAATCCAGAGAACAGTAGCATGGCGGCTAGTGTTCCCCAGAGATGCAGGCCGTGATCTGTGTGTATGTGTGAGAAAAGCTGTGATGAATTGTCTCACGGGCTTCAAATTTGGCAACCAACGGCACGTGGGCGACGCAAAAGATAAGCTTTCCGCGCCCTCCAGAGCGTCTCTAGACGCCGAACGAAAAGGCGACGACGGGATACAATTTCTCAAGCGACGAGCAGCGACATGCCACAATTCAACTGCCCTTAAACGATTGAGGATGCAGGTGCAAGACACATTACAATAACCCTGATATGAGACACTCGAGACGACAAAAAGATACAACACGAGACGTGGCTACAGCATACGACACAACATTGAAGCAAGGCTCAGAAGTCCTCCTCCTCCTCCGAGTCGTCCATCTTGTAGCTCATCTTGCCAGATGCGCTTCGCGAACGGCCCGAGGGGCGAGCAGGAGCCGAAGAAGGCCCAGGGCTGTCGATGGCAAACGAGTCTTCCTCGTCAGAGGCGATGGCAGCAGCTGCCTTCTTGCGTCCGAGACCAGCAGCACCTTTCTTCGCAGCAGCAGGCTTTGCAGCGGTTGCCCTCTTGGCCTTTGTAGGAGCCGGGATTGTCTCCTCTTCCGAGTCGGACAAGCTAAAAGACTTGCGGACTTCTTCCGACTTGCTCGACGATGCCGTCGCTTTCCTGGGAGCAGCAGCCTTCTTGGCGGCAGCAGGCTCAGCAGTCGTCTTCTTGGAGATCGGTGCAAGCGGCTTGTCATCCTCGTCCTCATCCTCGTCGATCTCGACAATCTGTGGAGTAGCAGCTCGCGAAGCAGTTGCTGACCTCGAGCCAGAGCCGTTCGGCTTCGACTTTTTGGTAGCGGCAGTGGTAGTGCTCAGGAGTTGCGCCATGTCGTCGTCGTCCAGCGCATCGGCTGCAGCGCGCTTCCTGGCTGGACTGGCGCGTCCAGCCGGTGCAGCTGCCTTCTTCTTGGCCGCAGCCGTCGACGGTTTAAAGTCGTCCTCGGAATCGTCTCCGTCAACATCATCCATGCCATCGTCCTCCTCTTCGCCGTCCGAGTTGATGGGCTTCTTGATCACACGGCGAGCTGCAGCACCGCTCTTGCCAGTCTTTTTGGTGGCCTGCTTGCCCTTCTTGACCTTGGTGACAACATCCTTGAGACGGCGGTCGTCTTCGGCCAGCATCTCTTCCCATAGCTCGAGGAATCTGCCAAGGTCCTCGTCCCACAAGTTCTGAGGCGAACGACCAATGAGGATCTTGAGCTCTTCCTCCTTGAGATCGCGCTCCTTTAACAGTTTGTCGACCTTCTCCTTGGTCAAATTGTAGATGGCCATGTTGAGCAAGTAGTCATAGTCCGAGTCGGCTGAAATGTCTTCCTCATCGACCGGTTCGTCGTCTTCGGGTTCGGCAGCAATCGCTGCTTTGCCCTGCTTGGGGAACGGTCGGAAGTCCTTCTGACGCAACTCGGCTACGATGTCGGCGCGCTTGCGGTTCGATACGATCAGCTGACGAGTGATGATCATCTGAACGAAGCGAGCCTGGTTCGAGAGCTTGTCGTACATCAACTTGAGCTGGTCCACCAGGTACTCTTTTCTCTTCTGATAGTACGAGAGACGCAAGAGGTAGAACTCCTCCAGAATCTCCTCGGCAGAAGAGTACTTTTTGATCTTGCCATCCTGATCAAACAGGACCATGTTGGTGGTGGAGATTTGACACGAGAGCTTGAAAAAGACGTCGACGCCCTTGTCCGCAATCTCGGCTTGGCCCTTGGAAGTCAGTTCAACGATAAAGTTAACGGTCGACTCGGTGTGGTACTCCTTGTAGTCCTTGATGGTGGCCGGGACCTTCTCGGACGACGTGATGCGCTCCTCGAGCGACTCCTTATAGTTGGACGTCCATGTACGGATGGGCAACTCGGTAATCTCGTAGGTCTTTTCGTCGATTTGCGTGACACGGCCGCTGACCTTGAAGCGACCCGGGCCAAACTCCTCGACATCGCCGTTGAAGCCGCGGAACCACGGCTTCATAGGGATGTAGTCTTCGCCTGCCATGCGTCGACGCAAGTTGGCGACGATCTCGTGAGGATTGTAGTTGGGGACGGAGGTCGACCAACCCGTACCGATACCTTCAGCGCCGTTCATTAGCACCTGAGGCACAACGGGAATGTACCAGTGAGGCTCAACCCTCTGACCGTCATCTTCGAGGTACTCGAGCAGCGCATCATCCGCTTGGGGGAACAAGGCGCGCGAGATCTTGGGCAGAGCCGTGAAGATGTAACGACCCGAGGCAGCATCCTTACCTCCGAGAAGGCGGGTACCGAACTGACCCCTGGGCTCGAGCAAGTTGACGTTGTTGCTACCCACAAAGTTCTGTGCGAGACCTACAATGGTCATGCTGAGAGCGGCATCACCGTGGTGATACGCAGCTTGACCGAGGACATTACCCACGAGCGTGTTGACCTTGAGTTCGGCATTGGTTTTGCGGGAGAACATGACAAACATGACTTTACGCTGACCAGGCTTGAGACCGTCGACGACCGAAGGAATGGATCGGAGGTTGTCTGCCATCGAGAAGAGGATAAGCTCCTTGTTGATGAAGTCGGCGTAAGGGATCTTGTCCGTGTTGTGGTCGAGGTAAGTGCCCGGTCGAAATTGACGCAGCCACTCTTTACGATCATCGGCCTTCTTCTTGTTGAAGGCGAGGTCGATGAGCTCGCGATCACCGTCTCGAGTGACATCAAAGGCCAGTTTGTGCTTCTCGAGGGCGCGGAAGTATCTCTTGGCATCCTGCGGATCGGAGGTACCGAGACCCTTGTAGTACTTGACGTGCCAGCCCTTGCCGCCGTTGTGTGCGTCTCGCCATGTCTCGTACTCGGGAATAGTGAAGAAGGCCAGATCTTGCTTGCCCTTCCTGCACCTAACGATGGGCGTGATAAATTCGACAAGGAAGCCAGGGATTTTGAGCAGCGATGGGTAGAAGTGATCGAGGAAGTTGATGATGAGACCCTTGATGTGCGAACCATCGTGATCCTGATCAGTCATGATCATGATACTGCCGTAGCGCAAGCTGTTGACGTCGAGATACTGCTTGCCGTGCTGGAGACCCAGGATCTCCTTGATGGCCTTGATTTCGGCATTTTTCATGATCTGATCGTGAGAGGCTTCACGCACGTTGAGAAGCTTACCACGAAGCGGGAAGACACCGTAGTTGTCACGTCCAACTTCCACGATACCGGCCACGGCGAGCGACTTGGCCGAATCACCTTCGGTGAGGATGAGCGTGCAGTCCTTGGCCTTCCTGCCACCGGCGTTGTTGGCATCCTCGAGCTTGGGGATGTTGGTGATCCTGGTTCGCTTGTGACCGTCGGTCTTCTTGAGAGCCTGGTCCTGCTTGAAGCGAGCAAAGCTGACAATGTTGTCGACGACGCCCGACTTGATAACCTTCTTGGCAAACTCGTCGGTCAGCGTCCACTTGCTGCCAAAGGCGCTTTGCTTGAGCGTCAGCGTCTCTTTCGTCTGGCCGTCGAAGGTCGGGTTGACAATCTGACAGTTGACAAAGACCCAGAGCTGCTGTCGCACTTGGTTGGGCATCACCTTGCCCGTCTTCTTGTCCTTTTTGACGTGTTCAATGAGGCGCGAAATGACCTGGTCGGCGACGTGGTCGACGTGCTTACCACCCTTAATGGTGGCGATATTGTTGACGAAAGAGACCTGACGGAACTCGCCGTCCGACACGGCAAAGGCCACCTCCCAATTGCGACCCTTGTCGACGGTGGACTCGTAGATGATAGCTGGCTTAGGAGCAGCACCAGTGGGCAATTCAGCGGCACCTTCTTCGCCATTATCAGTTTTGCCACCAAGCTCGTTGATGGCGGAGACGTACATCTCGACATACTGCTTGAAATTCTTGATCTTGAGGGCCTCACCGTTGAGCGTGACCTTGATGCCCTTGACAGTACCGGCCATGTCGTAAACGCGCTTGAGCATGAGCGCTTCCATGTGGTCGTCGATGGACTCCATGCCAAACAAAGCGAGATCGGGCTTGAAGGTGATCGAGGTGTATTCGTCGCTCTTGCTGTGCTTGGTGATCTTGGGCTTGCCCTTGTCGTGCATGTTCTTTGTGAAGGTCTGCTTGTACTTGCATTGATTCTTGGAGTCGGCGGTCTCGACGGTGAACTCGGTCGAGTAGATGTTGGCGAGCTTGGCACCGTAACCGTTTCGACCACCGGTGACCTTGGCCTCGTTGTCGTCGTAGTTTGACGAGGTGAGAAGGTGACCAAAGATGAGCTCGGGGATATAGACTCGCTCCTTTTCGTGCATCTCAACGGGGATACCATGACCGTTGTTCCAGACCATGATGGAGCCCTCTTCGCGATTGATCTCGACCTTGAGTTGTGTCATATTGGGGTCGCGCGCTTTGTTGTCGGCAGCATTGACGAGGATTTCGTCGAAGATCTTGTAGAAACCGGGCACGTATGTGGTCTCTCGGTAGACCATCTGATTCTTGGTCTTATCAAAGACCCAGAGCTTCTCGGTGTGCTTCTCGACACTGCCAATGTAGGTGTCTGGACGTTTGAGAATGTGCTCGAGCTGAGACAGCTTCTGGTAAGTCTCGGAGGCGCTCTTGCTGTTGGCCGACTTGGCAGGCACAGGAGGCTGGAAGGAGACGTCGGCATCGCTATCCATCATACTGACATCGTGCTCGCTGTCGGCACCGTTGCTGTTGCGCTTTGCGAGAGGTTGCTTCTTTGGCTTGGCAGCAGCGCCGTTCGCCTTGGAGGCTCCAGCCTTTGCGCCGGCAGCAGCTTTGGGCTTGGCAGCAGCTTTCGCTTTGGGGGCAGCTGCCTTCTTTGTGGTAGGGAGAACAAAGCCCTCGGACCCGTCGGACATGTAGTCAGACTCGGTCATGTTGGCCGTTTCAGTTGTGTAGAGGCGGTGCGAGAAGGGTTTGGAGGCGACCTGGAAGTTTGGAGAGGATACAGTTGAGCTGAGGGTGACGGGCGGGTATACAGGGTGCGATCGAAGCCAAAGATGTCGGCGTGGTAGTTGTGCAAGGAGGCTAGATGCTGGAGCAGAACTTCGTAAAAGAGGCTGAGCCTGACGAAGGAGCGAGGCGGCACCAGGCAGCCAGACGTTGGGAGGAATTGTGGTGAGTCGTCCAGCGTCGAGGATCGTTCACTGCTGTTTATCGCAAGACAGCAGCTTGCTGGGGGGGCTGGTTATGAGAGGAGGGAAAGAAAGAGATTCTTGAGGTGTCGATGGAGATGGAAGACAAAGGACAGTATGACAGGTTGATGGAGGCAAGCTGGGATTCAATGGAGTGTGCGGTTCCAGCAAAAAAAAACTCATTGCGGACGTGTGTGTTGGATCGAGGGTGTGGCGCGCGCACTGAAAGAAACACACATCAGGCAAGGGAGAGTGTGAGAGAGCAACACTTTTTTTTTCAGGGCTGCTGCTGCAGGAAAGCTGCAAGGCTGAGCACCAAACAGGGACGCGTCTCTTACGCCCGACCTTCGAGCTGTGTGCCGACCGGTACATCTGTGATCCTCCTGCAGCCAGCATTTCACTCGAGGCACACAATTCTCGAAGGCGCTGCTCAGTTCGTGTCACCATTGGCATCAGCTTCGCCGGCATACAATCAGATTGACTTGATGGCCCAAAACCCAGTTCCACACGCTCACAGACTTCCCACGACCAGCGAAACGTGGCAACGGCTTCACAGGAGCGCATCCATCGTGTCTCATAGCTTGACATACCCTCAGCCGTGCTTGCTGTGCAGGGCCGTAAGCTTGAGAAACCAAAGCTTCGCTTCGGCAGTGTGTTGTGCGGGAGAGCCGCACAGTCGCAGAGAGCGGACATTTTGGCGGGAGCCAAACGCGTCTTCACGTGATTATTTTGGTTGGATGTGTTACATTTCCAGCGATTACAATCTGGCAAACTGCGCCTGGCTATGTGAATGTCCGGCCTACTACATCGTTGAGAGAAGCGTCACGCTTACCTACATGAGGTTCGTGAGCGGCCGGACTTCATGGAGCAGAAGCAGAGCCGCTTGCTGCTGGTCGAGGACGAAGCAGGGGCACACGACGGACCACCCGCTTGAGCGGTTCCAGCACCGTGCGTGAGAAGGGCCCAGCCAGCGCGATCGAAGCGCCGATTCGCACCGGCAGCAGCGCCTTGACAATGATGTACGCCGCGACCATATTGGCAAACGAGCCTGCCACCTGACTCGTTCTACCCAGGTCATTTGCGGAATCAATCGTCCCAGGGTCCTGCTTCTCGAATCCAAGATAGCCCTTCTTGCGGCAGTATCGCTCGAAGCGCTCCTCTTTGGCTTGCGCCCATGTTCGGAACTGCGATGCAAGTGCGTCCTTGTTGGCTTGTTTAGCATCTCCGAGCAGCCAGTCCAAAACGGCTGCGCCGACGCCAAGCGCTCCAAAAAGGTAGAACATCACAAACATCGGCACAACCGCGGTAAGCTCGTGCAGCACCAGGAACGATGCCACCATGGTCGGAGCATCCGTGCCGTTTTTCTTGGCAACCGAGCGTACGCGCATGAGAGACCGCTGCAGCCGTGATTGCGAGCCAGTGTCGAGTTTGCCCGTATACAGCCATGTCACATTTGGATCCTTGTCTCCTGCCAGCCAATAGGGCTTCAGCGTGTCAGGCAGTACTAATTTGCCCTTCTCCACACCGTGATTTTCGAGGATCGCAACGATCAGGCGCGGGATGGCAGCTGCAGTTGCATTGAGCGTGTGCACTCCTGGACTGTGCGAGTCACCGCTCTCCGGCGACAGGGATGCTGCAGCCTTGAGCTTAATTCCAAGTCGTAATGCTTGGTAGGATGTGCAGTTCGAAGCGGAAGACACCTCGCCCCATGATCCACGTCCTGGCATCCATACTTCAATGTCGTACTTGCGGTAGGCGCTGGCACCCAGCTCTTCCGTAGGCATGTCCAGCACGCGGTACGGCAGACCGAGACCTCCAATCACCTCCTCCTGAATGCCTCGCAGCTCTTCGAGCATGGCGTTGCTGACCTCTTCACGTCCATGGGTGGCGACAAACATTTCGATCTTGCTGAATTGATGGACTCGATACAGTCCTCGCGTATCGGCGCCACGAGCACCCGCCTCAGCACGGAATGCGTGGCCCAGAGCCGCAAGCTTGATGGGCAGCTCTGAGGTTTGTATCAAAGAGGTAGATGCGTGCCCGGAGGAGGCTCGTTTGCCTTTCTTTGGTGTGCCGTCGATAGTGCGAGATGCGAGCAGTCCTGCAAGGGGGATCTCTGCCGTGGCTGCCAAGCAGAGATCGTTCTCGCTGTGTTTTTCAGCGCCCTTGCCCTTTGCCGCCTCTAGAAAGTAGGTCTGTTTAGCTTTCTCGTCTCTGGGTCGGAAGCCGCATCGATCAGCGAGATCGGCACGGATCACGTCCGGTGGTGATACGGCCAAGAAGCCTTTGCGTACCGCAATCGACATTGCGTATTGAGACAGGGCATGCTCGAGCAGGCTGATGCTTCCGAGCAGGTATGGCCACGAGCTACCCGTTGCGAGCAACCCCGACATCATGTCTACTTCCGCATTATCTGCCGAGGCTGCAAGCGACAGATGTTCACGCTTCGGATTTGGCTTAGGTCCATCGGGAAAGTGCTTGGCCTGCATGACGGATCTGTTCCAGGACTCCTTCATCACATCAAACTCTGAAGGCAGGATGTCGAGGGGATCTTGAACCGACACCAGCACCGCATTCTCCTCCGGTCCGACCGGAACGTCAGGGTGGCAAGAATTCGGCCACGATAGACGAATGTCGTGGCTTCGCGTGCGGATCTCCTCCTGCTGCTTGGTCAGATTGTCCAGCTCCTGCTTTATCGTTCTGGCTCGTTCTTTGAGTTCTTGGGCCATGTCCTCACTTTTCTCGTCCGACGTCGTCTCTACGTATTCGCTTGTGGTCTGTGTCTTTGAAGTGGTGATTGTTTCGCTCGCTCCGACTTCTGTCCCTGGGCCCTCTATTTCGCCTTTGGCTTTTTCGGCCTTGACACGCTTGCCATATGCTTTGAAGTGACGACCAAGCTCTGCATTTACCTCCTTGAGCTCCTTTTGCAGCTCGTTTTGCTTGCCGTTGATCGTGTACATGTTGTGACGCGCTTCTCTGAGCCATTTGAGGTCGGCATCGTCGTAAGGCATCCTGCGCAACTGCAAGTTTCGCCTAGCTTCGTCGATAAACTCGGTGCTCACGCCCCTTCCTGAGGAAGCGGGACCGAGCCTTCGCGGCTTCTGAGTCGAGGTCGAGGCGGAAGACGCATCGCCTTTGGACGGAGAGCTTGCTCGCATGCTCGGCTGTGGCTCGGATCGGGGTGCGCTCTTATCCATGCCCAGGATGACTCGAGACGTGGACGCATGTCGCCAGCGACCCTGCTGAGCTTCCATCTTCAGGCCATACCGACTTGCACAGGCGCAGGGCTTGATGAGGGAACGCCATAGTGGGCGTGCCCGGTCGTGTATCGGCATGATCCTGCGATAAGTTGGTTTGCGTGCGGAACCAGAAGGGCTTGCAGGGAGGTAATATGGTGAGTGACACCGTCGAGGCGGTCAAGGGTGCAACGCGCAGTCAACGTGCCTGAGTTGCACGAGGCAGCCGGTACAGTAGCCGGCTGTCCAGTTGTGGAGGCTTCAAAGCGTTCTTCCAACACTTTTTTTTTCCTAGCTCGTCCAACTGCAGGAATAAAGGAAAAATTCCACTCGTGCGAAAATAGAGAGAACAGGTGCGCAGCTTACGCTGAGCTCAAAGTTGAGCTAAGTTGAGCTCAGCACAAGCCAAGAAAGAAGCTCCAGTCGGTCGCTCCTTGTCGCAAGCTCTTCTAGTCAATCTCCTCTTCATCCTTTTCTAAGTCGTATCTGGCTCCTGCCGTCCATCGTCTTTCTTGCACAGCTGCTCGCAACTCGTCATCTCACACACACGACATGTCCAATTTGGCGGCTCGTTTTGCCGTCCCGCTGGGCCTCGGCGTCATGGCGCTCCAGGCCTCTCTCTACGACGTCCCGGGAGGTTACCGTGCTGTCATGTTTGACCGATTCCAGGGTGTAAAGGACATTGCTACAGGCGAGGGCACACATGTTCTCGTACCCTGGCTTCAGAAGGCCATCCTCTACGATGTCCGCATTAAGCCACGCAACATCTCGACCACCACCGGCTCCAAGGATCTTCAGATGGTCTCGTTGACGCTGCGAGTGCTCAGCCGACCGGATATCCAGCACCTCCCCAAGATCTACCAATCTCTCGGAATCGACTACGACGAGCGCGTGCTCCCATCCATCGGAAACGAAGTGCTCAAGGCAACCGTAGCGCAATTTGACGCTGCCGAGCTCATCACACAGCGAGAGGTGGTTTCGGCACGTATCCGCGAGGATCTGCTCAAACGTGCCAAGGAGTTCAACATCGTGCTCGAAGATGTTTCCATCACCCACATGACCTTCGGACAGGATTTCACCAAGGCCGTTGAACAGAAGCAAATTGCCCAGCAGGACGCAGAGCGCGCCAAGTTTATTGTCGAGAAGGCCGAGCAGGAGCGTCAGGCTTCGGTCATCCGTGCAGAGGGTGAAGCCGAGGCGGCCCAGACCATCTCGAAGGCGTTGGAAAAGGCTGGTGACGGTCTGTTGACCATCCGAAGAATTGAGGCGTCCAAGGACATCGCTTCGACGCTCAGCAACGCCAAGAATGTCACGTACCTTCCACACGGCCAGGGCATGCTTCTGAACATGCAGACCTAATTTCGCTTCTCGCACTCATTTGCGCCTCTGTTTCACATCCTTGTAGTTCTATTCTTCTCCCAAAGGTTTCATCATGCCGTGCAGCAATCAAATCACCACATCTCACGCACAAGCTCCAACTTTTGCATTCCCCGCAGTGTCATGAGGAGGTTCAAAGGGTTGAAACCGCAATCAGAAAATCTATCAAGGTTCGAAAGGGAGACTGGCCAGCAGTGAGGTTTGCCATCGTGTACAAAGTCTAGGAAGAAGAAGCAGCATTCCAAACGCCGTCGGGATGGAGCCTCTCTTCGGGGATCTTAATACTCGCCAGAGCAGCCAGCACTGATTTTCCGGTCCAGTGTTCCAGCGTCTCGCACTCTTCCGGCGTGATAAAGGCCGAGGTGTTACGATTGGCAAAGATCATCTGCACTGCACCTGTCCTGATCTTGCCCTTGTGCACGGGTGTCTCTCCGCTCTTGACCGCCAGGTCGATGGCATCGTTGGCAGCAGCGGCCAGGTGGTTGAGGACGAACGTCTCCATCTCCAATGTTGCGACGCCGGGTCTTCGCTCGCGGATGACATCCATGAGGTTGGCATTGGCATCGATAAAGGCGGGATCGATGCGACCTTGGCTGCCGTAGAAGCTGTCGGCTGAGGCGTTGACGGTGTTTCCTACGGCTTGGGTTTGCGTTCCTTGAAACAGCTCCGGTTTCGCTGCGGGTTTTTCTGCTTCCAAAGCTGCTAGGAGTGCATCGTGCACTTCCACATCGGCATCGAGCGGTTTAGTGATGAGATACGGCTCCAATGCGCCCGAGCTGCGCTCTTGCGCTGTGGTATCGTGATGAAAGTAGTCGTAATTTCGCGAGATGCCGAAACTTGCCATGGGAACGACAACCGTTCCAATCCCATAGTCTGGCTGCATACTACCACACGATCCCAGACGGACAATAATCATCTCGCCCTCGACGACGGCTCTGCATTCGCGAACGAAAAAGTCGACGACGGAAAACCCCATTCCGATGGCAACAATCGAGATGGCAACGCCCTGGTAGGTACCAGTGAGAGTGAGGAAGTTGCGCTGCGAGTTGAAGGTGAATAGGGGAGCTCCACCGTCGAATGACTTGGCGATGCGATGGGCGCGCACTTGATCGCCAACAGTGATGATTCGGTTCGCGACTTGACCAGCTTTGGTGGCTACATGGTAGGTGCGTCCTTGTGCATCTTGCTGTGCAATCGAAAGCAATTTTCGTACAGTACAGCGCACCGTGTCAGCCTGCATACATGATCTCAAACTTCCCAAATGGCTTAACTCGACTTACGGGAAAGTTGGCGTTGCTGAGAACGTCCTTCATCTTGTGGATGCGTGATCGCAATACGAAAGTTGCAAGAAGAGTATCGTAGGGCAAATTTGTGTTCTGCTTTTACTGGAAAGATCTAGATGGAAGTGTCTAGCCAAGGGATGCGTCGGTGGTCAAGTGTGGGGTTGATGGATGATAAGGCTTCGAGACCAGATTCTGGCAAAGGATAAGGGATGCCGGTTGATGGGCGGCCTGAACGCTGTGAGTAGATACGAGCACACGAACGCCTTCCGAAGATCCGATGTTGCGGAGATAGCCGCGGTTGGCTCGTATCGCGATAGGGTCACGAACCCGAACGATGCAGTAGAAAGATCGGGTCCCTCCACACGCGATTTACAATTGCTGCACGGCTACTGCAGGATGATGCATGTGTGAAAGGCACGTTACAGCCCAAACTCTGTCTGTCTCTGTCTCTCTGTCTCTGTCTCTCTGTCTCTGTCTCTCTCTGTCTCTCTTGCTCTCTCCGCACTCAATGCTGACTGACAGGGTTAGTTTCTAAAAATGGACGTGTAGCTCGCTAGCGAAGCCCTCCTCCTCGTATATACCTCCCTTTTGCAGATCTTGAAGCCAACAACCACAGTCTTCCCCACGACCACCATCTTGTCCTAACGAAACCGTCTTTCAACATTCGCCACGCACCTAAAAAGCGTGAGTCAACGTTTCGCAACGATGGTCGACCCAGTGTCCTACGTCAAGATGTTCTTCCGCAGCGTCTTCTCTGTCTTCAGTCCATCCACCACCACCGTCTGGCAGAACAATATCGCCTACTCGATCACGCTCCACAACCCACGTGTACTTCTCTACCGAGGACCCGAGACCTACGTAACCTTTTCCATTTACGCACAAGCCTACTCGCCCGAAGCAAGAAAGCAGCTGGAATCGCTCTCGACCAGCAACCTCAGTGACGTGGTCAAGGCGACGAATGTTCAATTGGTCCAGAAGGGATGGATTGCAGGTGTAGTCGGATGGAATGCGGCGGGCGCTCTCGGCGTGGCGACCAAAAAGGGATGGGATGTGACGCCGGCAGGTAGGGCAGCTTGGAAGGATACGCAGGCTGAGGCAAGCGGCCTGTCGGCGAAACAGCAGGAAGACGAGGATTGGGGTGAAAAGCCTCAACGTCGCTCTCGTGCAGGCCAGGGGGAGGAGTACGAGATGCAAACTCTCAGCAAGACCTCTAGTGAGCCTTTGAAGGAGACTCGTCATATCGCACTGAAGCGGAAGGAGAAAATTGACAAGCAGATCCGTGCCCAATCGTCGAGCATCGACACCGTCGATACGACGACCTCGTCTACTCGAGTGCTGGGCACTTACAAATGCCGAATCCCCGTCGAGACGGGCGACGGCTACTTCCGATTCTGGATCACCTTCCCTTCGCCCATAACGCGTACCTCGATCGGTATCGGTAGTCCCACATTCCGACTCTTCTCCTTCAGCCTCACCTCGGCCTCCCCACGCGGAGCAGCTCTCCTACCCATCCCGGTGATTGTTCCCGAACTTGCACTGCGCTCTGTCTCCCTCGCCCTCACCACCCTTGTCTACGGCCTCTTCCCTGTCGCAACCATCGTTGACAAGATACTCCCACGATGGATGTCCAGAAGGTTTGTCAATTGGATCTACACTCGCGTGGGGGCCAAGAACAAGGCGGATCAGCTCAAGCAAAAGTACCAGGTCGACGCCAAGGTGGAACAGGCAAAGGAACAGGTCAAGAAAGTGCCGTTTGCGAGTGCGGGTATTAGGACCGATTGGGACATCGAGAGGGATGCCCAGAGGGGTAGGGGTGGATGGGCGTATCATTGGTGATGGGTGTGAAAGCGTGATCGTAAGAGGAGTGTAGGCTATATCTCGTGATGCGCAGGCTAGTATGATGAAGGGAGAGAAAATTTGTCATGCATCGTATTACTTATGTTACTGCGCAAAGGAAATCGTTTGTGTTCTGGTTGATCCCAGCGTGTGTTGTGCAAGCTAGGACGCGGCGGTGTCAAGGAACTTTCTCGTTCGAGCAATGAGGTCTTTCAGCTCGTTGACTTTGCTGCTCTTCTTCTCGTGGGCAGGCGATTCGTCCATCCGCGACAAGGGCTCAGTTGCTGTACGGACACGCTTGGTCGAGGGCGATACCATCGTTTCTTGTCGATCGGTATCCACTTCTCCGACCACCTCCGTGACGTCTGGTCCGTTCGATTCGGCCCTGTACTCGGTCCAAATACGCCTCGTCTCGCGCGCAATTTCGTCTGCCGCTGCTCCGCACAAGCTCGCAAACACATGTCGAGCTTGATCCCACTCGACGTCGGAATCGGGCGTCAACGCAAGCCACACTTGATGCAGCTTGTCGAGCGAGTGGCGGAAGAGGTGGTCGAGATGCTCGCGATTGACTACTGCCAGCTCCTGCCTGAGATCCGATGTTTGCTGGAGTGAGGACAAGAGACGGGAGCGAAGATGAAGTTTTTGCTCCGCTTCCTCGTCGGGTAGTTGGTCGAGTTGGGACAGCGCCATACCGACTATCTTGCTCGAGGTCTGATCGTGAGTGGAGGAGGCAAGCGGGATCTCAAGTTTGCTTTGTTCGGCTGGGTTCTCGTCTTCCAAGATTGTCTCGGACAAGTTGATGATTGTGCGCAAGATGTGGTTCGCGAGCGCAGTCAAGATCTGCAAGGCCTTGCATGCTACTTGCTCGACCTTGCTAGAACGGTTTGCGGCTTGACCTGATAGCAGCGCTGATGGGAGCCCCGAAAGCAAGTCGAATAGGAGTGCGTTAGTGCGCGCCCACTGATCGTAGAATGGAAGCGCCACATCTTCGAGCGTTGTTCGACGAGTTCCGCCAAGATGCAAAGCCGGGTTTGGCGCCAAGTCAGGCATTATCCGCGGGAGCAAAGTAGCTAGCGTGTTCTCGACAGAGATCGAGGCATCGTCGAGTTCGAGTACTCCGACTCGCTCGAAGGCACGTGAAAGGGTGGGGGAAGGCTTGGTCTGTGAGACAGTTGCGGAACGGGAAGTAAGTGCATGGCTGCGGATCGCCTTGTTTGGATCGAGTCCGAGAGTGCTAAGCAAGGTCTCTTGTGAGCGTGCGACGGCCTGTGAGGACATCGCGTCTAGGTCCAACATCTCTACGTCGTCGTCCGCATGAGCCAAGACGGCGTCTGTGTGAGCTGAGTCAAGATCTACGCATCCCCAGCTAACTAGCAGTAGGCGACAACCGAGCTGGCTGCCGTTGACGAGCTTTGAATTCGCAATCCTGTCGAGCCTATTGCGATCTTCGCCGAGAATCCTCCGCTTTTCCACGGCGGTCTCGCATTGAGCAACAGCGGGATTCGTCTCGAAGATGACCAGGCCTGGCTGAGTATGCTCATCTCGATATGGTAGAACTGCTTCAAGCTCAACTTGACCATCCTTGGACGTCGGAGTGACATCTACCAATTCAAGTTGCGATCCATCGGCCAGATCGATCTCGAGCACGTCGCGTCCGCTTTCGCTGTCCGTGCTTCGGGAGGGAGCGGAGGGCGAAAATCCAAGTTTGACTCGAAGCCAGCTCGAGGCGACATGCTGATCTGGAGCTCCGGAGTACAGGATCACAAGACGGTCAAGGTCCGCCGGTCGGAAGTGCAAGAGAAGCTCCTCGATATGATCCGCGAGCCTTTCGAGGAGAGATCCCTCCGCCCAAAGTTGATGGCGTTGGCGGCGAACTCTCGTCCATCTTTCGGTCAGCGCCGCGTCACCTCGGAGCGTCGTACGCCTCTCGTCGCTTTCGTCCTCCAGCTTACGCTTCAATCGTGGCGCCGGTTTCGAAAGCACGCTCCGTTCGCCCGTCAGGAGCGCTTGACGGATCGAAAATGCGTGTCTAATTGGACTCGTTTCGATCTGATTCGAGTGCACCTTGCTCGTGCTCTTCAGAACAGGTGAACCTATCGCAGATTCATTTCCATCGACCTGAACACGGCCAAGGATATTTCTTCGACGAATCTCGGTACGTATGTCCTCGAGACGCCTCCGTTGCTGTTCGCGATCTCGTCGCTCCTCCAACCTCTCCGTCCAGCGTGACCAGGCACGCATGGCACAGCTTCGCGATCGAAACACCTCGGCAGCTGCGACTCGGCTCACCTCTTCGCCAACTTCAGCTGCGTGTTCGTCTGCTAGACGCTTCCAGAGCTCGTTCGTGATTCGAGACAAAAGATCATTCCTTGATGCAGCTCGACGGCGAGCTTCCTCTTCTTTCACTGCTCGAGCAGCTGTCTTCTCAGCGAAGGGCCGGATGACGTCGTCAGACAATTTCTTGAAAGCACGGTCGACTGCGGAAGTGCGAGCGGCTTCCTTGCGCTTAGCTAGAGCCTTCTTCTCGGCTTCGACTCTGGCTGCTGCGGCTGTTTGTGCAGCTGCCTTTTCCTTTGGATCCGATGCGCGTCGCTTTTGAGTGCTTGCGGCTGGCGTGGAACCGTCCTGCTTGGCATCAGTAGGCTCGGATGATGCCTCGACAGCTTTGTCGGCTGCCGGTTGCTTGGACAGAGAAGAGCCGAAGAACGACGGTACCGCTGGTTTGCCAAAGTCCGTATCGATCTTGGCCGCACTTCCAAAGGAGAATGAAGGTGCAGCAGAGCCAGCAGGTTTCGTTGGCTCGTCGGCAGTGGTTGAGTCTTTGGCAGTCGGCTGTCCGAAAGAGAAGCTCGGCAGCGAAGAAGATTTCGTCTGAGTGTCAGAGGAGTTGCTGGAAGCTGGTGCTTTCTTACCGAAGGGCACAGCATTGGAGGTTTCTTGCGTCGGCTGCGACAAACTTTTTCCGAACCCTCCGAAGCTCGGCAGGGTGGCCGCGCTGCCTCCCTTTTTCAAGGGATTCTCGCCAAAGCCAGAGAAGCCGCCGAAGGAAGTTGTCGGTGCGGCCGCTTTGCTCGAGTCGGAAGCGCCGAGATGTGTTGGTGTGAAGGATTGAGCTGCAGCGGAGAGTTTTGCTCGTGGTGCTCCACCAAAAGCGCTAGGTGACGTCGGGTTGTCTTGCTGTTTCGTTTGTCCGAACGATGGTGAAGGAGTCATGCCGAAAGCTGTTGCAGCCTGCTGTGGTGCCTTGACCCCGAAGGATAGAGCCGCATTGTTTCCAGCAGGTTGTCCGAAAGGTGGCACCGACGGGGTAGCAGCTTTCGAGCCCTGCATACCCGCCTGTGCACTAGGTAAGGCAGCACTAGCGCCGGATGCGCGCCCATCGACCACATCGGCGCTGGTATATGAGCCGCGCTTGGTTTCGACGATGGTCATGCTGAAAGGAGTAACAAGCGGCTTGTCCTCGTTGATCGTTGCGCTTCGATGGATCTTGACTGCCACAGCGACGTCGGATTCGTACTCGAGCTCGAGGCCCAGGTGCGTTGCCATGCTCACAACTTGGTCGGGTGAGTCCATTCCGAGCACGTGCTGAACTCTCTCGATCGGCACTCCCCGATGCTGCGCCATATACGCCTTGGACATGGCCTTGACGGCGCCAACGCGTACGGAACTGAAAGAGTTCTCGGCAAGGCATGCCATGAGGTAGTTGACGTTGGGCTTGCGTAGCTCGGCGAAGAACTTGGAGAAGAAGTTGAGCGTTGCCTCGGTGTTTCTTGGCTGTCCGCGCTTCTCCAGGTTGTTGGACCGCTGAGCGAGCTGACGGAGATTGATCGCTGTCTGCACCAAAGGCGAGCGGAAGATGTCACCGGGTAGCAGTTCGGCTTCTCGTAGCGTCTCGGGATCGCGCAGGTGAAGCAAGAGATTGTAGGCGCGGAACTCGGCCTCGTTCGGGGAAGTCTGTTGAGCCCCGCTACCAGCTTGACTGGCAACGGACTTTCGGCGATTGTCATCGTAGAACTCGATGAGACTGCGCATTGTTTTTCGAAGCTGTTCGAGCTCCTGCTGCTCACTCCAGCCTTCTGCACCAGGACCACCTCGCCAATGGAGACAGAGGATATGGTATCTTGCGATGCGCTCATGGCATTCGATTGCAATCGGACCGCCTTCGCTCTGAACGATGAAGTCTTGACGCACCGCTCGCGTGCGGTTCCAGAGAAACCCTTGGACCTGGGTGAATCTCGGATCGTTCGGGTCGGCAGGCAAGAGGTCGTGGAAGAGGTAGTCGAGCGTGCGTCTCAGCACAGGAGGCGGACGAACGTCTTCCGGCAGTGGCAATTCGCGACCTGCTGCTGGACGTCGATAGATCTTGACGGCGATGCGGGGGTTGACTCGATCAGTGCCAGGATACAATTCAAGGGGATCGAGCTCCTTTTGAAATTCGCGCTCTTCGCGCTCGAATTCGGGACACATATCTTGACATGTGCCGACGAGCTTGACCGCAAATGCGAGATCGGTCGGCTTGTCTGGGTCAGGGAGCACGCCAGATTTGATGTAGGCATTTCGTAGCGCTTCTCTGCCTCCCTTCATCTCAAGGAAGCGGTTGCCGACTTTGGGTGCATCTTCGAATCGCTTCTTGCGCAGCTCGTCTTCATCCTCTGTGCTGCTAGCTGCTGCCGATGCGAAGGGTGTTGCGGCGCCGTTGCCTGGTGTAGAAGCGCCGCTGCGGTCCTTGCGAAGAAAATTGGAGAAGGAACTGCTCGGCGCGGCGGAGGATGCCGGAGCGGCATTGGTCTTCGGTGGAGCTGGCATGGCAGCCGGCGCGCTGGGAGCAGCACTAATTTGTGGTTGGGCTTGTGGCTTTGAGAATGAAGGACCTCCATACGCGGAGCTGCTTTGACCTGATCCGAATGCGGAGGAGGAAGCAGATTGACCAGCGGCTGTTCCAAAAGCCGAGGGTTGCGATGTAGACCCGAAAGCTGAAGCAGTGTTGGAACCGGGGCCGCCTCCAAAAGCTGAGCTTGGCCCAGTAACGGTATTCGTTGCTGGTGTAGACCCGAAAGCGGATGTGTTCGGTCCAAAGCTGTTCGGCGTCTGTGTCGATGAGAACGAGGAGCTTGGTTGGCCAAAAGACGATGCAACAGCAGGTTTCGCGGCATCCCGAGACGTGAGATGCGATCCAAAGGCCGATGTTGAAGGCTGAATCTGAGCAAGGTTCTCATCAGAACCAGGGGGTGTTGCTTGCTGTGGCTGGACGTTGAAAGTAGTCGACTTGTTGGCGAAAGGTCTCGGTCTTGGTCGGGGTGCATGTTGGTTGCTGGGTCCTGCTTCCATACCCGTCTCATTTCCATTGGTCTGCTGGCCCGAATTTGTGTGCGATGAAAAGGGTTTGATAGGACGGATAGTACCTCCGCCTCTTCCGCCTCTGAACGAGCCTGCGTTTGGAGGTCTACCCTCTTGTATCGTACCTGTCATACCCGAGCCGGTCGGTCGCGAAGAGAACGGTCTCGGTCTACTGCCAAACGTTGATGATTGTGATTGCGGCTGAGACTGAATTTGTTGATCTCCCGAGAATGATCGCGCAGCGTTAAAGTCAAATGGTTGTGGTCGAGCCTGCTGTCCGCCGTTGAATGGACGAGGTGTGCCAAAGCTGGATTGCTGGAACGATGGCCGATTCCCGGAGTTCATAGGACGCGAAGCGCTGAAGTTCGTGGGCTGTTGCGCTTGTGGCTGATTGTTGCTGAAGTTGGACGAGAAGGCTGAGGCTGGGCCATTTTGGGATGGTGGCCGAAAGGTGTTTGGTGGAGCACTGCTGGTCGATACAGAAGGTGCCTGTTGTGGTCGTCCGAACGCACCGAAAGTGTTTGAGCTCGGCCCCGCGCTCGATCCAAGTCCTCCTGGACCTCCGCTGGGCTGCATGCTCGGACTGTGGAAGCTTGTGACGAGGCACGAAGCGTGGAGCGACGAAATGCTGCAATGCCAAATGTGTGGGGCTCTTATCGCATCTCTGCTTTGTAGATGGTATGAGCGTTCGACCGGTTTGCAGCGTGTGCCCCGAGCAAAGTCTACGAGTACCGGTGTAGGATGCGAGCGTTGGCAGGTGTACTGGCAAGAGTCATTGAGCGAAGTCCGCGCTCCACGCGACCGGATCAGTGCTCCTCAGTCAAACACCTATCCCGAATCCCGGAAATTTTCCCAGCTGTCAAAAGTTGTGAACAACGCAAGTGCCTACTGCTCTTTTTGGTGCTCATCGTTGGTCTACTTCGGGCCAGTCCGCAGCCGGATTGCGAACATGCTCGGGACCCATGAGAGGGCAAAAGACATTCACCATTGACAAGCGAAGGCTCGACGCTGCGCATTTGGGATGTCGAGCTTATGTCTGGCCGTATAGCTTCGCGAATCACTTTGGCTCAAGCGGAAACACGGCGCTCGGCCCTGCTGCTCGAAACCTTGCGGTAGAACCCTGTCGGACCGCGGAAACGTGCGAATGATTATGAGCACTAGGCTCAAGGCTCATCGAGCTTGGAAGCAAAGTCAGAACATCAGCACAGCCGTGGAGTTGCAGTTCAAATTGTGACTACTTAGATACCCTTTCTCCTGTTTACGGGAGAACAGTCTATTCATACATGACAACGATGACCAACCGTAAACAAAAATAAAGCGAGACGATGACGATGACGAGAGAAGCAAAGTGCAGGAGCGCAGTCGTCCGCTTAGTAGCGGTACTTGAAGTAAGGAGACTCGTCACCCATGTCGGCGATCTCCTGGGTAGAGTAGCGAGCGGCCTCGCCCGAGTCGATCTTCTTCTGCTTGCGCACGTTGGCTAGCTTCAGCAGGCCAGCGAACGAGAGAGCCGAGCAGAAGGCGACAGCGTTCATGCCAATGTTGATGTAGTGAGCCTGGTGGAAGTAAGGAGCCTGCTTCTTGGGGAAGATGTTGCTCGAGATGGTACCGGCAAGACCACCGAAACCAACGATGATGGCAATGCAGACCGATCGCTTGGTCTTACCACCCACCGTCTGAGTAAGCGATGCAACAACACCTGGGAAGGCAGCGTATGAGCCGGCAGCCGAGATGAACTGGGCACCGTAGGCGACCCTGGGATTCGACCTGCCGTAGGCGAGCGAAAGACCCCAGCCAATGCCAGAGATGAGAGTGCCCAGGCAAATGAAGGGGAATCGGATACCAGTGCGGTCGGCAAAGTAAGCGAAGACAACGACGGTGGCGGCTGCAACGGTGTACACAGGAACAGTGTAGAGGTTGGCGCTAACGGCGTCGTACTTGAGCGAGGTCTTGAGGATAGTAGGGAGGGTAAGTGCGGTCGAGTACAGGGGAGTGATGGTGGTAACGTAGCAGATAAGCGTGAAAAGAGTCTTCCAGTCCTTGAGACCAGCCCAGACAAACTTCCAAGCAAACTCGTCGTTCATGGGGATGTCGTTGCCGTCAAAGTGGACTCGGTCGCTCATGTAAACCTTCTCGCTCTCGGTAAGGAAGGGAGCCTTCTCGAGGCCGTCGAAGAGAACAAAGTAAGCGATGATGCCGACGAGGATGGTCAGCGCACCTTCCACGTAGAAGATCATCTGCCACCCCTCGGTCGAACCGATCTTGGCCTTGGCGAGACCGAAGGCCAGGAGACCACCGAAAGCACCGGCGATGGTGGCAGCCGAGAAGAAGAGACCGACACGGAGCTGGATCGACTTGCGGGGGTACAGGACAGTCAGATAGTAGGTGATACCAGGGAAGAGACCGGCCTCAGCAGCGCCGAGGAGGATACGCCAGGACAGAAGAGCTTCAAAGTTGTTGGAGGTACCAGTAAGGAGCATGACCAGACCCCAGGTGACCACGATGATCGGGATCCACTTCTTGGCGCCCATCTTCTTGAGGATGAGGTTCGATGGCACCTCGAGCAAGCAGTACAGGCCGAAGAAGACGGAGAGCGCGGCAGCGTACTCCTCGCCGGTGAGGCTTAACGCCTTCTCCATACCAAGAATCCTGGCATTGCCGATGGCGGTCCTGTCCAAGAAAGAAAAGAGGTAGAGAACCGAGCAGATGGGGAGGACGTGCCAGTCGAGCTTGCGGATGAGACGTGCGGTCTCCTTGGGGTCTTCGACGGTGCTGGCAACGGCGTCAGCGTGCGTGGTGCCGGCGGTGAGGACCGGAGCCATAGCAACGCCATCCTCAAGGCGTGCGTCATCCTTCTTCTCAATCGAAGCCGAGTCAGGAGTGCGGTACGACATGGTTGCGCTGGGCTCTGACGGTGATGTGGGATTGGGAACACGAGGGGTTTTTGGCAAGCGCGGGAGTTCTGGCGCGAGGTAATAAAACTCCACCGGAATCGTCTAGGGTAAAGATTGAATGGTGCTAGGCACAGGAAAGGGGATCTGAAGGTAGGAAGGAGATGAGACAAGGGAGGTCAGACGAAAGGAAGGTGGGGGACGTTAGGATGAATGGATGGAGGCCTTTATACCTTCCAGCTTAGTGGATCCAAAACGTGCAACGATTTTGCGGGGGTACCACGAGGCGATGACTGCCAGAGACAAGACAGGAACGACAATTGCGGGGCAAAGACCACCAGACTTGCGTTGCAGTAAAGTCAAAGCGCGCGAACGCATGAGGGTGCGAAGAGGGCGAATGGCACTACTTCAGTGTATGGGCATGTAGATGGGGGGGAGCATTGCGCAGGGTCAACTTGCAAAGCTGCAAGACGTGCATGCTTTGGGTTGAATCCGGGGTCGACCAATAAGGTAAAGGCTATCAGAGTAGAGGAGCATCAGCTCAGAACAGCTCAGCTCAACACAAGCAGAAGCATAGTCTCAGACTTTCGACGACGAAGGCGCAAAGGCTTAGGATGAGTCGGACACCGAGCGCTGGGTCGAATCGATCGTTGTCATGGACGGCGGTCGCCCAACACGCGTCAAACTTTGGAGAAAGCTCGAAACTTGGAAGCGGGCGGCGGATTTCGAATCCTGCATTCTAGGTGCGGCCATAGCATCCATCTCGCTGCTGGAGGACCGGCTTTTAGAAGCAAGGCGAATCCAACGGAAAAGGGGCTGAGACCGACTGGTTGGGTAGCTTAGGGCAGGACGGCGATCCAGGAACGCTGGAAACTGATACGTTCGCCGGTGCTCGACACTTGGCAAAGCCACGAGGCAGAAGAAGGTGAGTGGCTCGAGGCCAGTGTCGTAAGGACTCAGGGTGGACGCATCAAATCTTGATGCAGAAACCAAGGCTTGGCGTTTCGTAGCGAGGGGGATAAGGACACAGCCATAATGAGTTGGGGAAAAAAATCCCTCAGGACAACCCCGCATTGCTGCAAGACTGCATTTCTGACCCGCAGTGCACTTGACACACAGACAATCGTGATGGAGTGGAGCGACTTGGTCAGTAAGCTTCAGAGCGGGGCTGGAAACGAATCACCGTTTTTCCCGGTAGCGAAGACGAGCGCGAAACAGATCCCCCTTTCTCAATGGGGTCACAGATTGCGGGGTAGCAGAGGTCAGAACGAGGGTTTGGAGACCACGGTTCCAATCTGGCGTTGGCAGACATTCATACGTCCAGGAGAGACGTGGATTCAACAAAATTTCAACACCGACATCCAAACCCAGCAACCCCGAGCACCGCAGTGCCGCCTCCCCGCCCGCCGCAGCTCTTTTCTCCGCTGTCCCTCTCGTTCTGCTGCCTATGCGTCTCTTCCCTGCGGTTTCAATGTAGCCTCAGTGGGAAAGAATCAATCGCCGTGTCGTTATTTCGAGACGATCTATGGTCATGCGAAGATCTAGACCATCCTTTGTCCTGGTCCGGAAAGTCGAGCGACGGAAATCCCAGGCCAGCATGAAGGCCTGAAAACCTCTTACCTGATGGTTCTCAATGTCACGACATGAACGAGTTGTATTGATGCTTTCTGCGTCCTGCTTCAGTGATTGATGCCGTGTCATCGAGATAGTGGACTTGGCAGATAAACAGAGTGGAGGCCAAGACAGCCACCGTCAACGCCTGGATGACGGTCCACGAAGGAATGGTTTTGCCGGATAACGACCTCTGCCTGACCCCTCTAGTGCTGCTGAGCAATAATGATTCAAGCGGTTCCTTGATGGCGTCAGAAAGTTGACTGTCTCACACCAGCAGCACAGAAAGGGGAGGATGCATGAAGAGTGCACCTGCCAAGAAGAGGACCACGCAGCCTGCAACCAACAAGCCCATAACGGAAACATCCGTTCAAGGCCAATGACAGAGCTTGGCGGTCTTCCGTTCGTGGCTTGCGATCTAGCTCAGAGATCTTTGCCACGTTTCGATCTGCGTTCGTTTCTCGATGAGATCTTCAGCTTCGCTTGCCTATAGCAAGACCGCTTCGACCCCTTGCGCTGGCTGCGGACGCCGAAGATTCAGCAGCAGCCAAACCGATTCAGGAAAGCCACGTTGCAGCTTGCCCGACTGTGGGGAAATCACGGCCAAATTCGACATCAACTTACAGTATTCGTCCTCTGCAACACAGAGGCCATTCGAATGTAGCAGACGCGTTAAACGCGGGGAAAGGCAACTTCAAGGTCGAGACCGTTGGATGTCCAGGCATGTGAGCAGTGTGTCGTTCTTCTAGACCAAAAAGCTGTCGAAAAGTGCCCGTGACGAAGGTGAGTCGGTCGCAATTCGTTTCGTATGCAAATTGTACATGTCAGAGTGCTTGGCATTTCACTTCCCTTGCTCCAGATGAACGATTCTCGAGAGAGATAGAGGCTCCTTTCCTTCTTTGAGCTCAGTTCGTCCATCATGCTTACCTGTGACGATTGCAGAATGCTCAATTCTAAGTCCGGGCCACATCGTCAGGCCACGCAATGCTATTCGTTACCCCTGTGCTTCAATTCGCTATGTTTCCTTGGCATTCTCAACAAAATCAAGAAGCCGGGTCTCACTCTGCACTCCACGTACGCTGAACAAAGGCGATCGAATTTGGCGCACGGCGTAATTATGGTGACGCGGCTGCCCAGGTAGCTGTCAGCATCGGCGAATGCGGTGTCCCCGTCATCTCGTCGGTCACATTGTGTGAAATGCCGTCGCGAAGTACGGTAGCTGCGGACGACGTCGATCCATTGCCTTGGTCACACGACTCCGCTGCGGCATCCCAGAGCTCGTGGTGATCGTTTGCAAACAGTTCGCGAAGGAAAGGTACCAAAGATCTTGAATCGAGCCGCACGTCTCCGTCGCTCGGCAAGATCCGCAGATAGGCGGACGTCCAGACTGCGTCTTGAGACCATTCGAAGGTCATCCGGCTTCGCGCATCTGGTGTCGTTCGGTCGCCGAAGTTGCGGACTTGGTTTCAGAATCATGCAACTCGCTCCTGCAGCTTGCACGATGAAAAATGCGGGGCCCCGTCCCCGCCGCCAGATGTTCGTCATCCTCCGCCATGCTCAGTAGGACGAGGGAAGCTAGCAGGATGCTATATAGCGCTGCCCCGCAATGTCGTTGTTAGGAATTCAGTGCCTCATGACGACCTATGCTGCTGATTTTCGCGAAAGACTGGAAGGTGGATTTTGAGAAGAGCGGACTTCGTCTGCCGGTCGCAGGCTTTCCCAGACGGCGCAACGATAGCTCTTTGCGCTCCTTCTAGGTGCGTCAGCAACAGAGAATCGTCTCGCCGGTATTCGAATCCAGATGTAGCACGCGAGAAAGACGTAAGGGATGACTAACGAGCGGGCAACATTGCAAAGACAAACGGTACAAGTACAAGAAAGCTGTACTGGGAGGGTAAAAGGATTGCCTAACAGCAGCCTTCCAGGATTGGAGGGGAAACGCTTCCAGATTGGACAGCCTCCTCATCAAGCAATGACAGGGTAGAGATTGTCATCTTCCGATTCAGGATCGGGTAGCGCTACGAGCTTGCGCAAACGAGCGTGCGACTCTCTGCGCAGATTCTCCTGAAAGTGGGTCGAGATCATTGGATTGGCAGCGTCTTGCAGCGGCAGTGCGTAGTCGCATTTCTCCGCACTTGTTTCAGCAACTGTGGCGACCTGGCCTGATGTCGCAGTCGCTCGACCGCCGCCGTTCTCTCGCACTACTGCAGAAACAATATCTCGACGGATGGTGCGGAGGTGTCGGCGGGCATCTTTGATGGTAACCTGCAACTTTGCTGTCTCAGCCATCAGCTTCTTCTGGCGCTCCAGACTAGCTGCGATCTCGCGCTTGAGGTACGAGTCGAGAGCTTTTGCTTGAGCATAGGACGTCTCGAGCGACTTGTGGAGGCCGCGTTCATCCACCGCCTTGGGATTCTTGCTACCTGGCATAAGATGAAGCTCGATCAGACGGAATTCAGGTGGACGTTGTACAAGCATCTGACTTCCACGTGCTTTGGCAATCGTGGTGAAGAACTTGCCCGAGCTCGTCTTGGCCTTGAGCACCAAAGGTTGAGTGCCGCTGACGGTAGACTTGGTAGTGGTGTTGGACGTGAGATTTCTGTTGTACTTCTGGTTGCTCGCTACACCTGCGTTGATGCAGAATTGGAGAGCGCTTTGAATGTCCTTGATGATGGATGCGAGAATGGGGACCGCATCCTTGAGCTGTTGTCGTGCTCGTTTCTCGCGATTCGTCTCTGCTGCCATGAACATTTGGACTTGGAGCCATACTTTGACCTCCCATTCTGCAAAGTCGTCGTGAACAAACTCGGGAGTAGCACCATCGAAGAGCGTAGCATCAATTTTGTCAAGCTCATTGGACACAAGATCGTATTCGAGCAGATCGCGCTCATGTTCGAGCTTGCGCTGTTGCTTGGATGCCAGGACGGAGCGATTGCGTGCAAGCTCAGCCTCGTGCGCAGCTTGCTGTATCGCTGCGTTCTCGGCTTCGCCATGAGCCTGAACGAGGAGTCGAGAGCGTCTACCGCTCTTGTTCATGAGCCGTTTCGCCATAGAGTTGCTCATGTTGGCATGCACATCTCGTGTCTCTTGAGAGATGCTCTGCAATGTCTTGAGTCGGGCCTCTTGGCTCTTGACTTTGCCGGTGACGGCAAAGATCTCGTGCTGGACCGCATCGAGCTTGGCTGCAACGTCACCAAGCTGCTCGAGGATATTGGTGAGCTGTGTATGCCTTTCGTAGAAGTCGGTTATGCGCTGGCGTAGTGGTGGTAGATATGCTGGAACTGAACGATAGGAAGCTGCTGTGCTAGTGTTGGCGAGAGCAAGCGTTGCTGCAGCTGTCGCAATTGCAGCAGAGCCTGCGATCGCAAACGGAGGCGGGAGTGACTCATTGTCTGCCGGCCTGTCTCCCCGCATAAGATCATCTACATCGTCGAACATGGCGTTGACGGTTCCGCTGTACAGCCTCGGGATGCCTGGCCGTTGCGCCATGATCATCTTGTTGCTGCGAGCCGGAGCTCTGCAGGTGAATGCCCCAGTTGCCTTGCCGCGAATGGATTCGAGCTAAGGCTCTTGTCGTTCGTTGTTGAACAGACAGGCTGTGGGCTCTGACATCGTTGTTGTCCTGAAGAGTGGGGCGAACGTTTCGATAGCAGCGAATAACAACGGCAAACCAAGGGTCTGTGTAACCCGGTAAGGGTCTTCCGAGAGGATCGCACAAGCGGCCTTGTTTGCTGACGCGCGCATATTTTGGCAGGATGTTTGGTGCTTCCGGGAAGCGAGGTAGCATCATCTTGCAGCCGGGCGCCTGAATATTAACAACATCCCAGATTAATATGGAAAGGTGATCCGAATCGGCGATCTGGACCATGCTTTGTATCGCACGATAATCTTGGAGCTGAACCCTGGAGCTTCCACGTCGATCCATCGAAAAACCAAGGCGCAGCAGTCCCGACGGGCTGGTCCCCTGACCGAATAGGGCAGTATAGCACAGCACGGCACAGCCAGCGCCATAAAAATAAGATCGCAGCGGCTGAGCGGCAAAGCGTGTGAGTCCAATCAGAAAGCGGAAACTGCCACGTCGACAGCTCTGTGATATCAGCCCCGCGCTCGACTCTGCATCGCAACTTGACATCTCACATCCACCACCACCTCCTCCTCCTCCTCCTCCTCCTTCTCCTGCTCCCGCTCTTCTCACCTTCCAATCTTTGCCACGTATCCTCGACCTTCTGCTTCAACGCATATGGTACTCCTTTATGTCCACGTCATCCACACACCCCTGACCATCGCACCGCACCTACTCTGCATCTCTCGCGTGATCCATTCCTCGTCATCTCCTCCTCTTCACTGAGTGCTGGAGATCCTCGCTGCTTCCGTCTGTTTCTGTTCCCTGTCTTCCAACTCATCAACGTCTCGCACCATCGCCATCGTGACCAAACCCACACCGCGACATCATCATTGTCATTGTCTACCATGTCTGTCATCGCCACCCCGTCCACGGCGTCGTCGCCATCCGCGATCGCATCTTCGTCACGCCTTCCAGAAACTCCTACCAAGCAAGAGATTTCTGACGTCGCCTTCACCGACTCGACTTCGAGCAGCAAAAAGAGGAAGATCACTGCCGACGAGGATCACGAAGACGACGAGGACGACGACAACGACGACACCTCGTCCTCCTCAGCCTCGCCCTCCAAGTCTTTCAATAACACGAGCGGGCGTAGAAAAGCCAGCGACGAAGAGCGCAAGGCTCGCCTTGAAGCTCGTCAAGCGCGAAACCGTCTCTCGGCACAGTACTCGCGAGAACGTAAAAAGGCATACGTAGAGACGCTCGAGGGCTCGGTCAATACGCTCAAGGCCGAAAACACTCTGCTTCGCCAACAGCGTGAACGAGAACAGGCCCTTCACCAGGCTTTGGAAGCCAAGCTCAAAGACGCTCAACTCCGCGTCAACACGCTCGAAACCATCCTCCGCACTGTCGCTCCTTCCCTTGTCCCGCTTCTTGGTCCGTCATCGTCGTCGTCCTTGTCCCTCTCCACCACTTCATCCTCTACCTCTTCTCCATCGGCTCTCGCCGCTTCCTCTACTTCCACATTTGCTCCGCAGTTTGATGCGGGCCTGTCTGCCAACTTCGCGTCTGCACTTTTGCAGAGCAACGGTTTGGCTAGCAATGAGGTCACCTTGCCCCTGCCGATCGCAGCGCCGGCATCGACCGCTTCCTCTTCCCTTTCCTCTGGCGCTTTGGCCCAGCAAACCTCAAATGAAGGCGTTCGCCTCCCTGCAGCGGAGGCGACCTGCTCTGATGCACCATCTCCTCGTCGAGATGCCGAGCTCGAGCAGTCCCGGCAGCGGATGCCTCCACACAGTTTGAGCGTGTCGCTGGCAAACAAAGTGCCGTCGAAAAGGTCGGAAGCAATGTCGATGTCAACGGCAGCAGCATCGTCAACCAAGGCTACCCCTTTGCCAGCCAGATCAGCGTTCCTGCAACCGAGCAGCCGTCGTCGATCGCCGCCAGCGCCCAAGTCTCTCAGCCTCAGCACTTCGTCGAAGCAAAGGCAGCCGGTGTCGCCCGTGAAGCTGAGGCTCTCCTCTCCAACTTCATCGACCTCGATGCCAAGCTTGCCCACGGTGACGCGACGACTGCGGCTCAAGATCAAGGTACCTCGACGCCTGCCGCCCCGTCTCAATCTGTATCTGTGGGCGAGGACCATGCAGCAGCAGCGACAGCAGACGCTTTGCGATCAGCAGACGCCTCTGCAGCTGGTCTCGCAAGCCTGAGCGCCGCTTCAGCGGGCCCGGGTGAGGGTGCGAGCAACAGCAGCAGCAGCAGTAACGAGAATGGCGAGTTCACCATCTTCAACACCATCAGCTTGTCCCACGCCGACAACGTCAACAAGGTACAAGACCTTCAGCAGCGGTTCCAGCTCCTCACCTCTCCTCTTTTGCCTACCGAGAGGAACATGTGGGAGCTTGCCACCGATGCGATGCTTCAAGACATCTACAATGACGACATTGTCGCTGCTGGCAACACGGACAGTGGCGACGGGTCGTCATCCGAACTCAATGTCAGCGCCGGCTCGTCGCCTTTCGACCTGGTTGACTTGGACATTGAGATCGAAGAGCCGTTACAGCTCAATATTGGTCTTGATGACGAGCACGCCAGCAACAGCGGCTTCCTGCCCACTGGTCACGAGAAGGCAGACGTTGCCAGCATGGACTGGTCCGGTCTGATGGCTTCGCTCGTCGCTTAGTGCTCCAATGTTGATGCGTCGATCTGGTATCGGGTACTTGCGTGTCGGCTCAAATGTGTGTGATCTCGTCTGTAGAATAGTTTTCTCGTGGCTCGTTGTATATCTCTCTCGCTGGTTTGCTCTGAAATCTAATAGCTCCGCTGCTGCGTTAACACCCTCTCTCATTTTCATCGTGTTCGCTGTGTGCTGCTCTTGTCACATGTGTCGAGTCTTTCCACGCAAAGACACAGCCGTGAGTGTATAATCAATCCCACGACTCGTAAAGCATATCACACGGTTGACACCGAGTGGACAAATGCTGGCTAAACTAGAAATACAGTGGATGGTTGGTGTTTGAAGGAAAGTGTGCGAAGATGCTAAGGTAAGGGAATGTGCAAGAGAGTGTCGAGCTCGACGAGCTGGAGTAAGGATTGTGAGAGATATGCAATGCCTGCAGTGAGTGTGTGTGCGAATTTGTGAGTCACTGCGCGAGAAACGTGCAACGCAGCTATCCATTTAAAGCGACACTTGCTTGTGTCCAACTTCGAACCCAGACCAATACCACGAGTCCATCAACCTCCATACATCGGAATACGTCTCGTCGACGGCTACAAAGGACGAGTTGGTCGCGGCGCTGCTGTCGCTGCTGCCGCTGCTGCTGCGGTTGTTTGCGGTGCCGATTGCTGGACGGACGCTGCTGCCTGGAAGACGGTGGGTGGGCGGAACAGAGGTATCGATCTCGTCGCCGAGCGATCGGATCGATGCGAGCAGTGCTGCTGCTTGCTGCTTGAGCTCGGAGATGGCCTCTGATTGGTCTGCGCCGCTTTCAATGTCGAGGCCAACAGCCTGCCTGGTCTCAGCATCTCGCGTGAGCTGGCTAGGCTTTCGCTCGACAGACGTGGAGCGAAGGGTTGATGCCATGGTGCCCGGTGGAAGTGGAAAAGCTGTATCTTGGTTGACCCTCATCGATGCAGTTGCCAGTGTGGACGGTGCTGACGGTGTTAGAGTCGACGTGGAAGACGACGAAGAAGGACGCGATGTAGACAAGATCAGAGGCTGAAGCGTGCGAGCAGGCGGCACATCGGCCCTTTGCTCGGTGCGAGCTTCCGTTGCCGCACTCGCCTTGAAAATTGGGGAGGGTGGGGTAATGAAGCTCGCCTCGCCCTGCCGAATGAAGGAGCTTGCAAAATTGTCCATCTCATTCGGGTCCCGCATCGATGCAGCTGAGCTTGCTCGCAAATCACTGTCGTCTTCATCGCCGGCAAATTGTAGCGAAAAGGGGTGGCCACTGAGCGAGTCCAACGAGTAGGTCGAGTCGATAGAGTCGCGTGACGCAGCCGAAAGTGATGATGAAAGTAGGGGTGAGGAAGGGATATTTGCGGAAACAGAAGCTCGTGGCGTGTCAGGGACCTGAACCTGAGCCTGCTGAATCATTGCAGAAATTGGAGCATTTGCGCCGGAGGGCAGAGGCAAGCTTCGCTTGCGAGAAGGCGAAGGAATGATGTCAAAAGCGGGCTCATCGTCATCGTACTGGCTGTCGAGGCTGCCATGGCTGCGAACAGGACCACGAGACTCGTCACCAGATGGCCATCGCTTCTGTTCTTGGACAGGCGTGCGCGGGGGAAAGACAAAGTGGGGTTGCTGCAAGATAGGATTGTTTGTGTCTGGCTGCGAAGCACGTGTTCCCGAAGACTCGGACGTGGCGACGACAGGCGCTGACGAAGGACCCTTGAACGGCTGTTTGAGGATCTTGAGCCTTGCGGGCACTGCCGCACGGGGATTCGAGAAGCGGCTGCTCGACGAATCGTACGAAGCGGAAGAGAGCGAGCCGTCGGAGCGAGAGATGGGCAGCCCCGGTGACGCTTGACTTGATGTGCGCGCAGGGATTTTGGCTTGCGTGATCTGCTCGTCAACGCGTCCAAGCTGACTGGCAAGACTCTTTGGAGGAGCACGCATGGTAGCGGATCTACCTGCTTCCTCGAATGCGCTGGCGATGGCACGGACTGACTGACGCCGCGACTGTTTCGAAGCTCGGCTTGGAGCGGTATCGGTACCCATCATGACCCGCTGAATCGCCATCGACGAGCCCAAGACAGAAGAGATGGATTCGGAACGAGAGGCGTTCGAGCCCGGTCGGCCGGCGCGGCGCGAGAGGGTGGAGCTGCCGGTGCGAGACCCGACATCACTGTAGGCAGATGTGGAACCGATGCTGGAAGGCGAGCTGAAGGAGAGGTCGAAGGAGGATTCCGAGTCAGACTCGTAGAGAAGACGATGCTGTAGTTTGGTAAGTCCCTGAGGATGCTGCGGTGCAGCCTGCTTGATCATGTTGGACTCTGTTATGGGTAAAGTATAAGAGAACGGCGATATGAGGGAGGGTCCGAAAGACGAATTATCGATGGTTGCGTCGCGGTCGATGGTGCCGGCGTAGTCGCGATGCATCATCCTCTTGATGTCGGCGAATTGGTGGATCAAGCCGGAGCTCAAAGGAGAATGCGCTGGATTGACAAGACTGACGTGCTGAAGACCAAAGAGGCGCTAGGGAATCCTGATCTGCGCGATGAAATGAATCAGAAGGCGTAGAGATAGCTCGAAAATGGCTTGGGTGCTAGAGATGATTCAGAGGAGGAGCAGCAACAGAGCAAGGATGGTGGTATCTTTCGAAGAGGAGGAGAGCGTGGACAGAGCCGCGTCCCTGGCTGATTGAGACGATGGTGGTGGAGTGGCGTAGGATAGGTGGCTTCAGAGCCGGCTGAAGCGAGATCGAGAATGCTTGCGAGAGGAGCTGGTTCCTATCTGACCTGAGAAGGATTGCGGGTGGGACCGATATCGTTCAGCAGCGCAGCTGTGAACGGCCAATGTAGAGGAACCGATGATGCGATGAGGCTACGAAGGACGGGCCAAAAGATACGACGTCTTGCGCCGTAGTCTTGTAATCTTTTCCCGCAGCTCACAGCTGGACAGAGGTGCGTGGTGTGTGTTGGCAGGGAAGGTCGAAGGTGGAAAGCGAACAACAAACGACGACGGTTGTCAGGAAGAGCGATCGCAGAACACAGCATTCCTAGAGGTTGCTGGCTGGCTGTCAGGCTGACTCGCAGGCTGGCGGTCGCTCTAGAAATGCGCGACAACGCCATCTGAAGTGCCAAATTTTGGCGGGCCATAGCCGAGAGAGGCTGCAGAGCTTCGCTTCTGCTTCTGGTTGCTGCAAGTCCAACACCGGCTGTTCCGACAGGCGTTGGAAGTCAAGCGGCGGCTCGAGGACAGATTTGCTGCGCGGACAGCGCGTGCCTCTCTTCCTCTGAGGTGTCACACACGCAACGTGACGGATTATGCCCCATCCCGACAATTGAGGCTCCGCTGCGCAAGTCCCTGATTGTCTGTCGGATCCTTTGACATTTTCCATAATGGATCCCTACGCGACGCTTCATGCACGCTCAAACCATCTCCGTGCTCATTGTTCGTCACCCTTTCGATTCGACGACATCGTCGGTAGACGTCGCGGCATGGGTCGCCTCGTCATCGCAAACGTGGACTCGATGTCGTTTCTTTCACGTGCGTGGTTATGTGCTTGATAGGCTTGACGCTTGCGCCTCTTCGTATTGACGCCATTGTAGCCCTGATTTGATCGGAATGCGATGCGATGCGATGCCATGCGGAATTCTGCGCTGTGCTGTAGTGTGCAGCACCTACAAAGTAGTCCGATGTGGGAATTTTGCAACGTCAAATTACAGGTGAGAGGGCACGCGGGCGGAGGCGGCCGCGGTTGAAGGGGAGCTGAAGGAAGGCCACCAACTGACCGACAGACTCACGGAAAGCAAGGATCTCTCGCTTTTGAGCTCGCATCGATTCGAAGTGGTGCAGACACACAAGCACACACGCACCCACAGCTACTTGGTTACGGCTGTCACACTTCCAACCGAATGGCAAGGGGCAAAAACGCACCACAATCCTGCCAATGAGGCGTCAGACGTGTTGGCTGGATGCAGCCAGAACGCGAGGAGCAGTGACGGGTGATGGCAAGGGGTCAAAGAATCAGGGTCCACTCTGCAGAGCCACAGGACTGAACCCATGCCACGCCCTCCCCTCCGGCTGCCAGAGCTTGGTGCGCACACAACAGCACGACCTCATCGCATTGTCGCTCATACTTTGCAAGACGAACAGTGGAGGAACACATTGCACTGTGGGTTCGACATTGCTTGAGCAAAGGGTCAAGGGGTTTCGGTACTAGGCGCTGTCTCCCTAGTTCATTGACAAAGTCACTACTGTCAGGCCCCTGATGGCTGCACGCTACCCGAGCCTCGCTTCAGCAACTGTTCCGAGAGGAGTTCGACCCTTGTCAATTTGCATTCGGCTGTCGAGCGGGTAGTCAAAAGCCGTTCACTGGATCGCCACGCCGGGACCGCCGCCTTGGGTTGTCTGCAGCGAGACGATCGTTCTGGGTTGCTTGGGGCCCTGCGAACAACACCTTCCTGTGATGACGCCAGGGCAGCCCAAGCGCAGAAGACGAAATTGAGCGGTTGAGATGAGGTGGGCGACCAGCAGCCCACGTAAGAAAGACCTTCCACGTTAACGAGAGAATCTGGGCAAGAGAGATCGAACAACGCTCCGATGCATAAAGGACGGATCCTCGTCGCGGGAAGCTGCAGCTCTATGGTGAGTGGGGCTTCCGGCTATAGAAGTCACACATTAGTTGCTCACAGCCATGTCCTGTACAGTAGATGCTTCTCGTACAGGGATCATACTAGGGCATGATACGTCTCGCTACTACTGCATCTTTGCAACAGAGTGAGCATCCTCTTCTACGGCAAGTTCGAACGACTGACTGCTCGCAAGCAGTGAGGAGAATAAGAGTCATGCTGAGCCTGGACAGGTGCTCTAATTACGCCAACAGGATTTAACAATCGGCGGCATGCTAACGAGGCGCGCTCTGATGTTACATTCAAAAAGATTAGAATTCGGCCGAACTATCACGTGCTTGCGGATGACGGTGAAAATAGTGAATTTGCATCTGAAATCTAAGCTTGCTAACTGGAACTTGAACGAAAATTGAGCTGCAAGAGACAAGGCGGGAAAGCAGTCCTCCAACGACATGAAGGTCTGTAGTGAGATCAGTGAAGAGAGAGTACCTCGAGAGCCAGCTGAAAGGCCAGCTGGAAGGAAGGATGGAAGGCAGTGAGCGATTGCCGCTCCTGCAGTCTTTAGGAAAGCAGACACAGGCGACGAAGAACGGTCCACGAGTTGAGCAAGTTGGTGATTCAACGAATTCGGTTCGCGGTTGGGAATTCGCTGTGACCAGCAGGACTGACACGGCTGCGTGCGCCAAGTCGAGTGAGTTCGTCGAGATCTACACCTCCTCCTTCTTTCCTTTCCCTAGGTCCCTTCTCATATCCTCAAGACACACAATTAAGGTAAGCTTTGCCAAATCGCATGCGTGGCAGACACGACATCACCACCGACGACGACGAAGACAGGATTCGACCATGGCAGCAGCAGCACAGACAGGTTCGGGACAACACGAAGTATGGAAGCGTGACATTGCGACGCATCTGGCGGAAGCATCGACAATATCATGACGTACCGCAGACATCAGCATGCTTTCCCAGATCGCAGGTATCGCCACCTAGCAGACAGCAGCCGCTCATCGCACGTATCCGCCTCAGCAGGCACATTTCAATCCGACAACGACAGCTTCACAGCCTGCAGAGGTACACATCAGCTATTTCTGCACTTCTAACTATACGAAGCGTACAGGACGCCTTCTACATGGATTCTGGAAGTGTTCAACACGATCTGTAGAAAGGGCGATCGTCAGCTTTACCGATGGGAAGTAGATAGGTGGATCAGGACCTCTTCGTATTCTGCTAGGGTACAGAGAAGGATGGAAGAGCATGGGGAAACTTGCGTGTTGCGCTTCCTCCTGTCCTTGCGATGCCCATTTCCAATCATGGAATTAGCAGCCTCTCAAAAGGTCAGCAGAAAGCCAAGACTGCTGGGGGACGGTTGCTTCAGGGACCTTCAAGCAAGAATTTGTAGGAGCATCCATCGTCAATCGTTTCGTTCGATGCTGCATCCGCCTTTAACATACCAACGCTGCACGCTGGCATTACCATCGTCTTCACAAGGGCGATCTCGCTCGGCCTTATTTTTGCATCTTCCCAGCAGCAATAGTCGAGCACATATCAACAGCCATCTTTCCACCAACGTTGCCACCGACTCCACTCCTGTGCCGTCGCTCCCGCGCTCCTCCCTGCGCTGTTTTTCTGTCGTCGTCTCGCTCAAGGTGGCATGTCGGCCGCACGCCCTGATACGCAATCTTCGACATTACAGATAGCTGACCGTCTCTTGATCCCTCCTGCAACCTTTTCGCAACCTTGATTCGACCTATTGCACGCGATTCCACAGATTCAACATGGGTATCACTCGTGACTCGCGACACAAGCGATCGGCCACCGGTGCTCGCCGCGCCTACTACCGCAAGAAGCGCGCCTTCGAGCTCGGTCGTCAGGCTGCCAACACCCGTATCGGCACCAAGCGTATCCACACTGTCCGCGTTCGTGGCGGCAACCTCAAGCACCGTGCGCTCCGCCTCGAGTCGGGCAACTTTGCCTGGGGCTCTGAGCACATTACCGCCAAGACGCGTGTTCTCGGTGTCGTCTACAACGCCTCGAACAACGAGCTTGTGCGCACCAACACGCTTGTCAAGGGCTGCATCGTTCAGGTCGATGCTACCCCCTTCCGTCAGGCTTACGAGAAGCACTACGGCCAGCCCGTGACCACCAAGCGTCGTGCTGCTGGTCAGGGTGCTGCCGAGGCCAACGCTGACGAGACCAAGCTTTCCAACAATGTGACGCGCAAGTTCGAGAACCGCCGCAAGGAGGGCAAGCTCGACTCGCTCGTCGAGCAGCAGTTCGGTGCCGGTCGTCTCTACGCCGCCATCTCGTCGCGCCCTGGTCAGTCGGGTCGCTGCGATGGCTACATTCTTGAGGGCAAGGAGCTCGAGTTCTACGTTCGTCGTCTTAAGGCCTCCAAGGGCAGCAAGAACTAAACAATTCTGGCTTCTCTTTTCACGTCTTCGCACACTTCACTTGGCATCCATCCCTCATCCTCTCACTCTCTTGTATACTGTTCCACCCTTCTAGTTCCGAACCCGATCGGACAACGTGCATTATGCTTTTTGGCTCAAACCACCCGATAGCGTAATAGCTCGGAGCTCTTGTTGAGCGCCAGCAACCCATCTTTTTGTGTCGCATAGCACATACTTTCACACCCAAAAAATTTACTCTCAGGCTTCAATGCAAAAGCACCCACCATGCAAGTTCGCTTCTCTCCTCGTCTGGTTTTGAGATGCCTGTTTTTGTGTGAAAGTTATCTGTTTGAGGCAGTGGCGTGCTGTTTGCGCGGTGAGTTTTCCTGGTGAGCGGAGAGAAAGCAAGGTTCGGAAGGTGATGCCTGTGCTCTTGAAACGCACAACGGCCACCGATAAACCGTCTGGCACTCTTGTGAACAGATTGATCCAGCGACGGGAAAGTCGACGCTTTAAGCTCACTCTAGCCGTTCGACGCTGGAACCTCTGCTTGCAGAACCGTCGGTCTCGATCCGACCACGACACTCACCCGGGCCACTACACCCACACCCACACTACACGCACCGTTCGAAAAGGCCAACCAAAAGATACCATTCTCGCTCATTCGTCAAGTCTTACAGTCTACAACACCTGTCAATCATCTCGAATGCTTTCAAACTGCCTCTTTGCCGCCTCCATCGCCTGCCTTTCCGCCTGCAGATTCTTCAACTTGTCCTTTGTACTCTCTTTCACTTCGTCCGGCATACGCTCCCATTCCTGCGGCTTGTTCATGGCGGCGCCGACCTTGTCGAGACCGACCTGGTTGAGGTGCAGCTTCTTGTCGAGTTTGGCGAGTTCCTGGTCGATATTGACGAGACCGCGGATGAGCAAGTGCGCGTTGAGACGGGACGAGATGGAGGAAACGGCGCAGCCTTTGGGGACGTCGGCGGCCGACGAGACGACCGTGACAGAGGTGCAGCCTTTGACCAGCGTCGTCACTACGGCAGATGAGTCGGTGAGCGTCGAGGAAAAGGCAGCGTCGGACGTCTCGAGGAACACCTGGACGTCCTTGAGCAGGTTGTAGTCGGTGCACATGCCACGCACGGCACGCACGGCCGCAAACACCTCTTCGAACGCCGCCTCAGCCGCTGCATCGTCTCGGCTCTCCATGTACACCGGGTAGCTGGCCAGGGCGATGCTCTCGGCCTTTTCGCCTGCGCGACGCGGCAATCGCTGCCACAGCTCCTCGGTCACAAATGGCATAAACGGATGCAACAGCTTCAATCCAGCGTCCAAACACGTGTAGAGCGTCTGCTGCGCGCTTGCCCTCGCCTTGGCGTCGGCCGCGTCTGCATCCGTGATCGGCTTGATCGCCTCAATGTAGACATCGCAAAGCTCGTACAGCCAGAAGTTGTAGACGGCCGAAGTGGCCGCCATAAAGTTGCGCTCCTTGAGGTTGTCATTCACCGTTTTTGCGGCGGTGTTGAGCTTGTGCAGGATCCATTTTTCCACCAGCGACTCGTCGCCGGAAGGCTCGTCGCCAGCGGCGGGCTGGAACGAGGCGATGGGCTCGAGCTTGAGCAGCGCGAATTTGGTAGCGTTCCAAAGCTTGTTGCAGAACTTGCGGTATCCCTCGACGCGCAAAATGTCGAGGTTGATGTCTCGACCCGCGCTGGTGTAGGCGCAGAGCGCGAAGCGCAGAGCATCGGTACCGCACTGCGGGATACCCTTGGGGAAGTCCTTCTTCTGCCCCTGAGCGGCTTTGGCAATCTCCTTGTCATCCAGGTTGCCCTCCTGGAGCCGGCCGTGAAGCCCGTCGAGGCTGATACCTTCGATCACGTCGAGCGGGTCAATGACGTTGCCGAGCGACTTTGACATCTTGCGTCCGTGCGCATCACGGACCATGGCATGGCAGAAGACCTCCTTGAACGGCAACGTTCCAGTAAGGTACACACCGAGCATGCACATCTTTGCAACCCAGAAGAACAAGATATCCCAGCCAGTCTCGAGCATCGACGATGGGTAGAAGTGCTTCAGGTCATCCGTCTTTTCGGGCCAGCCCATGATCGAAAAGGGCCAGAGACCCGAACTGAACCACGTATCGAGCACATCGTCGTCCTGCTCGAGCGTAAAGCTCTTGCCCCCAGCCAGCTTGGCAGCACGTTCCTGGGCTTGTTCAAGCGTCCTACCAGAGATCCAAAACTTGTCGTCGCTGCGGTCCTGCGCCTCGCCCTCGATGTTGACAAAGTAGACGGGGCAGCGGTGACCCCACCAGAGCTGACGCGAGATGCACCAATCCTGGATGTTCTCCATCCATCGGAAAAACTCCTTTTCGGACACGACGGGCGTAATGGTCATGTCACCAGCACGGACACGTTCGATGACCTTATCGGCCAGAGGCTTGCAGTTGACCCACCACTGAGGCTTCATAAGCGGTTCGATGACGTCGCCGGATCGCGAGCAGATGGGGATGGTCATGGGATTATCCTTGGTCTCGATGAAGCTGCCGATTTCCTTCAGCTTGTCAATGACGGCGCGACGCGCAGAGAAGCGCTTCATACCTTGGAACTCGCCGCAGTTCTCGTTGAGCGTGCCGTCCTCGTTGATGATGTTGATAAACTCGAGGTCGTGGCGCTTGCCGACCTCGTAATCGTTTGGATCGTGGGCCGGAGTGATCTTGACGGCACCGGTTCCGAACTCCATGTCAACAATGATCGAGTCAGCAATGATGGGGATCTTGCGACCGGCGACAAAGGGGTGGATTACGTTCTTTCCGTGGAGGTGCTTGTATCTCTGGTCGTTGGGGTGAACGGCAACGGCGGTGTCACCCAGCATGGTCTCGGGACGAGTGGTGGCGACGACAATCTTTTCATCACTGCCCTCGATCTGGTAAGAGAAGCTGGTAATGACACCAAACTCGATGCGCTCGTTGGCAGGGTAGCCGGGGACGTTCAACAGGGTGCGACCGTTGAGCTGCTTCTGGTCGACCTCGATGTTGGAAAGAGCGGTGCTGAGCTTGCAGCACCAGTTGACAAGGCGGTTGGCTCGGTAGATGATACCGTCCTCGTGGAGCTTGCAAAAGGCTTCGGTGACGGCCTTGGAGCGCGCCGTGTCCATGGTGAAGGCCTCCCTGGTAAAGTCGTACGAGGCACCGAGACGACGCATCTGGTTCGAGATGCGCGACTGGTAGTCGTCCTTCCATGCAAAGACCTTTTCAAGGAACTTTTCACGGCCGTAGTCGTGGCGCGACTTACCCTCAGTCTTGGCGATACGCTTCTCGACGACGCTCTGGGTAGCGATACCGGCGTGGTCGTATCCGGGGTTGAAGAGGGTTCTGTAGCCGTTCATGCGGTACCATCGAATCAAGGTATCCTGGATCGAGATGGTGAGGGCGTGACCGATGTGAAGCGAGCCGGTGACGTTGGGAGGGGGCGCAGGAATGATGAACGTCTTTTCGGGGTCGTATGGATCCGCATCGGTGGGCTCTGCGGGCTTGAAGTGTTTGGATTTTTCCCACCATTGGTACCAGCTCTGTTCGACGTGAAGCGGGTTGTAGCCGCTCTCCATGGGTGCCGAGAGATCTTTCTTCTCGCCGGCAACGGTGTTGTTGACCCACTCAGGCTCCTCCTTGACCTCCTTCTTAGGCTTGTCCTTCTTGGAGGTGCCCTGCCCGGCGAGCTTCTGTGCGGGTTTTTCGTTCTTGAGCGCATCCTTGGCGGCCTGCTTTGCCTCCTTTTCTTTGAGTTTGGCGAGTTTTTTCAAGGCGCTTTTTGTGAGAGGTTGACCGTCGGGGCCGAGAGGAGTGTCTGCGGCAGCCTCGTTTTGAGTCGAGCCGGATGGCTGCTGCTGCTCCTGCTGTTCCGGGGCGGCTGCAGCCGGTGCTGGTGTAGACGAAGACATGGTGCGGATGATGAGGGATTGAAAAGGGTGCACGAGTGGCGTGGAGCTAGTGCGAACCTTGGGCGGAATAGCGGAAATAGAGAATCTGCCGCTTCTTAGGGTGACGGAGCGTGTTGCCAGTGCAGGTAGCTGACGGTGGATCGAGACGGCAGTGACAAGGAATCGATGCTGTGACAGCATGCAAGACGGACTGCAGGGTTCGGTCTTGTTGCTAGCTACGCAAAGAGATGTGGTGGCTGTAGATCGACAGAGTCTTGCCGATGGTGACAGCGCAATGTGGTGCAGAGCGACAGTGACTCGAGATGTGAGTTTGTGTGGTAGGTAGTGTCAGGCTGTCGAGAAGGTTTATTGAGAGCCGTGCTTGTCGAGCAATGTGCACGCACCTCAAAGACAGTTGCAGACGGCAGTAAGGGGCAGCACACCAGCCAAAAGCTTAGCACTTGGTTCTTCTGACTCGTGCAAATTTTCCGCACCTGCACAGCGCAGTCATGAGTGGCCGCAGGAGAGGAGGAAGGGTCACGTGTAGTTTGCGACCCCCGATCGCGATCATTCACGGTTGCTGAGGTGCCTTTTTTGGAGCCTCAATTTCCAGGTCTGCTTTCTGTGATTGCTCGCTTTTTTGGAAAGAGAGTTGTTATATCATGTGGTGAAAAGTCGAGCAGGAGGTGCTCAGTGGCAGCGCGTTCTTCTTGCACAAGAGGTGTCGAATTCCACACTTCGAATGAATGTTAGAGTTACAGACAATCTCTACCCTTGGTCGTGCTCAGCCAGCTTCAAGACGTGCATAGCAGGTTGGTACCGTACGGTGCGAGAGTGTCGTGTGCAGCCATTCGACGGCGAAGCATGACAAAGGCACGGGATACACACATAGCCATTACGGGGCAAGCCAAGCCACCTCGTATCCCCAAATGAAGACACGAGACCAGGGAAGAGGTGTCGGAGGTTCAAAAGCGTACCTGGTCCACGGTCTGGAGTGGCTTGCGTCTGGGTACTAGGCACATATCGACCATGGGATCGATTTCTTACCAACAGGGCGCAGCTGTCAGGAATCGCGGGATCCTACAATCCCGCTTTGCACGGTCCAACTGCTCGTGCCGTCCGGCGATGTTGAATCCTGAAAGTCTCCGTCTACCGTACCAACAAGCATCATATACATATAAAAGTAGCTCTACTTCTATCACACCGCATCACCCACTCACACCGCCACCCCTGGCCTGTGTGGATATACAACTTAGCACCATGGTGAAAGCTTATCCCGGCGACCTCGATTCCAAACCGGCCCGCCGCGCCACCTCGCTCGAATTCCTCCTCTGCAACCTCGTCCCCATCCTCGTCACACTCAAACTCTATGTCTCCGGCCTCCTCCCCGCTCTCCGCCACCAATTGCTCCACCCAAACCCGCTGAATTGGATCAACCCTTTCCACTGGAAGTCGCTCATCTTTGCCAATGGATTTCCCATCGTGCTCAAGACGTCGGACGAACTGTACATCAACATGAAAAAGCCTCTGCTCGAATCGGCCTACGGGGTGGTGTTGGAGATTGGCGCTGGATCGGGCGACAATGTAGGGTACTACGAGGTAGGGAGGGTGGAGAGGTTGTTTGCCTTGGAGCCGTACGAGCCGCTGCGGGTGCAGCTGGTGGGCAAGTTGCAGCGCGCAGGGCTGGCTGCCAAGAGTACCGTGATCGCGGCGGGGTTGGATCAGCGTTCGGCGCTGGCTCACGCAGGCATCGAGCCCGAGTCGCTCGACACCATCGTCCTCTTCCAAGTGCTCTGCTCGATTCCCAACCCAAAACAACATCTAAAATATCTGCAGAGCCTCCTCAAACCCGGCGGTCAGATCCTGCTCTTCGAACACGTTGCCAGCAAGCATAAGCCCGCAAGAACCATTCAGAACCTTTGGACGCCCGTATGGCGCTTCAACTTTGGAGGTTGCGAACTCAACCGCGATTCAGGCCAATGGTTGACCGAGATAGGCGGCTGGAAAGACGTGGACCTCAAGCGACCTGTGCATGAGACGGATGCCGATCTCATCCCGCATGCCATCGGCCGCCTGGTTAAAGCGTAAAGACTCTACGATCATCTTCAAGTAGCTGCATCAGTGCCGATCGATGGTTTCCCTCATCACTCGAGCGCACAATGCGACAGCAACTGCCAGTACAAGCCGAAAGGGATTCCCATCAGTTGATAAAAGCACAATTCGATGGGGTCACAATAATGATACAAATCCGTCACTCCGTACAAGACTGTTCGTCACCGCTGGTCACCTACAACTAGCCTACAAACTCCTGCTACTACTGCCGATTGTTGAGCATCTGAGAAAAGTTTTCCCACGCATACCACATCCCCGCCAAATTGTTGCCTTGAGCGCTCGGGTCGAGTCCATCCTTCCCCTCGGCTTCGGCAGACGCCGCCGCCGCCGCTGCAGCAGCAACCGCATTGAGCGCACTCTCGCTGGGCAGCTGATCGGCACCGCCGAGTCCATTTTCGACCTTATCCCCGCCCGCCTCGCCCTCTTTGGCCTGTGCATTCTGCTGGTCGTAGGTGCGCGCGAGCGAGTTCTGCACATAGGTGCGATACGAGACCGAGGAAGCCTGGTCGCCTCGCGCCGGGTTCTGATGGTTGTAGTGCTGCGAAAACGACATGGGTCGGTCAGGCATGTCGGTTCCCAACTCGCGGCCGCCCAGAAGCTCGTACAGGTTGTAGGCGTCGGTGGAAGCTTGGTTGGATTCAGCCTCGCCATTGTCAGCACCAGGTTCAGAGGTGAGACCCGCCGCTTCGTGTGACTGCACCTGAGGATCGCCACTCGCACCACCTTCGGCCTCGGCCTGATGCTGTGCAGACGGCCAACTGCTGCCATTCTGCTGTTCCGTGGAAGACAGTATACCCTGGCCAAAGCCAACAGGGTAGGCTACCGGCACGCCAACCAGGGGTCGGTCGAGCAGCGATTCGCTCCAGAACGAGTTGCCCGTCTGCGGGCCAAGGTGGTTGGGGTCCGTCGGCAGTCCGACAAAGGGCAGCAAAAAGGCAGGAATGCGGTCCGGCCCCCCATCCACATCTGTGCGCGCGCTAGCGTCGCCACCATCCTTGCCCGTCGCCTCTGCTCCGTCGCCCAGCGATGGGTCAAGAGCGCCCAGGATCGTATTGGAGCGCAAATCGGTCGCATCGCCCTTACCTTGGTCAGCGTTGGCCATATCGCCGTTGACCTCGCCGTTCTGATGTTCGGCGACCGCAGTCGAGCCAGCCGCAGCTGTAGCTGACGAAAGAGTGCCCGACTTGCTCGAGGCCAGACTGGCAAGCTCACCGCCGATGCCGTGCAGCATCTGCTTGAGCGTCGAGCTGTAACGACCCGCCTGCTCGGCGACATTGGTGAGCCTCGCCATGCCGGAAAGCGTATCGAGCAAGTCAAGCGCTTTTTGGATGTGAGGTCGATGCACCTGCGAGGTAGGGTCGAGTTTGCAGTGGATCGCCAAGATGAGACCAGCGTTGAAAGCAAAGTAGGCGCACTGATTGTACATACTGTTAGCGGGCAGCACCGCCAGCACGTCTTCGACGGTGTTGATCAGCGCCTCGGCTGATTGCAGACAGACCTCGAGCGACTTTTGCACCGACTCGGGCGGTTTCCATGCGCCTTGCTCGTCAATGTAGGGGCGGTGGAGCGTGATCATGCACTGGTGATACATGAACTCAAGACTGTAGCCCTGCTGGTAGTCTTGCAGCTCCTCGGTCATCTTGGGATCATAGACGCGGTTCGAAAACGTCTGGGCTGCCACCTGCGCCACTAGATCGCTGCTCGGTCTGACCGAACCCTTGGAACGTCGCTCAAAGTGCAGCTTGAGCTTTTCGGGCAGGTTGTCACGCCATTTGGCATATTCGTCGTTGAGGTTTGGGTCGGGAGGCGACGAAATGCCAAAGCGGAACAGCTGTTGGCTCTGACGCAAGAAAATGTGGTAGATTCGAAATCGAGCCCAGTGGTAGTCAAAGTTGGTCTGGCTGGGTACGCGGGGCACAAGAGCAGTGGCACCAGGCGGAAGGATGATGCGGCTGGGATCTGGGTCGGCGAGGCCGGCACGCTCGTACATGGCGTAGAGCGCGCCATAGTCGTCGGGGTATTGGGTATCGAATCCTTCGTGTGTAAGACACGGTGGTTGGCCGATGCGGTGGGCGTGGGCGACTTCAAAGAACACGATATTCCACCACAAATTCCTCCGGGCCTGGGCCTCTTCGATGCGCATGCCGGACCAATGCTCGGGGTCGCGGTGCAGACCGGCGGCATGTGCGAGACGTGTGGTAAGCGCGAAACACGTGCCTGCAAATTGAAGGTTGAGCTCATTCAGATGCCAGATACCGCGTAGCAATGAGGCTTTGGTGAGGTCGATGGGAGCTTGGAAGGCGCTCGACCAAGCCGAAGGACAAGCGATCTGGAGGGCGTCGATGCAGTGGCCGGCGACACTGAGCAGCGTGCGCTCGTCGGAACAGTCGATGCCGGGGATAGGGGCAAAGTTTTTGAGGTTGTGTCGTTCAAACTCGGGCGAATTGCGCTTGACTTGGAGGGTGAGAGCGAGGATGACAAGCAGCAAGGGGACCAAGGGCGGATCGGCGGGCATGGTGGTGGGCTTGGAGTGCCACCACCGGAGGAAACTCTGGATGCGTGCAATGTTGATGTCAATGACGACGACATTGACGAAGGGCTCGACTTGGGTCTTGTACGTGTAGAGCAAAGCCGAGATCTCGTCGGCGGTAGGCAGCGTGATGGCACTTTCAAAGAGGACGTCTGCGATAGCAGCGGCGCGGGCGGCATTGACGCGGGTGTTAAAGTCGCGCGAACGGTCGCGGCCGACCTGTTCGAGCTTTTCGACCATCTCGCGGCGGGTTTGCAACATGACTGCTTGGCGACGATCGTTGACGCGGGGGAAATCGGCGCGCTTGAAAACGCGGCTGGTGGCGGCATTAAGCGCGGCGACATCTTCGGGCTCCTTGCGCTTGCGCACCATGGGCGAGCCTATTGAGGTATCGGCGGCGCCGTCTTCGTCGTCCGAGTTGGGACGCTTGCGGTCATCGACATAGTGGCACGGATCGTCGGAAGGGTTCTCGCGGCAGTTGCCGCAGACTGGTTTGACGCGGTCACACTTTTGCTTCTTCTCTCGACATTGGAGGCAGCTGGTGATCTTTCGGAAGCGCGTGATCTTGGTGGCGGACTTGGAGCGAGGCTTGGGCTTGGCACGTTCCTTTTTGGGTTTGGGCGTGGATGTGAGGTTGGCAGAGGAGGTATCGTTGGGGTCTTGCTTGACGGGCGATGCGGATTGAGACAGTATCGACGCGTCTGGGTCGTCGTCTTGCTGCATGGACTCGTCGGCCAGCTCGACGGAGTGATTTTGTGCCTCGGATCTGGCCGCATCGGCGGCCGCAGCAGCGGCAGCAGAAGGGTCGATGTCGGATTGGGAAGCGGGATCTAAGTCCATCGAGCTGGTAGCCTGGTTGTGTTCCTGAGCGGCTCGCTGCTCCTCTTGTAGTCGCTCCTGTTCTGCATGTTGCTTGGATGCATTGACGGCGGCAGCGATGACAGCGTCGACATCGCCGAGAGAGCTGGCCGCGAGCTGCTCGGAAGAGGGCGCCTCTGATGTGGGCAAGAGGGGAAGACGATCCGAAGAAGTCGCGCTCGAGGTGGGAGCAGCCGAGGAGGTAGAGGCGTCTGCTACGAGCGCTTCGGCTTGACGGCGAGCTTCGAGTTCTGCCTGCTGCTGCTGCTGAAGCAGCTGTTGACGCTGCTCGAGCTCCTTTTGCTGCTGCTGTTCGAGCTCCTCGTCGAGCTGGGCCGCAGTGGCTAGCTCCTGAAGCGGCTGGTCCGGGTTTTGATGATCCGACATGGTGAGTATGCGTAGCCGAGTGGATGGGTGGAGCGGTGCGAAGGAACACACACCTCAACCTAAACTCGGAGCGCGTGACCAGTGCCTGCGAGTAGACTGCGGCACGGCTGTGATGCAGACTAACTGGTAACGAGCGCGCGTCCGGCTGGCGAGGTAGACGCGAAACAAGGGTGTAGCAAGGGAGGCCAGACCAATTGGATGGGTGCACGACAAGCACGTCGTTAGCTTTCGAATCTCGTTGCCAACGAGGAGTTGACCGAGATGGGTACGAAGCAACGGATGCACGAATGCACGAATGCACCACCGCGCAAAATGCACTCGAAGGTGATGAGGAAGTGCGGGGGCAAAAGAGGCCTGACGCCGTCCAGAAGGGCCAGGGTGGATTGGAATGTTGGTGCAGGGTGCAGCTCGTAACGAGTGGAGAAGATGGAAAAGATGGAGTAACGATGAGTCGCGCGAAAGAAGCCCAAAAGCAGATCCGAGAGGTCTCTTCCTGGCAAAGACGTGCCTGGATGGATCCGATCACCGGCCGAGTGAGATGAGCCTGACGAGCGGCTTTTTTGGTCGAGTGTAAGATCGATCAAATTGTAGCCAAATCAAGATGCGAAATCTGATTTTTCGAACCAACATGGCGGAGTGTCGAGTGTCGCTTACTCTTACTGTGCTGTTTGTTGCTGTTCCGGGTAAGCGCGGTGTGCGACACACAGACACAGACACAGACACACACACACACACACGTACAGGCCCACGCACAAACACAGGCACGCGCTCGCTCGCTTCACGGCCAAGAAGGATCAACGAGATGCGTCGCTTGAATCAACGTCACATCGACTGCATCGTCATTCAGAGTGACACAAAGCAGAGGCGGCGGCACTACTTTGAGTTTTCATCGAGCCGAACACCGAACTCTGTACATACTGTATGCTTGACCTTTGTCGGTGCCTCTTTGACTGTCATTCACCGCCTCCAACTCGATATCACATCCATCCTCCTCCTTCCTGGTACGACGAAACATGGGCACAGAAGCAATACCCTCCGAACACGCTTCTGTGGCAGCTCCGGTCATGACAGACTACTTTCAAGCCGCCGTCACCTTGGCCGCTGACAACTTTAAAAAGATCCCCGGAAGCGCCATCATCGCACGCTACGTCGCAAGCAGCTACCAGAACGATCCCATCCGATCGCTCCTCGAGCTGTTTCTCGTCCTCTTCGCCCTTCGCACTGTGCTCCAGAGCCGCACACGCGGCGGGGCGAGCGGCAAAAACTTTGTCAACCTTTCCGCAAAGGAGATCGACGACCTCGTCGCCGAGTTCAAGCCCGAGCCGCTTTGCGCACCGCTGACCCCTGCCGAGTCGCGAGAGCTGGCTTCCATCCCTACCATCGTCGGAGGCGCTAGCAGCAAACCCAAGATCAGCCTTGCTTCTCACAATGCGGGCAAACCGACCCAGGTGATGAATCTCGCCAGTTACAACTTTACCAATCTGGCTGGCCACGAAGCTGTCAAAGAAAAGGCCATCGAGACGCTTCGAAATTACGGTGTGGGTAGTTGTTCTCCTCCTGGATTCTACGGTACCATTGACGTCCACATGCAACTGGAGGCAGACATCGCTCGTTTCCTCGGCACCCAGAACTGCATCATCTATAGTCAAGGCTTCAGCACCATCTCTTCCGTCATCCCCGCCTTTTCCAAACGTGGCGATATCATTGTTGCCGATCGCGGTGTCAACTATGCCATTCAGAAAGGCATTCAGATCTCTCGATCCACCGTCTACTGGTACGACCACAACGATATGGAGTCGCTTCAGACCGTACTTGACCAAGTCAAGCGCGATACCAAGCGGAGACACGGTCCCCTCACTCGTCGCTTTATCGTCACCGAAGGCGTCTTTGAGGCTGATGGTGCGTTGAGCGACTTGCCCAAGATTCAAGAGTTGAAGAAACGGTACAAATTCCGTCTGATCCTCGATGAGAGCATCAGCTTTGGCACCGTCGGCGCTACCGGTCGTGGTCTTACCGAGCTCTTCAACATCCCTGCTTCCGAGATCGAGATTCTGGTCGGATCCATGGCCAACACGCTGGGGGCCGCAGGTGGGTTCTGTGCTGGATCCGACGAGGTGGTTTTCCACCAGCGCATCAACGGAACTTCGTTTGTCTTTTCCGCCGCGCTCCCCGCTTTGCTCGCCGTAGCTGCTAGCACCGCCATCTCGTACATGGTGGCCCAACCATCGATCCTCACAACGCTCCAAGACAATGTCAAGACGTTCCGCTCCATCCTCGACCACGTTGAGTCGCTTCGCATCTCCAGCGACCCTCGCAGCCCGCTGGTGCACATTCAGATTCGCAGCAAGACCGATCGTCATCCAGATACCCCCGCCGACAAATCGTCGGGCAAAACACGTCTATCCGTCGGCGACGTCAGCCTCACCTTGGCCAACAGCAACGACGAAAAGCGCATCGCCCAGGCTGGACCGGAACAGCACGATCTGTCGATCGACGAACAGATGCGCTTGCTGCAGGCGATTGTAGAGGATGCGTTGGAGCATGGTATTTTCATCACGCGCATGAAGCGGCTGCCTAGCATCAACCCCAATGTGCTCGAGGTGGCGCCCGAGTCGCGGCCCAACATTCGGGTGGCGGTGAGCACCGCGTTTACTAAAAAGGAGATGGAGAAGGCCGCCAATGTCATCAAAGCGAGTGCGGTCAAGGTGCTCGGTAAGAGGCGATAGACGCTGGCGTTTTGGCAGACTTCTTGAAGAAAGTAATCGACGCTCAAGCTGCTGTTGTACAAGAGTGTGTGCTGTGAATGTGGGTCAGAGTATGTTCTTATATGATTACGTGGTAGTTGAGGATGCATTGGTTCGAACTGCACGGTCGCAAGGCCAAACATCTTTTATGCTCAGACACGCTTTTCATCGATCCAATGCGGGGCGCCGCCGAATACGCCTCTATAAGTGATCTGTTTCGCCTCGTGTTGCGTTAGCATGTGTTGCAGCGTCCGGTTCCGCTGCTGCAAACTGGCACCAGCACCGGGACCGCTGGAGTTGTATTCGGCAAACCTGGTCATGCCCTGCTCGAAATTGCTGCGGGTTTTCGACCAGACCTTGAACCCGGCGGGGGCGACAATGTCGCCCATCCAGGTGTTGAGGTACACTGCGTGAGCGTGGACGTCCCAAGGACGACCGAGGTGGCATTTGAGCATGAGGGGTTTCCGCGTGCTGGCGTCGAAAGACCGGTCGATAATCGAGTTGCTGATGTAGACGCCGACTTGTGCATCGTTGGGTCGATTCGGATCGCCACGCCAAGCGGTGATCCCACCTCCACAGGCTCTCGACAGCAGCTTGACATTTTCGAACCACGCCTTGCCTGAACCATACAGCTGATCCGTCATACCACGCACGATCGATCGCGAAAAAAACGCCTGTGCGCCACCGCCCACATACACCGTATCCTGGTAGCTCTCGAAACCGCATGCGTAGAAGCTGGCATTGCTCGCCTCGACGCACAAGGCGGCAGCAGGCCCCAGCTGATACTGCGTCACCGGCCGATGGTGCAAGAACTGTCTTTGAGTGAAGTCAAGATTGTACGCTTTGAAATCGCGACTCGCCCCCGCTGAAGTGCCGACGGCAAGCACGACCGCATCGCAGTTGTGAAGTGTCGACGAGGGATCGCTCTGGTTGACGTAGGAGGATTGCCAGATTCGAACGCGATTGGAGGAGGCGTCGCTAATGTCGGACGTGACCCCGGCGAGGATTGTGGGCGAGACTCTAGAGACGATGATTTTCTCATTGTACTCGCCAGCGTCGATAAGGATGGTTCGGGTGCTGTCGTCTTCGGGTCTGATGAGGGCAAGCAGCGGACCAAAAAAAACTTTCGTCAGTCCGAGTCGCGCGAATTCCAGATCAGCGTCGTCGCCATGCGTGTGGCTACCCTGCTGTCATCTTCATCAACAGGTCTCGGGCGCAATATGGCGTAGGGTAAGGAAGCGCAGAAGAGATACTCACAGAGCACTGAGAGCCGAATTGATCGTCCTGTAATCCGCAGCTGGATGCGTAAGGCTTACAAAGACAGTACCTTTCGGGCAACCGTAGAGCGGGTCCTGGTCGTGAGCCTTGGGTGCTTGGCACTTCTCCTTGAGTTCGACGTGGTCCTCCTCACTTGAACTCCTGTGGACGACATGCCGAGCTTGGCCTGTCCGGCAAAGTAAGCTGAGGATGACGAGAAGCATCAAGAGACAAGCGGGTGGGTGCATTCTGTGGTAGAAGCCAAGCCGAAGGTAGGGTGCGGAAACCTTTGCAGCTGCTGACAAGGCGTGTATGACTAGGCCAGGGAAAAGAATGGCAGAAGGAGAGAGCAGATGGACAATGCGGCTCAAAACAAAACAGAAGTCTATGCAGCGGCGTATATAAGTTCTTCTGATGCCTGGCGCTGCAGAGTGGGCACAGGTCGCTCACACAGACAACCACAAAAGCGAGTATGGACAACGCGGAGCTTGGCGTGTGACGATCTGCAGAGACGGTGCAGCATGCTTCACTGCACGAGGAGCAAGATTTTCGTGAGCATCCGAAATGAGACGACGACAGGTGCAGCCGCGTCTGCTACGCCCACATCCGGTACTGAAAAAGACCACAATGATCGACATCACGGCACATCTTCAGCCTGATGGCTGGACATCTTCCACCGAATCTGGACCGCTTCGGACACATCAGAGCTTGAGCTTCCTCACTAGAGGGTCCGAAGCTAGTGCGGAAAGAGCAGCAAAGCCAAGGCGACGTGCTCAGATCTTGATTCAGATCTTGAGTCAGTCACGGGCGGGTCGTGGCTCGTGATCTACTGCCACACTAGGTGGCTGAGCTGCAACACGCGAGTACTGCGATTGAGACGAAAGGGCAAGAATGCTGTACAGCTATTTCCATGGTAAAGGAAGATGGTACTTGTCGAGGGTTGAGTTCGAGCAGGGATGCTGTGCGGTCACAGACGCATGTGACCAAACAGACCACCTCTGCGGACAAGTCAGCCTTCGAAATCCGTGCTTCCCCTCTCGACGGCCTCTGCGACAGATGTAGCGATGTCCTTGTCTCCTTCAAGCAAGTCGAGCATGAGACCGTCTGCTTGACCTTTGGGAAGCTGTGCAAGCTCCACCAGTGTCGCTGCTACGTCTTGGCGCGGGATCGAGTGGACGAGGCTCTGATGCACACCCAATGCTACCTTGCCTGTGGCCGGCTCGTCGAGCAATCCGCCGGGACGCAGTACAAACCACGGGAAGGTTGTGCGGGCCGATAGGTTCTTATCGGCCGCATACTTTGCATCCATATAGGCGCCAATTGCGTTGCGAGTCTTTTCGGATCGTTCCTTGTCTTGCTGCTGGTACCAGGAAGGCGGAGGCTTGGTCTTGTCACGAACATCGACAGCAGAGACGAGCAGCAGGCGGCGAAAATCTTGCGAATTCGCAATTCCGCTCTGCTCAATGGCATCGAAGACCTTGATGGCGCCCTGCTCGTCGACTGCCTTTGTGCGCTCGGGTCCACCTTTACCGCCTGCACCTGCACTGAAGAGCACGACGTTGGGCGAGTACTTTGTGAACAAGGAGGCGAGGTCAGAGACGGACGACTGCTCGAGCGATGCGACGACAGGCTGGACTGCATCGGTGGATGGCCCCGTGGGCAAGTCGGAAGCGTGCTCGGGTTGACGGATCATGCTAAAGATCTTGTGTCCACGAGCCGCAGCGAGGCGAGTAAAGTGGAGAGCCACCTTGCCGTGACCTCCGACAACAAAGATGGAGAGTGGCGTAGAAGTCATTGTGTGATAGGGATGAGCCGATGATGGTTGGTGAGAAGCAAGCTAGTATCCATCGTCAACCTCTCCTGTGAGCATCCTATGCGGGGTACGAGGAGGAGCGTTAATACGCACGCAACCTTTGCGCTGCATGCCGTGCTTCTCCGCCTGTTTGTTTGACGCTGACACCTCCACATGCTCGGAAACGGAAATGTAACACACGAACAACAGCAAAGTTGCAAAAAACGCACAGGCCTGCTCGACAAAGGAAATCAGAGTGACTCAGTGAATGCGCGTTTCTTCTTGTTTCGGTCTTGCGTGTCAGTCTCAGAGATAGATGCCATGCCTGCACACGTTGACAGGTGTTGCTCTTCCCCAAAAGTCCGACTTCCGATTGTTCAACACGCTTTGCTCCTCTCTCTGCCGCTTACCCACGCATCTTGCTGGACAACATCAGCGAGACCGTCTGCCGCAAAGGTCAAGCATGGTATCGCAAGGCAGCGTCGCCGAGGCTGGTACCTCACGTGCGTCCAGCAAAAGCACAACATCGACCAAGCCAGCGACTTCGAGGCTGAGCACTCCGGCATCGTCTACACAAACAACATCGTCGAGCCCCTCCAATAAGAGTGCCACTTCTTCTGTAAATTCGCTTCTTCATAGACAACCGCTTGCTGGCTCCTCATCCGGACCTGGGCTAAACCATTCATTCTCTAGCACGAATAGCAGGAATAAGACCACATCAGCAACTTCACATTTACACTCAGCACGAAACGCTACCGCCGGGCACAGCAAGCCTACAAGTACCATAGATGCAAGCGGCTGCTACCACAAGGATGCTGCAGAACAATCACGATCTTCTCTGCCGCACACAGACGAGAGTACCAGCACCGACGACCTAGCAGCCCTCACCAGCCGAATCGGTTTCGAGCCACGCTCCATCGCCGGCCTACCAGATGCTTCCCTTCGTACCAACGAAGCCATTGTATGGCTTGACATTGATAACACCCTCTACAAGCGAAGCACCAAAATCGCCGATCTCATGGCCGAACGCATCCGCGCCTACTTTCATGGCATGGGACTCAGCGAACAAGAAGCAAAGACTCTCCACACTTCCTACTACAAGACCTATGGTCTCGCTATCCGCGGTCTCGTCAAGCATCATCAGATCGATCCGCTCGACTACGACCGCAGATGCGATGCTAGCTTGCCACTCGAAAACATCTTACAGCCCGACCTTCAGATCAAACGATTGCTCGCCGACATTGACCGTACACGCGTGCGCGTATTTGCACTCACAAATGCATACAAATACCACGCCGACAGGGTGCTGCGTCTGCTTGATCTCGCTGATCAAGTCGAGGGCATCGTCTACTGCGACTATGCCGTCCCAGACTTTGCTTGCAAGCCCGAGCTGGACTACTACCGCGCGGCACTCCTGGTCGTAGAGGCTACTCCCAATACACGCAACTACTTTGTCGATGACAGCTCGCTCAACATTGTAGCTGCCAAAGAGCTCGGCTGGCACTCGTGCATCTACTTTCGTGAACAAGACGATCCACTTCCATCAACGACCCCACCCACCGAAGAGGATCAAAATTCGGCCGCCTCTTTTGATGTCACAGTCTTGAAGCCAGCCGCAGCGGCGCACCAATCCAGTCTTGTCCGAGGCAGCGCTTTCGACGAAGAAGCGATCTGCCGCGAGTTTAAAAAGATGCCATCCCATCTTCGCATCCAATTGCTGGGCATCATCCTCAACGCTTGCCTTCCAGGTGACATGGCCACAATGTCCAGAACGCTCGAAAAGCATCTCCGTATGACCCGCGACCTTGTCAGTGGCTTGCCCGACACGGTGGCGCTCAAGATTTTCGAAAAGCTGCCCATTCAAGACCTCCTCCGCTGCCGTCATGTCTCGAAGAAATGGCATTCGCTCGCAGCCACGCCCGAGCTGTGGCGCTCGCATGCACTGGCTCTGACCGAATCGGATCCTGTCAAGCTGCTACCTCCTGCTGATCCACAAGGTTGGGAACCGCTTGTCAAGGGTCTCTTCTTCCGCGAACGCAATTGGTCCAAAGGTCTGGCGCAAACCATTCACAAGCTCGAGGGGCATTCAGGCTTTGTGACCGCCATGAAACTCAAGGGACGCAAGACGCTAGTCTCGGGAAGCTACGACGAAACGATTCGAGTCTGGGATATCGCGACCGGCCAATGCCGCAAAGTGTTGCATGCCAAAGCCATAGCCTGCCTCGACTTTCTGCTCGACCAAGGCGTTCTCTGTGCTGGCTTGTATGACACAGGTCGCGTGTTGGTATGGGACATGAAAAGCTGGGAACTCATCCAGACGCTTTCTGGTCACAATCGAGGCATCCGAAATGTGGCCATCAACCAACACTACCTCGTCAGCGTCGGACAAGACAAGGCCATTGTGGTGTGGGACTGGAGGACGGGCGCCAAAGTTGTTCGATTCGGTCAGCAGAGCAACGTGTCGTTGGGCGTATCGCTCGTCGACAAGGATAAGCTGGTCGCTGTCACGGTCGACGGCATGATAAGGTGTTTCAGCATCCCACGCCGAGAGATGATTGGCCAATTCCAGTTGACCAAGCTCGGAGGAGCTGAGCTGGGATTGGAGCTACGCTTGGGCGATCTCGTCAGCGGGTCATCGATGCTCGAGTGGTTCGCCGCGCATGGCAATACGATGACGGTGGCGTCCAAGAATGTGGTGGTGCATCTCGAGTGGCACGAGCACGTGGTGCCTGTCCAAGAGGCTCAGGCTCCGCTCACTGCTGAAGGGCTTCGGCGGAGTGCCTCTTCGCGACTCGGCAGCGCGGGCGGCGTGGCAGACTCCCCTCTGCGTGCTCGTCGCGATTCGACTATGAGCAACGCCAGTGTTGCAGCTGCATCTACGTCTGCCGGCATGGCTGCGAGGACTCGACGCGATTCGAACACAAGCACCACTTCTTCCGCCAGCGGCATTGGTCAGACGAGGTCACCGCGTCGCTCAGTTGCTTCGGCCACGACTCCTGCACGTGCTGGTCGCACCTCTTTGGGCGCTCCATCGGGTTTCGAGTCTAGTTCGGTGTCGCCCCTTTCTACGCCATCGCGACCCAGTCCCCGCACTGCCTCCAGACGCGTCGGTGGTCCAGCGCCGTGGCCGCTGGCAACAGCCGACCTCGATCCTGCTGGTGGTCCCACATTCAAGGGCACGTCCACGCCGAGGAGAATCAGCGCATCAACATCAGCAGCCTCTCTGAACTTTCCGTCGACGCCTGCTACCGAAGGCGAGGCTGAGGCTGACACTGTTACGCCTGACGCGGCTGCAGCTCAAACGAACGGCAAAGCTGACGCCTACACTGCTTCAAACTCGTACGCAACTCGCATCGCACCAGACCTTTCAACGGCTCCCAAGGTCGTCTCGGTGCTCGAGACGCCTGATATGGCTGTTGGCTGTGTAGATCCGACCAAGCGACGCATTGTTGCATCAACGCGATTCAGCAGTCGTGCTGGAGCCGAACGAAAGCTCTATGCCAGCAGTCTACCCTTTGATCACGGTCGGACTTCGGTCCAGCTTTCTCAAAATGCGGCTGTTCGTGAATCCACGCCAGCTGCAAACGGCAACTCGGATGCGTACGCATCTGATGCCGCTACATCTGACGAGACGATATCCGCAGATACCCCGTCGATCACCGTCGCAATCCGAGGGGCGTGGGAAGCGCAGGCCGCTGATCTAGCTACACCAGCCCGCAACCCAATGGCTATGGAGCTGGACCACGAGAGTGTTGTCGTCGGCTGTGCAGATGGCCTCATCTATCGCATTCATTTCGTCGGCTCTGAGTACGGACCAGAAACGCTCGTCGACGTCGAAGCTGACAGCGGCAAGGCGGATGCCAATGGAGACAAAGCAGATGGATCGCCGAGCGTGGGCGATGCTACGATTCAGGACCTACTCGAGTTGCGTCAGGTGTGGGCCGAGATCATGGTCCCGGAGGATCAACCGGATCATCCGGGCAGACTGAAGCGGGATCGTTTGAAGGATCTAGGTCTCAAGTAGAGGCGATGGGCGCGTTCAAACGCTGTAGCGCCTTGTCATGTTGTGATACGTAAGGAGATGTAAACAGCCGTGCACACATGCAAACATCTAGTAGCGTGGCATCTGACCACCGCAATAGCGTGTGCTGCTGGTCAACGTTGCTCTGAAGCACACCTCAAACTCACAAGGGGGCTTGGACGTGTGCAAAGATCCCGAGATGGCGGTGAGCTCTTTCGAAATCGTCCAGTGGGTAGCAGTGGAATTGGCAGCGCGCCTGTCCTTTTGCCCTGCCGTCGACACAGCGACACGCTCAGAGACCGTTTTCTGCTCACGCCAAACGACAAAGCAGGCACTATGGATGGCCCGTCCGTTGGGTCGTGCAGAACAAGGCTCGAAGTGCGGCCCGGGTCGTGTGGCACTGGCACATGCGTTAGGTTATGACAACTTTCAGCGAAAAATTGAATGTGAATTTAGACCTCTTTCATCGATTACAACCTTTGCGCGACAACCAATTCAGAAATCGAGTCGAAGCGAAATCGAGGATTTCGAAATGTTTTCCAGACAGGCGAGCCAAGCTTGCAAGGGTGGGAAAGGCTCCCTTGTTGAAAGCCAGGCCAACCCGAGCCATGCCCAATTTTCTGACAGAAGAAGCAAGACACTGGCACATGCGCCGATTCAGAAAAGCTAGTATTGTCGTCGGTGGCTGATCCTTTTCTGACCCTTTGCTGTCGACCTTCTTTTGGCTCTCACTGTGCAGCGGAATACTGTACAGTTCGACTCTGTGATGACAGCAAGCAAAAACCACTTTCAGATCGCAGAGACAGACCCTTGATGGCCATCATTGGGCAGAGAAGAATACTGTTAGGTGGTCATAGACAGGACTCTTCTTTTCTTTTTTAGAACAAGTTGCCACGGTGCAAGGAGCCTATCAGCAGCACAAGCAGTAGCATCATCAGAAGCAGCAAAAGCAAAGTGGCATCACACGGCGCGAAAAAGAGACTTGCGTTGGTCTCCCGATATTTCGCGCGTCGACTGGCCAAGTGCCTACTTGCCCCTTCCTTCCGCTCTTTCTTGCGTTTTAGGCGCTCACTCGCTTCTGCCAACTTCGAATTCGCATCACACAGACACACACACAGACACACACACATTTCTCGACACTCGAGTTGAGCCGGAAGATAGCGTGGAAACTGACAATGCGTCAAAGCGTCGAGAAGTTGGACCTTCGTCATTGCAATTCCACTACTCAGGCTGTGCTCCGTCAAAATCTCAGTCATTTTCAACCGGCTCTCTCTCTCTCTCCCTCTCGCGCAGTCTCAGCGATGCTTGGCCCGCGCAGCTCGTCTGCCGGCTCGTCTGTCACCTTTTGAAACTTTTTGGTGTGCTCAGACCGTGATTATTCGCGATTCGCCAGCCGCTCTGCACACAACACACAGACACACACAGACACACACAGACCCGCACTTCTGATTGCGCTCTCCACCTCGTCTATCTTTCCCTCGATCCACATCCCACTCTTCCGTCTGACATCTTCGAGAAGCCGCGCAACGCTTTCCTCACTCACATATCTATCTTATCGAGTTCATCCCCTCGCATCCACCCCAATCTATCAAAATGGCCGCTCAAGCTCAGCAACTCCAGCAGAAGGCGGAATACTTTGTCGCCCAGGTTCGTATCTCGTTCTAAGAGGCTCAAAAAGCCGAGCTAGCCACATTGCACGTAGCAGTCGGATCACAGGAAGCACCAAGGACCGCTTGGCCAGACTGTTACACGACGATCCTCGTGATTTTTCGGACCATGATCGCTGACCCGTTCGTCTCACCTTCTTTGCTATCTAACGCAATCGCGTCGTACACGATCTCGAAACACTATGATCTTCGTTGTGCGATCCTCTCTCGAATCTCACACCACACCGGCTGCTTATCGCTCAACCTCACACTGATTTACGATCTTGGCTTTTCGCTCGATTTTCGAATGCCGTACCACCTCGCGGCTACATGATAACGTCGAAATTGGCTCTTCCACTGTAACAGATCGACAAGGAGGTCAGTACCATTTGCAACAGCAATGGCGGCTGTCAGCTTCGTGGCTCTTTGGTCCCTTGCACCGTACTGACAGACTTTCCTTGCCTGCTGTTTTTCAAACTTTGCCCGACCACAGCTCTCCAGGTACCCCGCTCTTAAGAAGTTCGAGCAGACCGTTCCCATCCCCAAGGCCTATGCTGCCATTGGTGCTTTTGGTATTTTCACTCTCGTAAGTTTGGCAAAGGTGACGGCTGATGGTGTTGCGATTTGCTGTATTCTTCTGCGCAGCGCTGGGCACGTAGGCATCGGTCGAAGATGATGCAAGCAGACGATCGTAACGCTACTTGCTAGTAAATGATCAGATCACTACACCAGCGCCCAGGAGAGCCGGGTCAATCTGCGTGGGTCGTGGCGCCCGACAGTGTTCGATCCGCTTCAGCCTTCCTTCGCAGCGCACCAACAGCGCACAAGCTTGCTGATCTGGGCATCTCCAATTGCTGACACTGCAACTCGAATCCACACTTCCTTTTCCGTGCAACATCTTTCCTCGGCTGAATTTTCTTCAACAGTTCGTCTTCTTCAACATGTAAGTTGCCAGCACAAGCCAGATCTCACCTGCGTTGCTTCTGTGAATCCTCTGGCGAGGACAAAGGGACAGCGCAATTGTGTGCTCGATCTGACCACGTACTGATTGATCTCCGCATCCTGTTGTTTGTCTGCCTCTTCTCCACCGAACAGTGCCGCTGGTTTCTTGACCAACCTCATTGGCTTCTTTATTCCTGCCTACTTCTCGCTCAAGGCGCTCGAGAGCCCCCAGCCCCAGGATGACATCCAGTGGCTCACCTACTGGGTCGTCTTCGGCATGTTCACCTTCCTCGAGACCTTCTCCAGCATCGTCCTCTACTACGTCCCCTGGTACTACACCATCAAGACGCTCGCCATTGTGTGGCTCATGCTGCCCCAGACGCAGGGCGCCAAGATGGTGTACAGCAAGATCATCCGCCCCGCTTTTCTCACCACCCAGAAGACCGTCCACCAGGCTAACGCCAGCACCCCCGCTGCCCCTGCCGAGACCCACTAAAGGATCTTTTCGCCGCACAGCCTCGTTCCGTCGACGCGAGTAGGCTTTCAGCTGTCATTGTGTTCCATGCAGCTGCGAATCTATGCTCTACACCGGAAGGGGCATAACTGCCGAGCCGAACGGTCGGCCTCGACTCTCATGACCCTGTGACCTTTACAGGATCGGTGACCGCGTAGGACAGCCTCGCATTCGCCTATTCTCCGCCGAACCTGCACTTGTTTTCTTGTCTGATGATCTCGTCACGTGCACCTGTTCATAATGCTCCCGACGCCCCTCCTCATTCCTTCTCATCCCCTTGTCGCCTACAAAGCTGACTCTCACCGGCTCCAGTAAGCTGGAATCCCCAAAGCCAATACCAACATCTCCTGCTTTTCAACCCCGGTATGCTCGCGTCGTGATATGTCACTCATTCTGGACCCTCGAGGTGTGCAGCACCGCGGAGCTATGGCGTTGGTCTGGTCTGATGGTCCGCTGTGTGCTTGCTGTGCGGCTCTCCGTGTGTGGTTCGGGACGCAAGTTGTGTGTCACAGCTGCGAAGCGTTTGAGACAGGTGGGAGGATTGTCGGCTCGTTGAAATATCTGACTTTGTTAGACCGCGTGTTCACAATTACAAATGATTCATCACCGCGTCACGTCGCGTGTGGAACAAACAGAGTTACCGAGACGAGTGTTGCTTTTTGACATTAGGGCTCTCCTCGCCATCCTGATCACCTTTACCCTCACCGCCAACACCATCACCCTCGTTACTCATATAACATAACACACGCTTCTCGCTCCGTTACGGGACGGATTGAAGCGGTGACGGAATCTGTGCATCATATACCCGCATCGTTCTCCTCATTCACATGCTGTCCCGTTCACCGACCAAATTGGCACAGGCGACTTCAACCTCGACAATCAACACGAAATACGATAGTCTCTGCTGACTTCGAGCATTGCGACAGCTCCGGCGCAACGATACAGCCAGCAGTCTAGCGATAGTGACAAGCTAGCTCCTGCACTGGGCGCATCCGACTATGCCGGCACTCGTGACCAGCACAGCTGACGCGGCAACAGCAGCAGACCGACTCATACAGGAAGTATCCAGGGCGATTTCTGCGCCGTCTGGAGCAGCCGGAGTCACCGAGAGCCTGTCCACTGGCCTTCAGAGCCTGCAGAAGCACGCCAGATCCTTCGGCTTCTCATCCAAGCAGTGCGAGCAGCTGGTCCGGCTCGCGCTGCTGGGTCGCCTTCGTCCTCTGTCTTCCGCCGGCACCAGCAGCTCCGCCAAGCAAAAGGCGCCCAAAGCATCCGTCTCGCTTGCTCTTTTACGATCTGTCATTCCCAAGCCACGTGCAAGGCTGGGCAGACAAGCCATCCTCGATATCATCGCATGCCTGGGTCCATCACCCGGAGCAGACACCGTCAAACCCGCAGGCCTGCTGCGCGATGGCAGCGCTAGCGCAGGTCCAAGTCTCGGTCCGCAACGGCTCAAGGTGGACAGTAAAGTCCAGGTGGCTGCACTGAAGCTGCTCTCGGTGCTGCTCGAATCTCCGTCCGTTCCGCTGTCGGTTGCTGCCAGTTTCTACACCGAGGCTGGCAGCAGCAATGACGCTACATCACGCTTAGATAGGCAGCGAAGCGAACGCGAACAGGAACGACTCCAGCGACACGCGTCTCAATACACGGGACTTGCAGGCAATTTGCCGACTTCGTATCTCACATCGGCTGCGAAGGCTACGCTGGAAAAGTGCTACTCTACCTTGTTCCACTATATTGACTATCAGGCTCTGCGTCCCCACCTGTGCTACCTGCTTTGCCGGCTGACGAAGCGGAGGCACGTGCGACATTACAGGATCACCAAGTTGATGGCCATGCGGGTCAATTCGGCGGGCGAAGCAGGGATTTCGGCTGTGCTGTCGACTTACGCCAACTTTTACCCAGATCTGCTGTTCCCAGAGCTGCTGGGAGGCCGTGTTGCAGGTAGCTCGTCGGTCGCTGGAGGTGCCGCAGCTGCACTCAAGTATCCTGATCCCGACTGGATCGCGGCGGTGCTATTGGCACATGCACGTTGCACACGACGCGGCCAAGGCGATGCGGTCGAATCGGATGACGAAGCCGAAGCGGAGGCCGAAGCTGAAGCTGGTAGAAGAGCGACAAAGAAGCAACGATTGTCATCCAAGGCTGTCAAGGACAGCACAACGGGCGAAGGAGGGGCTACAGGTGCAGCCGCTCCCACGTCGATCGCCATTCCCAACCTGGTGACGATTCAGCCGCTCAATTCGGCCCAGAAAGCTTTTGGCACGCATCCGTCGCTGATCACTGAGCTCTCGTCGCTCCGACACCTGGCCCACAGTCTCGATCGGCTGGTGCTTCCTTCTCAAGCTGCAGCGATGCTCGGCAGTGGATTCGGCGCACGCTTGATGCGCCTAGCAGTGCTCGCAGGTGCCACGGTCACCAACGAGGACTCGCTAAGCCAGACAATCCCTGCAGGGCGCAGAAACAGGCAGGCTGAACAGGATCTCTGCTGGTCCAGGCTGTCGGATTGGCTCGAGAGCGTGCTGAGCGACGAGCTCGGCGTTCGCTCTTCTGAAAAGCGTCGGCAACTCAAGCTTCCGTCGACCGAGGCGGAGTTCAAACGGCTCACAGCTCTTCTGCGTCGGACGAGATATTTGTTTGAGCTGGCAGAGCAGATGCCAGGCAAATGGGAGGAGCTGACTTCGAGCGTGCTGCTGGCGATTGCCCAGGTGGCAGTTACGGATGGCGAGCGAGCAAGTTCGGATGGGGCGACAGTCGACGATATGGACGGCTGGTCGGAGCGTTGGGATCAGCTCGCAAGGGAGGTGGTGACGTTTGTGCCTTTGATCACGCCGTGCGAGCTGTCATCGTTCGAGGAGCGGTTCATGGTTCCGCTTGAAGTGTTGGCTACATCAAGCAAGGTCTCGCTCGACACATCTGCTGGGGTATTGCTGGCGCTGTCGAGCTTGCTGGCCAACTGGGGCGTACGTGACTGGTCCGAGATTGGTCGAACGCTCGACTCGCGCCATTCGTACCGCTGGGGTATCTCGAACCTCGACCCTGCAGTGGACTACACCGAATTGATTGCAACTGTATCGGCGCGCACAGACTTTGTGGCAGCTTCACTGGTTGGACTCTACCCTCGTCATGTACTGATCGAGCACGCAGCGCTCTCTGTCTACGAGATGCTCTCCGGCCCGCTTGTCGGTATGCGTGCTACAGCCAGCATACCTTCCCTCCCGCTCTTCGCATTCACCATGCACGCGACCACCATCGTGCCCGTCTCACGCCTCTGCGGTCTCGTACAAGACCTGCGCTCCGCATTCGAAGAACACAATGCCGGCTCGCACGCTCAAGCAAAGATCGACGGCGGACTCGAGAGCAAAGTCTCTGACATGCGTTCTACGTTTTTCGAAGAAGACAATCTCACCACGCTAAACAGCAACGTCACGCTGGTAGCCAATCTGGTCTGGATGGGCAAAATTGTTCTGGAAGACGACCAGCCTGGCGCACTTCCAGCAGGCCTCGACGCTGGCGTGCTCAACGAGCTCACAGCACGAGGCGATGCGCTCAATCTCAAACTGACCACGTTGGCCAACACGCCGTTCTCGCGTGCTATGAGTCACGTGTGCGAACGATTCGCCAACGTTTACTGTTCGCAGAAGGATAAGAAACAGGCAGAGCAGGAAGGATGGATTCGCGGGCCGATCACGCCAAAGACGTTGAAAGCGGCCAAGAAGAACGGAATGCCGGCAGGATGGACACATACGGATTTCAGAGCGTACATGTTGGACTGGTTGGATCGAGAGGGTGCCCACGGGATGTATGAGCTGTTCAAGAATATCCTGGTGACGTTCGGAAGTCAGTTGAAGAGCATCCGAGGCGAGGGTGCTGGAGAGGCCGGGGCTGCGTAAATCGGCAACGGGATTGTTTCTCTACATGGCTCAGGAAGAGCAAGAACCCACCTGTCATGCATGACTTTGGGAAGGAACAGCCGATACGCTTGTGGTGCTACATGCTGAGTGACTGTGTGCGTGTGCCGCTGCAATGTCAAAGTTTGGTCGCTTTCAAAGCTTGGGGACTGGGCGTGAGACCACGTTGCGATTCGCCCGGGTGCTCCGAGTCTCTTTTGTTTCGGCAGGGCTTCCAATGCTGCCGCAAGGCATGACGCTACTCAGCCCCCAACGAACGACATCGACCTGAGTTGCGCAGCAAACGTGCGCCAGGACAAGCTTTCAACGTCCCGCTGTAGAAACGGTCCAGATACGAGAACGAGATTGGTTTCTGATCAAAATAACGCCGTCTGCTGTGCCGTGTTTTTGATGGGCATTGCTCCACATTCTTGACAGGCGTTTCGCACCATGCAAAGAGCGCGATGGATGCTCGAGCTTCGAGACCCTGATTTTGAGATTCCTTCTTGCTTCTTCTCGCTTTCCTTCTCGCTTTCTCCATCTCGCCTCCTTAGCTCAAACTGCCACCCGGTCATTCGTCATTCTCACCATCATCGAGAGGGACGTTTTTCATCTTGCCTCGGGCTCAGAAGCTGCCGGATCTCTGGCTTTCGTAGCCCATGATGGACGCCTTTGATGGTGATTCCGATCTCTCGGACATCTCAGCACCTCCTACACCGGGACCAGCTGCCACTCCTCGAGCTGTCTCACCCGAGCAGCCAAGACCAGTCACATCTACTCCCTCGCCTCCACCAGCAGCCCCACGACGTGTCTCCAGAAGAGTTGCCGAAGGAACGACATTCCCGATTGATGCAGCTACACCGGTCAAGGCCGAACCCAGCCAGGCATCCAGCAGCACCAACGCCGAGACTTCCACCTCGACTCCATCCTCAGCACGTCGAGCCTCCACACGAGACCGCAAACCGCCAGCGAAACTGCGCTCACGCTCACCGTCTGTCGATCAGAAACCCTCCCCGTCCACCAAACCCGGTCGAACCTCTGCTGCCACAGCATCTTCTTCCACGTCCTCCGGCGTCACCGACACACCAAAATCCAAAGTCACGGTGAAGCTCACCAGGAAGATCAAGCCAAACGCAGACGGAACAGCAACTGGTGACAGCGGATCTTCACGTGGACCGACGCCTCAGCCCGTTCCTTCTGCGACCAAAGTGACGCTGAAAGTGGGTGTCGCACGCAACAATAGCAAGAAGCTAGCAGATGATCTGCGTGATCTCGCCGACGATGAGGAGGATCAGGAGGGTGAGGAGAACCACGTGTTACAGAAAGACGATGGGCCCGCGGAGGACGACTTTGATCCGAACGCAGCAGAGGGGAAGGCCAGACCGCTGAATGGTAAACGTGACAGAGGTGCGCGGAGCAAGGCGGAGGGGCGCAGGAGAGCCGTCATTGCGGACGATGAGGATGAAGAGGAGGATGAGGCTGATGCCGCGGAAGGGTCAGCGGCACCGCAGAGGAAGCGCGCAAAGCTGGTAGATGGCGGAGGTAAAAGAGGTGCCAAGAGCAAAGCGCAATCTGGACGCGGTGGGAAAGGGGGCAAGAAGATGATCGATTACAGTGATGTCAGTGACGATGATGAGGAGATGGTGGATGCGGCCTCGGAGGAAGATGACCTGATGGACGCGGCTGCGCTTGACAGCGATGATGCGTTTGGCGAAGACGATGATGAAGCTGGCAAGAGTAAAACGGCGCGAAAGGGCAGATCCGCTGCTGCAGATGGTGCAAAGAAAGCTGGTAATCGCTCCGCTGCTTCGACGTCCAAAACATCCGCCAGCAACAAGAAACCTGGGGGTGCAGCATCAAGCTCAACCGCAACATCGTCGAGCAGCAAGACCATGTCAGCCGAAGCGCGAATGCGAGCTTCGATCGATGCTGCAGTCAACAAGTCGATCAAGCCTCCCACCGGCGCTGCTGCCTCAGCCTCGTCAGTGGCGTCGAAACTCAACCCGCAAGCCTCTGCGTTCCGACCGAGCAGCAGCGCGCTAAAGACCGGGTCTGGAGGCGCATCCACCCCGACTGGCGCTACTCGGCCTACCGGTGCCTCTACCGCATCCGCCATCACCACTGCCACGGGCGGAGCCAAACGTACTCCGACAACCGGCGGCAAACCTGCGTTTGGCAAAAGCATGTCCGGCTGGGACCAACTCTTCGGCGGCCTCTCTGGCCTCTCGTCTTCGTCGTCGACTCCAAACCGATCCAAGCCGACCAAACCTGGCACGGGCAAACCGGCCACTGCAGCATCCACATCGGCGACGGGCATCCGACCCGATCCACGCCTCGAAGCAGCTACACCGGCCGAGGTGGAGCAGATGCGCCAGCAGGCACGCCAGGAGCATCTCGACACGGATGAGTGCTTTGATCTGCTAGCACACGCCGACATCATGCTGGCGTTTGAAAAGTCGATCTACATCGAGGATCGCAAACTAGCAGCGAGACTGAGGCCGGTCAATTTCAATGCGGGAAGCGTCTTTCAGCAGCAAGGCCAGGTGCAGGGACTTTCGACGTCGACAACGACCAAGTAATTCGTTTGGTTTCTGCATGCCCTGCATACGCTCTAACTTTTTCGACAATCTTTACCTCGAGCATGCCAATCTCCTCTGCTGGACAAGACCACGGACTTGCACACGCAAACACACGAAAATCTTGTCGAATGCAAGCATGGATGAACAGATCCCATTAGGAGAACAATATACATTATGTGAAAGTACAAGCCATCTGATCTTTACTCTTTGAAATCGTCGACCTCGACTGTCTGGTTCAGCTCTTCCTGCTGGCTTTTTGCCTTTTTCCTGTCCTCCTCCTGCTGCAGCTGGTGAGCCACTTCAACGGCTGCGACATCCTCGTCGTCAATGTTGCTCTTGGGACCTTCGAACCAGTGTTTACCGCCGTATTTGGGAAAGTAGTACCAGACGCTGCTAAAGACAAACGTAGCGCCTGAGACGACACAGGCGTAGTTCATGTCGGCGGCGCCTGTGACGGGAATGTAGCTGGGTAGACAGACAATGATGCAGATAAAGGTGAGCCAGGCGGCCGAGATCCAGGCGACGATTTTGCTCCAAAAGTCGCCAAGGTACCAGACGCCTGGTTTGAATTTGTGCGGGGACATGAGGCGGGCGACGATAGGGATCGTATAGGCGATGCTGGCGCCGATGACCGAGAGCGAAAAGACGGCGCCAACTGCGACGCTGTTGATGAGACCGAGCAGGCAGAAGATAGCCGAACACGCCGCAGACCACCAGGCGCTGTTGACCGGTGTCAACGTGTAACTGTTGATGCGGTACACCCAACCACTGAACGGCAGCGCACCATCACGCGAAAAGGCAAAGATCTGTCGCGACGAGGCCAGGTTCATACTCGCGCCCATCATAAAGTTGACGATAATCATAAACACCCAGATAACCATGAATCCAGTCTTGCCACAGCTGTTGAGAATGATGGTGGCCATAGGCTGACCGTAGTCCGAGTCGATGATGGGCGACAGGTCGGTTCCCATGTTGAAGGTGAGAGCGATCATGATGCCGAGTCCGAGCAAGCCGGATGAGACAATGCTGAAAAAGATGCCCATGGGAACGGCTTTGGCTGCATTGCTCGCTTCTTCCGAAATATGAACGCACGAGTCGTACGAAGCGATGGTCCAAGCGGGCGTCATAAACGCCAGGAAGAAGGCACCGACCGAAGACCAACCGGTCTCGTTGTACCATCCGGTAAAGGCGTACGATGCCGTGTTGCGGTATTCGCCAGGCGTGGTGGTGCCGAGGACGATGCAAATAGCGATGGCGAGTCCACCACAGAGCACGGTGGCGACGGTCTGCATACGTGCAAGCGCACGCGTGCCAATCGAAGTGAGCAGCGCGTGGAACAGCAAGACACCCAGATAGACGCCATACGTCTGCGCATCGGTAGGCGAATACCTTCCATCGGTACCAACCGACACTGCGGCCAGAATCATGATGGCGACACTCCAATCGATACTAGCTACAGCACTGGTTGTCGAAAGCGTGTTGGCGTATCCGACGGTCCAGCAGAGGAACCTGCGGTACTTTTTGCTCGAGAGCACATAGGTCCAATAGTACAGTCCTCCGGACGTAGGCATGCTGCTGGCTAGATCTCCTAGCGCCAAACCGGTAAAGGCGATAAAGATACAGCCGACCAACCAGCCCCAGACCATGCTGACCGGTCCACCGCTGGGCAACGAGTAGAGCAGGGTCGAGGCGATCGAAGGAGCAACACCCATGATGGAGAAAGCGATACCAAACACCTCGAGCGAAGAAAACTCTCGCTTGAACTCTTGCTTGTAACCGAGCGTGGCGAGTAGCTCTGCATCGGCCTGCTCGATAAAGTCCTTGGAAAGGTGAATTTTCCCTGGTCCTCGACCGGGGGTGGTTTCAGCAGCAGTCGTGGTGGTGGCGGCGGCGGCGGCGGCATGATTGGGCTGGACAATGTCAGACGACGAACCGCCTTTGACATCGTTGGAATACGAGGATCCGTTGGGGCTGGCCATGATGGGCGGTGATTAACAGTGGATGAAGTGAATTGTTGGAAAGCTTCAAGAATCTTTGAAGGGCAGACACCGATGCGAGGGATGGTCTGCGAAGAGAAACCAGGCAAACGTCGAAATTTGCGGTGCTGCGATCATTCACTAAAAAGCGGGAGAGGAGTCAACCTGTTGAGAAGAGGGAGCGCAAGGAAGCTGACAAGAGCGGAAAGCGGATCGACTGGTCGAAGAAGAGGTATCCGGCAAAGAGTGGGAGGGGGATGAGGACGCCGGCGGTCGTGAACGGGTCCGATAGGGTTTTAAAGTGTCAAAGATGCGACACGGTGTTTCGACGATAATGCGGGTGGTGGTACAGAGGCAATCGACGAGGGACGGAATCTCACGAGGATAACAGACAAGTTCAAGGGAGCAGGGGCTGAACAAGTGAACAAGCAGCTCTTGTGTGTCGCATCACCGAACACAGCGATAAGGAATGATGATGCCGAAGGCGAGGATAAAACAAAAGACCGGTCGCCTCGCGATTCAAGATAGACGGATCAAGTCCACGCAAAACCAGGAGGCGGGAACATGGAACCGAAGAGGGCTAGCTTCAATTGCTCTCTGGATAAGGCACACCTACACACACGAGTTCCGGAGACGCTTAACGAGGTCAAGTGATGCCTTCATCATAGAGATAGGCACCTGTTCTCAAGCGGGCATGAACACCAGCCTGGTTGCGTCGGTACAGCTGCAAGCGACTCCAAAAGCGTCTTGTTGCATCGGAGTTTGGTATTGCATCTGCAAGATGCCGTTGAAATTGAGTCAGAGGGAATATCAACACATCCTCGAGCGCCCCTACCCCCACATTGATATCAGTGCAGTGTCGTGGGCAGATGCCGAACCATCATAGAGCGGGATACAAGTCGCATGCATGCCGGCTACGATCGGGAGCCAAAAAAGGTCAGCCGCGGCGGCGGCGGCTGTCGAAAACGCTACAAAGGGGGGGGGGGGATTGTGCCAGGGAGCATGCGCGAGCATGGCAAGGTCAGGTGGCATCTTCTCGTCAAGAGCAAGGTAATTGCACTCTCAAAACTTTGAACGCTACGGGATATCTTTGCTTGTCCAATCGTAAACTTTGTTTGAGATGTCGCGCTGAGCGAGAGTGAGAGAAGTCTGAGGCTTATCGGCTATCGGTAGCGGGTTATCTATGAGAATTTTAAAAACGAAATCGAGACAAAGCAAGAAACAGGCACGAGGCAAGCGTGGATGCAGTTGCGGGGTAAAAATCAAAATAAATAAACAGGCGAATTTCCAGATGCAAAATGAGCCGTGGCAAAGAGATAAGGGCTTAGCTCGTTAAGCTACATGATTGGTGCTGCTTGCATTGAAGCAAAGGCAAAAATGACTCGTTGACTTGGTGCAAAGCCATTTTCTCATTGGGCAGATGTTTGCCTCAAAGGTTTAGACCGCAGTGTGCCTCAAGCTGTGTCCACTTGGTAGACGACTACCCAATTGCAAAGGGGTTAGCGAACTTGATATCATCCTCATCTTCACGGTCTAGAGATGACGTTGACTCGAACCAGACTTTATTCAGCTGTAAACGACACACACACCTATTCATGCCTCGATTGTCGTGGCAACGAGCAATCACATGGTCCGAAGACTGAGCAAGATTGAGCCAAATCAGCCTCGCTTTTGGTTCGTCTGCGCAAAGAAAATGCCGCAAAGTCTCGCCTACCTTTGACCTCATGCCAAATAAAATCAAGTTTCAACCGAGGAGCGCATTTGAATACAGCTTGCTTGACGAGACTTCAATATTATAGTTTTGAAGTGCTACCAGCCATACTGTACATTTCACCGTTGTCCCAGGAACGCCTTTGAGACTCTACCGAGACGGGACGACAATCATTACATTCAAGAGAGAGGGGGAGAGATAACGATAGAGAACGGCATCATAAGTCTGTCAGCCGAGAGCGTTTGATCCAGTTCGAGGCTTGGTGTTTCATTTTGTTTTGCCGCGCTAACCGCTCTAGCCACGCTGCTCGTTGGCATTCATGGCTTCGTCAAGAAAGTCCCAAGGAAGTCCCTCAGGACCTTTCTTGGATGCCGAACGCATGATGAATGTCGCTACAAATCGGTCGGTAGCAGATCCGAGTTGTTCTCAGAGGGGGTGTGTGTGTGCATATTGTACGGGGACAGCGCCGTTTTTGACAGGCGCTTCATTTATCGGGCTGTGGCTTGAAACTTGCCGCGAGACGTGCAGATCAAGGCTTGGGTCCACGAAGCTTCTTCCTTGCAAGAATATACTCATAGCAAAGCGGTTTCATATTGCAAGCAGAAGAACCGACAAGGAAGCGTGCAAGGAGTATTCGGCTGTCAAAGCTTCGGAAGAGGCCAATCGAGGTTTTCGCCGTAGTTCCAGTGGATTGCCTTGACGTCGCAGTAGGCCTTGATGGCATCGACGCCGAGCTCTCGTCCGAATCCACTCGCCTTCATTCCTCCAAACGGCACTGAGTTGCTTAGCGCCACATAGTTGTTGACCCACACTGTACCCGCGTCGATTGCCGACACCATGCGCTGGATCTGGCTCGCATTTTCCGAAAAGACACCAGCTCCCAAACCGTATTCGGTCTCGTTGGCGAGTTGGATCGCTTGCTCTTCCGTGCTGAATTTGGCTACGGCCAAAACGGGGCCAAAGATTTCTTCGTCGACGATGCGCATTCCTTTGCGGCAGCCTGAAAAGATGGTAGGCTCGACAAAAAAGCCTTTGCTGAATTTCGAGTCGGCACTCTTCCACGCTTGACCGCCCACCTCGACTTTGGCGCCCTGACGCTTTCCGGATTCGATCATATCGAGAATCTTTTCCTGCTGCTGCTTGCTCACTTGAGGTCCCTGGAATGTGAGCTCGTGGAACGGATCGCCCACCTTGTGAGCCTTGAAAGCGGCTACGAGCTGCTGCATAAACGTCTCGTAGATCTTGTCTTGGACGAAAAGACGCGAGCCAGCGGTACAGTCTTGGCCCTGGTTAAAGAGGATACCCAAGCACACCCAGCGGACGGCCTGCTCGATATCGGCGCTCTCAAACACCACCACGGGCGACTTGCCACCCAGCTCGAGTGTCACCTTTTTCATGTTGCTCTCGGCAGCTGCCTTCATGATGCGCTTGCCCGTGGCCGTGGAACCGGTGAAGGCCACCTTTTGAATATCCATGTGTCGAGAGATGGCCTCGCCCACTTCGGCACCGTATCCATTGACCACCGAGATGACGCCAGGTGGGAAACCAGCTTGGACCGAAAGCTCGGCTAATTTGAGTGCCGTCAACGGTGTCTGTTCGGCAGGCTTGAGGATGACGCAGTTGCCCGCTGCAAGGGCTGGTCCCAGCTTCCACGCAGCCATCTGGATCGGATAGTTCCAAGGAATAATCTGACCACAGATGCCGAGCGGCTCGATGCGCGTGTAGGCAATCTTTTCTCCCTCGGTCTGCTCAATCGTCTTGCCCTCGATCTTGTCGGCCAGACCACCATAGTAGCGCAGGCAGCCGGCGGAATCGGGAACGTCAAAGCTGCTCGCCATCCATACCGGTTTGCCGTTGTCCATGCTTTCGAGCTCGGCCAGCTCATCTAGGTGCTTGTCCACCAGGTCGGCAAATTTGAGCAGCAGCTGAGATCGTTGCGTAGGCGTAGATTTCTTTCCCCATACTGTGTTGAATGCAGTTCGAGCTGCTTTAACCGCAGCTTCAATGTCAGCGGCGCCACCAAGGGCGAGCGTGCACAGCTTCTCGCCCGTAGCTGGATTGACCGAGTCGAACGTTTTGCCAGAAGCAGCAGCGTGGAATGCATTGTTGATGAAGATGCCCGATGGCACCTTCCACTTGTTGCCTGTTGGCGTCGAGATGCTCACCGGCTCTGACCCACGGCTCGTGGTAGCTTGGGACGCAGGCATTTTATCGTTGACGGGATTGTTTCGAAAGGTAGGTGTGTACTTGAAGGAGTGATAGAGTCTGCGCCTGCTTTTGTATGACGAGAACGGCGTCGATCGAGGTGATGGAGGTAGACCAAGAGCCGTAAGACCACAAGGCAGAAGAAGGGCGTCCGTGCTCGAGGCAAATATCAAAGTATAGCGCACTCTTGGAACGGGTTTTTTAGCGTCCTCTTCTCGTTTCTTGTCACGAGAATTGGCGCTTCTGAGATGCTGCCGCTCGAAACGCGATCCGCTCCAGCTCCCTACCGTTTTGCTGCCATAGACTAATATCCAGGCCGACTGTCGCTTCCGTCATGTCATTTAATTGCGACGAAGCCCGTCAAGACGGTTTCATGAAATCACGGCTGCAGCATTCTCCTTCTCCCCCACAAGTAAGGAAGCGGTGTCACCGGACAAAAGAAGGAAGAAATAATTAAATGAAAAAAAAATCGGCTCTTTCTCCCGGTGAGCGGCTTATCTCTGCGACGTCAACTTTTGGTTCAACACTGCTGATGCGCCTCGGTAGAGGTTCACCTCGTTAAGCAATTTGAGCTTAACGAGCTGGGTTCCACGAGACCCTCTCGAGAGCTGTCCGCATGCTAATACAGTGGCTCCTGTATCCCATTTCTCGGCTCAGTTGGCCTGCTCTTATCATGTGGTTCTGTGCTGTGCACTTTCGGCAAAGTGCCAGTCCCATCGTAAGCGGCATTTCTGCGCGGTCCAATGACTCTGCCCCACCCGCATGATACTGCTTTGCACCATGCAGAGACATTTTTGCGGACACTAAGCTGCATCTTGATCGCGATACGCTTTTCGCAAAACCCAATGCCTTGGCAAATCCTGTCATGTGTGCCGTTGTCTAAGCCGACCCTCGCTGTGAGAGACTTCTCTGTGTTGAGCCTCTGGCGATCTGAAGGCTTTGCTCGCCAGCTCTTTCTGCGCTGCCTCAGTTCCCTTCCCCTTTAATTCAAAAGACTGATTCTGTTACCGGCGTTTCTCTTGACTGGTTCGAGAGCAGTCACCTTGCCAAATAAGAGCACAGCAAATGCCTCCGCCTCGTTAAGCTTCCTCAGTCCTGCCGGCTAACTTGCCGGGGTCCCCTCTGCTGTGCGATCACCTCGTCTAGCTTCCACTTTCATCCACGGAACTCTGCCGCTCTACAATCTCGTTGGGCCCCTTGCTGCTATCCTGAGCCAAATTTGCTCCAGCCATCCGGTCGGTCATTTCAACTCCATGTGCTGAGCACGATCTAGCTTAGCTGCGTCAATTACAGAGTGCCCTTGCCGCATGCTCAACATCCTGTCATTTATGGATGCTCGTTCCATATAATCCCTCAACGCCGCCCTCAACCCTCGCCCTCCTCTTTCCCTCTTCTCTCAATCACAAAGCTCGCGGTCACAAGCCATCGTACTCTCAAGCACGTGCAACGTACACCACAGGCATAAACACCTCACTAGCGTCTCATTGATTCCGCCCGAGTCCCCTTTCCCGCTTTGGCAAATTTCCCTCGTCTCATCTAGTGTGTTTGTATGACTCTACTGGCTTAGTCACCCAAGTCATGATGTCGTCCACTCAGTCTGATTCCTTCAATCCTTCGGGACCTGCTCGCCAGACCGGCCTGCAGCTTGACCACCATCCCCTGGATCCCCTCACGGCGCAAGAGATCGCCGCTGTCTCGCTCATCGTACGAAGTCACTTTGCTGCTCGCACTACAGTCAAAGCCATCAAATTCTGCAGCTCGCTGCTCATCCCTCCCGTTAAGGCCGCTGTGCTTTATGCGCTCGGTCTACCTCTGCCTCGTGGCACCAAGCTCGATGACCGCAAAGCGCTTCAGCTGCTCAACCGACGCGCCGAGGTGCAGCTTATCGACGTGATCACCGGCGACACCTACGAAGTCAACGTTGCTCTCGCCAATGACCTCCCACTCCCGGGCCGCGATGGCAAGTATGCCCCTTCGACCGCCGATGCACTCGGCAAGGTCGAGAGCATCAAGAAGCTCGACGTCGGTGTCCAGCCTGGTCTCACCCCAGAAGAGGTCAACGAGGCCGAAGACATCATGCGTGCCGATCCGCGCATTGTCGCCATCGCACGAGAGGTAGGCATCGAGCCCGAGAACCTCTGGTGCGATGGCTGGTCCATCGGATACGACGACCGCTTCGACAAGAGCCTTCGAGTTCAACAGTGCCTCGTCTACGCTCGAAAGAGCCCACACGAGAACCTCTACGCTCACCCCATGGACTTTTACCCTGTCCTCGACTGCAACTCGGGCAAGGTCATTGCCATTGACTTCCCCGGTCATCGCGATCCCGTCACGGGCAAGCTCTCGACCCCGGAAGGTACTTCCAAGCCTGGTCCAGTCACCATGGACAAGGATGTGGCGCTCGCATATTCTGGTCGCAAACGTATCCCACCTCCGATGGAGTCGTTTGACTATTTGCCTGAGCTCATGGCGCTTGATCCCAAGATGCCTGCGCTCCGAACCGATCTCAAGCCTCTGCACGTCGTGCAGCCTGAGGGTGTAAGCTTCAAGCTCAACGGCAACGAGCTTGAGTGGCAAAAGTGGAAGATGCACATTGGCTTCCACCCTCGTGATGGTCTTGTGCTTTCGACCATCAGCTACAACGACCAGGGCAATGTTCGACCCATTGTCTACCGTATGTCGGTCGCCGAGATGGTGGTACCTTACGCTTCTACCGAGCACCCACACCCGCGCAAGTTTGCCTTTGACGTCGGAGAGTATGGTATGGGCACGCTCGCCAACAGTCTCAAGCTCGGATGTGATTGTCTTGGAACGATCCACTACCTCGATGGCCACTATGTTGCACTCGACGGTAGCCCCACTGCGGTAGAGAACGCTATCTGCATCCACGAAGAGGATGCAGGGATTGCATGGAAGCACACTGATTACCGACCTGGTGGAAAGGTTCGTTCGGCTCGTGGCAGAAAGCTGGTGGTGCAGATGATCTGCACGATTGCCAACTATGAGTACATTTTCGCTTACATGTTCCACACGGACGGCAGCATCCAGCTGGAAACTAAGCTGTCGGGTATCCTCAACCTCTACGTCAAGAATCGGGAGGAGCCCAACCCGTACGGTGTCGAGGTGGCACCTCAGGTGAACGCGCACTACCATCAGCACCTGTTTGCGCTCAAGATCGATCCCATGGTGGACGGCTGCGAAAACACGGTGATTCAGACCGACTGCGAGCCAACGCCGGCGCCGACGGGATCGGACCGCAACTACCTCGGCAATGGGTTTGTCACTGTCAAGACGCCGATCAACGTTTCTGGCGGCTACGACTGGGACTGGTCTCGCCACCGAACCTGGGCGATCTACAACACAAGCAAGCAGCACTACTCTGCCGGCTTGCCGGTGGGCTACAAGATCCACACGCGCGACTGGGAGCCATTGGCACTGCAGAAGGACTCGATGGTGGCGCAGCGTGCCGAGTTCACCAAGCACGCGTTGTGGGTGACCAAGTTCAACGAGGAGCAGCTGTGGCCGGCTGGCAAGTACGTGCCTCAGCAGCGGGGGACTGCGCCTGACTCGCTCGGCAACTGGGCGGCGGAAAAGAACAAGGTCGACGATGAGGAGATCACGGTGCACGCCATCTACGGTATCACACATATTCCACACGCCGAGCAGTTCCCCGTGATGCCGGTTGAGCATCTCAATGTGTGGCTCAAGCCTGCCAACTTTTTCGACTTTAACCCGGCACAGGATTTGCCCGCTCTCAACGACCCGTTCTCGAGGAGCGCTTTCGGCAGCAATGAGGGCAAGCCTCAGATGGACGTCAAGGCCAACGCGGCTGCTCCTGCTTCCAGTGGGAATGCGGCATCGGCAGGCGGCTGCTGCTCGAGCAAAAAGTCGACAAGCGTCTCGGTGGCTCAGCCAAGGCAAGGCATCAGCTTGTCGGCTCCCTCTAAGGGTGCAGCTAGCTCAGCGTCTGCGGCTCATCCACAGAACTGTGCCTGCTGCGCCAGCGACAGCTCAAGTCGTCTGTAGAGAATAGTAGCAGACCTACTAGAATCCCATCGCTTTGCATCGCTATATCTACCATCTCCAGCATTCCGTCGTGTTTTCTCAGGTCCAACCTCAGCGTCATGTTCTTCTTGTAACTCGTAATCCAAATCTTCTGGGCTCTTTATTCACAACGAGTTGTTTATGCGAGTAGGAGCGAATGCAGTACTGTACAAAAGGCAGTGTGTTGGAGAGCAACGTCGGCAATGAAAAGGGTAAGATGTGCGGTTCTCCTCCCTAACAGCTGCTATTAAAATGAGGCCGGCAAACAGCTCGGGAGCGAATTTTTGGATGAGCAGAAGAAAGAGTGCCAAAAGGAAACCGCCCACACGCTTCAACGGTGCTGAGCCCATAAGGGCCCAGAAAAAAAAAAGAAGAAAGGGTCAAAAAGTTGAACCCAAATCCATCCATCTTCCGGTCTTGTTCCCGTAACGATATCCGTCGCTCAGCATTACCGCAAACTTGTCGACGGTGACCTTACGACAAGCGTTGGCCGGGAATTGACACGCTTCTCATCAACGCACTCGGTTGCAAGCGGCAAGTTCGGGCGACAACTCCGGTTGCAGAGGTCAGAAGAATTGCAACCACTGCGCTGCAGGCAGAGCAGATTAGCCAAGTCACCAGTCCACAGTCCACAATCGAGCCGTCCTGCAAGTCACACTGCGCCTAGCTGCAGCGACCCCGCTCTGTGCTCCACCACGAGATCCAGAGAGCTGAGCTCTCGCCGTATACTAGGGCTGCAAGCGCCTGCTTTGCAAGAGGGGAGAAATCCCTAACTAGCAGCCATGACGGCTGCCTCTTCTTCCTCCTCCACCGCAACAGGTTCGACACCATCCCGGCGTGGAGCACCACCTTCCACTGCAGCTCCTTCGGCTCACACTCCATCCGGCAGCGCATCGACGCCTTCTTCGCGTATCGACGTTTCGCCAGCTCGAGCTCGTCCTAGCGGCTACAGCACAGAGCTGTACGATCAGAACGGAAGCCGTGATCCCTACATTGCTCGCCATGCTTCTCCCTCCAGGCACAGCAAACTCAGCAACAGCAACAACAACAGCAACAAGTCGTCTACCACCTTGTCAGCGTCGGCAACCACGCCTTCGCGGCGCAAGTCCAACATGAACGCAGACAAGGCCGAAAAGCGAAGAAGCAGTCGAGCGTGTCTCGAATGCCGACTGGCGAAAACCAAATGCCATGTCACCGATAGCCAGGATGTCTGCGACCGCTGCGCCAAGTTTGAATTTGAGTGCAGGTTCGTGCGGCATCATCGTGGTCGCAAGCCAGTATCCAAATTGGCTTCTATCGATGCCGATGATATCGACCTGGGAGTAGGATCATCAAGATTTGGCGCGTCGGACGACGATATGGCCACAGATCACGACAGTGATTCGGCCAACGAGGGCACTACAGCCAGACTCGACTCCGGCGCGGCGTACGATGAGCATGACAATGCCGCCCAAGGTTCAGATGCCAATCGTGCGACTACACGAGATCACGATTCGAATGCTTTTGCCGGCGGATCAGAGGCAAGCCAAAGGAAAAGCAGAGGCGATGCCACTTCCAGACCAGCCGCAAGTCGTTCCAATAGCAAGGCGAGACCGCATCGCGCTCCAAACAATCTGCACGAGCTCGATACAAACGCTCGCCGCAGAATTTGGGAAATGCTCGCTCAAAAGATTCCACAGCGCGGTTCGACGTATACCTTTGTCAGCAAAGGCGAGGTAGCTCATGACAATCTTCAAGCGTCGACATCCAAATCGAGCGCCAACAAGGCCGGTTCCTCTGGCAGCAAGAAAGCCTCTTTGCCCACCGCGGCTGCTCTTGCCGATGGCAAAGGCGAAAATGCTGAAGGCAAGGGCAAGGAAAAGTTGCAAGAACAGACGGCAAGTGTTGCAGACGCTGCCACCACTTCCTCTCAGGCAGCCTTCAACACTTCGGGGCCATCTCAGCACTTTGCATCCACGTTCCGCAACCTTCTTCGCCCTGTTGACAAACGAGCAGGCGCCACCACCGCCGCCGAAGAAGCCGCATCAGCCGTCACCGCCCGTTATCCCAGGTTACCAGCGACACTCAACTTTTCGGCGTTCAGGGACCCCGTCGACAATGGGATTTTGTCCATGGCGGCGGCTCATCGACTGTACGCGTACTACTTTGAACATCTCAATCCGTGGGGGATGAACTTTGACCCAAGCTTTGTCTCGCATGATGCTGTACGCACTTCGTCGTCGTTTCTCTACTCGACGATTCTGTACCTCGCCTCGAGGTATATTGAGCTCGCCGAGGCCGACGACGCTCAGGCCGACGTGTCGTCCTCGTTCTACGGACCGACTTTCACCAGACCACGCCCTGACGATGATCGCGTGACAGCTGCGATCTCGTCTCATCTTGGTACTCACGTTCGCAGCCTGGCTATCACAGCGTTCGCCATGGGCGATCGAAGGATGGAAACCGGAGTCGCTATGTATCTCTCGTCAGTGTGGAAGGAAGCTGACGATCATTTCACCATCTTGTACTGCAGCTACGCAGCCAAGATTATGAGCGACATCCCAACCGAGCTTCTTTCACTCCTTCCTCCTTCTTCACCCAGTTTGGCGGGCCGATCCAAGAACGGTGCAAAATCCATTGACGACGCCAACTCTGCAGCGAGCCTCCACCAGCAGAGACTGCGACGCAATCAGCAGCGCCAGTTTCTGTTTCATTTCATTCAAGAACATACCCATCTGCTTCACTTTGCACCGAGGCCCAACTTTGACCGCGGTCCGAGCCTGTTGCGCAACCTGTTGGCATGGGCGGATGATGCGCTGGCCACACAAGACGACATCTTGCTGTGTGCAGATATTGATTCGGTGTTGCTGCAGACCAAGTACAAGTCGATCATGGAACGTGCACAAGCGCAGGAGAAGGACACCTTGTACGGTGGGAGCGAATGCTTCTTGCTATTGCAGAGCTTCATGGACGAGTTGGAAGGATGGACCAGCCGGTGGGAGCTGCAGGCGAGGAAGATTGATCAGCGCTTCAGGTGTGATGCTGAACCCGTGGATACGCAAGTCACAGAGACGAAGCGAGACGGCGAGCGCGCGGGAGACGAGCAGGAAAGCAGCCACGAGAATGGCTCAACCATGGAAAGCAAGATTGACTTTGCTGGCCATCTGCCTCTGGACGCACGCATGCATCTGTTGAGCGTGATGCGTAGCAGTTTGGTGATGCAGATCTCGAGTATTGCTTTCCGTGCATCGTTGCGGGATATCAACAAGGCGAAACCGACTGCAGGCAAGTCGAACAGCGCGGGTGCTTCTTCAGCCTTTTCACCTTCAGCCTTGTCCGCCATGGATGACCGTGCCGAGCAGATTTACTATACCTGTCTCGACTCGGCGCTCAACTTGCTGGTGCACACAATGCAGATGCCACCGTCAATCTTACGGCACGCTCAGGACATGATCATGGTGCTCGCACCGCACGCTGCGTTGCTCGCCACATACCTCATCTCATTACCTCTACCCTCGGTGCCTCCCAATTTCGCTTCGAGCGCCGCTGCTGCCTCGGAACGGCTCAGTTACGAGTTTGCCAAAGTCAAGACGAGGATTCGAAGGAGAAAAGAGTATGAGAGAAAGTGCTTGGAGTTGATGCGCGATACGCGAGAGTCTTTCAGGCTGGCTCAGGTGCGTACAGATGATCATGTAGGGCTGTGCGCACAGTACTTTGATTCGTTGCTTAACGTTATTGAAGGGGATAGTCAGGAGGCGAGTGGACAGGCGAGACCGGCAAGATCGTTGTTGGGCAATTCAAGTGTGTTGGCGGGAACCAAGAGGTCGAGGAGTATGTTGGATATCTCTGGGGACGAGGAGGTTGGTAGTGCAGCGCCGAGAAGTGTGACACAGACGGCGGGGGTATCTGATGCGGCTTTGGGACGCGCGAGCTCTGCTGGTCCTGCGTCACGCACACCGCAACCCCACATGCCACCTCACGCTCAAAGCCAGTCTCCTGCCCACGCCCAGCAGCATCGCATCCATCATGCAAATTCGACCATCGACACTTCTGCCGCCGAGACGCTGCTCAATTTGCACAGCACCGCCGAAGGCGCAGCTGACAGCAGCGAGACGGCCATATCGACGGGCGAATCCTCAACATCGCCTTGCAACGCCAAATTGTTTGCCAACAGTAGCAGCGCATACTACGCTGCTTCGGCCTCACATCATCTTTCGCGCGTCGCAGCATCGGGCTCAACTCCACCCTCTACAACAGGGTCCTTCTCACCGGGAAGCTTTATCAGTTCGGGCATGTTTGGTCACTTTTCCGCCTCGGGTGGTGGTCCAAACTCTCCTCAACACAATTTGCATCATGGCGGACATGCGTACCATGCGCATGCTCACCACAGCGGTGGTGGAGGAATGGGCGGGTATGCAGCTCATTCAAACCCAGCAGCAGCAGCAGGAGCAACAGGAGCGGCAGCGGGCGACTTCGGGTACGCAGCAGCAGCACCAGGCGGCAGTGGGCAACAGCAGCAAAGTGCACAACTGCCTCCGCCGGGCACCGGTGCTGGCACGCCAACCCCCACGCCCGCAACCGGCACTTCCACCCCCGTCGACTGGACTTGGCTCCAGAGCTTCTTGGAGGTCCCCGAGTTTTCCTGGATGTAGAAGAATCCTCAAACCGCCAAGATGGAATGCGTTTGTCAACATTCTTTGATACCCGCGCCGGACGTTGATTCTGGCGTGTGGGTGTATAATGTCCATGCGTGACCCTTTCTGCGTGTCCGTCAAGTGATGTTGAGTCAAAGCGAATGAGCACACTGTCGACAATTCAACCACAAGGCTCGAACATGTTGTGTAGCAAGATATATCCGTCTGTATGTAGGATTGCAAGCAGCTGACGACACATTCGCATTGAACGCGGTAAGGGCCTAGAAAGCGTTATCGGCAGGGTGTGTCTTGTCCTCAAAGTAAGGAGCGATCTGTTGTTGTAAGGGCACATTGGCAGTAAAAGAGAGAAACAAGAAAAGGGTTAATTTCGGCGTAAGCCTTTTCTTGGTAGTCGCATCATGGGTTGAGCGGGTTGAGCGGATCAAGAGAGAAGAGTAAGAGAGAGGGAGGAAGGGAAAGAGGACAACTTACGACAGGCAACTTGATGAGGACATCCTTTTTAAAGAGGGGAACGCTCGACATGAAGAGCATGACGGCGCCGGCGCCAGCACCGCCCCAGAGCGCGAGCGATGGTGCCCACTTGAAGGCCGCCGTAGGGGTGCTATTGCGATATGCACGAGCAGGGGTTGCAAAGTGCGAGATGGATGCGGAGTGTTTTGGATTCAAGCGAGGGGTTGATGTGCAAGGGGAAGAGAGAGAGAGAGAGAGAAGGAGATGGTTAGACGGGTCAGTATGGCTTGTGCGATGTCGGTATGCGGTGTACGGTTGGCGATACGATGCGATGCGACGGGGGAGCGTAGGCTTGAGAGCAGGATGTAAAGGCGGTAGACGGTACGAGATCATGCTGCGCCCCACGAGAGGAGCTTCGACGAGATGCAGAAAAGCTTCACGAGCAATTGCATAGCTCCATACTGCTAGACGCTGCATCGTCCAGCATCTGTTTCGTCTCCAGACTGAGCTCGTCGCGCAACCTCCGCCAAAACCCTCTGCCCAGCAAAGTAAGCATCAATCGCACCAACCATCTCGTCGAGCGTGACCGTTCCAACCGTTACCCAACCAGACAAAACTCGCGTCGCCGACTCGAGCCGCAAAGATGCCCTGGAGCCGCGCATCAACTTACAATCGACCAACGTGGGGCTGGAACGAAGGTTTGGCGCGGAACGAAATCGGAGTTGGACGCATGTCGGGCAACAAGTGTGTTGACTGTGATGAATCGCAAGTGGAAGAGGTGAAGGAAGAGCAAGGTGTGCAGAACAAGAGCTACAGTGGAATGAGGATAGAAGCAAATGATTTCGAGAAGATGTGATGCTGCTTGCTTGTTTGCTGCTGCTGCTGCTGATGCTGCTTTTGACCAACCGTCCGGTTCCGATTCGCTGCCAACGTTTTTCGGGTTGAGGGCCTTGTTCTTACACGGCCGATTCGAAGTGAGGCACGAGCATGTTAAAGTGTGTTAAAAGTTCGTTAAGAACAGGAAAAACAGAGGAAATTGTGCGAGATGTAAGATCGTGAGATCTACCAAGCGCAGGAGAAAATTTAGTTCGGAACGGATAGGGAACTCGACCGAGCGATCTAATCTCGCCAGGGGCTCGCTCAGCTGTTCCTATTTCTTCCTGATACAGGAACGGTCGCACCCCCAACCTCTCCAAGCGGATGCTGTTTGCGTCAGCTTAAGCATCGGTCAGTTCAGAAACACCGCTGTGACTCGAGAAATCATCCTTTGGAAAGGCGGGCCGACAAGACAAGAGATGGCCGCCGCAGAAACCACGATGCACACATGCTGCAGGAAAAGGGAAAAGATAAGAAATACTCAAATGGACCAATCAGACGTTACGATTAGGTTAGCCGTTTTTCTTCCTGGATGTTTCGCTCTCCGACCATTGGTCCTTCCAGCACAGTAGCGCCAATGGAAATGTCTTTGCCGTCTCAGCACACAGAGATGAATGTGGAGCCGATGAAGCTCGAAGGAAGCTTCGACGGCCTGAGCCTTTCTGTTTCTATGGAATTGGGAAACACCTTCAGAAGTGCAGAAGAAACGTGAGAAGATTCAGGTGTAGCATGTGGGAGAGGTTCTCGTTCTGCATTGTGATCCGGACAGCAGAGGTAACCCCTTGAAATGCCAAGGCTACAAGAAGCACTGTCTCAAGACAAACAAGATCGAGGGTCTTTGCGAAGAAAGCATCCAAAGTGTTTGTTACAAATTACCCGTCGCCGATCAGTCGAGCGGCTCTCTTCCGCCCAGGCCTCTTCGAACAGCACCCAGTCCAATCTCTTAATTGCCTATGGCCTCAAGCAAGGTCGTCGGCTTCGCGCATAGCGACAGAGAATGATCTGATGACAATTCTCTCTCCCTCTCTCTTGGAGCAAAACGTCCTGTTTCCTTTTCTCACCTTTCAGTTTTGTTGGTCGGTTGGACGAAATGTTTTGCCGACGTTTCCACGCGCGACACTAGAGGCGGAAATTGGCGGAAAAGTCGGAAGCTGGTCCCGTCAGAATGGCCGAATGGATCCATCCATTTCGCCAGTCAACTTGCACACAGTTCTCACGGCAGCAGCGAGCGCCAGCGGGAAAAGCGTGGGAGCCAAACGCACTCCACGGGGCTCCCATTTCACAATCCGCTCGATACAGTAGTGCGAGCAACTCTTGTCGGATTGGACCGAAGCTGACTGATCAGACTAGAAAGAAACATAATAGATGAGATGTGATTCGTGCGCTAGATTGTGGTCTCGCGAAAAGGTCCCTCCCTCCCCGCAAGCATCACAAGGGCTTGCCGACAAGCAGGCCTGTTCAGCAGCTTGCTCTCGTCGTGTGTCTATGTGTCTGGATATGTGCGTGCGCTATCATCTTGGTTCGCCGAAACAGCTCCGGTGGCTTGCCTACTATCAAGAGCGACTGTGTGCAACCAGAGCGCACTCTTCCTCGATCGAGCTGCTCATTTGACTGCACACCAACACCCCTGCAAACTGTTTGGTTGCAGAGCACTCAAGAACGTAGGAGATAAACGTCGATCAGCAGCCTTGGGTTGCAGTGATGTGCGAGGGGCAGCAGCTCTCTTTGTCCTGCGTCATCGGTCACATTGGCCAGAGATCGCAACCGAAAGCTGTAAGATTTAGAGTTTGAAAGCGACAGTCAAGGCAGGAGCGTCACAGAGCGGGTTCTAGCAGCAACCACGATGACCTACCGGCAGGCGGCCGATGAGAGCTTCCCCGCTAAACACTGAAGAATTCTTTCAGAAAAACGGTTGGCACCAGAGTGTGACATGGGCGTCGGGCTTAGCACTTCTAGCGAAACGGGAGGCCCTAGGCAGGGTTCCTGGTTGAAAAGGGGGCCAAGGGTTCTCTGCCCCACGCTGAAGAACCAGCTTTGACACGGCGGCCCTGGCCCATCTCACGCGAGCCAGTACGAATAAATCGACGCAACGGTTTTGTTCAGCCAATTTGACATTTGCGTGGGGCGAGGGTTTTCGACCGCCGCCAAAAGGCAACGCAGCCTTGTGTATGAGATGACGGCCGCTCGCTGTTCTCTGCGTGTGTGTGTGTCAAGTGTATTATGCATTTTGGGGTTTGAAATTGTTTTATTTTTTAGTTTTTGAATTCAACATGAACCTGACGCAGCTGCTCCACTGCGTGCTGTGCTGTACTGTGCTGTGCTGTGCAAAGGAGCTGCAATCACAATCTACTCGCCAAACGAACCCAAGCGATTTGAAAAGATGGCCCGCTCACAGTTGATTCGCTTCATCGCGCCGTCGCTCCAGTGTGGATCCTAACCAACAGACGGTCCGGCCAGTGCGCCCACTCAACGCTTCGAACGCATCGGCCCACTATCTCTCTGTGCCTCTCTCGCTCGCTGCCTTGTACGTCGTCGTCACAGAGTGTCTGCGTTATCAGTGAGTGTCCGTCCGCCCACCTCTGCAAACTCAATCGGCTGGTCCAACTTCCCTCGTCCTGTGTGACCTGACCGACCATAGTCTTATTTGTCTCGAACGGCATCAATCATTCAACCTGTCCTCCTGCTTCCACCACCTACCAACCTTCATCCTATCCCCTCTCGCCTCCAGTAGACTTTCTCGTCTCGCAAATACTCTGTCAAAATGGCTGTTCCCTTTACCAAGAACCCTGGTATGTACCATCTCTCTACCCTTATCGACGCTGGAAGCGAGCGCTTTCTGTTCGGCAACAGCCTTGGCGACGTGACGGGCTCAGCATTGCTACAGGAGCAGACGGCCTGTTCAAAGGCGAGATCGAATATGTCTTCTTCGGAGCATGCTTTCGTTGCTCAATGTAGCTCGTACTCGTCGTTATTTGAGGTGCATTCCACTAAAGATGCTGATGCGACGAGCTTGCTGGCTGTCGAATCGCTGCTGTAGCTAGAGAAGACCGTCTCCGCTTCCCAGCAGCAGTCGAATGCCGATGCTGGTCCCTCCAGGCATCTGTCCGTCACTGTCGCTCGCTATCAGCTTCGCATAAAAAGCAAAGCAAATTCTGACAAACAGATCCTTTTACTGACTGTATCTTGATTGCTTTTGCTACGCTTTCCATGACAACAGGTCTCGTCAACCCCTACTTCCAGCTCGACCAGCGTGGAAAGGTTCAGGCCGAGTACATCTGGATCGATGGCGATGGTGAGTCTTCCTTGTTCCCCGCATATACTCTCTCTGCTGGCGAATATACGGCACCTGAGCGTCCGGGAATTAGCTGGCGAGTTCGCTCGCATCGTCGGCAATCGAAAGCGTACTGAATAATCATCTATTCCCCTCGTCTCTCTCTCTCTCCCGCATCACAGGTGAGATCCGTGGCAAGACCACCACCCTCGACGGCCCCGTCAAGTCGCTCAAGGACCTCAAGGAGTGGAACTTTGACGGTTCCTCCACCAACCAGGCTCCCGGCGGCAACTCGGACGTCTACCTTCGCCCCGTCGCCTACTACCCCGACCCTTTCCGATGCGGTGACAACGTCATTGTCCTCGCCGAGTGCTACAACAACGACGGCACCCCCAACAAGTCCAACTACCGTTACCAATGCAACAAGATCATGACCCAGGTCGCTGCCGAGGAGCCCTGGTTCGGTCTCGAGCAGGAGTACTCGCTCTTTGACATGGACGACCGCCCGTACGGTTGGCCCAAGGGCGGATTCCCCGGTCCTCAGGGCCCTTACTACTGCGGTGCCGGTGCCGGAAAGGTCTTTGCCCGTGACCTTGTCGAGGCCCACTACCGTGCCTGCCTTTACGCCGGTGTCAACATCTCGGGTATCAACGCCGAGGTCATGCCCGCCCAGTGGGAGTTCCAGGTGGGCCCTTGCCTGGGTATCGAGATGGGTGACCACCTCACCCTGGCCCGTTACCTGCTCATCCGAGTCGCCGAGGAGTGGGGTGTCAAGGTCTCGTTCCACCCCAAGGCTGTGCCCGGTGACTGGAACGGTGCTGGTTGCCACACCAACTACTCGACTGTCTCCATGCGCAAGGAGGGCGGCATGAAGGCCATCGAGGCTGCCATTGAGAAGCTCGCCAAGCGCCACAACGAGCACATTGCCGTCTACGGTGCCGACAACGACAAGCGTCTCACCGGTAAGCACGAGACCGGCCACATTGGTGACTTCTCGTCTGGTGTTGCCAACCGTGGTGCTTCGATCCGTATCCCCCGTCACGTTGCCGCACAAGGCTACGGCTACCTCGAGGACCGACGTCCCGCTTCCAACTGCGACCCTTACCTTGTCACTGGTATCGTCGCCGAGACCACCCTCCTCCTCTAATTGCGAAGCAGCAGCCGCAGTTTCTCCTTGGTTAACTGATGTCCTCTCTTATGATGAAACATTGCCAAATATACGATCCGTAAAAGCCAACTAGCTGCTACTTTGGATTTGTGGACCAGCGCGGCGTGTGTGTGTGAGCATTTCTTTCCTCTTCTCGATCCTTCACTCTTTGTGCCGTTCAAATCGAATGTCGGATCGGGCATGGCGAGTGCTCAGGTGGGTGAGACGACGGGATGCGATGCTGTGAGAACGGCTTGCCTCTCGATTGGTGCTTGTGCCAGGATCAAATCGAGTTGCTGTCTGTGAGCCTTTGAGAGATCTGCGTTTGCTGCCTCCAGGCATGGAGGCGGTCTCAAGTTACGAGAAACGTCGCACCAGACAGGCTTCGACAGCGGAAGTGACCTGACCTTTCCAAACCGGCTTATCTCTTCGCCATTGACTAGACCTGGAACGAGAGCCACTCCAACTCGCCGTGTCTCCCCCGCCGACCACGCCTATTCTCACGACGAAAAGCCCACGTACCGTATGTGAAAACCAAAAACACTGTGATTCAAGAACCAATGCAATCAATCTACCTCTACTTAGTCTAGCATGCACATTAATATAAACACAGCATCTCACCGAATCTACAAAGCTTCGTTGTGCAAATGCCGACAAAGCGCGATCCAAAACCTCTCGAGATCCGATACGTCTTTGATCGACTTTGATCTTGATTCGCTCGACCGCATGCTTTGCGACGATTTGTCAATGTCTTGACTACCTGTGACGCGCGAAACTGCCTCCAAGGCTGCAGAAGCTACCTGATCTGTAGAGAAGGGCGCGCTTTGCGGTGGCCATGAAGATCGTGCTGCCGATGAGATTGGATTGGAGCTAGCCGAGCCGTTGGTGAAGCCGGTCAGCCCACCAGTGGCCGCATTGGGATCGAGTGATTCGCTGCTGCTGTGCCCCTTGTTGCTGCTCGGAGGAGTGTACAAAGTCAAACCAGTCTGCTCGATCAGCTTGTCGCGCTGTAAAGCCATCGCTCTCCTCTCGGCATTTCCCGACGGCAAGCGGTCCGAGATCCAACTGGCGATCTCGTGCACCAGCGTATCGTCCTGGGCCTGCGGGTGGAACGCCGACAGTGCGCGATTTTCCGAGTCGCCCTCTGCATCGTCATCGCGCTGTTTGTTCTCCACCACGTCGCTCGAGTCATCGGCCGTATCGGGATCGCGCAGCGAAACACCATTCCAGCCCTCCGATTCAGCCAACTCTTTAAACGATCTGAAAGCCGCCGTCATGGGCTGCTCGTTTCGGGAATCGGCCTGGTCGCTGGATTTGGAAAACAGCAGCCGGTTGATGTCGGTCCAGCTGCTTGCCGAGCTAGCATCGTTGCTCTCAGCCGCTTGCTTGGCCGTTCCCGATTCTTGCGCTGCTTTGGTAGGATATGGCCTACCAGTAGATGGGTTGATGTTCTGCCTCCACCTCGGCGCACCGCCACCTCGCAGATCCCAGTGATCGCATCCCTCCATGACACCCAGGAATTCACCCCACTTGGCAGACTCTACGCTGACCAAACCATCGTTGCCTTGATCCGCCCCGCCGAGCGCATCGGCACTGCCATCAATCTCTCCTCCCACCGTTCTCGATTCAGCTGCAGCATCGAGGATGAGCTTGGGCAGCCAGAGCGGATGCCAGATGGCCAGGCTGGGCGTACGTGAGGCGATGCTGTAGTATTTGACGCCTTCGACATTGGGCGTTTTGGGATTGAACACTTCGTTCATATACTTGGTGGAGAGCATGGCGTAGGCCGGCGTGTCAAGCAGCGATAGCATGTACGAGCTGAAAGATCCGGTGAGCGTCGAAAGCGAACCGATGAAGGAAGAGAGTCCAAAGGGAAGCGAGCCGTCGGCCTTCTTGCCTTGCTTGACGGCTTCTTTGACCTTTTCAGCTGCGTCTCCTGGGAGTTTCCACTGTCGGAAGAAGTCAACGAATTCACTACCGACGAAGCAGCTGAAAACAAGGTTTCAACGGCTGATTCCTTGTCGGATGCAGCGGCACGCGTTGATTCGTCTGGCTTGCCGCTCCTGATACTCTTCTTGGGCAAGCTGCTCGAACCCTCAAGCGGCTTGGGTCGGGTGAAAATGGGCGACTTGAGCGAATACGGCACCTTTGTGGTCGTGCGCGATGGGCCGTAAGGTTCGCGGTCAGCAAGGTGGGCGCGCTCTGCACGCGCCTCTTGGATCGCTTGCTCAATGTAGTCGTTGCCGATGCCGATGTTGGCATTGCACCAGTCCATGAAAGGGCTACCGCGATGGGGCGTGCTGATGGTTGTCAGACTGACGGGAATGTAGTCTTCGGGTCGTGGTCGGATGTGGGTCAAGAGGTGACGCACGTCGAGGCCGCCCATGCTGTGCGCGACAAAATTGAGCTTTTTGCCGCGCACGCCCGCCTCGTCACTGATCAAGAACCTGTGCAGCGACTCTGCTCGCTCCTGAATCGAGCCGGTGGGAGGTACGCCGTGAACAAGCACCTCTACGCCCATCTTCTTGCGCAGGATGTCGAGCGTCTTGGCCCAGTAGTGGATTTCGAGACCCAAGAAGGGACCACGCACATCAAAGCCGTAGAGACCGTGACAGAGCACGATGGGATGTCTGGGCAGGACGATGGGGTCGTAAGTGTTTGGATCTTGCATAACATTGTGGATGCGTCCGACACCTCGAGCACGTTGTTTTCGGGCTTCAGGCGGCGCATCCGAACGAGAGGACTCGTGCTCGACTCGGTTTTCAGAAGCTCCCAGTAGAGATGCCAGCGTGCTAGAGAGACGGTCGAGCCAGCTGTTTGGCCTCGGATGCGGATGCGGTTGCGTCAAGGAGCTGAGTGATGAGCGCACCGCTGTGGAATGAAGCTCGCTGGACGCCCGGCCTGTCGGTGAGCTCTGGCCAAGCGATGCTGCAGGAAGGTGATGAGCTGTTCTGGGACGTGCCGATGTGTGGACGCTCCGAAGCACGGCTGCCCTGCGAGGCACGCTGGCTATGCTACGAGTCGATGGATTCGGCTGTGCCGACGAGGGAGCAGCTAGACTGAGAACTCGGCGCGAGGCATCTGACGGATGAGAAGTTGGCAAGCCCTGATTCGATCTTGTGCTTGAGGCGCGCTGTTGTGGGGGCGCCGATGAAGAGCATGAGTACGCCGCCAACCAGCAAATCAAAGCAAGGACACCAGCTCTCGAGCGTAACAACGAGTTGGTGCTGGCAACGTTGCGAGAGCATTCTGCTCCACGGGCGACGCCGTCCAAGGAGGTTTGTAGCCGCTCTCGAAGCAACGCCCGCATGGTTGCATCCATAGTTGCGCCGTTCTGTTGCAGCATCTCCGCCGTCAGTGCTAGCGACGTATAGCTTGAAGCGGGTGGCGATGTGATGGAAGACCGGGCTGCACCCTCAAGCTGCTAAAGTGGTTTGACGGTTCACAACATGGAGCAATCCCTGATGACCAGCGAGGACGGAAGGTGTGAGGCACGCGGCTGCAGATGAGTGGTGGGAGTAAGGCGATGGAGGTGTCGAGCAAAGATGGGCAAGGACAGTGATGGGGCGAAAGACGAGATCCAGTATGCAAAGTCATCAATGCAGCGGAGTGGGCCAACGTCGTCACACTGACTGTTTTTGCCACGTTGAAAGTGGAGTTGAGCAGCAAAGGCTGTTGTTCTCTCACGGCACAGCACATCACAGTGCGTGTGCGCATTTGTGTGTTGCTTGTTAGAGAAACAAGGCTCAGGGAGAGTGTGGCTCTCTCGGCTGTGACGGTCTGAGGGATTTTCAGTCTCTTTTTTAGAGCTCGTCTCAGCTGAAAAGCGGCGGTACAGTGCAAATCTCGCTCAGACAGACAGGCAGCAACCACGGCCAAATTTCGAAATTGTGACCCTCTCTCTCTCTGCCCACCACAAACAGCAATAAAGCCGATGACTCTGTTGATCCGCGCTTCTGAACAGAATGAGAGGTTTCAATATGAAAGCTGCTTACAAGGGCCGAGTGGGCACGGACGAAGCGTCTCTTTCAAGGTGCACCCCTATTGGCGCCACCAAGGGGCTGAATGGCTGTCGGAGAAAGGCGAAATAGCTTTGGATTTCTGGTGTTTTGCGTCCAATCTAGACTCTACGACGATCGGACATGACGCGAACGATGCAACCTGTACCCGCGACTTCGGTCAGCTGCACACGATGTACACGCCAAAAGGAAATGCACAAATTTCATCAGCATCCTCTTCTATTCCTCTCTCTCGCCCTCCTTGTCGTGATGGAATGGTATGCAACTTACCCGTTCGTGCCAGCCCAAAAGCACGGCGCAGTTGATGCCTTCTCCCTCGCCTCCCAACTCGAGCCCCTTGTAGATGTACTTCATGAGCGCATCACGCTGGTCGATGGAGATGGATTTCACTGCATTGGCAATATCGCTCGACTTTGTGCTGTTGACGATTTCGAGCAACGAGAAAAGTGTGACGTGCTAGGAAAGGCAGGTGGGTGGAGCGAGTGCGACAGAGAGGGGAACTGGTCAGCATTGACTTCCTTCAGCCGTGAGAAGTGAGCCGGAGCAGGCGTGGGATTGTGGATTGACTGCGCCATAAAGAGAGTGCGACGACGGATGCTCACCTTGGCTTCTTCGACGTTTGGTCCGTAAGGGTAGTCTGAGAGGATCAGTGTCAATGCGCTCGCTGTATCGCCTCTGCAAGATCCAAATCATCCACAAAAATGGCCAGATGTCAGTTATTGAAGTCCAGTCTTACTTGACAGCATATTTGCATGCTGCTGTATCCTCTACGACGCTAACTCACCTCCCGATCAGCGTTCGCACCTCGGTCGATTTCGCCTTTGCGTCCGCTAGCGCATCCGCCGCCGACTTGGGATACGGCTCCACCAGCTCCTCGTTTGTGATGGCGTCTTCGTCGTACTGGTCAATGTCGATCTTGCGGAAATTGTCCATGGTTTGGATGCTCCTTTGTGTGTGTGGCGATTTATGCAATGGAATACTTCGCTGACCTTTTACGAGAAGTGGAAAAGCGATGCGGGTGCTACCAGTGGCGAGTGCTGTGAACAGGTTTTTGAAAGGTGTGCCGGCAATAATGGAAGATAGATTGCGGATGGAAAGGCAAGAAGATGACGACGAGAGAGTCAGAGTGGAGTAGCGCTCGCGTGGGAAGGCTGCCTGAGTTGAGGCTGTGGTAGCCGATCCGTGCACGGACTTTTTTCCTTCAGAATTTGTTACGTTTGTAATTATTTCACATAAATCTTCGTGGGAAAACGGCTTCGTCTGCCAAGATGACCGTGTCGCCATGCTTATGCACAATTTTCGACATCGTAAAGGAAGACACGACGAAGCTTAGCGGCTACGTCAACTCTCACCAGCGGAAGTGTTGCTAGTTTATGAGGCTGTGGACGTTCATCGGACTGAATGAAAGCTCCAGAAGACTGCGGTGGTCTCCTTGGTGGGCCACATTCCTCAACTGCGAGGATCGACGTCTATATGGCACCACGACGACGGGATCGAGTGCAAGCCGCTTGAGAGAAGGAATCTTGTGATTTCGACACTATCCTCGAATCTATTGCGATCTTGAGCACCTGAACGGTGCAGGCTGAAGCCGATGCAATAGCCTTCCTATCGCCCTCCTCGTTGGCTATTGTGGATCTTTCAGCGCCACTCATTGCAGCTCACTGGGTTTCATCTGTGCAAATGTGGCGCTCATTTTTATGGCATCGAGCTGCACCTGAAGATGAGTCCTATCGTAAGGAGCAAATAAACCCTTGTAAAATCTTGACAGGTTGTCTCTCTTCCACAACCATGTCGAGACCAAAGACGGCCACTATTCGCCCATCGACCTCGACGGGCCAGCTCGGCTACAGCTTTCGGCCAACAACGTCGAGTGGTCTCAGTGGAGATCCGGTTGTCAACGATGACGACAAAGACACCACGAGTAGCTACGACAGCACCAATGAGTCGGACAAGGACGAGCACCAGCAGCATCAGCAGCATCACTGCGACGACGACGCTGATGATGTGTTTGCCTTTGCTCCTCCGGGTCTTGGTGTTCCAGCAGTGCAGGTTGTGCCATCACCAGGAATCCCACTAGCACGAGGTCTGACTGCTGCGTCCGCTACTCAAGAGGGTCACGGGATAGCGACTCGCGAGAGCATCTACTACCACGATCAATCCAGTGGCGCCATCTACGACTCCCGTGGTCACGCCGTGCATGTACAGGTACCATGCGCTGCACCCGCAACAATCTTACCAGCGGCACTTCCCGAGAAAAGCTTCGGAAATATTGTCGAGTCAAGGCCACAAGCAACGGTCCAACGCAACACGTCAATCACCTGGCATCCCTCGACACAAAGACAAAGCGACTTGTGGACTCGCAGATGCGAGTCCTCGGGCAAGGACAGCCAAATCTCACCTTCGCTGACCTTTTCTTCCCACGACGCGGCATCTCTCCCCGATCCATCTGTCACTTTTACGCCTTCCTCTGACAGCATTGGCTTACTCCGTGCATTGCCTCGCCCATCCTTTGCGAGAGCGGTGGAGCTCGAGATAGAGGAAGAGGACGATTCGCCGTACCCAGAAGTGCGTGCGTCCGTGTCGAATGTCGATGACCCGTCGATGCCGTCGGTTACCTTTCGCTCTGTGCTACTAGGTGTTGTACTCTCTGCTTTCACTTCTGTGGTAAACACGTTTCTTTCGCAACGCAATCCGCCCATCCAAATTGTCGCCATCATCATCCAAATCCTGGCCCATCCGCTTGGCACCGTCATGGCCAACATTTTGCCGATCCGATCGTTCACCTTTCACTTTCCCAACATAAGCAGGGGGAGGAAAGCAACACGTTCGAAGGAGACGTACACGTGGTCGTTCAACCCTGGCCCTTGGAACATCAAGGAGCACACTGTAGTGCTCGTCGCTGCTACCACGGGTCTCAATCCGTCTTACTCGCTTTCCATTCTTCTGGCGCAAGATCTGGCTCGCTTCTGGGACGACCGAAGATCTTTTCTGTATGGATTCCTCTCGGTTTGTGCTCCGCAACTCGTCAGTTTGGCACTGGCAGGATTTGTGCGAGAAGTGCTGGTCGAGCCGGCCTCGATGATTTGGCCGCAGAACCTCGCCGTTTCGACAGTGCTCAACACACTGCACGCCGAGGAAGATTCCGTCAGCACGATCGCGACCCACCAACTGTCAAGGTTCCGCTTTTTCACCATCTCCTCCCTTGTCGCCTTCGTCCTCTACTTTTTCCCCGGCTATCTTTTCACAGCGCTCTCGATCTTCAACTGGGTCTGCTGGATCTGGCCCACCAACGTACCCGTCAACGTCGTCTTCGGTACGGCTGGCGGACTCGGCGCCAGCGTCTTGACGTTCGACTGGACGCAGATTGTCTTTCTCGGCTCGCCGCTCATCATGCCGTGGTGGGCGCAGGCGAATCTGTTTTCAGGCTTTGTCGTGGGCATTTGGATCGCTGCGCCCGTCATTTACTTTACCAATTCGCTGAACACGGGGCACCTCCCGATCATTTCCGGCAGCAGCTTTGATCGGTTCGGTCAGGCCTACAATGTCAGTATTGTCTCGCCGGACCATACGACATTGCGAGCTGATGCATATGCCAATTATTCGCAGGTGTATATTTCGGCGGGGCTCGTGGTGGCGTACTTTGGCGGATTTGCGCTTATCACCGCTGCAGTGGTACATACAGCGCTGTATCATGGTCGGTTCGTGTGGGATAGGCTGCACACGAAACGCACGCTACCGGACGATGTGCATGCAAGGTTGATGCGAAGGTACGCCCGCGTTCCGTTCTGGTGGTATGCGGTCGTGCTGGTGGGAGGCCTCGGCATGTCGGTCTTTCTCGCGACGCTTTACAGCACGCACCTGCCCATTTGGGCGCTGTGCCTGGCGTTTCTCATTCCAGCGGCGTACCTCTTGCCGTTCGGGTTCATCTTTGCCATGAGCGGTCTGCCTGCCGCGGTCAACCTGGTCTCGGAGCTCCTCGCTTCGTGGTTGCTGCCCGGGAAGCCGCTTCCCGTCATGATGTTCAAAACGATCAGTCAGCAGACGACGACTTTTGGACTGCTCTTTGCGCAGGATCAAAAGCTCGCGCACTACATGAAGATTGCCCCGCGCAAGATCTTTTTCGTCCAGTTGCTGTCGATCTTGGTAAACAGCGTGATGCAGATCATAGCCAAGGACTATCTGCGAGACCACATCCAGGACGTGTGCGACCCCAGCCAGCCGCAACGCTTCACCTGTCCGACAGTCAATATCTTCTACACGGCATCGATCATCTGGGGCGCTATCGGCGTCGAGCGAAGTTTCGGCCCTAAATCGCCGTACCACTCGCTCTTCTACGGTCTCCTCGTGGGCGCTGTCTTGCCGTTGATCACGTGGTATGCATCGAGAAAATACAACTGGACAGCCATGAAAGCTCTGTCGGCCCCCATCCTCTTTGTCGGTATGAGCCTCTCTCCACCTGCCTCAGGTATCAACTTCACGTCGGCGATCGTGGTTGGCTACTTTTTCCAGTACTGGCTGCGCAAGCATCGACTAGATTGGTGGTCGAGGTACAACTTTGTGCTGGCGGGCGCGCTGGACTTCGGCACGGTGTTGTCATCAATTGTGATCTACTTTCTGCTGCAAATGCCCAAGAATGGAGCGCTGCAGCTGCAGTGGTGGGGAAACGAGGTGTATATGGAGACGGCGGATGCGCAGGGAACGCCGTGGATCATCACGCCCCAGAACGGGTTCGCACCGCCGCCGGGCGCGTCCTGAGCGAGTTCTTGGCAGACAGTGTTTATCAAGAGTGAGTGTAATGCAATGATTTTTGCTGCCAGTTGAAAGTCGAGATACAAGTACAATGTGGTTGAGACGGCGAGCGCATGAAGCCAGCCGGAGTAGCGGCATCCTTTTGGAGTGAGATGGACGAATTACTTGTTCTTTGTCAGCCTGTAACGGAACGGTTTGCGTGTCGGCGCGAACTCGCCGAGCTTGTGTCCGACCATCTCTTCGGTGACGGTGAGAGGGATGTGGTGCTTGCCGTTGTGTACGAGGAATTTGAGTCTATTGGACGGTATGAAAAAGAGGGAGAGTGTGAGCCTGCATTCTCATCTCACGGCGACAAGTGCTAGGAACATCAATGACTTACCCTACAAAGTTGGGCAGGATGGTGCAGCTCCTTGCGTTTGTTCGAATGGCGGTGTTGTTCTTGAGCGCCTCGGCCAGGTTCGGAAAAGCGACGAAGAAGGGGCCTGAACGACACGAATCAGCAAAAGAAAAAGAACAAGTTAGCCAATTGCTCCTGTGAGCGCTCCTCATGGATCCGGACTGGTACACCGACACTAACCCTTCCACGCAGAACGAGATCTCAGTATCGATGTTGGCAGCATTGTGTGTGTGACTTCTTGGTTGGCGATGGGGGTGTTGGTGTTGAAGGTGGTGCTGACGACTTTCCAATGGCAGGCATGCTTAGAATTTTGGAAGCGAATAAGGGCTGGCTTCTTTGCCAGAATGTGGCCGAGATCCGGTTTTCTGGAAGATGATGTTAGACCTTGTCCCAATCACCAGTGAAACATTTTTCGGCACCACTTCGGTCAAAAGCCGTTTTCGGGAAAGCGAACGAGGCCCGTTGGCGCACATTCATCGTCCGACGTCGAGGCTAAAGAAACGGACTTGAAAGCACGATAATCGATGCACTCGCTTGCTGTTGTGACGTGGGGGAAGCCTTCTTTGTGCAGACCAAGAAAAACAACTTTTTCCGCATAGTCTCACGTTGCCATACAACAGCGTTGAGAGCATTGGACAGGACCAACCAGCTCAAGGAATGAGTTACGGCAACAAACGAAACGAGAGCGATTTTCAAGAAGAACTTGAACAAGGATCTGCAGTCAGATGCAGCCTTGCAGCTTTTTTGCCTGAGCTTTCAAAAACTTTCAGAGGCTCGAGTCAGTCAGCCCGCGGTGGCTCGATTCTTCGCAAAGCGCCGATATTCCATGTCCGACAACGACCCGCCCACGGCTCGCAGTAAACTTACTGCACTGTCTCGACTGGCGCACGTTTATTTAGCCTCGTGAATACGTTCTGCGCCAATCCTCTTTTCACCTGCTATCTTGTCTTGTTCCACGTCTTGCCTCTCGTTTGTCAGTGTCACACCACCATCATCTACATCGCTGCGGTGCACCCCTATACCCGCTCCATCCGGTCTATTCGAGCGATCCATCATGTCGGCCAACATCGCTGCCAACACGGCCAATGGTCGATCCGCCGAGCCTCTCGCACAAGCCTTGCCCAAGAACGGCTCCAAGGACGAATACGCCTACGTCAACGATGTGCGCGTCGCCGGCTTTGAACCATTGATCTCGCCGTCGCTCTTGCTTCACGAGATTCCCGTCCCCAAAGAGTCGCAGGCCACCATCGCACGCGCACGAGGCCAGTCAAGCGCAATCATCAACGGCCAGGACGACCGCCTCCTCGTTGTTGTCGGTCCATGCTCCATCCACGACGTCGATCAGGCCAAGGAGTATGCAAAGCTGCTCAAGGCGGGCATCGACGAGCGATGGTCCCAGGGTCTCGTCGTTGTGATGCGCGCCTACTTTGAAAAGCCACGCACCACTGTTGGCTGGAAAGGTCTCATCAATGATCCCGATATCAATGGCTCCTTCCAGATCAACCGTGGTCTCAAGATCGCCCGTAACTTGCTCGTCGACCTCACTGCCCAGGGCGTTCCCGTCGCCTGTGAAGTGCTCGACACCATCTCGCCTCAGTACACTTCGGATCTCTACTCGTGGGGTGCCATCGGCGCTCGTACCACCGAGTCCCAGTTGCACCGTGAGCTCGTTTCAGGTCTGTCCATGCCCATTGGCTTCAAGAATGGAACCGACGGCGGTCTCGGTGTTGCCGTCGACGCCATTCGCGCCTCGTCGCAACCTCACGCCTTCATGGGTGTTACCGAACAGGGTCTCGCCGCCATTGTCCGAACCGTCGGCAATGCCGATCTCCACATTGTCCATCGCGGTGGATCCAAGGGCACCAACTACGACTCCGCTTCAGTACAAGCTTCCAAGACACAACTCAAGTCGGCACTTCCCGACCGTCACCCTTCCATCATGATCGATTGTTCTCATGGCAACTCGAACAAGGACTTCCGCAACCAGCCCAAGGTGGTTGACTCGATCGCAGAGCAGCTCGAACAGGGCGAGGATGCCATCACCGGTGTCATGATTGAGTCGCATCTCAACGAAGGCAAGCAGGGCGAGCCCAAGAACGGACAGATCGACCAGCTCAAGTATGGTGTTTCGATTACCGATGGCTGCGTTGGATGGGAGACTACCGTCGAGATGCTCGACAAGCTCAACGCTGCCGTGCTCAAGAGGAGACAGCTCCGAGCCCAGAACAATGCTTGAAGAAGGCAAACTCTAAAGCTTCCGTATGTATTATGCATTGAAACAAGTAATTTCATCTATCGTCAGCCATTCTTTCAACTGTCGAATCAGAGATCGAATGTGGTTGAATCGACGCGTCGTGACCAAGCTTGAGTCGAGATGGTGACAGAAGTTGTCCAGGTTGGTAGCGTGGACTGAAGACAGCCGTCGATCCTGCCAAAAGCGATCCTCGGCGGCTGCAGAAGATTGTCGGCGATTCCCGAGTCGAATTTGGCTTCTTCCGGTGACAGGATGACAGGGCTGGATGTATATCGCGGCTCTCTCTTGGATACTTGCCTACGCTCTCGCCCTAGAAGACTCTGCTTGTCCTCGCTGCGAGGATGGACTGAATCGTTTGAGGTAGTGAGAAGGCGGCTCGTGCAACACAAATCGACGGCACCGCAGCTCGAGCCAAATAGCTCTGCACAGCCTGTCAGTCTCGTACGAAACATCTGTTTTTATCGACCCCATCAATACAATGCTAAGCCGCTAGATGCGAGGCGGAGGAGTCGAGTCTCTATATTTGGCTCCTTCAGCCCATACGGGCGCTGTGTCGTCTTGCTCCTTTGCCCTCTGTCCATGTCAGATTTGCCAGTAAAAGGGAACACCCACAGAGTCAAAAAAGGTGTCACAAAGAAGGGAACCAGAAATGGACTTTCTACAAGGAACCCACCTTGAGCTGTTCTGCATACGCTGCCTTGCGCTGTGTTGCGAGTCTCTGGGCGTCTACCTGGCGCTTGAGGTCGGGCGAGAGCGCCTGCCGGTTTGTCAGCCAGAAGTCGGCAGTAACAAGAAGCCGAGGTTATCCGACAAAGGGCCGAAGCGCAATCAAGACCATCGAGAAGGTACAAAGGGGCCGCGAGAACGTTTGAATCAGGCCACATCGAGGTAGTCGCCCGCGCATTCGGAATGCATGTGACAGAGAAAAAGCGCAACAATGGGGGTGTGGACCAAAAGAAGATTATGGGAGGTTGCGCCACAATCGCAGCATGAACCAGCAATTGAAAGAGGGCGGCAAAGAAAGAGATCGACGGCAACATGGTTGTCAAGCATGCCGAGATAGATGCGATAAAATGAGTCGACATGTCGAGACAAAGAACAGCGCAGCCGATTGCCCAGACAAACAGGCAGTGAGATTGTCGATCAATCGCATCAAAGGGTATCAACCAAGAATCATGAAAAGGAGATCAAAGTTTGTAGTCGAACACGTGTTAGCAAAAAGGGGACGACAGAGGAGGAAAGAACAAAGGCAGCGTCAGTTAGCACCACCTCCGCCGGAGCCAGACAAGGGAGCCATGCTGTGAGGACCAGATTGCATCAAGATTCGGCAACGCATTCAGGATTAAAGTGTCTAGGCGCACACGTACATCATAGAATTGTTGATCCGTCGGAGTGGTAGCTGTCATCGATCAAGATAAAAGGGGCGCACAAAGGGAAGCGTCCATGAAAGGGAAGAAGCGCGCAAAGGCCGAGACGGTGTCAGCAAGGGGACTTTCGGCGACAAGCATTAGGTTCACAAAGGGCAACATACCTTTCATGATCGCATATCCGACGGCGATAGTGACAAAGCCGCCAATAATGGCTCTTGGCCATGGAGATCCCGACATTGCCGTGAGTCAGCCAGTTGAAAGAAAGAGGTGAAGCGCCGATTCGTTATGGGCCCTGTGACCAAATCAAAGGTATTCTGAAGAAGATGTGCTCAAAACCAAGCGCTGCAGGAAAATGAATGGTGCAAGGTCGGCGGTGATGTGAAACGTTACGAGCCGACGAGGTTGTCGAGTCGATCCTTTGTTGTGCGCTTGCAGACCTTGTGGTTGTGCAGCCAAACTTATGACGGAAACGTGGGACGACTCGAATGTGGGGCTGACAGTGATGGGACGGCGAACGATGTATCTTTGTGAGATGGTCGTGGGAAAGTGGCACTTGCAGATACGAAAGCTCGACAAGTAACAAAGGGGAGGTTCAGCAAACGACGTTTGGTTCAGCGTCCCTTTTGGACAAGTTTGACGGCAAAGTCACCGAATCAGAGCGGCCGCTTTTCGTCAGCAGCTCACGAATGTGGAGCAATTTGGCTCGCAATCCGCGTGTTAGGTTGCCCCGTTTTGCTGCAGGAGCCGTCCACAGTCAATTGAGATCTTGGCCCGATCTATGGCATCTTTTTCGCACAAGCAAGAATGAATAAAAAAGACCAACACCTTTTACTTTGAAAAGTGCGTTAGGCGTTCGGTAAATCTTCTCGTCCTTCCTCCACCTTTGGTTTCATTGCAACTTCTCACCAAGCTCCAAACCATGTCGCAAAGAGGCGCTATGAGAGCAGCACGTTCTGTGCTATCTCAAGCATCCATCTTGTCAGAGTTCGGAAGTAGCAGCAGCTATCGCATCCCTTGGATCGCTTCTCACTTGGTGGTGCCCGCCAAACGTAGCTTGCTCAACACGCCATCAGTATTTTCAATTCCAGCGCATGGTCGTCCTCTCTCCACTTCTGCGCGACATGATCTCGAGGAATCCCCGTCTGCAACTGCGTCCAGCTCCAGCATGTTCTCATCGTCATCCGACTCGCCTGTGATCGACTCTCCCATCCCCATCTTCACCACTGTACGCGACTACCGAGCATGGCGAGCACAAGCGACTCGCGACGGCAAGTCGGTCGGCTTTGTCGCAACCATGGGCGCGCTCCACGATGGACACCTCAAGCTGGTCCAAGCCTCCCTACAAGAAAACGACTATACCGTCGTCTCGATCTTTGTCAATCCTGCCCAGTTCGCGCCAACCGAAGATCTTGCTTCCTACCCGCGCACGGTCGAGTCCGACATTTCCAAACTCGCGACGCTCTCCTTCCCCTCTCAAGATTCACATCGTCGAGTCGACGCAGCTTTCGTTCCCAGCGTCAAGGAGATGTATCCCAACGGCTTTACACAGGTTGTAGCAGACCAGATCGGTGCTTTTGTCGAGGTCAAAGGTCTCAGCCATCAGATGGAGGGCGGAAGCAGGCCCACCTTCTTCCGTGGCGTCGCTACTGTTGTCACCAAGCTCTTCCACATCATTCAGCCCGACAAGACCTACTTCGGACAGAAGGATATTCAACAGTCGGTCGTACTTCGTCGTCTGGTCTCGGATCTTATTTTTTCGCATCCACCCTCCCCCGACCATCTACGCGTCATAGCTACGGGTCGCGATCCGAAGGACAAGCTCGCTCTCAGCAGTCGTAACGCCTATTTGACCCCGGACTCGCGTCAAGTTGCGCCGGTGCTCTACCGCGCGCTCAAGACAGGACAGGACGTTTGGGAACAGGCGCACTGGACAGAAGCGACCAAGGCGCAGCGTATCCGCGAGACACTTGAAAGCGCAAGGGCAAAAGTACTCGATCAGGCGGGAAAGTGTGTGGACGAAGGGAAAGACGTCAACTTGAAGCTGGACTATATCTCGTTGAATCATCCAAAGACGCTCGAAAATCTTGAGCAGGTGCTCATGGAAAAGGGGGCCGATGCAGTAGACGTGAGCGAAGGTGCGATTCTCAGCGGAGCGGCTCTGATCAGCCAGGGTAAGGACGGAAAGGTGACGAGGCTCATTGATAACCTGCTACTCGGATTCACACTGTGAGAGGAAGACCTTCATCCTGTAAAGTACAACAAATTTGACATGGATTTCTGGTGAGCTTCACGAAGACCAATTTTATGAACACCCACGTGGCCCTGCGCTATTTGATTTTCCGAATTCCGAGTTGAAAATCGCCAACTCCGTTTCCGGAAGCGTACACGCACGAGCCAATATTGACATCGTCACCATCATCATCATCATCAACATCCTAACTCATCATTCTATTCCACACACTGCGCACACACAATGTCGTACCGACGAGTAGACGCGTCTGATCCACGTCGGCCGGAACAGGTCCGACCTCTGGCGCTGCCAGCTTCGTGGAAGGCCGAAGAGCTTGATTTCTACGCCTCGTTCTTGGGGAGCATCTCGATGATTTCTGGTGCAGCGATGTTGACCCGCGCGCCCTATATTGCGTATGCCGGGTTGGTATTTGCCTGCGCGCACATTGCCCATGATAAGCCGTTCAAGTCGAGCAGAACATCAGAGGCGTCGACGGGCGGCCCTTGGATGTCGCTCATGTAAGTGCATCCCGATGACATGCACGGCTCGCTGTGTAGGATAAATGGAGCGATACTGACGACGAAAGGGATTGTTGATGGTGGCGTGACAACAGGTTCTCACTTCTGGCTATGCTTGCGCTGATTCTGCCAAAGGTAAGTGAGCGACTCGCAACTGGCTTGAAGAGGAAGAGTCAGGTGACTGACCAGCTTGCCTTCCTTTATTTTGTATTTGTTTTTCTGCTGTGGACACACCGCACACGAATCTCGGTTTCTCTTTCCGTGCTGATACTTGTGACGGCTTGTCCCGAATGCGCGCACGACCTCAGCTTTCGATGGACGACCCTCTTGGACTTACGCGAAAGCGGTCTTGATTCAAAGGAATATTCCCATATGCACAATGCCAGAGAGATCTCATGGATCTCGGCGCTTAATGCAAAATGCAAAGCTTCAATAATCTTGCGCGATAACTGTGAGTTTGACAGACGGCAGAAGGCGATGTGTAGAAATGAGAGAGCTATCTTTCAGTAAAAGCAAAGGCCGTCATGGATCCAATTCCGTTGAAGCGAGGCTTGGAGAGGGAGAGAGGGAAGGAGGAATCAACAGCTGTTAGAAGATCCAGAGGTGAGTCGAATGCTTGCACTAGTTCCGTGTCCAAATGTTGTATCAAGTGAGGTATTGGACACACTTCAAGGGCCCCAAAAGCTCGAGACAAAGGCCATCAGAATTTCACAAGCATTGATGCAAGCGATGGGAATTTGAACAAAGTACACTCCACGCTCGTATATCGAAGACAATGGATGCCACTGAGTCGTCGAGCCGAAGCCAAAAAAAAATTATGTACGCCTTTGTCTTTCCCCTTTGATTCAGTTCCCACACCAACGAACAAAGGAACACCATTGTGCGTTTGTGACATGATCGGAGCGATACTGTATCGCGGAGTCAAGACATCGTCTGCTTTCAATAAATACGAGGACTGAGGTCTTGCCAATGATTTTCGAGATACGCATACCTCTTTGCCTCTTTCATTCTCCCCCGTTTGAAAAATGCTCGACCACGTCACCCCATTCTTTTCGTTACTAGCTTTCTTCTTGGTGTTGCTGCCATTTGCTTGGCATGTCAAAAGCAGAAATGTTGGCACCATCGTTCTCTCAATCTGGCTTCTGCTTGGCAACCTGGACAACTTCATCAACTCGATGGTGTGGTGGAAGACAACAGCAAATCTAGCTCCGGGTTATTGCGAGCTGAGTAAGTACAGGGCTTGTAGCAGTCAAATTGCCTTGGTGCAACAGCTGACGAAAGAGAAATTTTGCGACCCCTCCTAGGCGTCAGGCTACGCCATGTCGTGCTGGTTGCAGTTCCAGCCTCGAATTTGGTTATTGCACGCAAGCTAGAGAGCATAGCTTCGACTAGACAGGTCCAGAGTGGTCTGTCGGACCACAAGAGATCCATCATCATCGACCTGCTCATCTGTCTCGGCATTCCCTTCATATACGGATGCCTGATGATCGTGAACCAGTCCAATAGATATGGTATCATCGAGGAAGTCGGATGCTGGCCTATGCTAGTCTTTTCATGGGCGTGGGTCCTGCTCGTTGCTGCGCCGGTGATCGTTGTGAGCCTAATCTCCGCGGTTTACAGTGGTAAGTCCACGCTCTTAGACACCTTTCGCCGAGTAAAACAGCTGATGATGTTTTCCTTCACTTTACCACAGTACTTGCGTTCCGTTGGTTCTGGATCCGTCGGCGTCAGTTCCAAGCAGTACTTGCAAGCAGCTCCTCGACCATCAATCGATCGCGTTACGTTCGTCTCCTTCTGCTCACAGGCGTGGACATGCTCGTGTTTTTCCCAATCTACGTCGGAATGATCGGAAGAGAGATCGAGCAGTCGATCACAGTGCCGTATGGCTCCTGGTCTAGTGTTCATTCCGGATTCGATCAGATTCCTACGTTCACGGCAGATGTCATGGACGAAGAGAGCTGGTTCAAGGTCAATCTGATCATCTCACGGTTAGTTTGTCCCATCTCCGGCTACATCTTCTTCGGGATGTTCGGACTCGGGAGAGAAATTCGTCAAGGATACAAGGATGCTTTCTACAAATCGATGGTGGCTTGCAAGATTCGAAAAGAGCAGAAGACACCACCACCGCAGTAAGTACAAGTAGTAGTTGACGAGACAGCATCAACAAAGCTAATTCGCTTTCCATTTCTCTCCTTTCATCATTCTCGCAGACATATCATTGCGGACATCGAGGTAGTGACTTTTCGTTCTCGCGATACTTTCTGTGCTGATGAGACTCCTCGCTCGGAAAAATTTGGCGTCATCTCTCCTAACTTTGAGGAGGTTTAAGTGCCACGACGGGATAGTGCTTATGACTGTTTTTCACTTCCATTTCGCAACCGCGCTAGCGTTTTGATTTTGGTATGGTGTTTGTGCAAATTGAGTCTTGACTGCACACAGCTTAGGATTGCGTTCATCGGCGGCCTGGTGAGGATGGTCTGAATTGGCATGGGCAAGCATAAATGCACGCACAGAGCGGCTCGAAGCAATGAAAAATAGATCGAAGAAAGAGCAGCGAGTCCGTTTTCTTCCACGAAGCCGTTGCGTTCAACGGCATCCGATGACCACGACTTTTCCAGTTTTCGGTCATGGTCTACAGTGCGGTGAGGCTAATATTGTTCGGTCTCTCGATAAGAACATCAGCCAAAGACTCGAATGTTTCTGAGTAACCTTGAAACGTGGCTCTGTCACTTCGTCCCTGTAAAGCGTCAACAGGCTCACTGTGGGTCGAAAAACATGAACTGTCCTGTGCAGAGCTCAATAAGTGTAAGACAACCACACAGAGTCTTCGGGAGCCAAATTAAGAGAAGAAAGATTTCATTCGGACCGACCTAAAGGATCGGTAATCGAGCGGGAGGGAAGGGAAGACCGAAACTACGTTTAAAGAGGTGAGACCAGAGTCGAAAACCAGAATGAAGACGAAAAGTAAGAAAGAGGGGGATGCTCATAGACAGAGTCGGAAGGGCAGGGATGCTTACTGGACGACAGTGATCGAAGAAGATGCAGAGAGAGACTGTCAGTTTCTGTCGTTTCTTGTCGTAGTGACGGTAGTGACCAAATGCTTACAGTGCGCTCAATTAGGCGACGGTACAGCCGGTCCAGGGAAGACTGGGCTGGTTTTGGTGCTCCTGGTCAACGGGAGCTTGTTCGGTAGCGACAGCACCGAGGCTGATAGGGGCAAAGAGCGTGATAGCATCCATCTTGGAAAGAAGAAGATTCGAATGGTCGGTTTGGTAGAAATCGAAGGGAACAATTGTTGAGGGTGCTTTTGTTGAAGGATTGTGCGAATGACGGAGAACGACAATCTTGTGCTGCCTTTTATCCTTTTGGAAGCAAAACTAGAACTTGTTTCGAGCCCTGAAGCGTCAACGTCTTTCTTGTGATCTGACGATACACAAGGATGCGAGGCACTCCCCAGGTAGCGTCAACGCCGATCAATTGCGTGTAGCACTGTAGCATGTATTAGACTCTCCGTGCTCAAGGTCAGAAGACGTGCCGGGAAAAAGAAAGGGACTGAATCCGAAAGAAAACCATCGCTCAGCCTCAGCAGCCAGCCTTGTTTTGGGCCCAGGTCGCTTTTGATGTATGTCAGTGGTGCGGACTGGCTGTCTGAGGGCGGCACATTTCGGCATGAAAGGGACCACCTCCTAGCCCTTTGTTCCACATGTGCGGTGACCGGGATCACTGTCTGCGTGAATTGTCTCATTCAGAGTTCTACATATTCCCGCGCAACGAAATTCGGAGCACAAAGAAACACACCTGAAGGAGAATTTGCAAGCATTGTCTGCGTTCCCCTCGGTCTCACGCAGGGACAAGCGGCTCAGAAAGGTACCTTGGGAGCTCTGGTCTGCCCGTTCTAAGCAGAAAGATTCGTGCCGTACAATGGGGATCTCGCGCCCTATGCTAAGATAAGCCTGGGCCTAGGTGAGTGTTTGATCAGCACGTGCTAATCTCCCGCCTATGAACAGGACGTAGAAAGAGGTTCTTACTCAATACAATCAATAAAAAAGGGCAGTCCTTCAACACGGTGGCAATGTTGTGCACAAAGGACCGAAATTGAAGGCAAAGGGCAGGTCTGGACACCACAAAGGGCCGACGATTAACACAAAGGGCAGGTCCGAATACGATGGGTATGTTCGAACGAAGATATCCCACATGAACACAAAGGGCTGCCATTGACAGAAGACGATTTTGTCGCAGCAAGGGAAGCCATGGTTGCGAGAGTGACTTTTGACGCTCCTCGATGCGCTCCCTTGATGCCACGAGACAATCGGTGCAGCGATTCGATTTCTCAACGTGTGCCTCTGAAGGAAGCGTTTCGGAATCTTGTGAGCTCTGGCTCACTTGACGAGCTCGTCCGAGGCATTCACACGTAGTCTGAGAGAGAGAGTTGGGTAGTGCGTCGACAACATCGAAAGAGATATAAGGCGAGCTGAACAAGGTGAATCCGAGAGCCCCTCATCCACTTTCACTCTGACATTCACTTCTATCAACAAAAATATCTCCTCCCTCTCTCGTTTTTTCGACGCAGACTTCGACACTTTTACCAAAATGTTCTCCATTTTCGCTCAGACCGCCCAGACCTCCGTTTCGGAGCCTCAGCAGACGCCTGCCAGCCAGGGCCGTGACAACGGCTCTCCCATCGGCTACTCCAGCTGCACTGTTGCCTGAATGGCCTTCGACACCATGGTAAGTTTCTCTGAGGTTCCGAGGACATCTCGTGCTTGGGGGAGTCAGACTGACATTGCTCTGCTGTTCTCTCTGATTCCATAGACGGGCTATCCGACGGACGCACTGACGTCCGTCGTCGATGCCTTTTCCGACATTTTTAGTGGTCGGGACGCAGTTGATCTGCTCGTCCCCCATCTCTTTTTCGATTTCATTTCGCTTTGCTCGACTTCGTGATGAAGCTCGAACGAGCCTCGCCTTCTCCCTCCTTTTGTATCATCTTTGGTACGCTGTTTTCTGGCCAACCGAGTCTCAGCTGTTTCTTCACCATCCAACCGCCCGAGTGTATCTGTGTTTGCGTGTAGAGAATAGTGCAAAAACAGTGAGAGCGGCTCGTCGGAGTTTGCAATTCGGCTAACATTCCGAAACGGTTTCCGAGGAATTCCATGACAAGGGTCCAGCCAATCGAGTGTCAGTCAGTGTCAGTGTCAGTTTCAGTGTCAGTGTCGTGCGATGCACCACGGCGGATCTTGGCGTGCAGCTCTCGCTTAGCTTGGCAGCGAATTTTTCCTTTGACACGCACGCATGACCCCACTGTTGCCACGTAGAGGCTGTTGCTTCCCACCTCTGCTGCCCCCCTCCCCCCCCTTTTTCCAATAGATCACACCGCCGGTTTCCTCCTCTTCTCTCTGTCTGCTCTCACCATCACCCTTTTACCGATTGGAGCAGTCATATCACGATGAAAGCAGGTATAGTCAAGGTTCTGCTTTCGCTCGTCTGCGCCGGGATGGCCACCGCGCATGGCGGCGACCTTCTCAACCAGGGCTGTCGACCCATCGAAAAGCGCGCTTTGGACTTGGCGAAAAGGCAGCTTCTCCAATCCGGCGGCGAAGGACAGTCCGTCACTGCTGGAGGCGGCGCTTCTGCTGCTCGATACAGCTGCGACGCCAATTCTTGCAAGCTTCCCAATTGTCACTGTGCCGACACCAACCCTCCCGGCGGCCTCGACCCCAAAGACGTGCCTCAATTCATCGTCTTTACCGCCGACGATGCCGTCCAGGATTACACCATCAACTCGGTCGACCAATTCCTTGCCCAGCGTAAAAATCCAAACGGCTGTGCGCCGCTCATGACGTACTTTGTCTCGCTCAACTACACCAACTACGCCCAAGTCACCGAGCTCTACGTCAAAGGCAATGATGTCGCTGATCACACCATGACGCATCAGGAGCAGCCTGCTACTAATGCCGAGATTGACGGCAACCTCATCACGCTCAATGCGCTTGCTGGCATTCCTTACAAATCCATTATCGGCTATCGTGCGCCCTTCCTCAACTACAGCCGCGCCAACCTCGAGCATCTGGCCAACACGGGATTTACCTACGACTCGAGCTCCACCGCCTCGGTGCCAGTAACCGACCCCAACACGGATGCCTTCTGGCCCTATACGCTCGACAATGGCATGGCGAATGATTGCACCTCGGTGGCCAACATCTGTGCGGGTCAACCCAAGCTGCCTGGTTTCTGGGAGGTGCCCATGTATGCCATCTTTGACGAGCGCGGAGCTGCGGGCGCGCATCTGATGGATCCCTGGCTCGACTCTGCCAACGCCTCGGACGTGCTCTCGTGGATGAAAAACACCTTTACGGATCACTACAACGGCAAGCGACAGCCTTTTGGAATCTACACACACCCCATCCATCTAGCTACTGGCTACCCTGGCCTCACTGACCCCGTCGACCAGATCAACATGCTCAACGAGTTCCTCGACTGGGCCACGACCTCGGCTGACATGCAGAACGTATGGATCATTAGCAACAAGCAGTTGATTGCTTGGATGCAGAACCCCGTACCTGCAAGCCAGCTCAACACGCTCGACGCGTTCAAGTGTCAGACGCCCAACGTGCAGGAGCACATCTGCAACGGATTCGAGGCCAACAATGATTTGCTCGAGCACTGCATCTCTGACACGGCGGGGGATGCCCTCAACAACTCGCCGTTCTATACCTGCTACGGTTGTCCCGTTACGACGCCATCGCCTCAACAACCCAACCCACCGCAGAAGAACAACGACAACACGATCCGGACGCGCATTCCGAGCAACTGCGACACGGCCTTCTGGGATCCGATTGGCGCAAAGTGTGTGTGCACCGGGTCCTCGTGCGCATTTGATGATTCGACGCGGCCTATTGGACCCAATGGCTCCAACCTGACTTCGAGCGGCTCACAAAACACAGCTTCTGCTGCAGCTAGTTCGTCGCCGAGTGCCAGCTCGGACCCTTACAGGACATTTGGGAACGGTGCTGGCCGTACAGTCTCGCTTAGCGCTCTTGCCTGGGCCCTGTCCATGATGGTCGCCGCTGTGGGTGGTGCCCTTGTCGTCTTGATCTGAGCAGGACCGCTAGAACGTCGCAGACCCTCTCTTTATATATGGCTCGCTTTGTCTAGACGTCTTTGGCTACTTTGTAAAGGCGTCGCGACCAGGTCGAGCGCATGGACAATCATGACCATCGTCTTTCCTAATGAACCGAATGTCGCCTTTTTCAGAATCGACCTTGCGTGCGTGCTGTGTGCGCTCAATTTGGCAGTTCGTTGCGTAGGGAGCGAATTGTGATGCTCTGGGTACGACTTGAAGGAGACACGCCTGTGTAAGACGTCGAGTTGGGTCGGTATGTCGTTGCACTTTAGATTTCAGTTGATCGGTTTGACCATGCCTTTCGAGACAATGTAGTATACGAGGGTTGAATCGGGAGCAATGATGGCGAGCAGCACATGGGATGTGTCGATATCTTGGCCAGGCTGGCATGAGGCAGCGTGTGCTTCTGTGAGGGTGAAGATGGCTTGGAGTCTGCGTATGGGAGAGGAGATAGCACAAGGTTAGTCTCAAAGACGAGGAGGGTTTTGAATCGAGGCGCTCATGTCAAGCTTACTGGGATGGTTGGAGGGATTGCGAGATGGTGAGTGGGATGACAATCTCGTATGTTTTCTGCTCTCAGTCGGACCAAGAAACAAGACAAAACTCTGAGTGAGTGTCTGAGCTTTGCTTGTACAATGTCAAATCAGTAGAGACTCACCGTATCTTTGCGACGACCTTTGATTGCTGCCAAACCCTTGTTCAACGTCTTGTCATTTTTGTCCGTTGCCTGCACTTGACTGTCAACTCCATCATGATGCGTTGCAGCCTTCAACGCCAGCATTCGCTCTCGTATCAAAGCTTGTGCTTCTGCATCGCTGAGACCGACGAGGTCCTTCATCTCCGGCCCATCTGCTACCACATGGTCGTCCTGAGGGCTAGAGGAGAGTGCGAATGGCTCGACAATCTCCCACGCAGCCGCACCATTTTTCAGGTCGAGGTATGTCTGAAACAGCGCCGATGCTTGGGTTGGGTATCGTCGGCACAGAGATGCAACGGCAGGGTAAGATGGATGCGATGCAGGCGATCCAAGCGATACGCTGTTCGACAATGTACCTGTTTCCGCGTCGACAAAAGCATCATCTGTCCATGTTGAAACGAGAGAGTGAAACAAAACAGAAGAGAAAAGCGTGAGCACTGAGTTCGAATGGACAGTAAGCAAGACCGACACATACATTGTTGCCTCTTGGACAGCTGGTGAGACGACGGTTCGGGCAGCGACGCAGTCACTCCTTCCACGCGCGCTGTCTCCGTATCACTGTGTGTAGATCTGGACGCCATATGTGCTGCTTGCCGTCTCGAATTGGTGTCGATGTTGGTCGGCGAGCACGCCGTTGGGCTCTGCACGCTTTTCGATGTTTCAGGGTCTCTCTGCCAAACTTGGCTGGCAATCTGAGATTTCTTTCGATTTCGATTTAGTCGCATCGGCAGATCTGCCCTTCTTTTTCCTACTTCTGTTTCTCCTTTTTGACTACAGAAAAACGGCGCTGCTTCACCTAAATTTCCAAGAGAGGTTGTCACGCTACAGAGGAGGATGCATTGTTAAAGTGGTCAACATTTATCCAGAAAAGAAAAGAAAACCCCCTCTTCTATCAACGTGTTAGTCTCAGCTACATCCCATGGGTAACCACCGACATCGCCCAGCCACAGAACCACTCAGACAGACAAATCACACCGCTCTGAGCTGGGACAACAGGCGATACTTGAGGATGAAATTGCAAAGGGCGGTGCCAGCTCAGCACAGATGAGGAAAAAGAGTCCGCACGACTTCGAGATCGTGCACCTTGCGTACTTGCACAGGACCGGGTCCATTTGCCTCGCGCTGTCGATCGGCGGCGGCGGCGTGTCCAGGTCGACGCACCACCACGTAAATCGCCTCTACTTGCGACACAAGCGCAGCAATTGTCGCAGCTGAAATGGCGGTTTTGCCCAAGCGAGCCTTTTGTGTCTGCAGCACGTGGACCAGTCGACGTGCTACGGGCCAGAACTCGGCGTGACGAGATAAGGTGCTTGTGATGGTGGCCAAAGTAGATTGCGCCGCTTCGAGTTGAACCGTTGTGTTTCGAGACAGAGCTTCACTGCTGTAGGCAGCGGCTGCTGCTTGGCGCGACTCTTCCAGCGTTTCCATCTCAGCCAGCGAGACGCATCCAGCTAGGAAGCATGCAACTGCCGAGAGTGGCGTGTCTGCCAGCAGCGTCGGGTCCAACGCCTCTCCCAGCTTGCAGATCTCGACAATCTCGGAAGCAGCCGAGCGCATGGAATCGAAATCTGCCTGGGTCATCACGGCACCAGGAAGCAAGGCTCGATGGAGCAAAGCCATGTTGTGCGTGAGATGAAGCTGCAAAAACGAGAGAGCCTCGCCCTTCTCCTGGCTTCGCCTGAGATTGGCGGGTCCGAGCTGCAGTACCGAGGGTAACGATTCGTAGTGACCGATAAGATCAGCTCCGATGGCGACAATCTCTCTCTGACGTGCTCCGAAGCGTTCCAATCCGTCACCATGCGCTGTGGTTGCACCTGTCAGACTCGGCGGGACCACTTCGACCAAACGTCCCAGATAGTGAAGCTGACGCACGAGGGCTGCGAAGATGCAGGGTTCGCCTTTGCGCATGATGGCAGGGAACTTGGCGTCGATGTCTACATCCTTGATGGCGAGAGGACGGGCGGTGGCAATCGAGGTGATGCGATCCAAGCAGTATACCATCCAAAAAATGTCGCTCTCGACCAATTCCATGCTCGAATCGCCGCTCGCTGACGCCGAGGAAGACGATGGCGATCGGTCGCGCGGGTGCGCTCGGTGCAAGTCCAGCTGCATGCAAAGACGTACGGCGGACGAAACAAGTACAGCCGACGAGACGATCTCGCCCATGAGGATGTCTCGAATGGCCATCACACCGAGGGCCAAAATGGCTTCGAGGTCCGGGTTGCGCAGAGCCGCACCGATGAGGGCGCGTGCACGCTCACAGTAGACTTGACTGCTCAGAGCTTGATCAACGGCAGGACGCTGGCCGCGACGCTCGTGTAGGCTGGCACCGATAGCGCAGAGTGCATTGGCCAAAAGTGCCGAGATGGAGCCATCACGGATTCGTAAGCCAATCACTCTGGTATCCAGGCCGGGCATCTGATCGCCGACGGCCTTGACGTAGGCATGGAACATCAATTCGAGCACCGCTTGCGGAGGGTTGATGTCTTGCTTGCGCGCAAAGGGAACTTTGTCGCATTCAGGTGTTGCGCGTGAATGCGGCGGCGAGTTTGGAGGTGAACCACGCGAGGTTGCGTTTCGGCCGTTCTCAATTTCCAAGGACTGATGCTTGGCTGCAGCCTGAACACCGTCGATGAGTGGCACCGAAAGACGATCTACGGGGATAGGGTAGCTGAGAGTGTCGTAATTGGCGATGGTAGTGGTGTCGAGCAGTTCGCGTTCTTGCCGAGGGGACAGATCGAGGGCGATGTCGACGTGACGCAGATCGGGAGTTGGATCCGAAGTGTTGCGCAGGCGAAAGAGATGCAGCCGACTAGCAGCGTCGGTGGATGGATGAGCGTCACTGTGCTGAGTGGCGGTCATAGTGATTTCAAGGACGCCGACGAGTCCGGCAGCAACATCCATGAAGGGCCGCCGCGCTGAGGGTAAGAGACCGCCTAGAGCATCCCAGTCGGCGGCAAAAGCTTGATCGAGGCGTTCGCCTGCCATTGTCTCGTCTGCAAGGTCCTCCAAGGTTGCATTCCTTTTCAAGCGGGCGTCGACGGCAACGCGATGAGCATCGGTGACGGGCCGAGCCAAGATGGCAACCTCGGCTGCTCTATTGATGCAACGGATGGCCAGGGAACTGGATCGAAAGAAGCGAGGCTCTGGCAGCGCTCGTAGAGGGCGACTGGCCTGCTGATCCCACGTCATGGGGCGGTCGTGCGGATATAGCTGAGCGCGATCGTCACGCGTCCGAGATTGGCTTGAGTCATAACGCGCATCGGCCACAGCGGAAGGGCTATGAGCGTGTGCATGACCCTCGGCAGGTCCGTAGGCCGTCGACCGGCTTTCGCGAGATTGAGCAGGATGCAAGTGCCTTTCGGAAGGACTTGGAACGGCTGATACCGCCATGTCGGCGTGACGAGCCTCTCGATCGCCGTCAGAGCCAGTGCGATAACGGTGTCCACGACTCAAGGTGGGACTCGACGCCGAAGAGTCGGCAGGTTGGAAGGCGCCTGGGGCATAAGATGCTGTGGGCATCGACTGCAAAGACGGCAGTATAGTGGAAGAGCCTCGCTCTGGAGCGATTCGGCCGTAACTGGGGCCGGCAGTGTCCGTCTCATCTCGAGACGGTTGTGCAACCGATTCGGGAGATCGTTGCGATGAAGGACCAGGTGGGCTTCGTTTGCGTGTTCTCGCTGCGTCACCTGTCTTTGCACGGCGAAAGTCGACCTCGGGCCATCTGCATGTAATTTCTGTAGAGAGAAGGGAGGGTCAAGGTCGGTTGGGTCAGCAAAGAGGTCAACAAGGGAAAGGACAGGGAAGATGTTAGAAGCAAGACTTACTCATGGTAGCACAGGTCTTGCAGGTAGGCCGATTACCGTCGCAGCGAGACTTGCGGTTTCGGCAAGCGAGGCAGGCCAAAGAGACGCGGGGCCGCTTGATGGGCGTGCTGGAGGATGCACCCTCGGTCTGGGCAAGCGGACGGACGTGCGAAGGTGGCAATTCATAGTGCAAGTGATGTGGCACGTGTGACGACGCACGAGCGCGCAGAGGATCGTGAGGGTATGGATCAGGTCGATGCATGTGTTGAGGTGGAAAGGGAGAGGAAGGGGCAAGAGCATGAGGAGGAGGTCCTCGATGATCGCTCAGCGCCGGTCTCGAGTGCACGAAGTCCGACGACACCAGCCCGACAGGGATCGACGAGGTTGGGCTGTGGCGTCGAGTCGAATCGTAGGGTGCAGAACGGTCTAGCGTGGGAGGATACGGTCGATGGGTTGCGTAGGGCGATGATTCGGTATCCCTGATGGAGGTCATACGGTGACCAGACGAGCCGAGCGGCTCCGGCCTGGCTAAGGGCAGTTTTGGGACCGATTGGCTTGGGGGCAGGATCGGAGGCAATCGGTCACCACCGCGCCTTGGATCATGCTCATCTCTCGACGCGGACGCGCCGGGCGTCAAGCCTCTCGAATGGGCGTAGTAGGGCGACCTGTCCATGGCGAACGGTGGCACGAGCTTTGTGCTGCTCGGAGCAGAGTCAAGGGCGAGAGGCGGAATGTTGGGCAAAAAATTCCTCGTCTCGTGAGGATAAGCTGAGCTCGGATGGGTGGTAACGGTGCAAAAAGAAAGAAGCTTTGACGTAAACTGCAGCGACGACAGCCAAGTGTGGCACTCGCTTTTCGTTCACGGCTCGGGTAGACCGACAGATCCGAAAACACTTAGACGGCTAACGGGAGCAAGACTGCTTCTGCTGTAGGCGTTCTCTTTGTAGTTTGACACCACCGGCGAGGTGATGCAAATGCAAGCTAGACCGGCAAGGATCGAATAGCGTTGCTGCGTGGGCTCAAGTGGGGGAGATCGGGTTTGCCCAGGCTTCATTTGACACGGCGCTTGCTGAGCCACGATGGTGGGATGCAAAGGACAGATTCGTACCGACGGCTCCTGCAAATGAGACGAACGGGCGGCAACAGGCGAGCAAAAGAGCTCAAGCGAGCGTTTGATGAAACAGAATTGATGCGTCGTGTCGCCAAGATTGGCGGTATATGCGCTACGATGCGTCGGAAGATAATGTTGTAGAAGAAAGGATGCTACCGGAAGAGAGATAGAGAAGAGGAGAGAGAGAGAGACCAGCAAGAGCTTGCTAAGGGTTGGCTGAATTGCGTTCGGAATTGCACCGACGAGAGTCAAAGCTGCACGGAAGGATTTCGCACAGAAATGGCAGCCCAAGAGCAGACTGGGCTGGCTGGTCTGTTTGACTTGCGTCGCTATCGAGAGGCCATGCAATCAGTTTTGATCGAGCAAGGACGTCTGCTGATGGTGATCAAAGCGGCTGCGTCGACGCGAGAGGCGAAAGGGTAGATAGATGGTGGTAGTGGACAAGAAAGACGAAAGCCAGAGCCAGCGAGAGGAGAGGAGCAAATCCGAAGCCACCTGGCAGCAGATCAGGTGGCCGAAGCATCCCGGTCGGCGAGCATCCCGAAGAGGCGCACCAGAAGCAACGTCAACAGCGGTTGCAGCCGATTGAGGCCAAGCGAAATGCACAACCAGAATTTGGCACGCATCCAATACGTACTGTCAGGTCAAAACCGCCATCGGACCGGCTTATGCAGATTGTGTCAGATGCACGAGCGAACAGCCTCCGTTGGTGACAAAGACTAGGTAGCGAGCTCGCTCGGCAGTGACAGGCCCAGCGCAAGACGGCGGCGAGCAAGCGCCCTCCGACAAGGTGGCTGCATCCAGCGCATGTGCATTGACTACGCGGCTACAGCACGACATGCGTGGGCCTGGGGTCAAACTTGTATTCTCTCCTCTTCATTGGCCCTGGCCCTGCACGACACCCGTCATATGCTAAGAAGGCGGCAGATCTGTGACACGACCGCGTGGATCTGCTGAGCACACCCGCGGCGCAGCAAGCGCAGAACAACAATGAAAAACCATGCGAAGCATAAGCAGGTGACTGCAGATGTACAGCCTATTGGATCGTAGCCGAGAATCGGATCACTGGGCCACCGACGTAAATTTTAGGCAGCGCAGACCCAGGTCGGCATTGCAGCCGTAACACCCGGGTTCGGCAACCATCGTGATCCATTTTGGCAAATCGTCACTGTGGACCGTGGTCATGTATACCCGGTTGTCACCCGGCAGCTTTGTTCCGAACCACAAACGGAACATCTTGGCCTCGACTTGCGCCGAATATACGCATCCGATCCTTGACAAGGCCTTGGAGCATCTCTTTCGGATTTGAGCGTCACGCTTTGGCAAGTGGGATTCGATGAGCTGGAAACCGAACCCGACCGTGCACCGACCGGGATCAGTGGAAGCAAGAGCCCTGTGACGCTCGACGAAGCAGCACAGAACCGCAGATATACATGCCCACATCGCTTGGAAGCGGCTCACAGGACAGTGCGTTGTCATCGGGTTTGCAGCCGCGCTTCCATTCAGCAGCCCGGTGACGACGGGGGCGATGTGACGTTGCCGAGCAGCAAAACGAAAGAGGGGATAAGAAGAGAGAAAAAAGCAAAAACCTTGATGGTTGTCTCTCCCCACAACAGCCACACGAGCGCCACATAAATCCAAAACAATGCTGTAAAGGCGAGGGAAAGCCTGAACCGCGGTCCTTGATTTTGAAAATGAAAGTTTTGAGTTCTTTGTTGTTCCCCCCTCTGTTGCTGGTTTGGGCGAGGCAAGCCAAAAGCGAGCCTGGCCGGTTGTCCAATCAGCCAACTGGTCTGCCAAGATCCGCCAGGGGCCATGACATTTGCTCTGCAGGCAGCCTGTATGCAATACCGATTCCGTTACTTCCGACAAAATCTGAAACCGCCAGTCAGAGGCGCATGAATATGTCTTGGCCAGCTTGGTCCGATCTACTTGGGCGATTGAATGAGTGTGGGCGACTCCTGAAAGCGCTATTACGACGACGGGCATGTCATTGTGCAACACCTCCTTGGTGTCTTTTGGATGTGCACTGTTGCACAACCGGTGAGCTCGTACGGTGATATCTCTCATTTGCTCGCTTGGAAAGCGAAAGAGAAAGAACGGTTGTTTCAGGGTTATTTTTTGCAACCTCCGTCCGACCACGGCATTTGGTCGATAAGCGAGCACGTCTGAGCCACGAGCTCCAAAGCCCTACCTCGGCCCGCACCGCGCAATGGAGCCGATCGAAGCGACGGTTCGCACTGGGCATCGATCGCCTGCCCTTCTGATCGAAGTCTTTACCTTCCGATCCGCGATTGGTGAATTCGTTCGGCGAGGGATTCCATTCGCTGCGCTTTGCTCGTGGCGAAATATCATTTGGACAAGAGATCAGGGGCTCAAGTAATCGCCGGTGACCCACGACATATCCATGTCCTGCGTGACTTACAACCAGATGTGGTCACCGGTCGAACGCGTTCCGCATCACGTTGCGCGTCTTTGCGCGTTATGTGTGGTATTTGCTGCTTTGCCGTTTCGGTCGTGTCGAAGTCATGCGCACCAAATGCGCGCCGGATCGTCTGAACGGTGGGGTCAAGCTGAATCGTTCTTAGACCGACCATCGGTCCGCTCATATCTTTGCCCCGTTTGCGTGGAGGCCAAGGCGACGGTGATTCTCGAGAGACACGATCTAGAACTGAATTCAAGTACTTCTGTTGGATTGGGAAGCTGTGTCAAGAGCAGGTGTCACCATCCCGACCTGCTGGATGGTTGCAAGCACCGCCCACGATCCCTCGATCTCATCTCGATCATCCCACTACACCCAAGGTGAAGACCGGTCCGGTGGGTCCGACGCAATCAGCTTTGCCCACCACATGGTCTGAGGCTAGGTGAGCAAGCATTTGCCCGGACTTGCTTCTATCGTTGTGTTCACAAGTCAGCTGGCAATGTTGATTGGAGATAGCCTTGAACGTACTCTGCCGCCGAATCGTTGTCTCTGACGGAATCAGCGACAAGAATAAAACCTCGATACGAGGTGAGCAGCTATGTTCTAACTCCGTTGCGATGCCTCTTTGGCAGCAAATCGGAACGCGGCTTCGGTCGACGCTGCTCTGTCGCTGGTAAGGAAGTCGCTCATGCGGTCGACCAATTTGAGCTGCGCTGAAAGCACTGGAATCGATCGCAAGGCCGTTTCAAAATAATTTCCGCGGAATGAATGTGTTGCAAGCTAATTCAGTGAGCTACGATAGAGCCTCCAGAAGCAGTCTTGTTGGGCCAGCATCTGCATGCGCTTGCGGTAATGAGCGTTTGTATGTCCTCTAGCAACCTTGGAGAAGATCGGTCCACAATGGGAGCACGGAAATGCGCATCACACTGACCGTCTTTTTCTCGGTGAGCGTTATTGCAACTGTTTGAGATCAGAAAAGGTGCTAGCCAATCGTGCAAAGGCAAGTCACGCGCTATCTCCTCCTTCGCCTCGGATATCGGGACTTCCGTATGCCAGCGTGATCGTGCCGTCTTGCAGATGCGGAAGAAATCAGCATGCACAGTTCGGGAGCTCGGGCCCAGCAGATACCATCTTGCTCCGATCGAGCTGTACATCTTATCTCGCTCTACCTCACCCTGTTTCCACCAAATGAGTGGTGATGGTGATGTTGGTGCCGGAACTCGGTCGCTACCGTCGGGAGTCGGCATCGAACACCCTGGCTTGAACGATCAACGTAGGATTCAAGAATGCAGCATCTGCTAAGGGACGGCCTAGCCTTGACAGGCGAGCTAATCAGATGTCCATCGCTGGCACCTGATGTCTGTCACCTGTACTTCTTCGCTAGCGGTAGGGGTCCTCGGCAAACGTCTCGTGAAGCATGCGTCGTCGGAGCTTGAAAAGCGGAATGAGAAAGCTGGCAGCAGCACAATGTGGCAACGATCCGTATGAGCGCGCGTGTCACATCTCACACGGCGAATTTTCCTACCCTGGCTTACGCAAGGTCGACCACACCTTAGCGTGCAGACCCGAAATTCGGCGCAGCGCATTTCGTCATGCTTTTTTTCGCCTTCGAGCGGCAGAGAAGCTACAATGGGTTCAGGGAGCCCCCAGAATCCAGTCGGTGGAACCGTTCCGATTGTCGTTGGGCCTCGAGGGTGGTGGAGACACGATGCGATGGGAAGCATGGCGAATCCGAGTCGAGTGACACACAGGTGCCTGTCACGCTACTGATTTAGAGTTTCTGTCCGCGTGGGTTCCGCAGATCGCGGAGCGGCAAAAGGCTCTGCTCGACGCGGTGGAAATCCGATCGACTATCAGATTGTGTTTTGGGCGCGACGTTCGCTTCTTCACAAGTGACGCCATCTCTTCAGCCGAGCCACGACCTCATGGAACAAAGACAAGCGAGGCCGGGAAAGCTTGACAACGTCTGCATCCCATCGTCACAAGCGAGAGAAGACTTTTCTTTCTGTTTCACGCGAGGACCAATGTCGACAGGCGTGATGGTGAGAGGCGGAGCATTTTTCGTGGGTCCCTTGCTGCGCCCACAGCGGCTGGCACGGAAAACGGAACACGTCCGGCATGAATCAAGGTCGGAACTCTGACCTGTGCGCTTCCACACATCAGCTGCAACAACGGAAGCAGCATGTAAAGCGGTTTGTTGGATGATGCACTGCGTCGTGCCAGCTGTATGGCTGTTTGCGTAGGTGTTTGGCATTGTGTCTCGGATCTCTTACCACGCGCACACTCGGCGAGTTGCGTTCCGGCCGGCCAAAGGTCTCGCCTTGTTGCTTTCGTTTTTCTGGATACTGCAATACACCCCTTTTCGAAGATTACCCGCGATTTCAGCTCTGCGGGAAGCTCGTTTGCAGGAATTCTATGCGCACGAGGGCAATGGCAGTCTCCGACTTTCTCGCTATCCTCTTCGGTTCGCGTAGCTCGCCTCCGCAACTAGCCTGTCTCTTCTTTGCTAATCGCATCGAGTCTGCGAGGCATATCAATAGCGGCATTGCTTCTCGCTTCCACTCTCGCTTGAGCTTGGCGAACAGCACACCAACACCCAATGTTGCTTTGCTCTAATCAGTACACCTGCCCCTGCTTGCCTGCAACGTGGCCCAGGGCGATCGCTTTTCCGCGTGGGTGCCATCGTCAAGAAAACGGATCCTCGGCGAATTTCTTTGCCTTGCTACGTCTTTTTTCACTCCCCGCTGGCCGGTTGCTCACCATCGTCATGCAGTATCGAGATATACTTGGTCCCTTTTGTGCTCCAATGGCCCACAAGAATCTGCTGGCCTAGGTCCGACAATTCATCTCCGAGATTCACCCTGGACCCACCCTGAATGTTGTGCGTGAAAACAATACGAATGTCATTGCGGCTGTCGTGACACTAAACTGGATAGAGGGGATCAGATTGCTTACATGAAAGCTCAACCATGCAGCGCCACGTCTCAACGATTGGCCCACTTGAGATCGCGCGCTCGGAAACCCACCATCTCCTCGAGCGCCTCCTGAACGTCCGACTGGGCCAAAAAGTACGCCGCTTCGGTGCCTCGATTCTTCTCCAGATCTACCGTAGTGCATGTGACGGGCGCGAACAAATCGAGCGTGTTCACGTACGCCAGCAGCTTTTCGTCTTGGCCCAGAGCAAGCACAAAGTCAAATGTGTGCGTCTGATGGTAATGGTGCGGTAGATGCACAGTCGAGACCGATCCCGAATGAGATCGCATCGTAGAGTGGTGTTGCACGACGGGCGAGGCCGCACGCATGCTGTGCGCCATAGGCATCGGCCAGTGGTTAGAAGGTTGCTTGTACGCGCTTTCGAGGGGCGGATGGTGAGGCTGATCCGCCAAACGCTGCGCGATATCGTTGGGCTTCTGGGCCGAAAGCGAGGGCGTCGACGCCGACGACTGCTGGCTGCCGCTGTGTGCACCTGGTGCAGGCACTGTTCCAACGATGCTCATCTGCATAATGATATGCTGCACCGCTGCCACACGGCTGGCATGCCTTGGCAAGATGAGGCAATTGGTGCGGCATGGCACTACACGCAGCGAGTGCGAGAACCGCTCGTGAATCAGGTTCGCCACCTCGGCCGACTGCCTTCGTGCCCACTGCGCTTCGTGCGAGTTACGGTCGCCCAGCTTGTCGTTCCAGAATCGCCAACACACCGAAGCGCCCCGCTCTTCAATATACGAGTTGGGCGTGCGTTCGGAGAAATACGACAGGATCTCACGCACGGGTCGAAGGTCGAAGGGCGCCACCAGGCTGTTCCAGTGGTTCTCGCCGGCATGCTTGACAAAGCAGCCGTCCTCGGCGACGAATCCGATACTGTCGATGCGCGAGGCGACGCGGTCCAAGTCATTGGTGCCCATACCGCTGAGAATGTAGACGACGTTTTTGCTGTCGGCAGCCAGGTCGTGAAGCAGTTTGAAGAGCCAATCGGGAGGGCGAAAGCCGCCCTGCTCGTGTGCGGCAAGCGGGTCGTAGGTGACCAACGTCTCCTCGAGATCGATGAGCAACAGACGCGAGTGGGCAGCGCGCCATTCCGATACAAGCTGTGCCACCTCAAGCCGAGGCACAAACATATTTTCCAGCCTCTCTTGCTCGAGATGCGCTCGTTCGAGGTGTCCGAGCAGCGACGTGATCCATTGCTGCGCGGTCTGTGTGACGACGACACGGTGCAGATCCGTCCAGCGCTGCACCATTTCTGACTCGTTCATGGTGAGCGCCTTGAGAATGGCGTGCGCCACTTGTTTGGTGTTCCAAGGATTGATACCGATGCAGGCGCGAAGGCCAGAGTAGGTGCCTGTGAATTCGGAAAGCACCAGGGGGCGGTGACTGACTTCCTGGCAGACGACAAACTCGTGCGAGGTGAGGTTCATGCCTTCGCGCAAACTGGTAGCGAGGAAGCAGTCGGCCACGGTCAATAGCGCCAGGTACTGGCTAAACGTAATGTCCTGGACATGCAGGAACACTACAGGCTGGTATGTGAGCGTGCCGTACTTGTTGTTGATACGTGACACCACGTCGGTCGCCTCGCCCACCTCCTCGTTCTCCTCAGTGGTAGCCAAAGCGACCTGGATGAGCACGACCTCGCCAGCCCACTTGGGGTTTTCGTCCAAGAAGGCCTCGAAAGCGAGCAGCTTCTGGCGCACACCCTTGATCCAGTCGAGCTTGTCCCTACCAACAATGATGCGCTTGCCTGCGTACTTTTGTCGAAGCTGATCGACCCATTCGCTGACCTCGGGGTCCTGACGCTTGGCATTCAGACTGCGCACGTCGATGCCGATGGGGAAAGGAGCCACGGTGACAAGGCTCCCTTCGAGCTGCACACCCTTGGGAGTTGCCTCGAGTTGCAGGATGCGGCTGACCGTCTGGCGGAAATGGCGGCAAAAGTTGTGTGTCTGGAATCCAATCAGATCGGCACCGAGCATGCCTTTGAGCAGCGTCTCGCGCATGCTCAAACAACGAAAAATCTCGGAAGAGGGAAAGGCAATGTGCACAAAGAGACCGATGGTCGCATGCGGCAGCCGCTCCCGCACCATCTGCGGCACCAATAGCAGGTGATAGTCGTTGATCCAAACAATGTCGCCCTCCTGGTAGACATCTTCGATGGCGTCGGCGAACCGGCGATTGACTTCCCAGTAGGCACGGAAAGCCTCGTGCTCGTTGTCGAGGCCCTTGGACGTGGGCGAAGTGTAATGGAAGGTGGGCCAAAGAATCTGCTTGCAGAAACGATTGTAGCTCAGGTCAAAATCGTCATCCTCGAGCCACACGGGCATCGACGAACGCTCCTTGATGTACTTTTGCTCCAGCATTCGTTTCTCGGCGGGACCGAGCCAGCCTTCGGTCGAGAGGGCAGGCGTACCGACGTAGAGCTTACCGGCACGTAGCCGCTCTCGCTCGATACTCTTGACCGCATTGATGAGCCCGCCATTGGCGGAAGGATTGCTGACAAACTCGAAAGATGGGAGGGCGGCATCGTCGTCGCCATCAGCGAGCGTGTCGAGGGAAGCAGTCGAGGTGCGCCTGCCAAGGTGAGAGCGGCCGGTGGATGAGGTGCGACGGCCGTTGCTTCGTCGCGTGACAGATCGCATGCTTCTGTTGCGGCCAAAGACGGAGGAGAGCGCAGGGGGGGGACCCTGAGTAATGCTACCACCACCCTGGCCGTGAGGATGAGGTCGACCTTTGATGGATGCCGACGGCGACGAGGTGACAGACCGCTCTCGTTCCCGTTCGCGAGGAGCACGGGCGTGGCCCAAAAGCTCTCGCGAAGACGGCCTCTCGGCTGTCGAGGCAGAGGCCGCGCGCAATTGAGCAGGCGATGCCGGCACGCCTCTTCCATGGTCATTGATGGATCCGCTAGCGACCGCACTAGCAGTCTTTACACTTTGCAACGTCGGAAGCGCGCCTGGCGTCTTTGCGCTACCTGGTGTCTTGGACCCCGAGGCAGCGCCAGATCCCGGAGGTGTGCTGGTAGATTTGGACGCGCTGAGACTCTTGAGGGTGGGCAATTGGCCAGGTCCAGCGGATTTGGTGCCGGACGGATTGGCCTTGGTCATGCTGAGCGAGGAGGGGAAGGCGCGTGCCAGACCTGGAGGCCGGGTGGCGTTGCCAGGTGTCTGAGCACCAGCCATGGGAGTGACGGCGCCAGACCCAAAGGGATGGTGCCTTTCACTCTCGGAGGTAGCGGCAGGAGGTGGAAGAGGCCCGCCTTGCCTGGCAGCCAAGTCCGAAATGATACTGAGCGGTGTGGTAATGCCGAGCTTGCCGCCAGCTCTTGCGCCAGGGGTGCGTGTGCCCGACGCTTCTGGGATCAAGGCCGGGGGTGCTAGCGCCGTTCCGCTGCTGGTATTGGTATTGAAGCTGGTTCGACGACTCTTGGGTGCTGCAGCGGCGGCAGCAGCAATGGGAGCCACTTGGCCTGGCAGAGGCGAGGTTCCAAAGGGACTCGAGCCTGCTGGGTCTGGGGTCGGAGCGGTTCGGCCGTGGTCCGAAGCTGGCGCCACCGGGATATCCGACGCATCGGCCGTGGTGCCGATGGTGTTGGCGTGTTCCGACATGGAACCTCTACGCGAGCTCATGTGCGGGCTTGAGGCTCCCGACACGGGCCCGTCGCGCATCTCGAGCCTGGGAACGGCGGCTTCGTACATGAGCTCACTCATGTTGATCTTAGTATCTGTGAACGAAGGTTGGCGATTCTTGGGCGTTCTGGCGGGCAGTGGCATGGAGCGCGTATGGCGGTCTTGCGACGATTGCACGGAGAGCGATGCGGCCAACCTCGAACTGAGTTCGTGTAGTGGAAGCGGTGCATCCTTGGGCAGTGATTCGGGTGATGGCGGTGCGGTCGACTCTTCGGGTGATTCTGCCAGCGCCGACTCGTGTTCGGGCTCGGTGAAATGGAGCGTGTCAGGAAGAAAGAGCGAAGCGATCACAACGCGGTGACCGCCAAGGTTCCCTCGACGCGGCATTGTGTTGCTTGCTAGATGAAAGCAGTAAGGTCGATGTTTCGTAAATCCGGCGACGACCTTGTCTGGAGGCGCGCAGATGATCGTGGTGGTGGTAAAGACAGGAAGCCGAGCCTGAAAGATTCGCTGTCAAGTACTGAGTTCGTCGGATCGAAGAAGCGAATTCAGCCCATCAAAGCGCAGTCACAGCTGCAAATCAAGTCATCAATACGACATAGTCGCCGTGGGCACTGAACGTGGAGAAACGGAGGGAGTCGGACGATCAGTTTTGCATGCGAGGCTGAGGCAGAGCGAGCAGTGTTGGTCTGGGATAATGCCGAAGGAACGAAAGCCACCCTGTGATAGTGAGTGGACGAAGGTCAAAGAAAAGGAGGCGCAACGTTGGCTAGCTGCTGTGGGCGTTTGTCATGTCGACAGCATGCATGGCGGAAGAATCCACTAGAAATTTTCAAGGATGAGTGAGAGAGTGGGCAGCCACCAACCTCACATTCAAGCCTACGCACGTTCTTCGTTCGCAGACTCTGACGTTTGCCGTTGCATCTTTTGAGCTTCTGCACGATTGAAAACTCAGACAAGTCGGCGCAACGCGTTGCGCACCGGTCCTGCCGCAAGCCGACTCGAACAAAAAGGCCGATGATGCTGTTGCCCGAGGCAATGGCAGTGGCCGATTGTCGGTCCATGACCGGGGATCTCAAAAGGATCGCGGAGAGTCAATCCAGAGAAGGGAGATACATCTAAAAAGAAGAAAGAAAAAAAAACTTAAAATTGAGACAAATTCACTCCCGCATGGTGCCCGAATGTGGAGAATGCATTCCGGCCTTTGCCGAGCAGCTCCGTCCGCTGTCCATAGACGATCCGGATATGTGCATCAATCGGACATGACCACCATTCCATCTGCTTTTCAGTCTGGAAGCTTTTCGAGTCTAGACATCGAGCCAGATGGGCGAAGGAGTATTACTTGAAAGGTGCCTGAGGTGCACGATGCTTGATCACGTGTTAATGTTCCAGCGGTCCGGTCGCGCCGACTCCACTTACCGCGTCCGTGCATCGTAGAAACAACCGCATCTCGAGACATTGGCAGGAGAGCTTTGTTCCAGCATGCTGATGTTGGTGCTACTGACGCCGCCCAGGCTCGAAGGACCCTAGCTGGTGGGTGGCCGATGGCTGTTTGGCATCGTCAAAACTTAGACAGAAAGTCGCCGATGTGGGCGAAGTTTCTCGAACTTGGTCTTCCTCATGATCTAACATTATCGAAATTTAATCTCATGAGGCTCAGTCGGCTGCCGAGGCTTGCACGGTCCATCTGGTATGCCGGCGGACCCTGTGTTCTTCTCTCTGCAAACTCGTCTTTCTCCTCCGCCTCAACATCTCGATTTCTCAACGGCAAGACAAGCTCACAAAGGAAGTGCGGGAAAGAGAGGATGGCGACGGCCAAAATCGCCACATTAGCGATTCGAACGCTGGCAAAGCCCATCGCTACGCAGCTCAAGAGTCAGGCTGCGCAGCATGAGTCGTTCAAAAAGGTGAGTCCGCATCGCAGCCTGTTTCGCTAGGAACAAGTCATTGACGCAATTCTGCACGCTTTGACCTCTCGGCGGTGAATGCAGATTTGCATCGCTCTGGCGCAGCAGATGCATCGCACGGAGATGGCGTTGCGAACCAACCTGCTTCCCAACGGAGTCCAACAGAAAGTGCGCCCGCTCAACGATGCTAAAGCAATAGCAAACGGTGCCAATGCTATCTCGGAAGGGTTCCTGTTCTTTGTTGCTGCAGCGCTGATTCTTGGAGAAACCTATCGTGGATCGAGGAAAAAGGCCGAGCAAAGAGATCGCACCGAAGACTCGCTCAACCAGCTCAAGGAGCAAGTGGAAGGCTTGGCATCGGTGCTCGGCGTTGATCTGGAGGAAATGCAACGGTTGTCGGAGCAATATCAGGAAGGAACCGACGATGAGGGTCCGTCCACTGGTAGCTCAATATTGCGTAGATCAAGCAGGAACGGAGATGTGACAGAGGAAGCCGACCCTTCGCTAGTAGAGGCCAGATTGAGAGTGTACAGAGAAAGGCAAGATGAAGAACTAAAGAGTAAGCAACTGCAGGCGGCTGTATCCGTGTTGCTCAACCTAGCGCTCAAAAACCGTTGGGTGGTAGGTCCGGAAGCGATGGAGATCGAGGATATCGTGGGCAACCGACAGTCAAGCTCAGCTACGACGCCTTCATCGCCTCCATCAAGACACGCCGCCGAAGGCCAATCGACCAACTCTGCAGAGTCCATATCCGAACGCAGCTCGCCTGCGTCATCAGTGTCGTCGGACGAGGGGCTGAGGCCGTCCATTATCCAGCAAGTGGCCTTGGAGAGGGCAAAAGCGTTGGCGAGAGAAGTACGAGCAGAAGGGCGAGCGGATTCGCAAACCGTAGATGCATCTCTAGCAAATTTGCTCGCACAACACGGGCAGGCAGCATCGACATGACGCCGGCATTCTTTCGAGCAATACACCATTCGTTTCTTCGGAATCATCCAACGCCGAATCAAAGCAGGTCTCTACGAGCGAACGCACACACATACACGCACGCCCAACTGTGTTTTGAGACAGCAGCATTGATCATATATTAGAATCCATATAAAGGCAAATCGATACAGAAAGAACAAGGCAGACCAGGAAGTTCATCTTGGTCGCTGTTAGACAAGCCGAAGCAGCGAACGGGTGAAGGGAAAAAGAACATGGGAAGACACGGAAAGGAAGAATTCTCAAAAGAGCCGAAAACACGTGGACCACGCGGCTCTGCAGGGCGATCGAGCGTCATTGCGCATTGCCTGCTACGATGATGCGGGCCGACCAGAAGGAAAGCGGGAGCGAAAACAAGGCGTCGGGTATCTCGTCCCGTCGTCGGACGGAGGAAAATATCGGCATGGGGGACAGGCGCAGGGATAGGGTATTGGCCTAGGGATACAGCGCGAGGGAAAGGAAGGAAAGGCTTGCTGCAGCCAAGCACGCCTGTGCTAGCTTGCTTCAAGCAGCGCGAGGTCGAACGGCGATGGTCTCGTACTGAGCAAAGCCAAACACGGTGGCGGTGGCCCAGATCTGCAGGTCGACGCCAAGGTGGGCAAGGACGTAGTCGTACGAAAACAGCGAGCGGAGACCTCGGATAAGGGCCGACTCTGGGACCTCGCCAGCGGCCACGCCCAGAACGGCGGGCGAGGGCAGACCCAGGGCGGTCAGAGTGCTGTTGGGCAGCACACGGGCCAGGAAGAAGAGCGCCGAGAGACGGGCGATGAGGAATGAGTAAGCCGACGGCTGAGAGCGACGGTCAAACGTGACGAGGTGAGAGACGGCCAGGGGCACCAGCACGCTGTAGACGGCCCACAGCACCAGAGGACGGTAAAAGTCCAAGCTGATAAAGCCGCGAGGGTCGGGCAAGGTGATGGCCCAGTGAGGCAGGTAGCCATTGATGCCAGACTTGGGGTTGACCACGGGGATCTTGGGACCGCGGCTGCCAAACTCGACGTAGGTGGTGGGAAGCGTAGCAAGCACGAGCAGGATGCCCTCAAAGATGACGAGAAGGCGGACGAGGTTCTTGGTGTCGCTGAGCGAGGAGCGAACGCGCACAAAGACCTTGTGACCTTCCTGCTTGGCCTTGCGGTAACGCTTAGTAGCTTGACCCTGAACGGCGTGCAGGCTGGCAGTGACTTCGCTCTGGGCATCCTGCACCTCGGTGGTGAGCTCGTTGGCGGTGGAACGGGCATTGGCCGAGATGGTATCGACGAGCTTGTCGAGCGACTTGCGCGCCTTGAGTCCGCGCTGTTTGGCGGTAGCAGCGAGGTCGGCGGCGCTCGTAGGGATGGCGTTGAACGGCGTCGAGGGAGTGCCAAGGTTGGAGGGACGCTGCGAGTGCTTACGAGGCGAGCGCACCGACGATTCGGGCGAGTCCGAGGCGTCCGAATCGCTGTTGCATCTCAAGGCAACATGGGGAGAGGAGAGAGAGAGAGAGAGAAAGGGAGGAGAACATTGTCAGTCAGCAATGAACCCAATCGAATTGATGCTTATTGACACTAAAGAAACTTACGCGTTACCGTTGACGCTGCTCGAGCGACCAGAACGTTTGCGACCCGAGTCGAGACTGTCGATGAGGCCCTTGAAGTTCTCGTTGGAAGAGTACTGGTTCTTGTGGCTGATGAGATGATCACGAATCAGCTCCTCGAGCTCCTCCTTCTTTTGGGATTGGTCGAGACCGATGCCGAGCGCCTCGGCGATCTCGACGAGGTCGCCCTTTCTCTTGGCCTTGAGCGAGCCTTTGAACGGGGTGGACGACATGTTGTTTCAGTCTAGCTTCTAGCGATGGAGTTCGAGTCGAGAGTCGAATTTCCGTGGATGCTGCACCGACAGTAGGATGTGGAGAGGGATGGATGTGGAGACAAAGAAAGGCAAGTAGATGACTTCCGATGAGATGGAGAGGAGAATGGATGGATCGGGCGGATGGATGGAGATACAATTGCACCATGCAGCCAGATGCAGCAGCGTCTCTCTATGCAAAGCGGATGGATTTTTTTGGCGCCCCGCCTCCACAAGGCACCACGACGTGGGTCAAGTCGCGACGTGTCGAGGACATGTGCTCGTTCGTGCTGCTTGAGCTGCCTTTTGCCAGCTGCAATTTCGTCATTTGGCAACGCAGCTTTTGTATTTCCCTTTTCGGTTGGCCATTTTCCGCATTTGGCCCACAATGGGCCTGAAAGCCTGATTTTAACATTTGAGCTTCAAGCCTCGCAGCTTACGTTCAATTTACATAAGCAATGATTGTGGACACATACAAAAGGGTTCATCAAGCTTCTGATGTTGCAGTCGGAAGGACTGCATAGCATCTTCCGTAACCGTGCTCACCTACACCACAGATCCGCTCACGGCATCGTCACAGGCTGGAAAAACAAACCAAAACACAAGACTCAGAGCGCATCGAAGCATCCGGGCCTCTGACTGCATCGCCATCGACTCGGCAACTCCCGCCTTTGCGCCTCTCCCAAGCACACACAAAGCACAATGTCGCAAACACTGACGCTCCATCCAGTGACGGCGTTCACTTTCACGACCAAGGAGGCGCAACCCGAGGAGGATCCATCTGTAGCAGCTCGATTGCAACGCTTGCAGAACAACTACGAAGATCTCGGAATGCGCAGGACGGTGGAAGCGGTGCTGGTGGTGCACGAACATGGCCATCCGCATGTGTTGATGCTTCAGATCGCCAATGCCTTTTTCAAGTTGTAAGTTTGTTACCCACATTATCCGCTGCAACAGCGACTCTTCCGTCGTGCTGAGGGCCAAGATCGCTGATTCGTTTCTCATAATGCGATGGTTTGGATGCGCAACAGGCCCGGAGACTACCTCAAACCAGGCGAAGACGAAGTGGAAGGCATCAAAGCTCGACTCGATGAGCGCTTGGGTCCCGTGGAGAGCGATCCCAACTCGTTTGGTCCCAACGGCGAAGGACGGAACAAGGACGATGGAGATTGGGAGATTCAAGATTGTCTGGCGCAGTGGTGGAGGCCCAACTTTGAGACATTTATGGTAAGCTCCACAGATCCTCGTCAGAAGGAAGAAGAGGCAGATCATAGCTGACCAACGCTTTTCGCAATCTTTGACGAAAATGCTTTGGTGTCAACAGTATCCTTATGCGCCACCACACGTCACCAAGCCAAAAGAGTGCAAGAAGCTGTTCCTCGTCACTATTCCGCCCACCAGTATGTTTCCTCGTCTACCAAAACGGGCCGATGCCTGCTGGCTCTGCGCTGTTGCACTGACACGCATACCCCTTCTCTACAAACCTCTAACTTCTCTCTCTCTCTCTTTCCCCCCCCCCCCTCTCTCTTCTCTTCTTTTTTCCCCTCTCTGATCCCATCGGTCCATTCGTTGCGGCACACAGAAGTGCTAGCAGTACCGAAAAACATGAAGTTGCTCGCCGTGCCTCTGTTTGAGCTCTACGACAACTCGCAGCGATACGGTCCCCAGCTAGCAGCCATCCCGCATCTGCTTTCCAGATACAACTTTATCTACTCGGATTGAAGCTGCTACCGTCTCGGCGTTGCCCGTTTGTACATTGTGTAATCCTAATCCCACAACGGCCCTTTTGGACAGGTCCCACGGAGCGCTCCTCAGAGCATATGCTTGGACGGTGGGAGAGGTTCTGCGCAGTGAGCTGGGGCTGGTAGGACGATGAGTGCAAGCTGCTGCAAAGCAACGCCGTGGCTGTCAGCGGCGCCCTGGAGGATGAGACGAAGCGACGATCGCCTGAACGTCAGCTTGATCATCATCATGCAGCTGCTCCGGTCCTGGCATCACCACGACTGCTCAAAGTCATCAACACGCGAATCCGCACACTCTATTGGATTATTGTCAGGTGCGCCACATCGACGACACGATTGCAAACTGCGATTGCAAAAGAGACAAAAAGACGATACTAGTACAAGTGGGGTTTGAATGATTTTTCTGTAGTGTAGCATGATGATGAACAAGTCTGAAGGAGTGGGGCAGAGTCGACGCGGCAAGTGGGGGGTCGGACAGTCGAGCGCGCGCGCGCGTTTTGACTTAGTCAACCCAGCCATGCGACATCCGATCTTCCATAGAAGCACGAGGGGGAAAGATTCGAAGGGATTGTCCACTACGCTTGCGAGTTGCGATACTTGCTGCGCTGCGGCGCGAAGCGATAGTGCGTGAAAAGGGTAAAATGAACCTGCTCGCAACCTGTGCTTCCCGACGTCGAGCCGGGAGCATGGCGGTAGCAGGTCAGGGATGCTGCGGGTACTGCTGTTGCTGGTGGGTGAATGGGTGGGGGGTGGTGGTGGTTAGAAATGATTTGATGCTGCTGAGATATGGTGGGTAATTTGAAAAGGTGCCGAGAGACGCATCGACGCGATCAAGGCTTGCGGAATTCGGCCAACACAGGTAGGATGAGATTGAACGCCTGGTAAATCTCTTCTCGTACCTTGGCGCCGGTGAGCACAATCTTGCCAGAGACAAAGATGAGCAGCACAACCTTGGGCTTGACCATGCGGTAGATGAGACCAGGGAACAGTTCGGGTTCATACGACGAGTAGACACCGTGGCTGTAAGCCAGGCCCTCGAGACGGATGGGGAAGCGGACGTCGCACGAGCCGACAATGTTCTGGATCTTGAACTCGCTAAACTTAGCCTCGAAGCCGAGCTTCTGAATGATACGTGCGTACTTTCGACTGGCAAGACGGCTGTCGTCCTCAGACTTGGCACCGGTGACCACCATCTTGCCCGAGGCGAAGATCAGTGCCGTAGTCTTGGGCTCACGGATACGCATGATGACGGCGGCAAAACGTTTGGGGTTGTATTCGGCATTGCGCGCGTGCAGGGCGATGGTCTTCAAATCAAGACGCACCTCCAAGTTGACGGTAGCGACAATGTTTCTACGTGCGATCAGGCAACGACGAGAAGGAAAAGGCCAAGTGTCAACATGAGCTGTTCTGTAAAGTAGAAACACAATTAACGCGGAGGTGACGTCCGAGGAGGACCCGCGTCTAATCATATACTCACTGCAACGTTGGCACGATGCCGTGTACACTCGAGAGGCCTTGCTGTTCCATGCCGGCGTCCTTGCCGATTGCTGCGACCTTCTTGTCATCGTCGCCAGCGCCGTTAGCCTTGGGCTGCGCTCCTGCATTGACGTTGCCTTTCAGGCCGGAAGCATTGTTGGCAGAACTGCCCGAGCCGGGCAGGGCAACGCCTCCAAAAGCCATGATGCTGTGAGGCACGGATGCGGTGATGTCAAGAGACTATCTGTAAAGGCGAAGACCGGATGGAATGTAGACGTCGAGAATGTGCGTACCACGAAGAAGCCGAGTTGCGGTGCGAAAAAAGAGACCACGGCGGGGAAAGAAGAGGCGATAGGGACGACGGATCGCAACGGATCGCACAAAGAAGAATTAGGATCGGCGAATGACCTTCTTGTTGGAGGGGTCAACGGGTTTTTGAAATTTAAATTGCGAGATGGGAAAACGAGTTGTGTGTGCCAGATAGCTCCTCTCGCTGATAAGGACAATCAACAGTCAAGGTGATCGCCGATGCGGAAAGGGCTCCGAGTACTGCACAACAGGGTCACCGTCGACAATACAGACTAATCGATGCTGCTGGTCCCAAAGGCGATGAAAGGATGGGCAAAACTGACGTCAAAATAGCCAACAGTCAGTTCAAATCAAAGGCGAGCCAGTGAAGACCTCTTTGATCGAGAGACGATGCCAGATAGAGGGCTGAGAGAAAGCCGTTCTGTGATCGTACTGATGAGCTTCGAGATGACGTGCAGAGTACACCTTCCAAGGACGATGAAAGCCCTAAAGATATACGGACAAGCTGTACTGCGCGTTGGAGCGGATACAGAATCGCTTGGCGGGCGGTAGCAGCACGAGTCGCTTAGACTGAGTGTCGAGACGGATGAATGTGGTGAGAAGGGAAGGCGGGATTTTGGAAATTGGATTCGGGGGGATGCCCGCTGACACCCCTTGGGTATATATACAAAATCGTTTCCATCGCTGTGTACACAGTGTAAGTGCGGAAAAGATTTTCACTCAGGCACGAGAACAGAGCTTTGAGAAATTGACGAAAATTCGACTTGGACTCCTGAATTTGGCTGAGTCGTCAATACAAAATCGACAATTGCAGCAATCTCGCGATTGGCTAGGCTTGTATTTGCAATCCTCTCGAGCCTCATCACTTTGTATTGCCAACCGCTCGACGTGGCCAGCTTGGGCCTGCTTTCTGCTGTTTCGGACGCGTCGTAGAAAAATCCCTCGACGCGGTTTCACACAAGCCAGTCCAGTCGAACAAAGCCAAGCCAGCGGCTACCGGAGCAATCCTTGTTCTGCATGCGAGCCCAGGGCGTCCGCAGAGACCCTCCCTCATCCCCCGCAATCCTTCCGGACTCGGACGCGAGATACAGTTACAGCCTGTCTGACTTATCTGCATCCAATGCTGGTATGCGGACCCCCCACTCACGACGCCATTGGGAGACTTTGCGAAGGACGCAATGTTCGGCCCAGACTGCTGTCTTCGCCATCGAATGATGTAGAATCCCTCGGGTTGGCGCACAGCGAGACCTCATGAGCATCACGCTTATTCCGTGTGGGACGTCTCTGGAGTCAAACGCACTGTCGGTAGCTGAAGCTAGGTTACGTGTCGCAATAGTCTAGAAGCCAAAATGCTCGGTAATGAGGGCAACGTTGTCGATGCCAGGCAGCCTTCCGCGAACGATATCACTTTGAAGCGCTGCCACTGCATTTGAGGCATCTCTAACCATCCCGGAGGGACCACAGACAACTACGGCTGCGGAAGCAGACCTTTCGACCTGAATCGCGCCTGCGCTCGATGTGCCCGAATATGCCTTTTCGACGTCGGAGACTTGTTCAGCCGGGTCGGAGGCCTCTTGGACGAGTTCGGTCGCTGCAGATGCGACATCGGGATGCCGAGCCTGCTGTACCTCCCAATTTCCTGGTAGTCCAAGATGGTGGGGAGCCTCACTCGCCCCGCTGACATAGATGGACACTTTGAGTGCATCAGGAGGCGCGAGCGCTGCGACAGCGATGAGATGATCACGAACCCATTGGAGCGATTCTGCGCTGCGCATTGACCAGACGAGGTGGACGCGCCTCGTCGTTGCTGCGTTCTTCTGCCAGAGCCATGCAACTTCGAGCAGCGAAGCAAGTGCAAAGGTGATACCGCTGCCTCCGGCCAGCAACAAGGCATGGTGATATGAAGCGATACTGGCGTCTTGTCCGTACGGACCGTCGAGCAGCGCCGAGAGCGCGAGCGTGCTTCCCTTCGCTAGACTTTGCCGGGACTGGACTCGCAAAGCCCTTTCGTAGAGGTGCTTTGTGAGACCGCTGTGAGCCTTTGCCATCAGCACCACCGTCGAAACAAGCTGCTGTTCGTCCGCAGATGGCATCGAGATGATTGTGAACGGGTGCGCAGACAGAGGCGCAAGTCCAACGAAGCGCACAAAGACGTGTTGGCCTGGCTTCCAGCGCATTGGCGATTCCACTGTCATCTTGGTGAGGCCGCCGGGCAGTGCTTCGACGTTGCATTCTGCAAGAGAGAGGAAGCTGTTCTGTTGCAGCTGCGTGGCGAAACGCAAAAAGACAGACAGCATGTACAAAGCTGCCGTGGCCCAGAGGTACCTCCACGATGTCAGCAGCGCCTGGCAATGCACAAACATATAGCCCAGGAAGAGGATCGCCACCGGAACGTGAATGAGCAGAAACAGCTCGTAGCATCTCTCGCGGATGCCCGTCATGCTCGCGAAAGAAAGCATGATTAGGCATGCATAGGCGATAACACCGGTCGTGTTGATGCTGTCCGAGAAAAACTCTTCTCGCAGCCCAGCGACGCCATGGTCGGCCAGCGGCTGGTGAATGAAGGGGATGACATGGACCGTGGCGAGAAACAACATGAAACGTGCAAGCCACTGGTGGTAGATCTGAAGCTTCTCGTGGCTCACTCCAGTGAGCAGAGATATGAAGTTGACTTTGGAGCCGAGCGTGTAGATGAACGGCATGAGCCCCAAAGCCAACATGCCAGCACGAAGAGCGAGAGGTGGGCTCCCGAAGCTGCGGTCGACACGATAGTATGGCTGAACGACAAAAGTCCAGATGGTAAAGCCGGCCATGAAGGCGCTGAGCGCTAAGGTGGCCCCAAGCACCGGCAGGCGAATGTTGATGAGTCCCAAGCGGTACGATGGCAGACGCCGATATGCCAGCATCCGAAGTGCTGCAACAGGCCGTGCGAGCCTTCCGGCATTCGAGCCATGCGTTGCCTTTGTCGAGCGTTGCCATCGCTGCCATCGCGAACGCAAGGATGCGGCTGCGTAGAGAAGGATTATGATCGAGATTGACGCCGTCATGCCTTGACTGTATTTGGGTTGACCAGCCCAAGGATCGCCCGTGCGGGTGTTTGGCATCAGACCGATGCCGGCCGTCGTCGACGAACCGTGCCTCTTCTCCATGATACTTTGGACGTCGCTCAATAGCAGCGACTAACACAGTATGCTGGCAAGGATGATCGTGGCGATGACGACAGTGTGCTGAGAACAATATTTGTTGCTCTACGAGCTACCAAGCCGTTTCAGGAAGAAGCTTTTCAGCGCTAAAATTGTGCGTCTTCGGAGCCTTTCCGATGACAGCAAATGGAGGCAGTCTTTGACGGCGCGACTCGGACCGTTTCATTTGGCTTGGAGCGAGGCGACATGCGGGCTGGCCACGAGGGGCTCTAGAAAAAGTCTCCGAGCCCGCATCAATTCCCCCACAAGCACTTGGAACGAGCACAAAGATCAAAGCTGCATCCAACGTAACTGTAGCCGCAAAGATGGCGAGGAGACGGCAAAAGAAGCAAGGTCCGATTGACGCTTGACTCTTTCTAGCTACCAACATGCTGAGGCAAAGGTGTCGTGCAAAGCGGCTTTCGCAGACTGGTTGGCTCTCTCGTGCGAATGCCAAAGGAAATCGGCTATGTAAGAGGGCATCGCGCACGGCTCGTTCGTCTGAGCTAGACAACGAAAGCAAACGCGATCTTCGGCATGGTAGTTTGGTTGCCGGTATGGTCGGTGGCAACGACATCGTAAGTCTCTATTGGCGCCAATTCGGAAGACGACTACTAGATCTGTATCCACCAACTCCGGTATTTTGTGTTCGACACTCGTGTCAACTTGAATCTCTGGTCACCAATTTCCATAACCACACTCACAATGTCGGCACATGCTGCGATCAAAGCTGGCAATCTGGCCGTCATCAGCGGCGGCGCAAGCGGCATCGGACTAGCTGCCGCAGCCTACTATCTCTCGCAAGGTATGAAGGTAGCCATCGGCGATCGAAGCGAATCGAGTCTGCAGTCGGCCACCAAGGCGCTTGCAAACAAGGGCGAGTCGTACTACGGCTTGCTGGATGTCGCCGACCAGACCAGCGTCAATCTCTTCCGAAAGAGCCTCTACGAGAAGTTCCCCGATGCCAAGCTAACTGTGCTCATGGCAAATGCAGGTGTGAGCGGAGCCACGAAAGCTTCGACTTCCGAAGGCTGGGATCGCATTCTCAGCACAAATTTCCACGGTGTCGTCAATGTGTAAGTGGCAACATGGCCTCTCTGGCGTTTCGACAGCCCTGCAGGGAGAGCATTTTCGATCTGACCTTTCATCCTCCATTCTGGAAATTTCCCCACAGCTGCCAGGCATTCTTGCCTGACCTCAAGAAGCACGGAGAGGATGCTCTCGTCATCAACACCGGCTCTAAGCAAGGCATCACCACACCGCCTGGCACGGGTCCCGCTTACAACATCTCCAAGGCCGCCGTCAAGGTCTACACCGAGTGTCTTTCACACGAGCTGCGCGAAGACAAATCGAGCAAGGTCGATGTCAAACTGCTGATCCCTGGATGGGTGCATACGGGATTGACGGGTGCCAAAGACGGCAAGCCCAAGCCGGATGGCGCATGGACGCCCGAACAGACGGTCGAGTTCATGGTTAAACGGATCGAAGCCGGCTCCTTCTACATCCTGTGCCCGGACAACGAGACAAAGCGCGAGGTTGACTTGGCTCGTATGGAGTGGAATGTCAACGACGTGATCCAGGATCGGCCCGCTCTGTCGCGATGGCACGAGGACTACACGTCGCAGTTCAACGACTTTGTCAAGAGCAAGACTTCGTAGATTGAGCTCCTCTCCCCTCTGTCTGCGCAATAGTTGCTCTCGATACATATATATGCATTTGTAGGCACAAGCCCGTACACAATAGGAACAGATCTTCAGGTACGCAGAAGTGGCGCCCAGCCGCGAGCGTTATCATGGCTCGCTCGTCTTGCTCGCTGGGCTGTGTTGAGAAATTCCGAGTGGAGGACGCGACTCGAATCAAAAATGGCCCGAACGCGCAGAGAGTGAGTGCAGTTTGTGGCTGGCTGAATTCTCGATGCAAGAAAAGGACGCGGTTGCCATTCTTGTCGCTGCTGCCCTCGTCATCGTGCGCCCCTTTTGCCTCACGCTTGGCCAGCAATTCCACGTCGGCTCCTGTACTCTGAAGTGACAATCATATGTCTTGAGAACTTTGTTCCTCTTCGCCATCCAATGCGACCTAGCTCACCTCTCCATCCTTCTCCGTCAACCTCCCAATAGGCCTATCCAACCCAAACTTGCTTCTCACATTTACCCGACGATCCAAGATGACGCTCTACTATAGCATCGTGTTTGCACTCTTGTGCTTCGAGATGACCATGTTCATGGTTCTTATCGTGAGTAGCCATTCTTCGTTTGGCTTTGCAACTGTGGCGAATAAAGGGATGGCTGACACGATTTCTGATGGCTGCATCGCTTTGATATACAGGTTCCTCTGCCGTTCACCTGGAGGCGCAAACTATTCCACTTCCTCGCTACCAACCCAGTGGTCGCCAAGATCCAGTATGGTCTCAAGATTACTTTCATGTAAGTTGCTTCTCCTCAATTGGACGGGACGATGTTGCGCATGTCTCACTGACTCGCCGATGGCATCACCTCCTATCTCTGTGTGTGTTTGCATTGCAGTTTTGTCGCGGTCCTCTTTGTCGATGCCGTCCAGCGAATGGTCAAGGTCATGTCCGAAGGCGAGACCGCCCGCGACAACCGCGGCGTACAGGACGTTCGCACAGAGACCAACTACGCCGCACGAAAGTTCTACAGTCAGCGCAATATGTACCTGACGGGCTTCACGCTCTTCCTCAGCCTCATTCTCTCTCGAACCTACTCGCTCATCCTTGATCTCATCAACACGCAGGAAGAACTCGTGGCGCTCAAGAAGGGAGCCAAAACGAGCGGCAGCGGTGCGGACATCGAGAAAAAGTACCTGACCGAGATTGACACGCTCAAGAAGCAGACCAAGCAGCAGCAGGAAGAGTACAACCGTCTCAGTGACGAGCTCGCCAAGGCTACTGGCAACACCTCGACCAAGAAGGACTAGGTTCGAGTCAAGTCGTGGTCATGAAGAGCAGTCATCACGATACAACCTTGCTTGAGCTCTCGGTATGTTCCACAGCTGCGGTTTGGTGGGCAAGGAGCAAGCTTTGTCCTTTCTGCTTTCATCCCATGCGAGCCACGTTGGGGTGTCCGCATCTCTCGAGATTCTTCTTGCCGCTCTTGCCGCTGTACACAATGCTTCTTACTTTTAAGTGCAATGCGAGGAGTACTTCTTTCTAGGACGCATTACACGCAGGTACTGGTGCTGTCTGTCTCATCCCTAGGGATGTTTTACTCGAGGTGAGGATCCGAATCCTGTAAAGCAGCGTCGAGTGTCGGATTTATGTGATGATGCGCCTCAGCTTTGGCTTGGCTTCGCGATTGTCCTCCACAAACGCACACACTGAGCGAGCGTGTGATTTTTTGGAAGAGAAGCGTGCATTGGACAAGAACAACTCAGCCATTTCGGTTCCTCCGACCGGACCACGACTCCAAGATCAAACTCGTCTGTCGCACCTGCTTGCGCCAACGAAGTCAGAAAGCTACGGAGAGAGGTGTTCAGATATGGCCGTTCTCGAAGCACAAGACAGCCATCACCTTGTTCAATCCTTGGCCAAGCTTCCCACCCCTGATCTCGTGCGCTTCACGCTACAAAAGCCCGACGTGGGACGCATATTCACCTCTTCGCTCCATGTGCTTGCCGTTCAAGCTGCGTCAAGCCCACTCCCGGACGCTGAAGGGCCTCAGCTCGCAATCAACCATGTCGGCATCCTTGCACGTCTCATCGAGCGCGGAGATCCGTCTCTAGCAAGAAAGTTTGTTCCCACCCAGGGTGCTCTTATCGATCTTGCTGTGGCAGCGCCAAAAGGAGCTAGGACGGTGGTCGCAACTATCCTGGAGCGACTCCTTGATGCAACGAGCGTCAAGGAGATCGTCGGTGGCCTTTCTGATCAGCTTTCCAGTGTCCGCTCGGCCGATGATCAGCGAGCTGCCGCTGCAACCTCGTCCAGCGTCCGAACACTCGCCCGTCTTTCTACTGCGTTTTTGGCTGTCTGCCCACCTCGCTTGCTGAAAGTCAACGCTCCTCTCCTACACACATGGGCTCGAACAAGCATCCACATCTACGACAGGACACTTCCGCAGCTTGTCAAGACGCTAACAGGCGATGCGAGCCGCCTTCTCATCGAGCCAGATCTCACTGACCTAGGCGCCGACACTTGGCAGCTTCACTGGCTCACTTGCCGAGTCGACTTGCTGCAACTCATCTCGGTCCTGCTCGACTATCTCAAAGGCTCTACAAAGCTCGTCGATGCTCTGCGGGAGAGCTTGGAATACACGGAAAAGCTGCTCAACAAGGGCGGCTTTTACCCCCTGCTCAATTCCACCGTACTCTTCGATCTCGCAGCTTCATCCAACTTGTGGCCTTCTTTGCGGTCGGAACTGGCCTCCATTTTCTCGAGCAAAAGAGGACCCGGCAACGATACCATCGCATCCATCGACACGCTGGCTACCTCGGTGCCCAAGTTCACGGGCGCAGCTTGGGACGCTCTGCAGCGCTACGTCGCTTCTCAAAAACTGCCTGCGGCTGATGTGTCTGTGCTGCAACCAAATTCGAACGCTGCTGCCGCTGTCTCGGAGGAGCTTTTGGCATCTGTCGATTCGATCTTGCCGCATTATGGTGTTGACCGCCTCCGTGCCATTCTTTCGCGCCCTTCGTTTGCGGGACAGAGCCCAGAAATGGCCATCCAACGGCTGTTAGAAGGCGATGAAGGCGAGGCAGAGGCGTCAGCATCGAGCAACCTGCCGCCACCGCCACAGGCCATGCCACTAGGGGCTGTATCTCGACAATCGACAGCTTCGGCTCCTCCTCCTCCCATCGAAGCACCCTCCTCTTCATCATCAGCCGCTCCACCATCGCTCGTCAGATCCAGAGCCAATCTCTTTGGTGACTTCGCCTTTGACCCGGCCAGCATTGTCCAGCCCAAGCTGGCCAGAAGCGCAAGGGTGGACGAGCTGGCGCCCGATCTCAAAGCCGCCATCCTTGCGCGCGCCGAAGCGGCCGACGATGACGAGGACGAGGAGGAGTGGAACCCTTTTGCCGAGGGACAGCGAGTTGTGGGCGTCGAAGACGAGCTGGATCTGGATTACGATGGACGCGAGCGCGGTGGGGGTGTCTCCCGTCGTGCTGGCGACGATGACGATGAGCACGACGAGGCGGATGAGCACAACGAGGCTCGAAATCGTGAACGCTTGCTACTGAAGTATCACGTCCAACACGGCTCTGGGATTTTCGCGGCGGATGCAGGCGCCAGGCGCAGCGACGCACGGCGACGGCTCAAGGACGACACTGGCTGGAGCGACGATCTAATCGAATCGTGGGCGGTGATGCTCAATCGCAATCCGCGCAAAGACCGCCTGCTGGCGGCAGCATCGCAGTCCGAGCTGGACGAACAGCTCGCCTCGCGCGATTCCCGCCATGTTAGTGATGACGACGACGGTGACGATAGCGCACACCCCACCCGCCGCTTCGGACCAGATCGTGGCCGCGGAGGTCGCATCATGCGAGGCGGCGGCGGCGGCACCCGTGGCGCAAGCATTGCCGGTCGAGGTGCCCGTCACCACAACAGCACCTCCTCCTCCAACCCCACCAGCAACACCGGCAGCTCCCAACCAAAGAACCCAACCCGCGGCCGCGGTACGGGCAACTCTGCCACCGATCGATCGGCCAAACACAAGGAAAAGGCGGGCAACAAGGCGCGCCAGCGTGGACACGACAAGAAGATGGCGCGTGTCGCGCCTACGCTGTAAGGCCGACGATGAGAGAGAACGGTCCACACGCTGTTGCAAACTCTCGCAACAGTTCGACGCATTTCAAGAGATTGTGCACAGAGGTCACTCTAAGCTGTGTCGGGTGAGGGTGTGAAAGAGTTGGGATTTGAATTGAGAATGGGATCATGCAAAAGAAATCTAATTGAGCAGGTGCACATCTACGTGGGAAGAGTGGGGTGGTCTTGTACGGGGGAGGGGTATATTAGAGGTCGAGAATTGCGATAGATTGTTCGGACGAATCACCTAGTGCCGGCAGCTGCCACTTTAGGGAAGACCAACCAATTGGAAAGATTTCTCGCTGTGGCTGGATCTCTGGCATTGCCCCAAAACATTACTGTGGCGATGAGCAGGATGGATGCGCTCACCAGGGCAAAGTTGTCGGTCCGCACCAATGCATTCGTTTTGCCAGCTTTGCTCGTCCCAGACGCGGCTGCCGGGTTCAATCGCGGAATGTTGCTCTTCATCTCGGTGAACACGACGGGCAACAGGACGACGCAGGCGGTCCAGAATACCATGATGCTGCGCCAGACGAGTGCTGGCCATTCAAGCAAACCGGGTTTCCTCGTCCTATCTTCCTTGGGGTAGTAGCGAGGATGCGCGAACAGCGCATAAATGCTGTACACGGCAACGGCAAAGAAGTGCCCGACGAGCAGCATAGGTTTGGGCGCCAAGCCGGAGAGCAGCGACACGGGACCGTTGACGCACTCGCCACCCATCTCAAAGTACTTGAAGCAGCCTTCTCGAAGCACCTCAAGGTTCTCGTCGTCAGCGCCAAAGAGGCTGTAGAGAGCTTGGGCGAGGATGTTGATGACGGACGAAAGACCTTTTCTGTTCCAATGCCAGGAGCGCAGGGCTGGTCTGACAGCGGACCAATTGGAGACATCGAGCGGCTTTCGTGATGGATTTGCGCCCGAGAGAGGAGCCCATTCGGACCCACCGAGCGCTTCTGTGAGGTGAACCGCATCCCAGAGACCGACAGTCATTCCACCGCCCGTAAGAGGATGACGCATGTTCATCGCATCTCCAACGACAATGACGCCTTTGGCATGCTCGGATTGACCTTGCATGCTAGGCGGGAGGAAGGAGTTGGGCATGCTGCGCAAACGCTGTCCCTTGGCCATCTCTGCGGCAACGCACTCGCGAAGCTGCTCGGGAAGCTGGGGGATGACGTTTTCGTTGATGTGCTTTTGCAGGTCGCCTTTCGCAACGGAAGGCAGCTTTTCGCCGGCAACGTCGATGAGAATGCGTGTGGAGTGGGTTCCAATCTGATATAGCAGGATGGGACCGTTCTTGGAGAGAACGACGTGTCCGTGGTGCGGTGCGGGCAAGGGAGCGTCGTGCAGCTCGAGACCGACAAAGTTGGATCGGACCATGGGTTGGATGGAGCTTCCGTGCGTGCGGCGGAACTTGGAGAAACAGCCGTCGGCGACAATGGTAAGGGGAGCGCGCAGCTCGAATGCCTCTGCCTGGCCCTCTGACGTCTTTTTCCACGAAGCGGCAACACCGACGACTTTTCCATCAGCATCCTTGAGCAGATCTCGAACAGTAGCTTCGTAGGGCGTAACATTCTGCTGATGTAGCGCTTTGCTTCGCAGAGACTGCACAAATTTGCCATGATGGAAGCTTCGACCCTCAACTTTGCCACTCTTGCTGACGACGCCTCTGCCGGCTTCGTCAGACTTTTCCTGAGGATATGGGATGGGGACGGACTGAGAGCCGTAGAAGACATGATAGCCTTCAACTGCTACAGCATCGATGTCTTCGAGTGTGTCGACGATACCCATCTTTGCGAGAGCACGAACCCCACCTGGCTGGAGCAACTCGCCGACAATTCGGTCTGGCTCATCGAAATCACGTTCGAGGAGAGCAACGTGGCGACCCGACTTGCCGAGCGAGTAGGCGAGAGCAGCACCGACGATACCGGCGCCGACCACGATAATGTCGTGCTTATTTGTGGAAGGAGAAGTTGCAGAAGACATGTTGGAGAAGAAGTCGTGCACCGACTAGAGAGTGTGTCGATGTGTTTGGGAGTGGACCAGCAAGGTTGGTGCTAGCGCAGTGCAAAGCCTACTGGTCGCTGAGTGCTATGCGAGTGGAGTGATAAATGCTGTGTGCGATGTTGATGCCAATGCAGAGTCTAGAAAGATGATAGTTGGGATGTGGTGGTGGTATGATTGCGTACACATGTCCTAAAGCTCTGACTACACATATGTAACAGCTACTTGCGCCAGAAGATTGCCATTTGAACCCAAAATTAGTGCTCAACCACGCGCTCATGCCTGCAACCCAAGAGGCGTGCGTGGAAAGCGTGTGAGTGAGTGTGTCAGTGTTGACGCATTACCGTACCGTTATGCTGTGCTGAAACGACACAGACAACCTGGCGACGCTGCAAGCAAGGAGGCGAATGGCCTGATTATTCTCATCGCCGCGACACGCCGAACAACCCAACACCCTCTGATAGGTGAGCCCGAAGCAACTCACATTCGGCAGGCAGTGCAGCGCCCTATCGGTATTTTTGGCCAGAAGAAGTTCACGCACGACCTGTCTCGAACGATTAGCTAAGGCAAAATTGCTCGTGCTGTTAAGAGGAACCATGTTACAGCTGCAGGATTTACTTACAGCTGCTTAGTCAGCCTCCACCCTTGACCTGTTCATCCTGCACAGTTGCAGAAGTCGTTGCAGGCTCCGTGCTTTGGGTGCATGATGAACGGCTCTTCTCGCCATGATCATGTCGGACGACGCTTCTATTCCAGACACAAGGGATCAAGATGGCACAGAATATACGGCAGAAAGATGTGAGTGTACTCTTACCCGCCCTTTGACATGCCAGAAATATTGAACAGACGATGCTTCTCTACAGCCGCTCAACACTGAGCCACGCTCGCAAGAGCTGGCTAGCTCCTACATTACGCCCAACGAACTCATTTTCAATCGCAATCACGAATCGGTCATCTCCACAGATGCGCCCAACTCGAATGCATCCGGATGGAACTTGGCCATCTCTGTGCAAGAAGACGTAGCCTCGGAGCAGCTTCGGGTGAGCCAGCCTTTGCTCTCGTTGGATTCTCTGAAACAGGACCATTCTCTCGTCGAGGTGGTCGCAACGCTCGAGTGTGCTGGAAATCGACGATCGGAGCTTGCTTCGTCACACCAGCCTGCAGAGGGGATACAATGGGGAAATGCAGTCATAGCCAACGTAGTCTGGGGCGGAGCTTCGCTTCGATCCGTTCTGCTCGCTACTGGCCTGCCAGACCCCTTTGCCCACCACTCGGATCTGACGGCACTCGAACCGTCCGCAGAGGCATCTCTGCGCGACGCGGCAGACTGGGTACGACCACTTCACCTTCACATGTACAGCGCCCAGGAAAGCAGTGAATCGGATAACCCGACCCGCAGAGAGTACTTTGCCGCTTCGATCCCGCTCGCCACTGCCCTGCATCCGAATCAGCACTGCCTGCTGGCGTACCAGTACAACCGCACACCGTTGACCCAGCGCCACGGTGCGCCGCTACGAGCAGTGATTCCGGGTCATGTAGGTGCTAGGTGGGTCAAGTGGCTCAACGCGCTCAAGGTGAGCGGGCGCGAGAATGCGTCCCCGCCTATGCGGCAAGATTATAAATTGCTGCTTCCAGATGCGCACGCCGAGAAGGAGTATGCAGAGAAGGCAAAAGACCCCGACTTTCGCAAAGAGCAATTGAAACAGCAGAAGCCACTACAGCGTTTGGAAGCGAGCTGCTCCATCACACAGCCTGCTCACGATGGACAGGCGATCCAACCTACAAGCGACGGCACGATCCAGGTGAAAGGATACGCGGTCGGCCAAGACGGGTCTCCAGCCACACAGGTCTACGTCGCGGTGATTCCGGAGGGCGAAGGCACCACCGAGGACGTACTCGGCTCGCTTCCCGCTGACATCAAATGGACGCAGGCAGAGCTGCGGACGCAAGACTCAACAGCGCTTGATTCGAGCAGATGGAGCTGGGCTTGGACGCTCTGGCATGTGCAGTTGCCCGTTCCACAGTCTAATCTTAAGTGGATCTTGGTCGCTAGATGCGGTGAGTCTTGCCAACCCCCCACCCCCCCTTGTTTTCTCATCCACACGCACACGGAGCGATACTGACACGACTTCCTCTCGTCTCGCGTACCCGCGACCGTTGATGCCTCATGATCTTTAGCGACCGCCTCTGGCATCCAACAGCAAAAGATCTCGCAATGGAATCTGCGGGGCTTTCACAACCGTTCTTGGTCCGTAGTTCGCAATCTTTCAGTCGACTCTTGACATGCCGTCTAAGGGGAAAGACCTTTCAAATCTTAATGCAACTCTTGCATTTCGCATCTGTAGCTCGAGCTGCGTTCTGTGAGGCAAAGTGTGCTTTTTTGTTGTTTGTCAGGGACAGAACAGTGATGACACAGAAATAAGGCACTACCGGCGTGACTCAGTGTTAACCTGGAGTCCCGTTGAGCACACCTCCAGCATCGCCCATGTCGGAATTGGAGCTGTCGATCCTCATCCGCTTCTCGAGCGCCACCGGGCCGACGCCTCTGGTCCCGGGGGCGCGCACCTTCTTGCCCGGTAGCATGGCATCGTACGGGTCGCGCGGCGTCCAATCCCACGTATGCACCATGGTGATGTTGCCGTTACGGATACGACTGGCGTAGCTGTCGGCGATCAAGGCCGAAGACAGCACGGCCGAATCCTTGCCGCCTCCTGCGCTGTTCTCGGATGCCAGCGCGGCCTGCAGCTGCAGCTGCAGCTCTTGCTGTCGTCGCTGCAGTTCTTCCTTGTCTTCTTCGGGCAGGATCTCGGCTTCCTTTTCTCGCATTTGCAGCACCAGCTTCTCCAGCGCTGGTCGGAGCGTCGAGTTGCCACTGCCTGAGCCTCCGCCTCCACTGCTGCGTGTTGATGAAATGTTGGATGATAGATCGCTGCTCGAGCCCGACCCGCCGAGCAGGTCGCGCGACGCGGGGAGACCGTGGAAGAACCGCTCAGCATGCTTGTCGTCCAAGATGGGTACGGGATCGTCGAAGCGCGAGATGCGCTTGAGGAGGTCTGCACTGGCGACAACGCGCGCACCGATGGTGAGGTGCGAGGGGTGGCGATGGCCCAGCGTCGGTACGAGCGCACCAGAAGGCGGGATGAGTGCGGCTGGCCGTCCTTGTGGTCGGACGGGTGTGAGCACGGGTGCCGAGAGCGCGTTGGCCACTTCGGCGTTGTCCTCGTACAGCGTCGGTGGAGGCAAAGTCGACACGAGCCAGCTGGGTCCTGGATTGAAAGGGATCACCGACGGTCGAGCCGCTACCGCCGCATACAGGCTGTCGTTAGGTGCATATCGCGAAGCGTCGGCTAGCGCGTGCGCCAGTCTCCTTCTCTTGATCAGCGCGTCCTGGTGTGTAGGCCCTGACGGTGTCAGGTAGATACCGGCTGCGCTGCTCGAAGTTGGATCCTCCACCAGAGCCTGGTACTCTGCCGCAAAGGCTCGCAGCGACGAGGTGGGCGGTGCGATCGATGCGATCGAAGTGTCGTTGAGCACCGACGCCACGGTCTGTTCCAACTCTCGCAATTCGTCCTTCGCGTAGGTCGCCGCCAACGTCGATCCGTCGTAGGTGACAGCTTCTCTCCAGCTATCGCGCAACACTCTGCGTGCTTGAAGCGCCTCAAAAGCCTTCTCAGCCTCGGCGGCTCTTTCTTCTGCTGTCTGTTCAATGACGGGTGCTGCTTGGCTCTCGTCGGCATTGGCATCCTCACTTTTGGCTGCTTCAGCTGCGGCTGCTGCGGCCGCTGCTGCTGCTTCGTCTGCTTTCTTCTGAGCAAGCTCTTTGCGTCTCTTCTCTTCCAAAACGTACTCGGGATCGACGTCGACGGGTTCCACCTTCACAACGGCGTTGTCGTTATTGTCCCTGTCGTCCTGCGCTGGCTGCTCGCTGTCTGACAGTGTTGTGGTCGCTGACGGTGCTTCTGGTATCGCTCGTCTTGAAGTCGTATCCGAGGGCGCGCCTGGAAAGGTGGGAAGATACGCAGGCACATAATCTATGACAGCTTGACCAAAGCGCCTTGTCTGCATGTATGTATCTGCTTCAAGCCGCTGGCGCTTATGTGAAGGCGACAAGGTATGCGATGACAACTGATCGTTGCTGCCGAGCTGCGTCCCGGATGCATCGCTCTCTGCCTCGTCCTCAGTATCGGAGAACAGTAACAATTCGTCATCCTCTGATGAGCTTGAGTTGCGCGTGGATGTTGCGCCGTTCGCTGTTGGGAAGGGAGCATCAGCTCCTCGTAGGTGAGGACTGGATGGAGAAGGCCAAATGAGCTGCTTGATCATGTGATCGCGTAGGATACCTTCTGCAGCTGCCTGTTCAAAATCTTGAGCGGGTAAGGACCTGAAGTAGACCTCTTCGATGTCTGACGGTGATGGAGGCACGCGACCTGCATTCAAGACGCGGATGAGATCTTTGCCGCGCATGGGATCCTGCAGCGCCGCTGGCGACGTGCTGGACGTCGCCTCGGCGTATCTACCGTTGACGCCGTTGGTTCGTGGTGCATCGTTCTCGACTACTGGCAACCTACCTTCCTGCTCAGCCCAATCAAGCAGTTCTTCGATGGGATCGCCGCCCATGATGTGTTCGAGAGATGCACGAAGGTCGTGCGGTGAGACGACGGTGCGGCCGGCGTGATTGGTATGTTGGACGCACGTTGTGCCGATAAGCTGAATGTACCTCTGCATGACTTCAGCGAGAAGATCTGCTGCGCTTGAAGAAGAGCGCGAGAACCCAGCCGACGAAAGAAGGGACAGAATAGCAATTGAGACGTGCGAAGCCGAGTAGGCCGCTGCCGTGGGCCTGGACCGTGCCACCATCTCGTTCAAGCTGCTTGCAGCTCGCGGTGAGACTGCAGTGTCTTTCGAGTATGACCTGAAAGCAGAGGTGATGGATTCACCCTGCAAAAGGTGCGTCGTTTACTGCATTGGTTGGTGGGTTGTGAATGTCGTGTTCACCATCCAATCCTTGTGTTCTGATCGAGCTGCAGACGGAGCTGGTGGCCACTGGCAGCCGTGTCGACGCTCAAAATGGTGAGCAGTGGCGCAAATGTCCGAAACGTGATGTAAAGGCGGCAGAGGTGAAAGGCGTGGTGATGGGGCATCGTCAAGAGGAGAGTGGACGAGGTTGAGATGGCTCGAGGCGGTATCACGTGACGCGCTGCGCTGCTCGATTTTTGGCACGGAAGACGGGAATTTAAGAGGGAAAAGCAACGAGTTTGGACATTCTCCACCTTTTGACTGCGCTTTGTTCTTCTTGCTCTGCACTCTTTATCTTCACGATCATCGCATCTTCACAGCATCAGCCTCTTCGATCAAAATCAGCGCTGGACGAAGCATAATAGCCTTCAGGACATCTCTCCCTCAAGACTGTACGCACGCCGAGTCGAGCACGCACAGACACAATGTCATCACACCAAGAAGAAGTCTCGCTCTCGGAGCCCGGCACCAGCGATCTCCAACACACGCAAGCTGCAGACGCAGCCAGCACAGAACCCGCGCAGACAGAAAGCACTGCAATGACAGACGAGGATGCCGAAATCGAGGCGATGAAGCAAAGAGTAGCAGAGATGGAAGCAGAGGCGGCCAAGTTGCGCGAGCTGCAGCAAGCGGCAGGCGAGGCGGGAGGTGCGGGTTTGCATCCAACCGAGGAGGAGCGCGAAGAAGTCGACTCAAGAAGCATCTATGTTGGCAACGTCGACTATGGCGCAACACCGGAGGAAGTGCAACAACATTTCCAAAGCTGCGGTACCATTAACCGCGTTACCATCCTTTGCGACAAATTTACGGGGCATCCCAAAGGTTTTGCCTACGTTGAGTTCGCCGACCCATCATTGGTGGCGAATGCAATGGTCCTCAACGAATCTCTGTTCCGCGGCCGCCTGATCAAAGTTACCGCCAAGCGTACCAATATGCCAGGCTTGTCGGCACGAGGCCGAGGTCGTGGCCGTGGTCGTGGTCGGCCTTTCCGGGGGCGTGGTCGCGGTCGTGGACGAGGCCACTACTATTGAGCAGCTATTACCGTGGATTGGATAGCAGTGGCAAGACTTCTCTGCATCCGCTCAGCAGAGTCGGAGAACATGATGTCTGCCTTTCGGTACAAACATAAAAGCAAGCGAGATTCTCGCCTCCGCAAACACTCACAACAACACTTCGCATGTTCGAGATTTCAATGTGGCTTTGTAACTTTGTACTTTAATCGCCGCCGCTTCCTTCCTCGCTCTTTTGCGCAAATCAAGCAGCACCAACATCGGGCATCTATCGCCCCACTTCTTTCTTCTCAAATCTGGCACATGCGTCCAACATCTGCTGTCCCTGATATTGCGTGCGAATGAATCAATTGAGAGAATCAATCAATCAATGAAGTGATGTACATGCATTCCTATCTGTAAGATGCGCTCATTTGATCAAAGTGCAACTATGTACAATGTGACGCTGGAAAAAGAGCCAACTACGAACTAGGAGGAGCGCCGCCCGAGCTCTGCGGACCAGAAGTAGGCTGACCGCCTCCGCCTACGGAAGCCTCACCACCTGCACCGCCGCCTCCGATGATCAGTCTTGGCTTTTCCACCACGAGCTTCTCCCCTTCATACAGACGGTTCATAAGCGCCGACCTCTGCAGCACCTTGAGATCCTCGAGCGCAGTCTGGTAGAATTTGGCGAGCTTTTCTTGGTCAGTGAGCGAGGCTGCCGAGATGGATTGATCGGAGCCAACGGGCTGTCGGAGGGTCTCTGGAGAGAGCAGCGTTGAGGGTGAGACTTTAGCGGTGGTGGAACCTTGCTTGGAGAAGGGCGAGGACTGAGCTGCTTGCGAGGTGGGCAGCAACGTTGCGCGGAACATGTCGCGCGATCGTCTCAAGAAGTATGTGCGAAAGTTGTACGAGGACTGTAGATCGGTACAAGCAACACAGAGATGTCAGCTGCAATGTCAAAAGGTTCAATTCATGTTTGGAAAGTGCACTTACGAATGACTGGGACGTCCTCAAGTATCTGCGATACAAATTCAAGATCTGCGATTTTGATGGAGCGGCAACCGACATTTTGACAATGATTGCACTGTTGCGACTGTGCTGGCGATAATCTTTTTGCAGGATGCGTCCGGTCTCCGTATTCGAACTGGAGGAGCGTGCGGGGCTCAGTGATGGATGGTTGAACGGAACGTTAAGTCCAAATTGAGGCTGCAATGGATGTGTTGAAGATGGAGCTCGCGAGGAAGGATGAAAAGATGACTGCGCATTGAGCAACACCGCGGCTTTCGAATAAGTCTTCGAGCCTTGATGCCGTCCCGCCACACAGAGAGGCCAAAAAGAGTCATCGTGACTAAGCTGCATTTTCGAGCCCAAATTTTCAGAAGCCGTTTTTGTGAGTCTGACAGCTCCACCTCAAGCCTTTTTTTTATTCTTTGGTATGAGCGCCAAATGTGGATCGCAGCAAAAGAAGAGCAGCTTGGTTGCACGACACTACCACGCCCGTCATCTCCTCCCTGAAACGTTTCGCATCAGTCAGCGCTTGGGCACGAGGAAAGTAGCACCGCGTCACGATGCCCAGGCAGAGGAACACCACCGGCTGGTCCTACAACAATGTAGCCGAGTCATCCAAGGCCGGCGCCAAGGGGCCTGCTTCTCGAGCTGTAACTGGTGCCGGCAAGAAGGCAACCGCGCAAAAGAATCAACTTTACTCGAAGCCTGTTCCGGTTGATCTCGACGTCGCCATCACCGCTGCTCAAGAGGACAATGCCTCGGACACCACCTTTTGGTCTGCGATGTGTACGCTTCTGACGTTGGGTTACTACAGACGTACAAGCCTGTCCAGCAATACTGCCGAAAGTAGCACAAAGGGCAAGGAAAAGGTCTCGGTGTACTACGATCGACAACTGCAGACAGTTTGGGTGGAGGATATCGACCAAGGTATCCGACTGTTGTGGCAACGCGGCTTTTTCGGCAAAGGCAATCTCTCCCGCTCGGAACCCACCTGGCGCCAACGAAAGGTCAACGAGATCGATGCGCTGCGCAAAGGCCGTATGACCGCCGAGCAGCTCACGCAGCAAAGAAGGGAAGAGCGAAAGGCGCTCAAGATCGAACGTGCTCGAGCAGCTGTTCGTGCTGGCCAGCAGCTTCCCGATGGTATTCTGGCGCTAGGAGGCGAAATTACGGAGGCGGATCGAGCACCCGGAGCATCGCACGACCGATTGATGGCCGACATTGAACGGCAAGTGGAGGAGCAGCTCGATGGCGAAGATGCCGTCGCAGAAGACGGGAGAAATGGCACAGCCGGAGAGCTGTGGACAGGGCAGGAAGAGGTGCCCGACATTGTACCTGGAGTTGCGCGTATCAAAGGTCTCAAGTACTTTGCCGAAGAAGTCAAGGCGAACCAAACACGAAAAACAACACAATCGACCAATCATGACGATGCGACGACTGCGATATCGCAAGCTGAAGTCGATGACGCGACCGCCGACATTGACGTGGTTGACGTAGAGCGCATGCAGCTGTCACTTGTGGAAGCCTTTTTCCTCTCCGCCATGTTTGGCTGCCTCGATATTCACACTGGCCAGAGTGCCATGGGAGCAGCACTGCTCGAGCTAGATGACTTTTACACGGCATGCCTGCAGTCGCGCTTACCACCCACGCTACTGGATCTACGCGAGCGTGGCCTGGCCGAACGACACCTGGCACAGCTGTACGCGCGACCCGACAACCCGTTCCTGATCGATTACGTGGCTTACCACCATTTCCGCTCGCTAGGTTGGGTGGTCAAGACCGGCATCAAATTCTGCGCCGATCTGCTGCTGTACAAGCGAGGACCCGTCTTCTCGCACGCAGAGTTTGCCGTCGTCATCCTCCCGTCGTACGAAAACGCGCAGGATCAAGCATCAAGTCCTTTTGCACCGCATCCCAACGCGGGACGCAAGGACTGGACGTGGTTCAGCACGGTGAATCGTGTCCAGAGCCAGGTGCTCAAGACGTTGATCTTGGCGCATGTCTTTGTGCCCTCTCTCAAGCGATGTCCGCCCGAGACGCTGGCAACGCCCGAGGCCTTCTTCGCGTCGTTGCGCCAGGGCAAGAGCTATGCAGTCAAGGAAGTGGCAATTCGACGATGGGTCCCTGCACGGATGAAGCCGTGACGCTCGGTGCTGCGATTGCAATGTCGACTCAATTCTTTCTATTGAGCTAACTGCAAAGAGTGCTAGGGTGCATTGAGTCCAAGGCTCGTAAGCCCAAAAAAACGAAACAATGTGAGATCGGGATAGCTCACATGAGTCAAGACGGCGGCGCGTGTCAACTCTACGCGACGCGTCGTAGTCGTTGTCGTTACAGGCCACTTTGTTCTCGCAGGGTGAAAGAGGCCACCCCAACGATCGATGTCAACAAGGACCTGTATTAGGAAAACGAACGGCGAATCTGGTCGTACACTACCGAGACGGCAAAATCTTACCTCTCATGTATGAGGCTCTTTGCGATGAATTTCGTGGTGTCTGAAAGGCTCGAAAGCGACTTACCGTGGTCCGAGCGTGTCACAAGACAACAGAGGTGCGAAAAAAATCATAGCCAAGACCCTGGAATTTCTTTCGTGACAGCATAAAATTTGCAAAAGCAAGGAGGTGGGCCTACATAACATGATTAATGAAAAGGAGGCGGGTGATACCGAGGGAAAGGAGGACTCGGATCACCACAACCATCGCACGAGCCGAGGTTCGGTGTGGCAGGTCCGAAATGAGAATGAGCCGCAGAGAGGATGGAATCAGGGGAAGCGAGTTAGGTCGATGGACTGTGTGACTCCACAACTCATCCCGCTCGCCCGATGCAAAGTGGGGGTAGCCGAGGCGCTCGTCCGGAAAAGCTCTCTTGATCCCTTTTGAGATTGGCAACCGTTGCTGGTGAGCTCAAGGTGCGCATTCGCTTGCGTTGCTTGTCGCTTGCTTTCGGGAGATGGATTGAGCCTCTCACTCACGGCGAATCGCTTTCCAAGACTCTGTTGTTGCTTAAACTTGACCTGCTCCTCTTGCTTTTGATCGCTGGCAACTCGGAATGTCCCGCTCAAAGTTTCCTTTGAACATGATCACCAGCCGATAAGGTCAGCCATGTTGGTCATCAGCGGCCAGCTTGATCGTTTGCATTGTGCCGTGGGTCAGCACAGCTTTGAACGATTGTCACCCTTTTTTCTAGAATGAAAGGAAAAACTAAGATGCCAACCGTGCGAGCCAAGAAGGAGGGAAATCTGGTTAGAAAATGTTGATGTTTCGTGGCTCGACCACGCCTTTTGAGTGAGTGTCGAGTGTGACTGACTGACTAAAATCGAGTTGAGCTGCTCTTTACTCGACAGGAGGCTGGAAATTCATATTGTTCGCGCTTCTGCCGCTTGCTCGCTTGCTCTTTCGCCAGCCTCGCGCACTCTTTCTACTTCTCTCAGCATCATTGCCTTCCACCACCGTCTTGCTTTCACTCGTCACCTTTCATCTCGGGCATATCAAAGGATTCTACTGCCAGTTTACGAGACATTGGCGCTCCATCACCGGCGTCATTCACCCAGTCACACTGGAATACCCTCTTGACCCACCTGACAACCATCGAATCGGCGTCACGATACGCCTCGTTCTCTCGTACTGGCTGGCAACATCGGGCGGCATCCGTCTCAAAGCAATTTGCTCGCCAGTTCATGCCTGGCATCTGGCCATCACTCTAGTCTGTCCGACCACCCGTCTTCAGTCGGTGTGAACGCTAGCTGACCCGCTCGTCTGCGATCACAACCCGCGCACAAAGCCTTTTCGCGCGAACCTCTAGCGCAAGCATACAAGCTTTTGGTCCAAACGAGCTGCGCTCATCGCCCTTGCCTCTCCTCCTCGAGATCGATTCTCTTTCACACCTCAATATCTCACCAACTGGCTTTCACTCCCTCGCAGCAGTCTCTTCACCATGGTTCGCTCCGTCACCTTCGAGATCCGGTGGCATGACACCCAGCCCATCTACAGCTGTTCCTTCCAGCCACTCCCAGCCAACCATCTCAGGCGCGTCCTCGATCACAACATGGGCCAAGCTGCCGGTCTCGCCCCAGGCAAAGGATTGTCAGAGATTGACTCCTCCGCCGCCTCCGCCGCAACGAACACCTCTGCGCCTTTCGCCTCATCATCTAAGCTCGCTCAACCTCCCGTCATGGCAGGAGGTCAGAGCTGGAGGTTGGCTACCGCAGGCGGTGACAACAATGCGCGCATCTGGATGGTGCATCCTAACATTCCATCTCCCGCAGCCATGGCGAGCGCCGCTGCCGTCTCGGGCTCTGCTGTCGTCGCACCCCATCCGCCTCGCGTCGAATACCTCGCTACACTTCAAAGGCACTCGGGTGTCGTCAACGTCGTTCGCTTCTGTCCCAAAGGTGAATTGCTGGCGACCGCAGGTGACGACGGCAACGTCCTCTTTTGGGTACCCAGCGACCGAAACAAGCCTGGCTTTGGCGATGTCGCATCCTCCCTCGAAAGCGATGGTCAATTCGAAAAGGAGTTTTGGCGTGTCAAGCTCATGTGCCGGGCTACCCAGCAAGAAATCTACGACATGGCCTGGAGTCCCAACGGCGAGACGCTCGCAGTCGGTGGTACCGACTTTGTCGCACGTATCATCAATGTACAGGACGGCCACGTCATCCGCGAGATCTCCGAGCATAATCACTATGTCCAAGGCATCGCCTGGGATCCTCTCAACGAGTTCATCGCAACCCAGAGCAGCGACCGTACTGTCCACGTTCACAACCTTCAGACACGCCGCCATGACCGCGACCGCGACGCTAACGAAAAAGGCGCCGCAATCTCGTCAGATGCTGCCATCACTTCGTCGCAGCTTGTAAGCAAGAACGCCAAACTCGACTTGCACCGCAGAAACGGTAGCGCAGGCGGCTTTGTATTCGACCATCAGCACTACACAAAGCCCGCCTTGCCAAGACGCACCAGCAGCCATGCGAGCCAAGCCAGCGACGGAGAAGGCGCAAGAGAGAGCTTTGTCGCCAGTCTCCGAGGCAGATCCAAGCGCGGCAGCACGCCCATAGATCCCACGCATACCAGCGCCGCCGTTGCTCGCGCCAGCACTCCATCGGCCGCACCAGCGCCCACAGCCGCATCCACGTCATCTGCCGCTGCTCCGTCTAGCGCAGCGCGCGCGAGCACTCCCACACCGGTTGCCTCAGTTCCACCCAGTCCTTTTTCCACCAATAGCGCTGCCGTAGCCACCCACGCCATGAACCCCCCACAAACGACGCCCAGCCGTCGATCCAGCTTCAGCGGAAGCAACTTCGACGTCGGTTCGCCTCCGACGAGCACCACCTCCTTGGCGCCCGCTTCCACTTTGGCTGGTTCGCACGCTGTCAAGCCGAGCGGCGTCTCTGCTGAGCACGCGGGTCTTTCCGTGACTGGAGGCGGTGCAGCTGCGATCGACGCCTGTCGTAGAGGCAGCAGTGTCAGTCGCTCCGCTTCGCGAACGCGCAGCATACGCTCTCCATCGCCCATCCCACCTTTGCCTGCCATTCGGGCACCACCCTCCCCGAAGCAGCGCATGCAAGCAGCAGCAGCCACTGGTCTCGCTGGGCCACTCGCAAAGGCTTCCATGAGGCTGTATGGTGACGAAAACTTCAGCGGCTTCTTCCGTCGCCTTTCCTTCAGTCCTGACGGCGGTTTGCTCGTCACCCCGAGTGGTCTCTTTGATCCGCCTCCGCCGCCAGCATCCCCGACGGTCGGTCTCTCGCCCAGAAAGAGCCCTGCCACCCTCAATCCTGCTACCGCCGCACTCAGCCCTCAACTGGGTCCAGCCAACAAGAGCGCCGTCTACCTGTATGCACGAGGTAATCTCGCCCGATCCAATGCGCCGATCGCCGTTCTGCCGGGGCACAAGACAGCCACATTAGTTGTCCGCTTCTCTCCGATTCTGTACGAGCTGCGCAGGACGCCGCGTACCTCGTTAGCAGCAGACGAGGACGAGGGCATTGCACCTCATCCTACCATCCCGCTCGAGGCAGGCAAGCAGAAGACTGTCTCGCTTCGAACAGAGCCATCCCTGGGGTCCGCGCAGTCCAAGGACACCTCGGCACCGTCAGCATCGCCCTCTCAGCCGGAAAAGTCACCTCACGCAACGCGTCAAGATGCCCGCTCCCCGCCGCGTGGTATCAGCGTCATCGGCCTCCCCTACCGCATGGTCTACGCCGTGGCAACGCAGGACAGCGTGTGGATCTACGACACACAACAGACCGGTCCCATTTGCTGTTTCAGCAACATGCACTATGCCAGTTTTACCGATCTCACCTGGTCCGCGGACGGCCAGACGTTGATGATGTCCTCCACCGACGGCTATTGTTCGGTGGTGGTGTTTGATTATGCAGAGTTGGGCGTGCCGTATGCGTTTTCGGCTCAGCCGGCGTTGAAGGCTCCTGCAGCCGGTGTGCCTGCTCCTGCGCACATTGCCGAGGGCAAGTCGACGGGCAGTGCGCCTAACACGCCCAAGATGGCCAGTCCGGCGGTGTTGGCGCCTGCAGCAGCAACAGTAGGCGGCGCGGGGTCGGCTGCTGAAGCGTATGCCTCAGCTATCGCTTCTGCGCCTGCTTCAACGCCAGCGGGGTTGGGACTGGCCATGCCCGCCACGACTTCGGCGCCCACCGCCGAACTTAGCTCAACCGACACGTCAGAAGCACCAAAGAAGAAACGTCGCATCGCACTCACTTTGGAACGTCCACTTGGCTCTTGATACCCTACGCTACCCCACTTGTCAAGCATCAGCAGAAGGCACGAATGTAATGCTAGTGATACGTGTGAATCGTGTGACATTGTGACACCGTGCAACATCAGTCCTGGAGAAGGCGGGTTGATTGGTGTCAAAGCAAGAGGTGGGCGTGAGATATGTGCGCTTTCTGCCATTGCCATAGCCATGGTAGCGGAGCACGAATGCGCTCGTCTTCTCGCACCCACGGAGACTTTGAGGAGCGACTGGGAGTGCCATGATGTAATGGCTAGAAACGATCATGTCGGCGTTACACTTTGAATCGAACAGAGACAGTGGGGCAGACGGTAGGCTTAGGGAGGTCCGGGGGAGAGTTGTCGGAGGAAGTGGGTGGCAGGCTGTGAGGGATAGGCAAGGTGCGTACGGGGGATGCTTCGGTTGTTCTTGAAGGAAGGTGACGTGCGGGATCGTGCTCGCGACGATGGTGACGAGAGGAGCAAATGTCGAGCGTTGGTATAGATCTCTTGGCCTTCACGTGCAGATGTTTCTGACGGTCGCGGTCGGCTTGGTTGCAAAGTGCCAGCAGAGATTGATGGTACGTTGCTCGAAGGCTCAAGAGGCGGTGCAGGCTTGAGAGCAATGCAGGCCACTTCGACTTCTCCACGCCCATACCAAGACATGGCGTGACTCGCTGACAAAGAGTGTCGCAAAGCTGATCGCTGACGTGTAGTTATCCCCCGCTCCGCATGTGCTTCATCACCTTGTTCTGGTCAAATATCAGTCTGAATCGTGTAACCTCATACAAAGCTGCCGAGTGCGCTTTGTGATACCACAAGAAAGCTTGCAGCCCGGTGGCATACGGCAGAAGAGATCGCGATCGGAAGCGAGCACCGTGTCACCACGCATCGCATCTTCACCTCGCTCCTGCGCTGCCGCCCGTTCGGACACATCACGTGTCAGGTCGCTACTCAGAGTCTATTCAAAACTATGATCACCTGTTCGTGCACGTTCTAGAGATAGGCACAGCAGGAGCACAGTACAAAAGGCGGGCTCAACAATTCTTTTCGAAATCACCGACAATGCAGCTACGCGATCAGCGCTGACAGTGCGAAATTGCGTCGGCTCTCATCCGAGCGAGGAATCGGCTTGGTCGGTCAAAGAGGCAGCGTTCAATGCTGAAGCAGCAGCGGCAGAAGCAGCTGCCTCCGCCAAGGCTTTCGCTTTGACAACGCTTGCCTGCGGCCCACTCAACGTGTCACTTCCGCTGGGAACGCTGACCGTCCTAGCGCCTCCTGCGCCTAAGCCCGACAGTCCAGCGCCACCGCCTCCCCCGAGGGTGCGCGCTGCAAGCGTCGATGTCTGACCATATTCCAGACCAATCGCATGGGCCGGCAGAGGCATTGCACCCGCGCGCCCGTACGCATGTAGCACATTGGGGTCGGGGTGCAGAGACGACTGCACATTGCGAAGCGCTGGATTGCTACTGAGTCCGCTCGGCATCCCTGTTCTCGCGCTGCCTTGCGGGTATGCCTCACCAGATTGTGGCTCGGCTCGAAATCTTTGAGTGTTGGTGTTGCGTGCAAATGCATCGTTGGCACCTCTGGGCGGTGGCGATTTTGGACGTAGTTGATCCACCTCTTGGACGTAAGGGACCAGATTGCAACGATCGCGCAAATCGCATCCGGGTCGGTCAATACCAAAGTTGGCATCGTACTCTAGCTTGTCATATGGTCTTGGTATCTGTAGATGCTCCAGGTGGGCTTGCAAGTGCTCGTCCGGGCCACTCTCCTCAAGAACGGACAAGCCGGCACTTGGAAGTGGGATTTTATCGTCTTGCGGCCAGCCAGGCTGATCTGGTCCGACTTCGAGACCGACCGTGAGCCATCCGCGACGCAAGTTTCGATTGCGACCAAACAGCTCCAAGCGGCGAGTGCCCAGGCAAAAGTTCTCGATCGTCTGGTAGAGCTCTGGTGGTTTGCTGACCATGTCTGGCAGCATTTGCGAGCCTGTCTGGTTGGCACCCTCCTGCTCTGTTACAGCTTCTTGCTCTGGCCCTGGCCAGAGGATGACATCAGTGTCAATGTTGCAGTGCACGAAGCGGGCATCGGTGGATCTGCGTACCGTGCCACGGATACCCATCAGGCAGTGCTGACTAGAACGTGTGAAGGCTGAGCTTGTTGATGGCTGCTGGCTGCTCACACCTGACTGGTCAGTCTGCTGATTGGTACGAATGCAGACAATATCCTCACATCGCCTATAGCCCCACTTTGCTAGCACTTCTCTTCCGCGTTCGAGTCCGTCTCCTGCGCCCGAACCGACCCACAGGAAAACGAAGCTTTCTTTGGCAGCAAGCTGTGGTACTGGCAGAGCCGCGATCTCTTCCCAGGTCCAAGTGGCAGCAGAGGGGTTGGCGTGTGCAAGCTCAGAGGTGGAAGCCGTCGGCGTGGCCTCCCACTCGTACGCCTCGAGCGGGGGATCGATCAACACCACGTCATACTTGACGGGGATCAAAGAGCCCAGATGAAATTGGTCGACAGGGCGGAAAGCGTTGCGAAAAGACTCTAGCGAGGGTCTCAGGTCGGCTTGCAGGTACGTTGGAGGATGTGCGACACGTGTCACGAGCGAATCCTTGAGCTCGACGAGACGTCTGAGCTTGGGGTACTCCTGAAATCGAGAGCTGTACCAGGGGTTGCGGACCGCATTGCCTGGCAGCTGACCTGCACCTGTATCAACAAAGTGCTGCGAATAGTCGTTGCGCAGTGTGTGTTCTTGCGAGCTGTAATTCGGTCCCAAGGCCGGATGCTGAGGAGATGCTCTGGACTTGCCCTTGACATTGTGAGCTAGGTCCGAAGGAACAGCGTCGCCGTCACGACTTGAGATTCCAAACCTCTGCCTGAGTCGATGATGGCGTTGGCTCTGCTGCTGCTGTTGCTTCGCTGTGAGTTTTCTGCTGCTGGACTGATTCGGAGCTTCGACAAGGGTGCGCCAGCGTGGATGCTCGCGGGCTCGACTGAAATGGACGTCGACCGTCATTCTTCACCGGGGCGATGCTGCTCAAACAGCAGACCCAAAGCGCATGGTGTCAATATGAGGTCTTGGATAGAAACACGGCTGCGTTCGAGCTTGAGAGAGCGCTATTCAGATGACTGAGCCCCTTAGACGAAGGGTGTCGGTGATCAACTTGAATTTTCTGGTGCACAGATGCACTCGAGCGTCAGATTAGATTTAAGGGTCTTGCTCTCAAACAAAAGATGGCAGAGAAGCGCACAGCTGGATGATTGGATTTTCTGGAGGTGGACTCGCGTGTGACAAGCACCTCGGCCACCAATCTTCCGTCAACTGAAGTCTAAAGCAAAGTCGGGCTGTCTGGTGTTGCTGTTTCTGTTTTCATTTTTTCTATTTATGTTTTCCTCGCGACGCTTGAGTTGTCCTGTTCTTTTTCCCCTGGCTGTATGGCGGCCTCTGTCCGCTCGGACTTGCAAATGAGGCGCGCCGGCCAGGCCCCACCCTGCACTCGGACACATATTCACACGCACGCTCGCGCAGTGCAAAGAACGCAGGCGCACACGCACACGCCCTTTCTGCATTCTGCTACACACGCACGCACGATGCACACTCCAAGACTCTGTGGACCCGCCAGGGCTGAGGGAAATTGCTGCCAACGCAACACCTCTCCCAAAATCTGCAGCTCGCCAAATTGCGCCCCTCTCGCCGTCAATCGTGCCTTCGCCGCCTTCGACCTCGTCTGACAAGGCATTGCTGCACGTGTTTGCTCCTCCTTTCATCTTGCCTCCTTCGAGCTTCCTTCAGAGTTGCAACGACCATCTAATCGAACACGTCGGCCCTCAACTCGTTCGATCCATCACAGCCTCGAGGCTCGGCGCTAACTGTAACCAGGTCCCGGTCATCCGACTCGTCCAAGCGCAAGCTCGCTGCCGCATCTGCGCGCCGTGTCAGACCCGCGTGTCCTGCTACGTCAACTCTCTGTCGGCCCCACTGCATCGCCCCCTGCACTCGGACACCATTTGATAGACCTTCTGTGGTGAGTTGATCATACGAAGACGTCGTGACAGCCTCCCATGACCCAAAGCGGTCATCGCAATGCGCGCCTTGGGGCTACGCGTCGCTACCCTTTGTTCTCCTGCGTTCCTGCCAACCGTTGCTGACCCGGTCTCGACCCTTTTGCGTCATTCTCTTCTCCACCTCTGTGTTCGTCTGGTGACCTTTCATCTCTTCCTTCGGTGTACGGTCGATCGGATCTGCCTCGCTCGCTCTCGTCGTAGATCGAAGATCTAATTGTCGCACGCGTCAGCTTCCGTCGATTTACCACGCAGCATCGCCTGCTTTCCCCTTAGCGATCGTCATCATGTCCGGCTTTCGCAGCACGTCGAATGGCGCGCCAGGTGCACCGCAAGGAGGCTCTTTTGGCTCTTTGACGCCATCACGACCGGCCCCGCCTGTTCCCTCGAGCAAGCACAATGATCCATTCCTGCCTCCGCTCTCCCAATACAACTCGGCTTCCCAGGGCATGGGCGCCGGCGGTGGCTCCTACACTGGTCCACTTCGGCCTGCTGGTCCCGGCGCCACTGCTTCTTCCGGAGCTCCAGCCAATCATCTCGCGGGCAACAATTCCGGCTGGCAGCAAGCAGGCCCTGGCGCCACCACCAGCGGCGCTGCCGTTGTTAGAAAAGGCTGGGTCAGCGTCAAGGAGGACGGCATTCGTTCGTGGATTTGGAGCAAGCGATGGCTTGCCCTCCGCGAGCAGACGCTCACCTTCCACAAGAACGAGACCACCTACCAAGCCGTCGCCCTCGTCTTTCTCAAGGACATCTCCAACGTCTCGCGAACCGACCTCAAGCCGTACTGCATCGAGGTCGAGACCAAGGAAAAGACGTTCTACTTGCAGCTCAAGAGCGACGAAGAGCTGTATGGCTGGATGGACGACATCTACTCTCGCTCGCCGCTGATGGGTGTGTCCTCACCCACCAACTTTGTTCACCAGGTTCACGTCGGTTTCGACCCCATCAGCGGAGCCTTCACCGGCCTGCCAGAGCAGTGGTCTAAGCTGCTGACTACGTCAGCCATCACACGGGAGGACTACGAAAAGAACCCTCAGGCCGTGCTCGATGTGCTCGAGTTCTACACCGACATTCAGAAGCGCGAGCGCGACGACTTTGGTCTTGGCACGCCAACCATGAATGTCCAGGCCGGACGCAAACCGAGTGAGGTGACGGGCGCTTCGTCGGCACCTCGTTTCAAGGCTGGCACCGGCTTTGCCGGAAGTGCCGGAGCCGACTCGGCATCAAGCTTGAGCAAGGATGCGCCTCACTATCCTGCTGCCTCGAAACCGCCAGCGGACGCCTTCCGGAGCTCGTCAGCCGCCAGTGCCGGTTCATCGAGCGCATCGTCTTTGAGACCCGCTGCGCCCGCCATGGCAAGGCGGCCCTCGGATGACGGTCGACAGGGCGCGTCCAGCCCGGCTTCATCTCAAGCTTCCTCTTCGCGCCTCGGTGGTTCCAACGATTCCAAGTATGGCCGCACCACGCCTGGTTCCAGCGCATCTCCTGCCAACGCATACCAAGATCTGGTGCCTTCGCGTAAGGCGCCCGCTGCTCCTGGCGCTGCCAAGGCTCCGACCCCGGCGTCGTCGCTAGCCTCGACGCGGCCCGCACCACCGCCTCCCCATTCGTTGGCTCCCTCTAGCAGAATGGCCAACGATGGCGGTGTTCAGGGTCTCAACGTCAAGACGAAGGAGCTCAAGCTCGGCAACGACTCTTCGGCTGCTGCAGCTGCCAAGCAGCCTTCGTCCGCTGGGGCAGCAACGACGACGGCACCGACTTCTGCTGCAGCTGCGCCAGTCAAGCCTCTGCAGATGGGCAAGAAGGAGACGGGTGCCAAGACAGCGCAGCAGAAGGAGGCGGAGCGTCGCATCAGCACCATGTCCGAAGCGCAGATCATGGACAAGCTGCGCTCGGTGGTGAGCCAGGAGGATCCCAACATGCTGTACAGCAAGATCAAAAAGGTGGGGCAGGGTGCTTCGGGATCTGTGTTTGTGGCCAAGACGCTGGCGACGGGTCAACGTGTGGCGATCAAGACGATGGATTTGTCGCAGCAGCCACGCAAGGAGCTGATTGTTAACGAGATCCTGGTGATGAAGGAGTCGCAGCACCCCAACATTGTCAACTTTCTCGACTCGTTCCTGGTGCGCAACAACGAGCTGTGGGTTATCATGGAGTACATGGAGGGCGGTGCGCTTACGGACGTGATTGACAACAATACGCTCGAGGAGGACCAGATTGCTGCCATCTGTCTCGAGACTTGCAAGGGTCTGGAGCATCTGCACAGCCAGAGCATCATCCACCGTGACATCAAATCGGACAATGTGCTGCTCAACGCCAGCGGTCAGGTCAAGATCACCGATTTCGGCTTCTGCGCCAAGCTGACGGATCAAAAGTCGAAGCGTGCCACCATGGTAGGGACGCCGTACTGGATGGCGCCCGAGGTGGTCAAGCAGAAGGAGTACGGTGCCAAGGTCGACATTTGGAGTCTGGGCATCATGGCCATTGAGATGATCGAAAACGAGCCGCCGTACCTCGACGAGGAGCCGCTCAAGGCGCTCTACCTGATCGCCACCAACGGCACGCCGACGCTCAAAAAGCCCGAGACGCTGTCCAAGAACCTCAAGAGCTTCTTGGCTGTGTGCCTCTGCGCCGACGTCAAGAGCCGTGCTTCGGCCGATGAGCTGCTCCATCATCCGTTTTTGCAATCGGCCTGTCCCTTGTCGAGCCTCGCGCCGTTGCTTCGATTCCGCAACAAGCCCGACCGCTAAATGCAACGCACCGCAAAGAACAGTGTGGCGAGGCACGACGCGCATGCACAACTGTTCTGTTCTACATCTCCTTGTCACCAGCAGCTTCTTTGGCGAGATTCGCAATGTGTATTCTTGACCCTATACAGACAACTTTCGAATGTGTTTGTGTATCCTCGACTGTGTCTTCTTTGAGCCCTCGACTATATCTGTTGCGCAAGGGCCAGGCTACCGCACAGAACGAGACTTTTTCCAAGATTAATTATGATATCCGACGAAAAATACCAAAATCTCAACTATCTTCCTTTTCTTTCCTCTTTTCCCTCGAGACGCCGCCCTCATCTAATCGCAATACTGTATCTTGACCCCGTCCGTTCTACACCTCTGTTCACTTCTCAATCGCAGCCTATACTTGATCCTGGTGATTCTTTCGACCTTCTTCATGCCTCCTGGTGCCAAAAAATTGCGATAAAAAGTGCAAAAATTTGGCGATGTCCTTGGGGAGAGTCGAACTCCCGATCTTAGGATTTCTAAGCACATGAATGCTCGTAGGTTGATTCCTGTGTAACAGGATCGTTGGTATGAGACCTACGCCCTAACCAACTAGGCCACAAAGACGGTGCTAGTGATGGCTGCGTCGGCCCGGGTTTGCATATATGTAAATTAGTACAGACGCCAGCAGTCAATGGGTTCGGACGCGTCTCTGAACGCTGAATTTCTCGAGGTGTTGGTGAGTGAGTGCGCACGCGCGTAAAGTGCAGAGTAAGCTCGCTCGGAGTTTGTGTGCTTCTTGGTGCTTCTCGGTGGATCTTGGTGGATTTTGGTGGATCTGCTGCGAAGCGAGTCAGATGGATGCGAGAAAGGCTTGATGAGTCCTCCTTCCGTCCGTCTCTCTTTCAAACTTGATCCACTTATTTGTTTGCATCCCTTGCTTGGAGCCACTGAAGCGAGCAAGCCGCACGCACCCGACACTACCCCAAAAGATGGCGATGCCACGAGTCTTTCTGGCGCGCCACGGCGAGACCGAATGGTCCATCTCGGGCCAGCACACGGGTCGATCCGATATTCCGCTCACACCGCACGGCGAAGAGGTGATGCGTCAGCTTGCGCCCAGCATTGTCGGCATCGGCAACGGCAAGCTGATCGATCCGACCAAGCTCAACCACATTTTTGTCAGTCCTCGCAAACGCTCGCAGCGCACGCTCGAGATCATGCTCGAGCACGTGCCTGCTTCCGAACGTTCGGGCATTCCGCCGGTCGAGATCGTCGAAGACTGCCGCGAATGGGATTATGGTGCCTACGAGGGGCTCAAGACGGATCAGATTCGAGCTCAACATCCAGGGTGGGATATTTGGACCGAAGGAACGCCTGATCACCCTGAAAAGCCCGAGCAGCTGCCTGGCGAGTCGGCACAGCACATGAGCGACCGCGTCGACTCGGTCATCGCCAAAATCCGCTCGTTGCAGTCCGGACACGTCGACAAGCGCAACCAAGGCCACGACGTCGGCGCCAAGACGTGCGATGTCCTGCTCGTATGTCACGGCCACTTTAACCGCGTCTTTGTCGCTCGATGGCTGGGCCTGCCTCTGACCAACGGACGACTCTTCGAGATGGACGCAGGTGGCATGGTCGTTCTCGGCTATGCGCATCACAGCTTTGCCGAACCCACCGTCGCCGGCATCTTTTCGTCCAAGACGGGGCCCAAGGGCGACAAGGAAGGCGCCCCGGGATCTTGTGGATCGGCCAAGCACGAAGAGTCGCAGTACCTCGAGTTGGTGCAGCGCGTCATTGCAACGGGCGAGTCGAGACCGGATCGAACGGGCACCGGCACGCTTGCGCTATTTGCGCCGCAGCCCAGTTTGCGCTTCGACCTGACCAACGGTACGCTGCCTCTGCTCACCACCAAGCGCGTCTTTTTCCGTGGCGTGCTCGAGGAGCTCCTGTGGTTCGTGGCGGGCAAAACCGATTCCAAGCTGCTCACGGACAAGGATGTGCACATCTGGGATGGGAATGGTTCGCGCCAGTTTCTGGATTCGCGTGGACTGTCTCATCGCAGGGAGGGAGATTTGGGTCCAGTCTACGGCTTCCAATGGCGTCACTTTGGCGCAGAGTACAAAGACTGCGACGCCGACTACACCGGCCAAGGCGTCGATCAACTCGCTTCGGTCATCGACAAGATCCGCAACAACCCCACAGACCGACGCATCCTGCTCAGCGCATGGAACCCCGCCGATCTCGAACTCATGGCTCTACCCCCTTGCCACATGTTTGCCCAGTTCTTCGTATCCAACTTGGACGCCTATGCGAAGGGTCAAGGCAAAAAACACCTCTCGTGCCAGATGTACCAGCGCTCGTGCGACCTTGGTCTGGGTGTACCGTTCAACATTGCCAGCTATGCCCTGCTCACCTACATGATCGCAAAGGTGACTGATTGCGAGCCCAAAGAACTCGTTCTTGCCATGGGCGATGCGCACGTCTACAAGGATCACGTCGAGCCGTTGAAGGTGCAGCTCGACAGAGATCCCTTGCCCTTCCCCAAATTGAGGATCGATAGGGAGGTCAAGGACATCGATGATTTCAGGTACGACGATTTCAAGGTCGAGGGATACAAGTGCCATGGAAAGATCGATATGAAGATGAGCGTCTAGAGAGAGACTTGCCTGAGCCGCCAAGTTAGCGCTTCCTTGTACCATGCTTCACGAATGATCCTAAGAATTCGTTCCCGGAATGCGTTTGGCTGTGCTTGCCTCTTGATTGACGTCCAGCAAGATACTGCCTCCTCATGAGAAAAGCAGGAAAGTGTTCTCACAACGTTCAAGCCAGACAAAGAGAAACCGAGTGAGAATGAAAGTGTATAGATTGCCGCTCGTGAGAACAGGGGAAGTGATGCAACAAATACAAGGGCGACGGGGAACCCCTTTTTTTGGTAAGAATTGGTGATGGTGATGATTGCAGATGACAACCTTGAAGGTCGCCACCCAGATCTGCATTTGTAGCGCCGGAAGTAGCCTAGGAGGGGTGAAAAATGCTTTGGCCCTTGTTCCGTCGGAACGATACAGTGCAGTGGATTTACAAAACGGTGAAGACACGGACAATGTTGTCCGAGTAACCAGCAAAGAGAGTCTGGCCGTCGGCGGACCAGGCGAGCGAGAGGCACTCGGGGTCAGCCGAGTTCTTGCCAACGCCGGTGAACTCGGGCTTGAGCTCGTCGACGATGCTCTTGGACTCGAGATCGAAGATCTTGATGCACGAGGCGGTGGCAGCGCACAGCCAGTAACGGTTGGGCGAGAAGACGAGGGCGTTGACAGTGTCACCAGCCTCGAGCGAGTAGAGGTGCTTGCCGTCCGAGAGCTCCCAAAGCATGGTGATGCCGTCCTTGCCACCCGAGGCGCAGAGCGAACCATCGGGCGAGACAGTGACGGTGTTGATGTAGCCAGTGTGGCCGTAGTGGTTGGTCTTCAACTTGCACTTGCTGAGCTCCCAAACCTGTAGATCGCGCATCATTCGAAGGAAAGGTGAGTGTAAGCGACTGCTGCTTTGTCTTGAAAGGAGACAACATGCAGATCAGGAACAACAAGGGCATGCTTGCAATTTCCTCCGCCATTCGCCTCGTCCGATGTGCCCTTCCCTCTTTCCAACAGCTGCATGTCCATGCAGTGCGGTGGCTGGATGCTCAGTGATCTTGGTGACTTTGAGATATTCTCATCGAGCTATGCTCTCTATAGTAGCAAATATTAAAAAAAGCACTCTTCATCGCAAATCGCCGCCGCTGCCGATGTTCGCTCCCCTCGATATCCTTTGTATGCCTGCATTTGATCCTGCTTTGTACGTCCATAATCTCCTTTTGTTGCTCTGACCTGCATATTTGTGTCGATAGAAAACTTACCTTGACGACCTTGTCCCAACCAGCGGAGACAATGACGGGGTTCTGGGGGTTAGGGCTGAAGCGGACACAGCTGACCCACTCGGAGTGACCGTCGTCGGTGATGTTGAATTTGCACTCGCCGAGGGTGTTCCAGAGCTTGATGGTGCGGTCACGCGAACCAGAGACGATCTGACGGTTGTCGGCGGAGAAAGAGACCGAGAGGACATCGGCGGTGTGGCCGACGAAGCGACGGGTGGTGGTGCCGGTGTTCAGGTCCCAGAGACGGAGGGTCTTGTCCCACGAGGCCGAAAGGGCGAACTGGCCGTCGGAGGAGATGACAATGTCGGAGACGAAGTGGTTGTGGCCGTGGAGGATGCGCTTGGGGTAACCGTAGTTGGAGTCGTCGCGCGAGAGCTGCCAGACAATGATGGTGCGGTCACGCGAAGCGGTGAGGAGAAGGTCGGGGTTCTCCTGCGAGGTGGCGATGGCGGTGATCCAGCCCTTGTGGCCGGCGAGGGAGCCCTTGTAGACGAGAGAGTCAGACCTGTGGATGGTGTGAAAGTGCAGTGGAGGGGAATATGAGATCGAGGTCAGTAGGCTGTTGCTGCAAATGTCAGACCGAATCGTTCCGCCATGAAAATGGATGCTAAGCTGCAGAACGAAGGTACTGGCAACCGAGCCGTGTTGTGACGATGAATGCGTATTCGGCCTCTCCTTTGAAATCCTCCCTGGTGTCACTTTACTCTATGCCCATCTTCGTGTATCGCCGCGAGACTGCATGGAAAAACAGCGGAGAAGCATGCCATGACCGCCAGTCCGGGTATCACAGAATCTTGCCTACTGAGGTCTACTGTCTCCATCGAGCTGGTCGATAGCCTACTACGCCTTGACCGGTCCAACGACACGTGCAATTCTGTGCTGCTTCGTTCTGCCTCGGCCTCTCCTTCGCCCAATCTCCTCCATACGATAGCACGGAAATTATGCTGCGGTATCCACAGACTCTTTCTGCTGTTGGTCATCGTACTGGTGTCGAGAAGCTTGGCTCGTAAAGTCGTTACCTGTACAGGTTTCTCCGGCGTTGCCCTGTTTGAGATCCTGCAGCTCGTGCATCCCTCTTGACTTGATGGCGTATGGCGGCTTTTGCTATTGCAGCAAGGATCGACAACTTACATGTTGGCAAATCTGTGAATGAGTGAGGTGGTGATGGGTGCGGGACGATGGTAACGGCGAGGAGCCAGGCTATCCACTTGCTCGGGCGGTCGCTCGCTTGGCTGGCGGGGTTGCCTGACTGTGCTGCTGCTGCCGCTCGAGCAGCGGCCACAGCTTCAACTAACACTCAGCACCTGGTCCAGACTGCCGCTTGACACACGGCGTAACCAGAGCTGCTTCCGTAGACTGCCATGCTACTGCAGGGTAAGCTGTCGAATTGGGCGTTCTTCCAGGAGGCTCGCAATGCGTGTCCTGCGTTGGGAGCTCTGTTCTTCCTGTTTCGCGACAAAGAGAGAAACACAGCAGTAGAGCACAATATGACTTTCTGTTCTTTCAGAACAAATACAAAATGAGCACTACACGTGAAGAATGATTTGTACCCACAGGCTCGGCCGAAGTCTGATCAAACCAAGATTTTGACTCGAGAAAGTGAATTTTGGCTGGCTCTTGGGAATTATTGGCTTACCGCGACTCAGACAGCGGCTCAAGGCTGATGTTCAGACGGCCAGAAACAGCCTGGCCAGCCATTTGAGACGCTCGACACACAGACTGGCCTCGAGGCTCGCAAAATCCAGGCACTTGCAAGGCTGGTCAGGCAGCAGCCGGCAGCCCGAAGGCAGTCCTCTTCGAAGGCGCCTGACATCTCTGCAGCTCGAGCTCAGGAAAGCGCTATGAAGCCGCGAGAAATTCCTGTCACACTGGAAGCACGGCAGCCCGAGAGAGAGGCAAAGCCGGCGCTTTCGCTCGATTGGCTGGCCGAGCGTGGGTGCTTCAATCTTGCTGCTCACGATTCTTCTTCTCCACCGTCTTCTCACCATCACATCTTTACCTATTCACAATGGCGCCCAAGATCGACCCCAACGAGATCAAGGTGATTATCCTACCGTACTAGCATACCGACGCTCTCGCATTCGCACTCGACATTTCCAACCAGCCGCGCAGAATTGTCGCCACTGTCGGCCCAGTACCCAGCAGCATGGAAGAATGAGGGACAGCGATAGCATCGAAGAACATCTGCACACTTTTTGACGACCCAACAGTCTAAGCTGGCGTATGGAAGGACGGAAGATGACTCGTGGCTAGGGTTTTACATTCTCGACGGCGGATGCAGCCTAGTTTGGCTTGGCATGCCGAAGAGAATGGGTGGGAAAGGTAGTCGTGACAACAATATGTTGGCGATCAGATACGGCCACGAGTTGTATCATATGCAACATGAACCGGACAGCTTGTCGTATGAGGCCATTTCAGTTCGGCTAAGGAGCCCGGACACAAAGCGTCGCTTCGACATTGGTTACAGGGTTTCCCAGAATAGCTTCGCCGGGGTATGACTTTGTCATGACATGCTGAGCGACCATGGACCCAACCGGAAGCGCCGGCGATCAGCATCAGGCACGATCAGTCTGTCCATGTTGGGTATAATTACGGTAACAGGGGGTGAAACCACAGCATTAGCACCAGCGGCATAGCCAAGCATCCGTCCTTCGACAACTGTCCTCCTTCCACCTCAACCAAGCACGAGCTCTACAGCATCCTCATGTCGACCGCAATGCGAGAGCTCAATCGGTGCTCTTATGTTCGACGCTTCCATACAAACACGACATGCTGACTTTTGTTTGTTTGCGTTCTTTTTGCGTTTCTAAACTCTTAGATCATCTACCTCCGTGCCACCGGTGGTGAGGTTGGTGCCTCCTCGGCGCTTGCCCCCAAGATCGGTCCTCTTGGTCTCTCGCCCAAGAAGGTTGGTGAAGACATTGCCAAGGCCACTGGTGACTGGAAGGGTCTCCGTGTCACTGTCCAGCTTACCGTCCAGAACCGTCAGGCTGCCGTCGCGGTCGTCCCCTCGGCCTCGTCGCTCGTCATCAAGGCGCTCAAGGAGCCCCCTCGTGACCGCAAGAAGGAGAAGAACATCAAGCACGGTGGCAACATCGCCCTCGAGGAGATCGTCGAGATTGCCCGCAAGATGCGCTTCAAGTCGTTTGCCAAGAGCCTCGCCGGTACCGTCAAGGAGATCCTCGGCACTGCCCAGTCCGTCGGCTGCACCGTCAACGGCCAGAACCCTCACGCTATCATTGAGGGCATCGACGCTGGCGAGATCGAGATCGACGACGAGTAATTGTTTTTCCCTCATCAAAACTATTCTAGGCTACCACTCAGCATCAGTCTCTCGTTCCCCCGGCATTCTTCCCGCACTCTCACACACATTATGCACATACGATCGCAACTCGTGATCCCATAAAGACACAGCTGCCATCTACGCAACAGGCCATTTTTCATCTGGACAGCGACTGCAAAAGCCTACGACATGCCCTCCACAGCACTCACATCGAAAAGCGAGATGGCGGCTGGGTGGCTTCCCCCTTCCGCTCTGTTGTCTTGCTGAACTTTCGCTCTTGTCCGCCGCCTGTTTGCATGTACTTCTACCCTCTTTTTCCTCATCCCGCCACTACATCAAAACCCTGTTCATGTCCCGATATATGTAAAGACATGGATGCCTCTTCATCTCGCTTTTCAGACCAAAAAAACTCTTACGTTCTGCACCACAGATGACGCGCGTGTTGACTAGCTTTGCTCGTGAACGTTCCAGTTTCGTGGTTGACATTTAAGCCAAGGTGTGATATGGTAAATGAAACTGATGATACACAGTGGACGGTGGAACAAAGGGTGGAAGAAGCTGACGCAGCTCTTGCGCTGGCCAGAGGAAGGGAGAGGTTCAGGTTAGCATGAATTGCGAGGTGGAGAATGGCGCGAGAGGACACGTGAAAGAATGACCGTCGGTCCTGGTGATGAGGAACAGGTTGGGCTGCAATGCTCGTGCACGGAAGGGCGGCTTTGTCGACCGTACACCTGTGTCTCTGGTGGTCGTGTTAGGGTTGCTGTCATCGGCACGCGTTTTAGAGTGGATCGATGGCGCTGCGGGACCTTTGGCGCCCTGCTGCCCGTTCTGTGGCTCAGCGTCGGTTTTTGGTGCTGAAAGACGATGCAAGCTCTCCACCAACTCAAACGCCTGTTGCAGGCTGAGGGAGATGGCGTTCCGCCTCTTCTGCAGCACATTGCCGGCTAGCTGGGTGTGAACGGCACTTTTGCGTTTTGTGAGTGCACCCTCAACGGGCTGCCGAGGCATCCGAGATCTCTTGGCGGCACTTGATCCGGATGGCAAGTTGAGGGTGGATGTGACGTCGATGAGCACTCGGCGAGGCGCAATGTCGCATCGTGGCTTGGTTGGAAGGGCGTGGAACGCAGGAGAGACCGACGAGGCGGGAGACGCTTGTTGCGGCACCTGATCGGAGAATTGAGGACGAGGAAAGGTCACAGTATAGGGTTGGGTGCGGGTGAGCAGCGTGTTGACCATCTTGATGGACGACGGCTTCCAGCTTCGAAGGTGGATTGAGGAATGGGGGTTTCGACGACCAGCGTGCGAAAGGCTCCCAAGATAGATATATGCAAAGAGGAGGACGTTGCCGACGAGTCCGGACCAGTCAGCACAATCTTCATCCCTACTAACGTCGACAAGGAGGTATGCATCATCACAAGAGTCGGAGTGCCACATCGACAAAGGAACCACACCGAACGAACGTCGTCACCCATCACCATCGCCATCCATCTCATCCTCCGCCAAACAACGCATTCTGATGTGATGTCCCTTTGATCTTCGACTCTTCTGTCCACTTCGACTCGTCTGGGGGCTTTTGCTTATGGACGAGGGATGAAAATGAAAGAAAAATTGTTTCGCCGATTCTTTCCCGTTCCCCCCTTACCCACCCCAACAGGAGACTCTTTGCACAACGACGGAGTGGAAGGTAGCATCGCTCCAGCCATCGAAGTGCACCACATGGCTTTGAAGAGATTGGTTCTTGCCCATTCTTCTGGAATTCGGATGATGAAGGGCGTCGGCTCCCTTTGTGCGAAAGTCGAGAGTATGACATGTAGACCCACTCGTGGGTTTCATTTGCGGACCACCGGGGCTCGGAGCGAAAAACAAGCAAGGGGCACAACCGTACTCAGCGAACAAAGAACTTTGTCTCTCGCAATCATGACGACCTCCAATCACCCTAGAAGACTTGCTTGGCGATCGAGGAATCCCTTTCAGGAACAAAGGAAAGGGAGAACAATTGCATAGATTCAAAGAAAGTGATGTGCCTCCCTTTGTTCGATACCACGTGTTCGCGAAGCTGTTGTGTGGAAGGACATCTCAGAAATGTGGTCTGGCGTTACGTGTCTTTGATCCGGAAGCGTTTTCTGAAAGACTTGTTGCGGGTAGTAAAGCGGATCTTCGGCTCAACTACGCGAATCATATCGCCTGAAGGCTTCTCTTCGCTCTGTAGCAGTTCCTTAGCGCAAAACGCCAATGCACACGCAGCAAACCACTGCAGGAGAAAGATGTATATTGTCCAGGAACAAATCAAGCGGGAATAAATAAGCGAAGCGAAGGAGAGATAGTGAGAGAGACAAGACGCGAGAGCTATCCTGCTCGGGAATGAACGTGAACGATCGCCGAGTTCGAAAGAATCCAAAGAGGTGGCGGAGGGGAGAGCAAGGGAGACTGAGAGGGACTGCTGGATTTTGCGGACAAGGAACTGACTCGAACAGCAGGCAGTGAGCAAAAGCGTCGTCGTGTCAACCTTTTTCGGGGGAGTATGCAAAAGCTTCTACAGACTCAGCGTCGGCTGCTGGAGTAGCTGCTGTGTGAGTGGTGGGGTTGCGGGCTGTTGTCGTAGTATTGCTGCTGCGGGTAGTCGTCGTAGCTGCGTCCGCCACCGCTGACATACCTGCTGGCGTGGTCTTCGTAATACGCGCCGGCATCCCCGGCGTGGTACTCGCCCCAGCCCTGCTGCTGGAAAGGCCCTTGAGAGCTGCCGTGTGCCTGCTGGTCATAAGCGAGCGGACTCGCAGCATAACCGGCACGACTGCCGCTGCGAGGTTGGTCATAGTAGCCGCCAAGCACCTCCTTGCTCTCACTGCCGCTGCCCTGGTGGTGCATGCGGTAGCTCTCAAAGGTGTTGGCGCTGTCCATCCTAGCACCGGCACCAAAGCGGCCGCCGCTGACCGATCCGACAGGAGTGTCAACACGCTTGTACTCGGGACCGGAGCCGAGGTCGCGGCTCGTCCAGGCAGCGGCTGACTGGCGTGCGGCGACCTTCTCGCTGTTGTTCTTGCCCTTGCGCCTCCACAAGCAGCAGCCAAGGGCGATGAGGGCCAAAACGGCTGCACCAGCAACAGCAATACCAATGATCTTGCCGAGGCCAAAGTCGGACGAAGAGCCGCTGCTCGACGAGATGTTGGAGGTGTACTTGGTGCTGTTGACAGCCGCGGGAAGCGTAACGAGAGCGGTGCCAAGCGTAGCGTTGAAGGGTACATTGCCGGTGCCGTTGACGCTGGTGCCGACCATGATCATCTTGCCTTTACTGGGAACGCCGGCGACGGTAACGAAGAAGTAGGCGGGACCAGGCACAACGAGACGGTTCATGTAGATGGTGTTGGGCAAGGGGTTGACCATGTAGGTAACCGAAGCGTCATCGTTGACGGTGTAGGTGTAGTCGAGATAGACGGCACGCTGACCCATGTTCATGGCGTGAGTGGAGAATCCGGGACGGATGATGGCAAACTTGGTGTTGGCGGCTTTGGCATTGGCAGAATCGCCCATGTAGGTGCCATTGACGGTAATGTTGAAGGGGCTGCCACCGTAGAGGACCGAGTCGGGCACGCCTGAAGGGTAGGGGCGTGGCTGATCGTAGTACGAAGGGTACCACTTCTCAATCTCGTACGTCGTGTTGAAGGCCTGAGGCGTGGTGCCAGTGGGCATGTCGAGCGAAACATCCTGATGCGGGTTGGAGCCGGCCACCATGACGGAGCCATCGGAGAGCAGCACAGCACTCGAGTGGTAAAGGCGGGCGATGGTGGAGGCAGAGAAGCCGGTCTGCGAGAGACGTGAACCCTTGGGCTTGGATGGGTCATAGAGGACGGGGATGTAGGTGGGATCCTGCGAGAGGCCTTCGGTGGAGACGGTCTGGCCGTTGACCGTGACTTGGTTGTAAGTAGCATTGGTGTAGCCAGCAGTGCCCTTGTTGGCGCCGTTGACGATGACCATGGTACCGTCGGGCAGATGGATAAACTGACCCATGGAACGACCTTCGGGCAGCGTCTCCTCGGCGACGTATTGAACAGTTGTGTTCTGGTTGCCCTGGGCGTCCTCGGGAGTGATGGATGAGCAGTCGGCGGAAGCAGTGACGCTGAGAATGTCGCCTCCGGGGCCACTGTAGTTGCCCCACAACTGGTCGCTCATGACGCTACCACCGCAGAAGAGGATAGTCGGCGTGTACTTGTTCTGAGGCGTGAGGGGCAGCATGGCGGCGGCACCCGAGGCGGGGTAGACACGCACCACGTTTCCGGGCATGTCGGGCAGGGCAGTGAGGGTGTTAGAGTTGTGATCCCAGAGGGTGGTGCTCACGTTGGCCTGCATGAAGATCTTGCCGGACGGCATGAGGTAGGTGTGGGGGTACATGTTGAGACCGTTGGTGATGCTCATAAATTGGTTGATCTGCTGGCTGGCGTTGCCGCGAGAGGGAAAGTATTCGTAGGTGGGATTGGCGCCTCCGTTCTGGTAGAGAGTGTCGGTGGTAGGCGTGTTTCGGTTAATGTAGCCACCAGAGACGGCACCTCCGATAAAGACGACGCTTCCGTCCTCGAGCACCTCGATACCCGGATACCAACGGGCCGTCTGGAGCATGTTGACCTGTGTTGTGCTTGTGCTTGGCGAGTCAATCCATGACAGGGAGCCTGGTTCGAGCAGACGAAGAGCTTTGGTACCGTCGTAGTCGGCGTATGGGTTGATATTCTGAGCCTGAGCAGCACCACCGTATCCGACGGCTTGGTTGCCACCAGCTACGATCCAAGAGCCGTTGCCAAGCGTGCCGCCGGATGCACAGAAGGTGTTGGTGTTGACGGCGGTACCGGTGACCGAGTTGTCTGAGAGCTTGTAGAACGCACCCCAAACGTGACGACCATCAGCGAGACGAGCCGAGTTGTTCTCAGCCTTGTCGAGGATGAAGACGGTGTCGTCGTCAACGACACCCAGCATCATGGCGGAAGCGAGCGAATTGTGGTTGACAATCTCGTACGTACCAGCCTTGCCGGCCGAGGCGCGAGAGGTGAGGGCGAGAGCAGTAGTGGCGAGAGCCATGACCTTTTTGGCGAGGGAGGACCGCCTCGAAGATGGGGAGATGTGCCTTGTCATGATGCTATTGCGATCCTTCCTAGGAGAGGAAACGATCTAGGGGGAGGGCGACGGTACCGATGGGTGAATAGGAGATGACGTAGTTCCAGTGCGATCAAAAGCTGAACGCAGCAAGCTGAAGGGAACGCGCTAGTCCGGCTGCTGATGTTTTCTCACTCAGACCGCACGAGTCGTGGCAGGATATGATGAATGGTGGTGAAGGCGAAGACGAAGACGAAGAAGGATGGCGAGAAGGAGGGGTGAGGGCGTCGGCGATGATGGGGTGGAGGGATTGGATGATGAGAGAAATGGATGACGTGGGAAGGAGAGGCGTGACAACGATGAGGATGTGTGTGTATGTGTGTTCTCTTGAAGCTGGAGGGGTGCTTGCTGAACATAGATCAAAAAGGAGAGGCCGTTGTTGAGGTAGAAGCAGCAGCAGCAGCAGCAGCAGTTGACGCTTGGCAATGCAACTGCTGAAGCGGCGTCCAGGAGCAACGGCAGTCAAACGAGGCGGTTTCGCAGTCGGTCGGAGAAGCGTGGGTGTGGCTGCGATTTGCCATGCCAGAAAAAAGGGGGACGAAGGGCGTAGTATAAGCTGCGTTTGCCTAGCCAGCAAGCCGTTGCCAGACGACAGTCGTCGTAGCACAGCACAAGCTCAACACAGCAAATCCTCATCAAGCTCGAAGACAGCACAGCACAGCACGGCACAATAAACGCGGCGGATGTGCCGACTATGCAGTTGGGTGGAAGCGTGCAGCCAACTTGCTTGCCCGACCAAGGCTACTCGGCGGAACGCAGGCGGTAGCCGCAGAGAGGTCCAGCGTTCACACGCAGCTGCCAGCACCGATGCCTCGTAATTGAACTGCGTAGGTTTGATGGCCTCAGATCGCCCAGCCGGCTCCTGCAGCTCTTTGTGTGTCTGTGCCCGTGTTTTTTGTGTGTTTGACCTAACGCGATAATTCATATTATTTTATTAAGAGAAATATATTGGATTGTGAACTCACGGGTCGCACAGAAAGGGCCCCTTTCTTGAAACCATTGGGGTTTCATGTATTCGCGTCGAAAAGTTTCCTGCGAGCTGAATGCTCGAATTCGACGTCCAGCGCGCGTCAGATTGAATAACAACACTTCACAATTTGCCATCTTGTTGGCTTAGCGAACCTGGGCGAGGACAAAGGGATTGATGGAAGAATTCCGCTCATACAGTAGTGTTTGCTAGCAGGAGTATACTGTATTACCGCATTTCTACTTGTTGCTTGTTTTTGTCCATTTTTTCTTTTCGAACCTCGGCAGCTGTCTCGAAATTGGCCCTCTCGGCACAAGCATCGCGCAAATACAAACAGCAGATCAAGGGGAAGTGTTGGATTCAAGAGCTCTTCAAAACGGTTTGGAACGCCGCTGCAAAACGCACTTCACCAGCGAAAAAGTTGGTTTGCGGCTACTTCTGCCTCACTGGCTGTCACCATCCGTTCCGTGTCGGTGTGTCTTGTTGAAAGGCAAAAACATTTTGACTTCACCGAGCCACCGAGGCTCTGATGGACAGACGGACATGCTCATGGATTTATGGTCCAGGGGCGACGTGTTTGCTGTGTCTGTTCAACGGTGCCCGTGCCAGCTCTTGAATTGAACGAACCTTTCCATTATAAACTGCGTCAATTGCAGTATGACATGCCGTACTTGCCATCGACTGTGTGTGTAGTCAAGCGAGAAATGAGCTCTACCTGAACGACGATGTCGGTTGGCCGATGAAAGACCCTTCGATTCAAATAGGGTCGGCGCAATTCCGCAGCTGGTGTCGAATCCAATGCATACATGCAACATCCTGGCCGAACGGCGGCAGCTATGACGCTCGCTCGCTCACGTCCTTCACCAAAGTACTGTAGGTGTGTCCGCCGTGCCTGAGTCCATACCTGAAAATGTTAGCAAGGTCTTGGCCTTTCTTCAGGTTAACGAGGAAAACAAATGCAGGGTTCCCTGTGTTGTTTTCGTTATTCGCTGCACGGCTCTTGGATCCTGCCGCTCGCTTAGCGCACCCGCAGCAACGGCGATCATTCGACGGTGAGATTGCCACTTGTGCGTCGGCCCGCAAAGTCTTGGCCACGGCATCGAGCGGCCCAGGTGCATCTCCGAAGATCGGAAGAAGGTATTCGCAGCAGCGGAGCATGGCATAGGAGAGCCTTGACGGGCTCTGGTAAGGCGTCGGTCGCGCCTTTGCGATGCAGTCACGACGGCAGCAAAGTGCCAGAGTGCTGCTGCTTCTCTTCTCGAAAGGGTATGTGATCGTCGTATGCGAACGTCGTCCTCAATCGCGAGCTTGCTGTGGAACCTTCTCTCAATCTGCCGGCGGACAGCCGACGCACGCTTGGACGCTGCTGTCCGTCTCATACTGTGCATATCCTCTCTTGTTCACACGATGACGGCTCAGAATCTTGAGCTCATTCTGTATCGAACACTTGCCCCCTGACGTTGAGGTCTCGCCGTGCTCACCGTGAAGCTTTTGGCTTGCGTCGGAGGCGGGTGTCGCCTTGCATTTCTTCTGGCACGGTCCCGCGCGTGAGATGGCTTTGGTCTGTTCTCGTTTCGTTACCCGCCAGACCGTCCGCTTGAATTCATGTCCGCGCCGACGCACCAACGGGTGGTAATCACCTTTTTTGTCCCGCAGCCAGCCGAAGAGCAGGCAAACAATCCTTGCAGTGTCGAGCAGGAAACCGTGCGTGGCGAGCTCGTTGCAAGCCACGGTAAATTGCTGCAGCAACCGATGTCTGGGCACGGGCTGCAGCGCACTTGCTTGCTCGAGCCTGCTCGTAGTGCAAGCCTCCGAGGCTTGGCAGGTATGCAGGTGGGGGACCTTGCACGCCTCTGAGCCTTGTTCGGCAGGTTCTAATAAACAAGCGGCATGTGACAGCAGAGTATTGCGCTCTGGTGCTGTCCTGAGCTTGACTCGGTCGCATCTCGCCACCTTTCCGCTTCTTCGCGCCGCGAGCGGAAGCCAATTGGAAGCAAGTCTTTCGGCCGTCCGGTATCTCTAGTCCTACGCGATCTTGCGCGACTGTTCGTTTCTTCTCTCCCCCTAGTCCCGATTTTGCTTTGTCCGACTCAGATGGCGGCACGGCTCACGTGCTTCGGCGCTCTAGTGTTTTGGTGCATCGACTGCGACAGGGCCACAATGCGTGAATGGAAACGTGTTCTAGGCCGATCAAGCCGAGACCATGGAGTCTTACTCGCCGTTCTGTGTCCAGGCGACCGATCCATCCCGACTTAATCCTGTGGAAGTACAGTCCGGCAACCCTTGCAGCTCAGACCACAGAGTTGGGCCAAGCTGCTCCTAAGAAGCCGTTGACAGGTGTACCTCTGGCGTCGCTTCATCTTCGTCGTGGATCGCAATTACGGCTGTTTGCACGACCCGTATCGTATTGTGCTTACTGGATGAGCCCAAGGTCTATCCGCTGCCGTGTTCCTGGCACGTTGTTCGTGCCTGACGAGTCGTGCATGTGGGCATCACGCCCTTCCGGTCGTCGGGACGCATGGCGAATTGCTGTATGGTGAACTTTGTATTGTGAATCCGGCAATCTCGGACCAGCTGTCTTGCACGACGAAGCACTAGTCGATCATGGGCAGATGGCGCTGGGGTCGTTGGACCCAGCTTGAATGCTTTCATAGTAGTGCAGCGGTCACCATACGCGGCATGGTCGACAGGTGGTGTCTCACCCTTGCCCATCGCGTGCTCCTTGTTGTCCCTCGCATTCGACGTCGGTGCAGGAGGCGGTGCATTTCCTGATGGTCTCTGCAAGGTGACGGGTCTCCGCGAGGTCGACGATCTTGGTGCATAGTGTGAGATCTGACTTTGCTAGCATCTCCTGATCGTCCAATTTCGCGGCCTCAATTTTGGTCGCGGCTTTTCCCTGCTCTCGAACGTGCAAAAAGCTCGAAATTGCAAAATCACAGTGACAAGCAAGTCCAGGGCGAGACCCGTCTCCCTACCGGCCGGGTTTGGCGCTGATCAGGACATGTTCGAGCGACCGCAGCTGCTGGTCGCCTTCTTGAACAAAGCCTATCGAAAGAAAGAATTCTGGTCCAGGCTCACCATTCAACGATGGTGTGTCATACACTCACGTACATCGTATTTCTTGCAACGCAGATGCCTGCATCCTTGGGCTCAGAGATGTGGTTGATGCGTCCCGATCAGTCAGGACCCGATTGCCATCTAAATTGATGGCGAGCTGCGGTCGCAGGAACTGGCCTTTGCTCTTTCTGACAATGAGTAATTTTCTTTTGTATATAGAAACGCCAACACTCACAGACATTTGAATCGGAATTGAAGGCAAATTGTATTCGTCACACATTCTTCGCTGCCCTGTGCCTCGCTGGTGAAGTACTTAGAAGGAGCCAACGATCGAAAGAAGCGGCGACTCCGCTAACTAGACCGACTTGATCCAGCCATCATGGCTCTGCGAAAGCCGGTCTCAACTTGCCCATCGCAAAGCCAATTGCCACGCCTTGCAACACGACGGTGTGAAGTCTCCTTGAGGCCAATTGATGCCATCCAATTCTATTCGCGAAGCAAGGCTGGAAGAGCATGGCGAAAACGAGAAAAAGAAGAAGAGACGCAAAAATGTGGACAGGACAAAGCTTTGTCGAGAGAGGCAAGGCACGAGTACGAGCGATTTTCGGTGCGTCTTGAGGGCTCTGCAGGAGAGAAAGAGAGAGAGGGACAAAGAAAGACACAGAGAGGGTGTGAGTGATTGAAGGGGGGCGTGTGTGCGTGTGCGCGTGTCTGTTTCTGCGCCTGCTCCTTTTAGCTCAGTCGCTCAGCAAAGCTCCGCTGGTCGCTGTTGAAATTCCTTGCGGTCCACACACCATCTTCTTCTCTGTTCCGCAGTTCCCGGTTTCGATATCGTCGAGCTTCGTTTCGTTTTCACTTCTCGCTTCTTACCCTCATCGTCGCATACCTGTCTCAAGACTCGTCCGTCTCGTCTCGCTCGTCTCGGCTTCAGCATCGGCTCGATTGTATCGGTAAGTTGTCTATCACCTCCCAGTCGCAGCCCATCTCGATGTACATGGACGCATGTGCTGACTTTTTCATTCTGTCCTTTTTGACACCTACTCCTTGTGAACGACTTTGACAATGCCTCGCCCCATGAATCCTGCACGACAACCTGCCCGTTCGTTGTCTGTCCGACTTTACGCCAACCCTGCATAACCTCTCCACATCGTTCGCCATCGCCGCGCCCATCCTCATCGACTCCTTACGACTACAGATAGTCCTCGGGATACCTCTATAGCTCGTCTAACCTCACATCACCAGTTCAAGATGGCCGCCAAAGTTTACGTTGGAAACCTCTCGTGGAACACCACCGACGACAGCCTCGCCCACGCCTTCTCGGCCTACGGTCAGCTCACTGACTACATTGTCATGAAGGACCGCGAGACCGGCCGTTCGCGTGGCTTCGGCTTCGTCACCTTTGCCTCCCAGGCTGAGGCTGACGCTGCCATCGCCGCCCTTAACGAGCAGGAGCTCGACGGCCGACGCATCCGTGTCAACATGGCCAACTCCCGCCCCGCTGGCGGTATGGGTGGTGGCTACGGTGGTGTCACCGGTCAGTACGGTGCCAACGCCTACGGTGCCCAGGGTGGCTACGGTGGCTACGGCGGCCAGCCCGGCGGTTTCCAGCAGCCCGGCGGATTCCAGCAGCAGGGAGGCTACCCTCAGCAGGGCGGCTACGGCGGCTACCAGCAACCTGGCTTCCAGCCTCAGCAGGGTGGCTACGGCGCCCCTCAGCAGGGTTACGGTGCTCCTCAGCAGGGTGGCTACGGCGGGTAAGTTTCTTCTTCGTCTCCTTTGATTCCTCTTCTCGCATTCCTTTTGTCCTCGGCTGTCAGCTTCGTCTCGAGTTTCCAAGCATCGATCCAGGCCCGCGCCACGGCAGCTTGCTATCGGACCAATGCTCCACCATGGCCCGCTCGGGGTCTTAATGCAGCAGCGAGTGGCTCCAATCACTAGGCCCGCAGCGGATCCCATTCAATTGCGAGGCTCTGTCATGGCGCCACGACTTTTCAGAGAACATGGTGGACATGCGAGCTCCTGCTGCGCGCACAGACACCGTGTCCATCCTTCAACCCACCCTCCCCTCAGTCGTTCATGTTCTCATTCGTGCCTCTTCTCGTTTTTGTGTTTGTTTCCGTTCATTGCCTCGTCTCTGGACCACGCATACCTTTCTCGTCCGCTCCGATCTTTCGTTTGTCAACGCTTGCCAACTCGTTCGTCTCTACTTGCTGCCTCTTTCTCGGCGTCTCGATAATTCGCTATCGGTTTAAAATTTCCGAATTGCGGCCGTTCCCTTCTGCCTCTTGTTTCCCATCATCAACAATAGTTACGGTGCTCAGCACCAGAGCTTCCAGCAGCCCGCTCAGCAGAATGGCGGCTCGTACAACGGTCAGGGCTACTAAGCTCTTTTGCAGCCTCGCTACTTTCGCGCTTTAGTCGCCTTCCGATCTCGTCGCTTGTCAAACACAGCTCGAGATCGATTTTGTCGTTTTCATCGTCCCTGTAGATCCGACTCGCTATGAAAATCGACAGACCGAATCGCTCGATCGTTTCCTCACTTTTCTGTCTCATGTCCTTGCTGATTGTTCGATGCTCTGTCGCAATTCGTTGTCTCCATTTTCTTTCTCAAATCCTGGCTCCACCGAATGCGGCTTACTGACCCTCTTCTTACATACTCCACTTCCACTTTTTCTCACTTCGCAGATACAACGGTCAGAGCCAGTAAACGTCTGAGCTTGCTCTAGCGCGCTGCATCCCTTCCCGGTGACTCGTATCGAACTCTGTTGTCTCATCTCTTCAGGGGTCTTTTGCGCTCGATGATACCATCCCCATCTTGATTCTCTCGTCCTCTCGGTCATTCCAAAAACATCTAAAACGGCAGCGAGGCGGTCGTCTGATCTCCCCTCAATCGCCCGTTCAATCCGTTCTTGATTCCTCTCGCACCCATCACTCCTCACTCGAAACCGATCTTGAATCAACGTCTTACAATCCCCTCTTCTTTTGTTTGGCTTGCGTTTGACTGAGGTTTGCGCTTTGAACCCATGCGATCGGCCGCTTCTCTTGTGGTGACGACAATCGAGGTTGCCACGGAACCTTGCTGCTCACACTGCATCGCAGCGAACGGATCCGACAGTGAGAAAAGGAACGTTTCATTCGGTATTAGTACAAATGCAAAGGGAGTTAACGTAGCCACGACGAGCAACAGGACACGTCTCGTCTAACTCAAGGCCAGGCTTGGCTAGAGAGAAGGAGGATGTGCGAGGTGAGAGTGGAACAAGACTGAAGGACGAAACTAATACGAGACGAGACGGGAATACGCAGTTTGTCGAAGGAGCAAAAAGGGAGAGAGAGAGTGTGTGTGACAAAGCGAGGACGAGGAGGAAGCGCGTCTGGAAGCGCCGGAAACAGCTAGAAATACAGAGAGGTCGCGAGGCAGAACGATGCGAAGAGAACAATACGGGCAGTAAAGGAGCGACGAGATGGTGCAAGACAGGGTTCGAGTGAAAAACATCAAAGGCAAACTGGGGATGTGTATACGACGCCGCGATGTGTGACGTCGGCTACAGCGGATAACAACGGCGGATGCGTTGATCACGGAGAGTAGCAGAGGTTGCTACTCGGTTGGCTGGATTCGACTTTGGAGCAGGCGCCACAGTCGGGGCAGGTGGCCCACAACTCGGATCCAGCACCATCGTTGTATCGAACGCACAATTGCGGGATGCTCTTGCACTGAGGCCCGTGGACACTTTTGGGCGTGGCATTACTCCCATGGTCAACATCCATGCCATCTCCATCGCTCAACGAATCGTGACGTCCGGGAGCAGGCCCCAGGATGCCATAAGTTGAGGTGGGCGATGTCGATGGGTAAGGCTCCACATCAGGGTACTGACTCGGAGCAGCGGTGCTGAAGTAGTCGGAACCATCGGAAGACTTGTGTTCGTGTCCAAATCCCGAACTATTCGATGACGAAGGCGTCACAAAGCTCGACGTCGCAGACGAGCTAACTCCGTTAGCGAAAGGATTGTGGCCTAGCTGTGCGAGCACTGCCTGGTTGACATCGGCAGGAAGCGGATGGAACTGTGCATCCGCGTTGAACATCAGGCCTGCCGAACGAGGCAGACTGAGCTTGGGTCGAATCTGATACTCTGCCCCAGCGCTGTTGAATGAGTCCATATCGTCGAAAGCCTTGCGCTTCTTGCTGCTGCAACCAGCCCCACCAACACCAGCGCCAATGGCCATAGGAGTAGCAATGGAAACGGAGGCGTGACCCATGTTGATCGGGTTGTAAGTCGACTCGAATCCGTAGCTTTGGAAGACCATGTCGGCGATCGTGTTTTTGAGAGCGTGTGCGAGTGAGGGGAAGATAGGCAAGAACAAGCAAGAGAAGGAGAAGGGCGAATTCGAGAGGCGGCTGGCGCAGTCAAGGGAGAGCGGCGAGCGGCGGATTGTGACGGATGCGTTATTCGACGCGAGAAATCAATGGAATTTGGCAGGGGATTTCTTTTTCTTTTTCTGATGTCTTTCTCTTTCTTCGAATCGGTCAGAGACTGTGCTGCTGTAGGGAAAGCTGGGCTTTTTTCTTTTTAATCTTTGGAAGGCGAGGGTCTCTTCGGAGTATTGATGCGAAGTGGGACGTCGAAAGGCTTGCTTGCGACTGGAGAAGAGAGGCCCACAAAGATGCCTTTGTATGAGGTGCTGAAGCTTGGAGCGATGGGTAGAGCAGTTGGTGGAGTGAGGATGTGGTGGAAAGGTGAGATGAATGGCACGAGAAGTGCGATTCGAGGTTCATCGTTCGAAAAGACGAATGGAGAAAGCTACCACACGGCATCCTGGATCCGCCACTTGAGACAGGCAAAGAGAGGTGGAGCAGCCGCCCTCGAGCCGCGAAATTGAAGCGGGTCAAGCGCGACCGCGACGAAACAAGAGGGAGCGACGGACAGCGGATCAGCTCCCTGTCTCGGGCGTGCCGCACCTGGTAAGGCGTCGTGGGTTCTGGGACGCGGTCGGTACGGGTCACACGGCTTTTACGAAGCACATTTTCCGTCGCTTCCCAGACATCTGCCTGTCCGCAGGCCCGAAAATCTGGGGTGCTGGCCGTTGATCAAGTCTAATTCAATCCAATTCTGCACACTGTGCAACCGCATTTTGTTGAAATGAACGAGACTCGGCTAAATTGCGTCTGGTGTTTCGGTCGATCCGTCAACCTTTTCCGTCTTGGGAAATTTCCCACAGCCATCCATGCGTGCAAAATCCGGCAATCGGTCGGCTCTTTCGAGATGAAAATACTTTTATTTTTTGATGTTCGAAGCAGGCTGCACATGCACAGCTTGTTGCAACTTTCTTCGAGCTCGTCACCTTCATTGCAGCTCGACAAACTCCACGCCATCCCATTGACAATAGCTCTCCAGCGTCGGATCCTGCCCGCGACATGCCAGGAGTCACCGAGGCGACGTTCGCCTCCAACCCCCCAATACCAGGCTACCCAAGCTACGATCCCAATGCAATCCAGTTGCCACCGCACCTCCTCCTCGATGCGTTTCACGGACTCAATGTCTGCGCACCCATGGTGCGATACTCGAAGCTAGCATTTCGAACGCTAGTATCACGGTATGAGACGCATATTACCACCACGCCGATGATTCTGGCGAAAGAGTTTAGCAGGACCGAAGCAGCCCGCAACTCGGAATTCTCGACGAACCAGTACGAGCGAGGGACATACGAACTGCTGCCCGGGATCGCCGAGGGCTCCGAAAGTGCACAGCGACGGCTGTCGGAGCGTCAGTCCAACTCGAATGCCAATGCTCTAGGTGATGGAGAAGGCCAAACTGACGGCGAAGCGTTCCGAGAGACGCGGGCGCGAGACCTCAAGGTAGCCAAGCAAAAAGTCCGCGTTCGAGGAGCACTAGTGGCTCAGTTCGCCTCAAGCAAACCCGAGCCCTTTGCGGATGCCTCTGAGCTCGTTGGCCGGTTCGTCGATGGCGTCGATCTCAACTGCGGCTGCCCGCAACCCTGGGCATACGAGGAGCTGCTCGGATCCTACCTCCTCCGCCAACCCGAGACAGTGCGCGATATGGTGCGCGCCGTCAAAGCACGCATGGGCTCCGACTTTTGCGTCAGCGTCAAGATCCGCATCGACCCCGATCTGCGCCTCACCGATGCTCTGGTGCGCAACGCGCTGCACGCTGGTGCATCGGTGCTTCAGATCCACGGTCGAACACGATGGCAGTCGTCTACGGAGCCGGTGAATCTGGGTGGGATCAAGTTTGCCGTTGACGCGGCCAACGCCTGTGGCTTTCGCACGAGTTGGGGCTCAAAAGGCGGCGCAGCCGCAAGATTCGCCGATGGCGGCAGCGGGGGGTTGGTGCCTTGCGTTGCCAATGGCGACGTGTGGACGCTCGACGATGCCATCCACTATCGTCAGACTACCGGTTGTAAGGGTGCCATGAGCGCACGAGGCCTGCTCGCGAACCCAGCACTCTTCTCGGGCCACGACCAGACGCCACCGGAAGCAGTCGGTTTCTTCCACAGAATCGCTACCAGCTGGGGCCTGCATACAGCGCTCATCCAGCGTCACTTGGCCTACATGCTCGAAGGCAGTTTCCAGAGTCGAGCAGAGGCAATTCACTTTAACTCGTTGAGCGGCGGAGCCGCCATGACGGACTACCTGGCGGAACAGGGGCTGCTGTGGAGTGCGGCAAAGCATGCTGACCCGCTCGCCGAAAGGTTTGGGTTCGGAGCAGCGGGGAGGGGATCAACCAAGGGAGGAGAAGAAGGCGTCGGACCTTTGCGGTGCTGGTCGCTGAGCGAGTCGCTCGCTGGCACTGGGTTGTGATGCCGCATTGCGTGGCCGTGCCCTTCTCTTCTTGTCTGGAAATTCGTTTTTCTGCTCCCTCATCTTCTATGCTATACATGCCCCTCGTCGTTATCGTCAACATCATCATTGTACTTGTATCTAAACATCGTTCTCACCACACTTGCTTCACCAGCCAATGTCTCAATCAGCACCTCGCAATCGCATCGTCTTTTGAATCTCCCATACAAGATTATTGCGTGTCAATTGTTCTTTTGTCTTGGTGCAAAAACAGGAAACCGCGGCAGCGTCACTCGTCGCTCTAGCTGCGCGAATCTGCACCCTTCTCTCTTCATGCCGTCAAGCCCTCGGCGGTGGAAGCCTGCTGTTGTTGTGGTGGTGCAGCGGTCGAGTCGTCCCATTTGATATTGAATCGTGTTACTCTTGGCTTGGAGACGAGCACCTCTCTTCGCACTTGGGTGAGGTCGACCTTTTCTGGCGGGTTTTCACGCAGCTCCTCGGACTCGTAGGCGTTGTTGACGTAGTATCCGACGCGAATGAATTCCTGATCGCGATACGAGGCTGTGAGGAGGATGACTGTGACGCCGAGCAAATCTTCGGGCGGGATTTTGGCAGGCGAAGGTGCAGCTGCTTCAAATTCGAATGAGTTTACACCTGGAGTAAAGCAAAATGAGAGAAGCATCAGTAACGTGTATCGGGGAAAAGAGCGAGAACAGAGATAGACAGGGGGGAAGGAGGGGGAGGGAGGGAGAGAAAGACGTACCAACGGGCACAGGCCCGACCATGCAATTGTCCAGTTCTTGATCGTACTTTTCGTCGCCCGCAGATCCAACATAGACTAATCTCCACTCGATATCGTCCTGCAGCGGCGAGATGCACTCGAAGGTGATCTTGAAGATGTATGCGTCGTCGAATTTGGCTTCTGCGTTGAGGATCTCAACGCTCTGCAGATGAACGATCGACATGTTGTCTATTGCTGTCGAGAGACCGATGCTTCTTTCAAGGTCAGGCTAAATGCTGCGAATTCTTTGGTGAGGTCGAACTCGATCAAGAGGGTGCTTCTTGTTCGTTGCCGCCGTGTGTGTGTGGGCGGTTGGTGGGAAAGAAGAACAGGATGTGTTGATAGCCGTTTCAAGTGTGTTTGTCGTTCTTGTGTGTGCGATGGCGAGAGAGGTTGTGCTGATAGTTGGTAGACGACAGAGGGGCAACACAAATCGCAAAGTGCAATCAATCAACTCGTCCAAATAGAGGTTGCGCAGGCAAAAACCATCGTGTAAATTGCAACGTCGGGCGGGCTTCGATTCGCTGCACGCGCGCGTCGCGCAGAAACGGCTGGCATCCATTGAAAGCGCAAGGCGAAAGCATGTGTAGCGAGAGCAACACCTCTCGACTCAATTTTGTGCGAAGATCTTTCAATGTTTGGTCTCTGTTCTAACAATCAGTTTATTTATCCAGATCGCCTCACTTCCATTCCACACCATCTTGACGTTGGCTCACAGACTTAGCATTGCTCAGCGTCGTGCAGCTCCCGACCGGCATCTCAACTGTAAGCATGTAGTCGGGCAACACTAGAATGCTCGAAGTCCTTCAAATTACATCGCACCGTTTACAAGACAGTTTCACGCTGCTCACGAGACATATAGTGTCGCCTGAAACAACACAGCTTGTCGTCACCGGGACAGAGAGGCCGGGGGGGGGGTATCTCAATTCCTGACCACTCGCCCTATCTTGGCCGATAGCATGAGAGGCTAGAACCTAAGGTTTCGACAGGTTTCGACGCCAGTGCACAGCATGAAAATCCCCCCGGGGCTTGGGGGGGGGGTTATTTGGGAAGACCGCGCGAGGGGTATCTTGTGCAGCAAGATGGAATGCTGTGTTCCGTGTTGTAAGTTTGGCAACAGTCGAGTCCGGCAAAGTCGATCCCCGGAATCCGCAAACGAACGCTCCATGTCGGCGTAGCTTCGACGCTTTTCACCCTCACTTAAACCGGGAACACACTTCAACTACATCTGTTCTGACAGAAGACTTACAACATCGTATCATCACGACACCTGAGTTCAGTGTTTAGCTATCGCGTCGAGTTGATGACGCGCTGTTGCCCAAGGGCACCATACTCGCTGCTGCAGCTGGTGCTGAAGTTGTTTACCAACACCTCTGCTTTGCCGACAAAAAGATAACGGCTTATAAGACATGGCAACCATGACGAACTACACGCCACTCACCATTGCGCCGCCCAAACCACGGCGCTAAACTCCGACCACCAATTCGAAAACCCAAAGCATCGCCACCAAACCCGCATAATCGTATCGGCAAACCGTTCAAAGCAACCCCAAGACTTGCACACACGCATGATGGAACCAGGCTCAACGAGCGCCGGCGTAGGGGTCATAAGCGAGAAACGAGCTCTAAAAAAAGAAAGCTTGCTTCGAGCCACGCTATATTGTCAGGCACTTGGGTGCGAAGAGAATTTTACGCGATCTGTGACGTCATGACGTCATCGCGTGACGAACAAGCTCGTCGCATTATCCTGGGCTTGGTGTTGCTAGCATGAGAGCAAGCGGTCTTTGGGTCGGCGAGTGACGTTGGTGCGTAGCGCGCGTTGCATGACACTTCCGCTCGCCAAGCTCATGTGGTGTGGCTACGTCAGCGCTCTGTTTGCGCCGTACAGCATCGCACGAGCCCATCGTGCCATGCAAGCAAGCAAGCTATATAATACGCCCACCTCGCACTATATTTCACCGCCATCAAATCCCACAAACGTAACCTATTCATACCATAACACCATCCTACTATCACAACCATGGACGCTAAACAGATCAAGAAGGAGGAGAAGGTCATCGCCAAGGAGGCTAAGGCTGACGACAAGCAGCTCAAGTCTGCCCAAAAATCCTTCAACAAAGACAAGAAAAAGGACGCCAAATTGCTCAAGCAGCATGCCAAGGCTGAAAAGGAGCACCAGAAGGCAATCGCAAAGGAGCACAAACTTCAAGCTAAGCTTGAAAAGGCGACGGCCAAGCACAACGATGCCGTCCGAAAGCTTGAAGAAAAGAAGATGAAGGTCGACTCGGCTAACAAGGCCATCCAGGAGCAGAAGGCTAAGCTGCAGAACAAGGAGCAGCAGCTCGCCCAGGCTCAGCACAGCAAGGCCGCGGGCGAACAGGAGCGTCACAGGCACAAGGAGGCGCTGGCTACCCAGAACGGCAGCGCAACCACCACCACCGCTCCTACCACCGTGGCTCACAACCAGCCCGTGACCAACGATACCCCCGTTCAGCAGGCTCCTGTCACCCACCAAGCCCCTGTCGCCACCAACAACGCATACCAGGCTCCTGCCACCACCGGCGGCTACCAGGCTCCTCCAACTCACAACACCCAGCAGGCTTACCACCTGGTTCCTGCCAGCTAAGCAGAACTACATCTGCCTCGTTTCCCCCGTTCCGGACACATCTTGATACCATCTCATATAATCTGATGCTTAATGTACACCCGGCTAGCTCGCTGTAGCCTTACTATACCGCCTGAAATCAATATTGGAACATTTTGATGTACCTCGTGTGACATGTGATGTTATCAGCCCTTGCTCGCGCCGGCATTTTCGGAAGCGTAAGACGTCGGCGGCGACGACTTGACCTGCGAATGGCCACTCTGCGTCAGATGGTTGCTGCTGCTGCTGCTGCTGTTATTGACCAGCAGAGGACCGTAGAAGCTGCTAAGACGTGCTGCCGCGCTCAAAGGCCGTTTACGAGCAGGCCGCAATTGAGCACCACCCGCCGGAGACATGGCATGCAGCATCCATGGCTTGAATGGTTCCGATGTCTTGGAGGGGCTCGTACCTTCGTTCCCCACAGCAGCCTGTGTTGAGATCTCGTCTTCAGCATCTTCCCGGATCACACCGGTCGCTCCACCGAAGTAACCGGCGTCCATAATGCTTGGCGCAAGGCTACTACGCTTAGGCATGCCAGGCGGAAGTTCTGCTTCAGGTGTCGTCAGTCGCGGCGTTACCAGGCGGAACGTTCCTGAGCCCGAGGTGGCTGCCTGGATCTGCGCGTTGCGAAAGTGATTGTTAAACAAATGATGGGCTTCCAAGGCGGACGCACGATTCAATCTAGCATCGGTCGACAAGACGCGCGGCGAAGCAGAAGTGAGTGGACCTGCCAACGACTTGGAGCGCTCTGGCAGCGAGGGCGGCTGACTCGGTCGCATAGGTGAAGTGCGTGCACTGACGCTGCTCCTCCTTACAGCAGGAGGCGATGCTGGCTGCGTGCCAGGCAAAGTCGACGAGGAAGACGCTTTTGTAGGCGAACACGGCGCCCCGTATATCAGACTGCTGCTTTCGACAGTGGAGCTGATCTCGAGCTCGGACGGCGGCAAGGCCTCGAATCGCAGTGACTTGGGTCGCACGGGTCGCTCTTCTTTACTAGGCAATGCGGATCGGCCTGCCATACGGTCTGATGTGGCAGAGGTCGTCTTGGTCGAGAGTTCCTCTTCTGCCAAAGGTGGGTCGTGCACGACTGGCGGCGTAAGCGGCGAGCCACGATGACTGCCATCGGCGTCCGTACCTGTATCGGACGATTCTAGACGGAAAGCGCCAAGGGCCTGAACGACACTGTCGTCCGTGCTTGTACTCGGCGCTGAAGACATCTCGGCACTTTCGAGAGCTGTGGAGGTCTCCTCTGCTGCCAACGCTGCCGCCGCTGCCGCCGCCGCCACTTCGGCTTCCTCAACAGTCTCTGGCGGAAAGACACTGTCGTAGCATTGGTCGCAGGCTCGTGCCGGGCGATCCGGCTCACCATCGTGGTAGCTAGGGATCAGGAAGGAGCGTTGTGAGCAAGTCCAGCAGACCACCTGGCCACAGAGGCGACAGTGATGCTTGCGGCGCCACATGCCAAAGGCTTCTTGACAGTTGCAGCACTTGTCTGCACGGCTGTCTGGTACCCATACGGGCGCATTGTAGTCTTCCAAGACACGGAGCGGAGCAGAGGTGGCAGACGGCGGGTTCGAGGCCAGAAGATTTGTCAGCGACAGGTTGGTTCCATTCGCGGCGAACGAGGGAAAGGAAGGCGGTCGCATAAGCAAGTTGGGAAGCGAATCCACCCGCGATCTGCGAGACGCAGCCTGGCGGTCCCGTGACTCCGACCTGGGGGCGCTCGTCTCGACAGGCTGCTCTGCCGACGCAACCGTCTTGTCCTGTCCTATCAAGTTGGTGGCCGCGAGGTATGCACCCAAGCTCTGCGTGCTAAGCCGCCGATTGGCATCGATCCGGTACAGCGACCGGCGCTTCTCCCTCTTGGCCTCGATGCTGTCCTCATCGGCCTTCAAGGTTCGACGCGCAGACATGAGGTCGGTACGGGCGTCGCGAATACAATTGACCCACGCCTCTCTGCTTGCTTGACTCTCGGCGTAGACGGCAAATGACTTGTCTGGTGTGCGGATCTCAAAGCAATGGCGCAGACCCTCATTGCTGTTGCCGTCGACGCTGACGACGGTGCAGTCGCGCAGGCTGAACTTATCTCGGAACTGCAGCTGGTGCCCCGCGAGCGAAAAGATGGCGCCGGCCAGAGGAGTGTAGGGCTCAGGTACCGACGTCAGCCTCGCGCGCGGACCTAAGGGCGCAGCCATGCTCGGCGGTGACAGCACCGACTCGATAGGCGACGCTGCACTCGTTGAAGATGACAGCAGCGAAGACGAGTAGATCTGCTCCATCGCGCTCGCTCCATAGAGTCCACCGCGCTGGGCCAGTGCCGTCCAAGCCGCCGACGCCGACTCGATGCCACCTGAGATAGGGCTGGCATAGATGAGGCAGTCGGTAAAGAGGAAAAACTCGCGCGGCTGGATGTTTCGACGACACGTCTTCATAAGGGTACCTCGCTTGATGAGCGCTCTTCCGGGAGCAACAAGTGGTTCGGTGAGGCCCTGCAGGCTCTTTTGCAAGCCAAGCATGGTCAGCACCATTTCATGCTGGCGGACGTTCTCGTTGATGTATGACGCCACCTGTTCTATCATGTGGCTGGCGCGGACGAGGTCGACATGGTCCAAATGCGTCTCAGGAGTGGCCTTTAGCAAGTCATCCACGAGAAGCTTGTAGCGTGGTATCCTTTGGACAATGGTGAGGAGATGGGCTTGGAAGCCTAGGCCATAGCCAAAGGCGTGACGCACGCTTCCGGTGCTGGATGTGACCTTTTCCTTGGCGGCACGCTTTTGATCGGTCTCTTTGAGGAATTTAGCGAATGCCTCATTGGTTTTCTGCTCGTGCTCGATTCGCTGCAGTGCGCTGCTGAAGTTCTTGACGAAGAGCGAGTACATTTTGAGGAAAGGTGCGAGCGTCGCAAGAATGTCGCCGATGCAGTCGACGGAGGCATCCCATTGCATCTCTGCGATCGGGTTGACCCGGATCTGGCTCGAGCCCGAGCCGTGGTCGGAGGTCGGCGGAGTGACGATCCGTAAGCGCTCTTCTAGCTGGCTGAGAAGCTCCTTGCTGAGCTGCATAATGTCGAAAAAGTTGGAAAAGATATCGGTGATGGACTTGCGCGAGAGGATGGGTGCTGGCGCGACAGGAGACGCGGACGAGGCGGGTGCTTTGCCCTTGGCGAGGCTGTTCAAGAGGGGTTGGTAGTACTCTTCGTGGATCAAGGTCAAGCTGGCGACAAAGGAGCGTTCAGTGTCGAGGAGCTCTCTTGCGCTGCGTTTGCGATGCGCCATGAGCAGCGCAAGATCGGCGACGGGAGCGGGAGCGGTGGCAGCACGACGCAGGAAGTAGCTTGGGCGGGAAGATCCGGCGGTGATGGTAGAGGTGGAACTAGCCGTGCTGACAGCTGATTTGTGAGCAGAAGACGAGGCAGACGATAGAGGAGGGGTCAAGGCAGCGTCCGATGTATGCTGATGGTCCGCGATTGATGATTCGTCTGATGAGTTTGTGATGGAAGCGCTGTCGATTGAAGTGGACGAGCCGGAGCGTTCGGGCGTGCGACTACGGGCGGAGTCGTCTTTGGTATTCAAATTGCCTGCTATTGTGCTGCGGGTGGTGCGGTCGTAGCTTGACACGCGTGACTTGGATTGAAGTACGCCAGGAGCGAGGAAGCCTTGCACGATTTCATCTTCGGGCAAGCTCTCGAAGCTCGACACACTGGCAATGCTGATGCGGTGATTGATGCTTGGCGCAGAGGGCAGCGAAGGACGTCGGTTGGCGAGGGCACCAGTGCTTGCGCTCTGTGCTCGAACACGTCTCTGGGCTGGATGAACACTCGCAACGCTGTTGTTGTTGCTGCCGCTGCTGCTGCTGCTGCTGCTAGGATCCCACGGCACTTCCCCTGCAGCGTTTCGAGTCGAAGAAGGAAATGCGAAAGTGGCAGCTTGACTGGGCAGAAGGCCCAAAGCGGAGGCAAGACCCGGACTGAGCAAGTCAGCACAAGAAGTGAGCTGGCCCTGAACCTGACTGCCCGAAGATGCATTGGATGCAATAGAAGAGGGACGAGAGGATGCAAGCGTAGTGGCCGAGATAGGCCTACTGGTGACAACATTGGTGGCAAAATAGTCCATGGAGGAGGCAGCCGAAGAGTCATCCGAGACGATCGAGAGTCGATTTGTGTGCGCCTGTTGCGTCTTATTGATGCCACGAGGCGGCGGCATGGATGCTTGCTCATGGTCATCGTAGCATTGCGACGTAGAAAAGGTAGGAAGCGGTGCGTGTATGGGAGACTTTGTAGGTGACGCAGGCAGCGTAGGAAACGAGATGGATGAGTCTCGTCTTGGGATCGATGCCATTATGGGGTGATGTGGCTGGGCCGGCTAGCCGCTCAGCTGTAGGACGTTGGTGGCAGCCGCCGAGGCAGAAAGGATGAGTCACGATTGCGCGAGTAAGAGATACGATATGCTAGAATGCAAAAGCATGACCGAAGTAGGGAGGCCACTGAGAAAGGTACGTGAATATGGCGGATATCGTATACGACTTGGCGAATGGCTTGATGAGAACGAGAAGCCGGGTATAAAAGAGCGAGAAGCGGCCCTCGTGGTGGTGGCGGATGGTGAGATTGTCGTTGTGTATGTGACGAGGGTATCTATGCTGTGGGACAAATGCTGGATCGGTGGTGAGAGTTGGACAATGAGGGAGAAGAGCATACAATCAAAGCCAGACGAGCTAAGCTATGGCCGAGCGAAGCCATGGCCTGCTGCTGTTGACGTTGCTGGTGCTGCTGCTGGTGCTGCGGCTAGGGGCTGGACAAGCTAGCCAACCAACCGAGGCCAATAAATCGACCGACAAGCCAACCAACCAAAAACAAAAATAAAGAAGCAGCTCGCCTGTCTCTACAAGTTTATTGGCGCCAAGTGTTGGTCTAGAAATTGCATTTCCAGCCACACCCGAGCTCGAGACCAGACCATCACTTTTTTCTACACTGTCCAGCCACAGTGAGTGAACCAGACACGACCCGAACACTTTTAATATTATGTGAAAAGAAAACACAAGACTCACACCGCGCAGTTGCGGAGACGTCGTGCCTCAGAAGGAAATCACTGGAAAACAACAGCTGTGACGCGCCTTGATGCAGCACCCACATGAGCAGCAGCAGCAGCTGTTGAACCAGCACATGCGAAAGGTATTGTTGACCATTTGGAACCGGAAAAAAGGGGCTCGAAGCAAATCACACTTTCATCCCGAACAGCAGCACCATGCCCCTGAGTCGGGTCAGATTTGTCACCTCGTCGACCAGCTTGACGAGAGCTTTCCGACCATGCAAGTGCTTTCAGGGTCACGTCGATCAGCCCACTCTCTGCCATAATGATCAGGATCGGCGCCGGTGCCGTCGAATGCCAAACATTTGTGCAATTCGAGACAATCGGATGCTTCACTCTGAGATGGGCGAAAGTCGCTTTCTGTGAGTTCGGTTGCTGGAGTGTGAGACTGGGAAGAAGAACAAGAAGAAAGCTTCATATCGCCGGAACCAATCCAAGCGAGAGAGGCTGCAAAGCGCGGGTCGAAGGCTGCATTCTGCAGGGTGCAGCCTGCAGGTCAACAGATGCAGTGTGTGGTGTGGCGTTTCCATCGAACCATCGGATGGAGCGTCCCTCCCTTTGAACCCTTTCAAAGCAGTTCAGCTTCTATCGATATCTTCTTCGTCGTCACTCGCGCCTTTCAGGCCGTATCTGACAGCTGTCGGAACCTGCAAGTGCTGTCATATCTACTTCGGATATGTCTCCTTCCTCGTGTGTTTCGCCGGACGATCCAATCCACTGACCAGCGCAGCGTACCGCACAGCCAGAAAAGATAAGTGGACGGTCCGGCATTGACACTGTTCTTTGTGTCACGCGGTTCTGTCTCATGATGCGATCTGGCGCCTTCCAGATCGCATCATGTCGAGAGCATACAGTACAGCGATGCCTCTCACTTGCATCAGCCCCTTTTATCATGTCTCGGGCCGTTCATCTCATGCAGGTGCGCCTAGAGAAGGATCGACGTTGCTTCCGCAGCTGGACCCTGACTCGACAAAATCATCTTCGATGTTAGGCTCCAATAGAAGTCTTGCAGACCCGCTGGAGTACAGGTTTAACATCATGACAAATCCAGCCCTCCACATGTGTGGGTTTATGACAGCAGCCAAGCTGTTCATTTACGCGAGCACGTACCACGACCAAACGATGACCGTATGCAGACAGACAGGACATAGGATGAGTCAGGTGGGAGCGTCATGCCGGTCTCGGAAGATACTACAGATATGCTGTTGATGCGGCTGCGACTGAAGCTCATTGGTTGCATCCTCTCTTGAGTTCGAATCGTGATCGCCGTCCATCCATCGGTCCTTCCTCTCTTTCTAGCCACATCCTTCTCGATTTCGAACAGCAACAACAAGCCCATCCTCCCCGCCGAGATATTTTTATTATGGTAGCTACACGCCGTCAAGCATCCGGAGCCCAGTCGGACATCAAGCTCAAGCAGCCGGACACCAAGACCACGAAGCGCGAAAATGATCAGGTGGACGACAAGAAAAGCGGCAATTCAGAGCCTGACACCAAGAAGCCCAAGACGACCTCGTCCAACAGAACCGAGTCCATCCTCGACGCGCAGCAATCCAAGCTCGAGTCCTTTTCAGATGCTCTGACCTGGCTCCACTCTGACTCCGCGTGGTCCCTCGCCCACCCCGATATCCCCGACGGCAAGGGCGAGACTGACACAGCTGCCGAAGGGGGAGAGACGGTACGAACGCCGCCCGAGCCGTACGAGAACAAGCGAGCTGGTGCCGGAGAAGCTGGGCATCTTTCGTATCCCAATTCCGATCTCACCGCGTTCCAGACGCTGCTCTGCGCCATTCTGCTAAGCAAGCCCATCTCGCACCGACTGGGGCTGCGAAGCATCGAAACGCTGCTGAACAAGCCGTATCTCTTCCGCACGGCGCAGGATCTGATCGATGCCGACAACGAAGGCAGAAGAGCTGCGCTGTGGGAAGCCAGAACCCAGCACAAGGAAAAGACGGCTGTACAGCTGGGTAGCCTCGCTGAGGGCATAACAGCGCTATGCGAGGGTGCCAAGGATAAAGACCAGGCTCGCGACTCTCTCCAGCCCATCTTGGAAAAGGCTGTGTCGCAAGCCAAGGACAGGAACGACTCGTTCGCCGTCGCCGAAGAGGTGAAAACTGTACTCACCAAAGAGATCAATGGTCTTGGACCTGGAGGCGTTGACATCTTTCTGCGTCGAATCCAGTCGCAGTGGCCTCAGGTGTTCCCCTTTGCCGACCAAAAGTCGCTTTCCGCGGCGATCAAATTTGACCTCATCTCCCAAGCCGATCTCGACAAGGGTACAGAGCAGGCTACAAAGAAGCTGGCGGAAAAGGTTGCCCAACACGTTGGATTTCCGTTGGAGGATGCTAAAGGCGAGGACGAAGAGGCGGAATGCGGAAGGTGGTGGTTTGTCAGGACGCTAGATGTATTGATTGGACTGGATATCGAGAAGAAGCTCGACGAGGCGGTCAAGCAGGCTAACGGAAAGTGAAGACTTGGCGTGTACTCTGCTGCTTGGTGCAATGAAGAATTCCGTTATCCGTCAAAACCGCATATCGTTTGTCAGAAACTTGAGAATGGGTTGCCGTACAAATAAGGGAGAGAAGTTTGAATTGCTAGAAAAGCCTACATTCAGTAGATGCCAGCTGAATCACCAGAATCAGTATCTGTTCCGCTGACCATTGTCATACCGTCGGTCTCCGTTCCGAGTGGGGCTGCGCTCCCTTCTGTGAGCGCCATCGCCACCCCTCCCAGGCGATCTTTCACGGTCCTGTCGCGGTCCCGTAGGTGGGGCCCTTGAGCCAGCATGGCTGCCACTGCGCTGAAACCTGGACGACGAAGTAGCTGAACCGCTCCGTTCGCTCCGTTCGTCCGCCGCAGGGCCGGTCGGAATCGCCGAATTGACCGTGGGGCTCATCGCGTTGTTAGGCGGACTCATGCTGCCCATCGCACCGCCCATTGCGCCCACCATGTTACCCATATTGCCCATCATGTTGTTCATCATAGCGCCCATATCCATGCCACCAGCATTTCCGGTCATGTTGGCCATCATTTGCTGCCAAGCCATCTGCGGATTCCAGTTCTGGCTACCCCAGCCCATGTTCTGATACATCTGCGACATGTCTCCGCCTACTCCCGCACCTTGACCCATCATGCCCATCATCATCGGGTTCATTTGCCATGCGTTCTGAAATCCACCACTACCAGCGTTGTTGGTGTTGATGCTGCTGCTGCTGTTGAAGTTGTTGTATCTTCCACCGCCCTGTTGCATTCCACCACCCATTGAGTTGAACCCCATTCCGGGATTATCGACCTGTTGCTGGCGGCGAATCTGGAGTGAATGAGGATCATTCTTCGACTGTGCGCGTTTGACGTCCACCTCTTTGCCATCGAACACGATTGGTCGAGTGTTGAGCACCTGTTGGAGCGAAGAGTCGTCGGCATAGGTCAAGAAACCGAACCCTCGTGGCTTGCCTGTCTCGCGATCCATCATACACGTGCACTCGGATAGAGTGCCAAACTGCTCAAAGAAGGTTCGGAAGGTGACAGGTGTGACAGTGGGAGGCAAACCACCGACAAAGAGCTTTTGGCTCTGGCCTGAAAAACTTGCTGCTCCTCCACCGACAGCCATGTTATTGTTGTAGTTGTTGTGGTGTCCGCCAGGTTGGTAGTTGTGCTGCGGTCGGGGGATGGCTCGTTTTGGGTCAATCTGTTGATATAATAAGGATAGTGAATGTATGATTGAGCAACGGGAACCATCATGAAAGTATTGAACGAGGCAGTTTGAGAATACGTACCACTTTGCCATCGAGATAGTGCTCGCGAACCATGACGGTATTGACTGCCTTGGGATCGACAAAGTTGAGGAAAGCGAACCCTCGCGATCGACCTGTCATGTTGTCACGCATGATGGTGCAGTTACCGACTTCGCCAAATTGCGAAAAGTATCGTCGAAGCGAGTCTAGTAGGCAGGCGTTGTCATGTACGATTGAGAATGGAACCGCGCGTACAGGGAGCTCGTGTTGTCAGTTGGACGTCTCCTCAAGTTTCCAGGAGCTCTGTCCCGCGGCAGGAGGGCGATATTTACCTTCGGTGGTGTCCCAGTTCAGACCTCCAACAAACATTTTTCTGTTGTTCAAGGTGAAAGCAAGCCCAAGATCCAAGCCAACATGGTGCAGAGCGAAAGCATCACATTGTAGTGACGGGCCAGGAGCAGAGTGGAGTCGTGCACAAGAGGCAACGTAATGGCATTCCATCATATTATGATGTATGTGTCGAAGTGCGGTTGAAAGTAACGGTTTTGACGGCGTACGAATGCAATGACGAAGATGACGATTGTGACAGTGATAGAATGCAGTAGGGTGCGAATTGTCAATGAGCTGTCTAGATGCGACGTATAGGGAGAGCGCGGTCGTGAAAGCTACACAAGGCGATGACGCCGTGGAATCGAGACATGCGATGAGTGCGATCTAGAAAGTGCCCGAGGCATTATATAGCAGCTGATAGAGATATAGAGCATTTGGAACAAGCCTTCTGCCTCGCCCTTGCATAGAAATAGACGAGGAGCCATCTTGTTCCGATCAGGTGCTTTTTGCAATGGCCTCTGGTGGGATGGAGCATATGGTCAGTGGATAGGAGAGCGGGGAATTACGATACACTCACCCTTCTTCAGGCATCTCGTGCGGCATGATAGATCGATTGTCCGAGCCTTGGCCCTGGGCACCGCTGTTCTGTCCCTGATCTCCACCGTCTGCTCCTTGCACTTGATGCGACGCAGCGGACTGCTGATTGGCAGAAACATCATTGTGGCTAGCAGGCGTCAGGTCGCGAACATCGCTGTGGGAATGAGCGGCTGAACTGTTCGCCGCCGGCGGAGGGATGAAGCTTCCTTTGATCTGCAGACCCGTGTCGCCCTGTTGCACAGAAGCCGACGAGGCAGGAGGGATGAACGAGCCGGTGCTAGGAGCCGCCGCTGGCTTCTCATCTGCCTTTCCAGCACTGCTGCCGTTCTTCTGGTCTTCCTCTTCGTATCCAATGAGGTCCTGGTCATCACCAGCGTGAGGCTGGTCGTCGCCGACGTCTCCTCCAAGGTACACCTCGTCGCCTGCACCCGAGCCATCTGCGCCGCCGTACAGATCGGCGTAGAGATCGTCCGTATCTTCCTGGCTAGCCATGGTGTCGATTCGAGGTTCCAGGTGATCAGAAGTTCCCTGAATGGAGACAAGGTTGAGTAAGATAGGAAAGAGAAGAAGAGGAAGAAGAAGAAGAAGAAGAAGAAGAAGAAGAAAGAGACGCTTCCAACAAATCTGACAAATTCGGCAGGCCCGAGCTCAGGTCACGTGTGAAGCAACTAATCTAACAAACGAGAAATTTGTTTGGTCGGTATCGATGTTCGGCTCCCGAGTCTAAGCACTGCAGGCTGTCTTGCATGTCATCGATGGGCTAGACGTTTTGTTCGTAGAGCACTCTTGTGGCTTCGTGATGAAAGCATTGGCAGGGACCACACAAAGATGTGGATCAAAGCGAGAACAATGAGCGCTGCGAGCAGCTGATTTTCAAAGCTGGGACAGCGAGCAGCCGGTGCGATTTTGGCCGGTGCAGCCGGGGTCCGGTCAACGAAGGTGTAGCGAGGCTCTTGTGCATCTCTAACAGCGTTCTTCGGTTAGAGAGAAAGAGAGAGGCCACAGAGCGTGAATGCAATCGGATGCGTAAAAACCCCTTTGAAATCACCGTGGATTTGGCGTTTCTCCACACACTTGATTGCGCTTTCAAAGCCGAGTGGGCCTTTGTTCCGGAAAGCACCAATTTGCGAATTTGGTCGTTCTGTGATTCTTCCGACGCTCTTTGATGCCACCTTCCCTCCTTCTGTCCGCACACCTTCAAGAAACAGCTGCTTCTTTCATCTGCGGCGGCATGACGATCCCGGCTCTACCAGTTCGCGAGCTCGTCGTCGACTTAGTCGTGGGCGAGCGAGAGGCGGTCGACGATCAGGTTGTGGCTGTTTCGGCGGCGCTATGGAACATCCTGAAACACTCGACCGCAAGTCGTATCTCCTCATCAACATCACACCATGGCTCAGAAAACAAGATCGCGATCAGCTTGCGACCGTCATCCGGACGACCTTTGAGGATGTCCAGTCTCCCAGCTTTGGTGGTATTCGCAGTCAGGAGCACGCAAGATGTCCCCGGTCTGTGGCTCGAAGCTTCCAAGCGCATTGCTTCCTCGCTAGGCTCATCGACGCGATCGTACCGCTCTGATCAAGCAAAATACATCTGTGTAGCGGCACACTCACTCGTCGATGCCTCGCTTGTATATCTGCAAGCAACCTCCTTGGCAAGCTACGATGCAGCAAACGAGAATCAAGACGAACTCGTACGGCGTCTAGGTGGAACCATCCTACGACAAGGCCACATCATCCGACCGCGACTCGGTGCTTCTGTCGTGCCGCTCCGGGTCGTGATGCTCGAGCCTCTGCTGCAAGCTGTCTTTGTTACAGACTCTACTGACGTCCTCCTCACCATGCAGGCCGACGGAACAGAGGCAGACCACCTGGATAGCTCAATGATGTCCAGCGTCTCGGAAGACTCTTTCTCGATAGCGTCCGGGAGCGAGACAGGTGCCGCACTCTATGATGGATCAGACAGCGCCGACGAACTTCAGGACGAGGACGATCTCGAGATCGACGAGCGCTTCCTGGCACAAACCGTCTTGCAAGACTTTTCCAACCTCGACATCTCTATCGATCCGTCCTCAGACGCTAGAGCCACAACTGCTCCGTCGCGAGGCTCTAAAAAAGCCAGCAGATTCAAACGGTGCACCTTGCAACAACTTTCGGATCCTTCGTCGCTGGTGGCAGCCATCTCTCATTGGTACACGCAGGCTAGTTCGGGCTCTGAAGCTTCTGCGCTTACAGGCAAAGCACAGGACAACATCGACGAAGAAAATGTAGTGCTGGCCACAGAAAAGGAGATGGCAGCCCTTGGTGCCTTCAATGGGGACTGGCTCGCTGCGAGCGCAGCAGGCGATTCCAGCACAAGGTTGGTTCGCATTCTCTCCAGCCAGATCCTGCCGGCCTCCACAGATAGCTCCTTGACAGTGTGGATGTCGCCGATCCTGGCGCAGAACATCCTAGGAGACCAAGTGTTTTCCGCCTCGCCTCACACGGTCATGCTTCGAGTTCTCGGATCGCGACCGACCACGCAGCAGCAGGATGTCTCTGCGCTGGTGAGATCTTGCCCAGTGCCCGTGCCATTTGCCGAGAGTCTTCGGATCGCCCGCGTGGCCGGACCGTTGAGCGTGGATCGAGCGTACCAGGGTCTCTTCCTCGATGCACTGCGCACCTTTTTCGAGGACCGACGACGCATCTGTCGCAACGGCGATGTCATTGCTGTGGCCATTGAAGCCAGCAAAGCTCGCTTTGTTAGCAGGGAAGCCGAGCAAGACGGTAACTCGGACGCGTCGCCGGACGATATCCACGAGCTCCAGCTTCCCTCTGGATCGGGCACAGCCAAGACCGCCACAGTCTACTTCAAAGTCACTGACTTGCGATCCGAACTCGTCGCCCCCGATGCTGCAGCTGCAATCCAGAACAAGGACGAGGCGATCAGCGCGCTCGCATTTCAATCTCAATTCGGTGAGCTTGGATGCATCGTCGATCCCAACGTGACCAAGATGGTTCAGACGGGCGTAGAGCATTGTCGAGCCGTCAACTGCGATCGCTGGTTAGGGGTGGCTTCCGACACGCCCAGCTTGCCAACGGAAGTGACCTCCGCCGAATTGCGTCAGCTCGTCGCCCCCCTCACCGCGCCTTCGAGCGCTTATGCAAGGCTCTCGTCGCTGCTCACTGCCACGCTGCAGAGCAATGCGAGCCGATTCGGTTTGCATCTCAGCGTACTGCTCAAGGGCGCACGAGGCTGTGGGAAAAAGACGGTGGCACGTTGGGTTGCTAAGTCTGCTGGTGTCCAGTTGGTCGAGCTGGACTGCTTTGACGTCATTTCCGATACGGATGTGCGCACCGAGGGCATTCTACGAGCACGTTTCCAAAAAGCGGCCGAGTGTGCCCCTTGCATCTTTCTGCTGCGAAACATTGAAGCCCTCGCAAGGAAGAGCCAGGCGCTCGAAACAGGTCAAGAACCGCCCCTGGCTACAGCGCTGCAAAACTGCTTCGAGGAGCTTTGGAGCGTGACCAAGCAGCAAGACGGTTTGCAGGAGGACATGCCCGTAGCCGTCTTTGGCACGACGAGCGATCCGGACAAGTGTCCCTCGGGCGTGCTGGGCTGCTTCAAGCACGAAGTGACCTTCAATGCACCCAACGAAGCCGAAAGGCGTGCAATGCTCGAGATCACCATGAAGGGTTCGATTCTCGGCCCCGACGTCGATCTCAAGAATCTGGCAACGCAGACGGCAGCACTGGTAGCTTCAGACTTGGTCAATTTGGCTTCTAGATCGAAACTGATGTCGGTCAACCGAGTGCGCAAAGCTCTTCCCGCATCAGCTTCAGCCGTGTCGGATCGCGATCTATTTTTGGCCGGACTCGCCATCACCGGCGCCGACGTCGACTTGGCATTGAACAAGGCGCGCTCGAGCTACTCAGAATCCATCGGGGCGCCCAAGATCCCGAACGTCACATGGGACGATGTCGGAGGTCTCGCCTCGGTAAAATCTGACATCCTCGATACCATTCAACTGCCCCTCGAGCATCCAGAACTGTTCAGCGACGGTCTGAAGAAAAGATCGGGTATCTTGCTCTACGGTCCACCCGGAACCGGCAAGACGCTTCTCGCCAAAGCGGTGGCCACCTCGTGCTCGCTCAACTTTTTCTCGGTCAAAGGCCCCGAGTTGCTCAACATGTACATTGGCGAATCGGAGGCCAATGTTCGACGAGTCTTCCAGCGGGCGAGGGATGCAAAGCCATGCGTCATCTTTTTTGACGAGCTCGATTCCGTGGCTCCGAAGCGTGGCAACCAGGGGGACAGTGGTGGAGTGATGGATCGAATCGTCTCGCAGCTGCTGGCCGAGCTGGATGGAATGGCAGGATCGTCCGAGGGGACCGATGTGTTTGTGATCGGCGCCACCAATCGACCCGACTTGCTCGATCCAGCACTGCTACGACCGGGACGCTTTGACCGAATGCTCTACCTCTCGGTCTCTGAGACGCACGCTGCTCAGCTCAACATCCTGCAAGCCCTGACGCGAAAATTCAAACTCGACCCGGACGTGGGGGACCTCAGCGTGATCGCCGACCAGTGTCCTTTCAATCTCACGGGTGCCGATTTCTACGCACTTTGCTCGGATGCGATGCTGAAAGCCATGACGAGAAAGGCATCCGAGGTCGACGCAAGGATCCAACAGATTAACGACACACCGGGCAAGAAGGACCATCCTCATCCGCTCACTGCTCAGTACTATCTGGCGGAGATGGCGAGTGCCGAGGAGATCGAGGTCAAGGTGGGAAGAGGTGACTTCGAGGCGGCGTTGCGAGAGTTGACTCCGTCGGTGAGTGAGCAGGAGATGCAACATTATCGAGAGGTTCAGGCCAAGTTCTCGAGTCCCAAGAAAGGAGAGGAGAAGGTGGAGGCGGAGGCGGAGGCGGAGGCGGAGGCGGAGGCGGAGGCGGAGGCGGAGGCGGAGGCGGTGGACGAGCAGCAGTTGATGGCCATGTTGAAGGGGAAGTTGGGTTCGAACGGCGCTTCCGATCCGAAAAAGGTTCTGGCAGCCGCTGAAAATGGGAACGTGCCTTCGGGCATCGAAGGCTACAGGGTCGATGGCCATGCGTCCCAGGGCGATGAAGTGGATGAGGCTGCGAAAGCCAGACGCAAGCACAAAGGCAAAGGCAAAGCTGTATGATCACCCCATTGCCTATCATTGCAAATCGAAATCAGACCCATCGAATGCGACAGTCGACTGCATATCTGATGCATCGATAGCGTCGGATGAGACGCCGAGTTTCGAAGCGGTCGAGCTGATGTTCGGCACGGTGAGCGTGAAACGCAAAAGCTCGCCAAGAAAATCGTCCGAGCGTTTTCAGAGCAAGCGAGCGCATCGCATGCAAATCTTCTCGTTGCAGGCGTCTAGGCGAGTCGACATCTTGTCGTTTGCTAGCCGACGCCGCTTTGCAGACGAATGCGCGATCGAAGCTACTGTAGCGTCAACAGCCACAAACAGATATACCGAGACACGCAGGCTTGCGATGCCCCGACTGCGAAAAGATGGTGCGGCAAACTCGGAGTCCGGGTCAGCCCGCGCCTATCTATGCGTGCCAATGCGAATCAATGCAGCAGCAACTGCAGAGTCGTGTCAGAAGAAGCGAGCTCGGCGGTGCAAGATCCAAGTGGTGGCGTTGCGGTGGTGCTGCCCACTCGAATGCAACAACACTAGCACCATTGCCGAGGCTGTCGAGTGTGCAGTGTACGTTGGTTGAGTTCTCATTCGTTGCTCGTTCGTTGCCGCGTCTTGACTCATGGCATACCAACGTACAGTATCGCATCACAATCAACGGCTGCGCTGTTGGCAGCGTGGTTGGATTTCGAGGGTCTGCTGATGGACCGCTGTATCACTGCCACGCCGGTCAAATCGGAGTCGGGGCTGGCCTGCTTCTGGAAGCAACGCGTACGCGCACGCCGCGTCGTGCGTTGTTCTGTCTTGTTGCGCGAATTGTGCCTCCCAATTGGTTCGCTGCAGAGACGCACAGGGTTTCTGGTTGCGTTTGAAAAAAGACCTTGAACTCTGGTTTAGATGGCTGTGTCACAGGCCTTGGCTCTCGCTTAAACGATGATCAGAGGGGTGCCAACGAGTATAGGCAGTCTAGCGTGCCCTTGGCTTGGATGGCCGGGACGGAGGGTCGTCTAACGAGGACGCATTGGGAAGACCCAACTTCATGCTGGCAGTCGCGTGGCTGCGATTCGAGGACGATTCAGGGGTCAGAATTTTGTGGCCTTGTTTTTTTGCGCCTGATTTTCTCCTTGAAATGAAAGACACTTTTCCAGATGTCCAAGAATTGATGAGTGGAAATTGCGGCAAAGCGAGCCTTGTTTTGATTTGATTTCCCACTGTGCTTCTACGACGGTACACAAATCAAGTGCCTCCTCCGAGCAAGTGTGGACGTGCAGATCTCACATTGACGCGCAGCTGCTGCAGAGGCTTTTTTTTTCTTTCTGGAGCTGGACCCCAGTTTCGCCCCAGTTTCGACCTTTTTGTGGACAACAGGGACGGTGCGTGTGAGTTCGGCATCGGCGTGCAACCTGCGCTTGTCGCCTGTCAAAAGTCTAACTTAGACCAAAGGTACAGCAAGCGCCTGACCGACTCCGAGCGAGCGTTTCGTTTGAGCAGTGTGCGTGCGCATCGCCTTGCCTCTGCGCGTCGGTTGTAATTTCATTTGGTCCCAGCGCCTTTCGGCCCGTGTCTCACGCTGTCTCCGCATCGCATTGCAGAGCCCCTTGCCTACTATCAGTCTACCGTACCGTAGAGCCAACTTTGTAGAAGCCGTTGCGCTGCGTCAGACGAGAGATGCCCTCAATTCTGGAAACGCCTCTCCAATTCGACCAGATTAGCTCGCATCTCAACAAGCCAAAGAGCAGACAGTGCTCGATGCTCGATCATCGACGACGCTGCGTTCCTGTTAGCACACACATTAGGAAGCTTGAGACTAGATCTCAAGTGGCAAGAGCGAGGATCGAGCGCAAGTCGAGTCGCAATCCGGCGTTCTGCTGAGCCAGCTCGGGTCCAGGCCGGTATAGTGGTGATGCGACAAACAAAGCCGTTGGTTGCGTCGTCGCCGCTTGAATGGTTATGATGGATTCCGTGCTCGGCTCCTGGATTGCGCAGCCAGCCAGCCAGCCACTTCTTGCGAAGTTACTGGAGTAGAGTACGCGCCTGCAAGCTCGTCAATTTGAGCCACGCCCAGTCGCAACCAAGGTTTCCGTGGCAAGATTCGTTCTTACACTGTTTACCGACTGTCCGACTCGCCTCATCTCGCCTCGATTGTCGGTCGATCCTGCGCTGTGGCCTGTCCATTCCCTTGCATCCAGTTATAGTATTTGTCTGTCCATAACCCATTTCTCGAAAATACACAGCCGCTGGTTGCACACAGCAGCCAGGAAACACCAACAAGACAGACAGCAGACCGCGACGGTCAGAAGTCGTGATAAAAACTACAATGAAATTCAACAACTTGGGTATCGACACAAGAAAAACACACACACGCTTGCGCACACGCTAGTCGTGAGTGTTGCTGCTGCTGTCTCGTCTGGACTCGTTTGTGTGCATTCTGCGTTCAAATTATAATCTGGATCGGCCCTTTTTTCGATTTCTGCGCTGAAGTAACGCTGCCAACACTCGGAAACTGTGTGTTGCTTCTCTGCCTCTCTCCTATCGCCGACGCGGACCATTGTGATTTATGCCTCGCACCTGCTTGCGCCCTTTTGGATTATTCTCTGGCTGCTGCACACCCCCTGACTTTCATGAATCGCTTTGCGCCAACTCTGTACATCCGAAGTCTCACCTAGCCAGCCAGCCACCGCCATTACCACCATCACCACCACCACCATCATCGAAGCATTCCTCCCTTCATCCGGTCATCACCGCGTCTCATCCACGAACACAACCGTGGCTTTCTCTCTGGTCTTTCTTCACGCATCCGCCCCCGCATCCGCATCCGCGCTACCTCGGACTGGATCCCCGCACATTCCGTCTTTCTTGCTCAACTTCTGTCGTCCGTCCGTCTGTCGTAACACCACCCGCTCCTGGCAAATCAGTCTCCTTCGCACTTCTTTCTTGCGCTTATACTCCCGCCTCGCCTACACTGCAAGAAAAAGGGACCAGCAGTTCCATCGTCATCCCATGACGTCCGGTTTTCTTCTTTTGCAACTGCCGCTTCTCCATCCATTTGCCCGCTTCGGTCACTTTCATTGATCTCACCCCTTTGGCAACCTGTCAGCTATTCCCGGCTTACGTCGACCGCGTCCGCCTCGTTCGCATTGTCCCACCCGCCTTCGTTGCCTTTCCAAAGTTCATTTGGCCTCTTCGCCTCGTGCTCGGCCCTGTCTCGGCTCGCCTCGCACAATTCGCCGGATCTTTCGCTCGTCACACGCAACTTATATTGTCTGGTGACTCTGGTCTGCTCATCCGATCGTATCGTGCACACGCTTTTCCTCGATTAAACTAGAGACTGTCGAGCCACTCACTGCGCGCGTCCGACGTTGGAACGCCGCTCCTCTTGTCTTGCACCGGCGACACAAGCTGCCGCGGACTGGCCTCTCTTAGCGGTTTTTGCATCGGATCCGAAAGGTAGCAATCCTTTCTTGTCCTCGAGCTCTGCTGGTGCTCCTGTCGACGACACAACATGGCTGCGTCCACAACGCTTGCATTCAGATCCGTTCGCAAGCAGTCCATCTCGTCTGCCTCGTCACCCGCTTTCGATCCCTCATCGCTCTCGGCGGCGACCATGCCCCTTTCACCTTCTCCGCTGCCAGGCATGAATTCGTCTATCACTTCGTCCATGGCTAGCAGCTCGGCGGACGGCGGCATCGGCTCGTCCCTAATTGGCCCTGGCGGAGCTGCCATCATGGCAGGCGCACCCGCTGCAGCCAACACCATTGCCAACAAGCAGGCGGTCGCCGGCTCCTCACTCTATCAAGCCTGTCTCAATTTGCGAGACCGTCTCTACTCGGTACCAGGCTTCGGCGAGGCGTACCTTGACGAAATGGCAGCCAACGCCGTCGCCTCGCCTTCCAATTCCGACCCACTTTCTCCAACCGCCCGCAGCCCTACTTCGCCGACGGAACAACCCGCACGCAAATCGAGCAGCGATCCCGTCACACAGCTTTGGCAATGCTTTCGTCTTGGCTCGCCCCTCTGCGCCCTTTTCAACACCATGAATCCCGAGGTCGAGTTGCCGGTCAATCCGGATGCCAACCGGTCCAATGCCAACGCGTGCAAAGCGCAGGTGATGAAGTTCATCATCGCTCTCAAAGAGAAGCTTGGCTGGGATCCCGACGACATTTTCACCGTCTCCCAACTCTACCTCAACGACACCAATGGCTTTGTCAAGGTCGTTCGCACCATTAATCGTCTGCTCGATGTCTTTGAAGAGCGCGGTCTGCTTATCGAGACAAACCGCAAGAGCAACAATGACGATCTCGACCACCCTTCCGACGACCGTGCAAAGGTCATTCGAGAGCTTCTCACCACCGAGCGCAAATACGTCCAAGACCTCGAGGTCATGCAAAATTATGCCCGCGCACTGGCGCAGAACGACATCTTGCCTCCCGATACGCTGCATAACCTGTTCGGCAATCTCAACAAACTCGTCGACGTGCAAAGACGCTTTCTCATCTGTGTCGAAGAGAATGTGCGCCGTCCGCCGGATGAGCAGCATTTCGGCCACGTATTCATGACCATGGAGGACGACTTTTCCGTCTACGAGCCGTTTTGTGCTAACTACAACCTTGCGCTGGATCTGATCAACCAGGAAGCGCACAACTTGGTCCGACTCAAAGGCAACCCGTCTGCCGAAGGATGCTACCTCGACCCAGCCTATGAGCTGCCGACTTTCATGATCAAGCCGGTGCAGCGCATCTGCAAGTATCCTCTGCTGCTCGAGCAGTTGCTCAAAAAGACGCCCGAGGACGCGCCGCGCTACCAGGAGCTTGAGGATGGCCTCGAGGTCATGCGCAGAATCACCGACAAGGTCAACGAGACGAGCCGCCTGCAGGAGAATGCACAGCTCGTCAAGGAGCTCGAATTCCGCGTCGAAGATTGGAAGGGTCACAACATCAAGACGTTTGGTCTGTTGCTGCTTTCAGACGTGTTTATGGTTGCGAAGAGCGACACGGAGCGGGAGTATCACGTCTATCTCTTCGAGAAGATCCTGCTCTGCTGCAAGGAAATTGCTCCTGCTGCACAGAAAAAGTCGTCCAAGAATAACTCGCTTCTCAAGCAGAAGAATGGGCCTGGGGCAGCAGCAGGTGGCAAAAAAACCAAGACGACGCTGCAGCTCAAGGGCCGCATCTTTATCAACAACGTGACCGGAGCCTTTGCCAATTCGAAGATGAGCACCATCCTTGGCGCACCTAGCGGGCAGCATGCTCTGCAAGTGTGGTGGCGAGGCGATGTCGACCACGAATCGTTTGCACTCAAATGCAAGAACGAAGAACAACTCAAGCAATGGCAGACGGCCATCAATAAGTTGATCGATGAAGTCAACATGCGACGACAGCAGGCGGCCGCACAACACTATTCTCAGCAGCAGAGCATCAATATGGCCGGAGCAGGGGCTGTGGGCCGAAGAATCACTCAGACATCGTCACACTTTCCGCAAACGCCGCTTTCGGAGATGGCGCCCGTCAACCCGTTCACCAGCTCCACTGTGTTGCCGCCCTCGGGTCTCTCGCGCACCCAGAGCCAGGCAAGCTCCTACCGATACGATGACGATGATTCCGAAGGGCAGAGCTACTATGAACCCACCTCGGGCCGCGCTACGCCCGCAGCACAAGGTCGGTACTCTCAACCTGGCTCCGACGGACGCGAGCGAGGCAACTCGTCCGCAAGCAACGGCCACAGCAACAATGGCGATTTCAAGCCACGAGCACGCACCGAGGATCAAGACTCGGCCGTCATGGCACAGTGGCGATCGCATTCGCCTGCCGTTCCACCACCCATGCCTCGCGGGCTAAGCTACTCTTCGGGCGCAGATCAGCAACAGCACGCCTTGCGGAAGGCCAGCTCGTCCCGTCAACTTCGACAACAATCCAATGGTGCCGTTCAAGGCGGCGGACCAAATGGACCAGGCGGAGCCAACGGCTACACCCGTGCACCACGCGCCATCGACGGAGGTGCAGTCGAGTACCTCGATGGGTCGTCCGACTCGGCCTCGAGCGACTTCCGTTCCGGCGGCGGTGCAGGGCGAGGACGTGGCGATTCGGTTGCATCGAGCATGTCGCGAACCACGTCGGACTCGGGTGCAGCACACAGTCGATCCAGGTCGTCGTCGAATCCGCAGATGTACGCGCTGCCGCCGCACATGCAGGCACCCGCGCCACCCATGCCCAAATCTGCAGCGTACGAGAAGCACGCCAACGCCAACGGCAACCCCGTTGCCACCCCGGCAGCCGACAAGCGCTTCAGCAACTCGTCGATCGCCACCTCGGAATCCGCCTCGCCCTCGGATTCGCCGCACCACCCCCGCCCGCCACCCGCACCGTCGGCACGTCACGCCTATCCTCACCCTCCACCCACCCCCACCACCTCCGCCGCCTCGGCGGTGAAACTCAACGTCTCATTCGGCGAAGACAAATTTGTCGTCGTCGTCCTCTCATCCACCCACTTTAGTGCGCTCTTGGAAAAAGTCACCAAGAAATTACGTCTATGTTCGGGTAAGCAGCTGGAACACACGTTGCGCATGCGCTACATTGATGAAGATGGCGATGCCGTACTCATCAGCGACGACGATGATGTGGCAATGGCGTTTGAAAGTGCAAGAGAAAGGCCTGGCGGTGAGGTGGAGCTGGTAGTCAATTAGGACCGTGTTCAACACTACTGTAGCCGTCAGCCTCGGTCAGGTGGGCGAGTCTCGGCTTGTATTTGTATCCTTCGCCTTTTCCTCTTGTGCCTGCGCCACGTTTTACTCGCAGACGCTTCTGTCTCTTGTCATGCGCACTCAAGCACATTCTCAACATGTTTTTAAAAAAACATCACCTTTGCTTAGCCCCACATAGCCGCACGCACGATCTCGCTTGTGTCAACAAGCTCGAATTCTGAGTTGCATTTTGAAGAAAGAAAAGGCGGTGCAATGAACGGTCTGGAGTCGATACTAGCCAGTGTGGTTGTGCTTTGAGCCGATACGAAAATCTTGCATAACGAGCCATGTGATGGAAAAGATACAGCTTGGCATGAGAGAACCGAGCCAGAAACAGGTTTAGATGAAGCTCTTGCAAGCTCATGTGCGGGGCTTGACCTCAATAGAAGCAGATACGGGAGCAGCAGCACAAGAAGAAGCAGGACCAAGAGCCGAGCCAGAGACAGAAACAGAGGCAGTAGAGAAGAGGGGAATCGAGGGAGAACAGGTGAGAGAGTCCGAGATCCAATAATCGACAGCAGCTGTGGGTTTCTTGTTGCTTATGTCGTCCTTTTGTCCACCGGGTTCCAAATCATTGTGTTGTTTTCCACCAAGCATCGAGCTGCCAGCAGCTTTACTACCGCCGCCACCACCGCTGCCCGAAGACCGAGTACCGATGGGTTGGGGCCTGGTGCGCTTCTCGCGTGAAACGTCTTCGGGATCAACGCGGATCTGCATAGGTCGTTTGGGTGCTGGTGCCCAAATCTCCCTCGGCAAGTCCGAGGAGGAGGGCGACCCAGAGGTGAATGTGGGAGGCCAAGCGGCGGTCAGAGTGCGGCCAGGACTGCTGAGATCCTGCAGGAAGTCTGCTTGGCTGCCTGGCTGTTGCTGCAGAAGTGGAGCGCCTGAACCACATTGGGTCATCGAGCGGAACGTGCCTGTTTCCACCGACGCGTCCGTCTTGAGGAATGCAGCATACCCTGGCGATCCTTGCGCCGCGGCAAGGCTTTCGTGGTGGCTCGAATGCGTAGTCACGACAGAATTTGACGTCCAATTTATGTAGGGGGCATACATCTTGTAAAGGCTGCTGACCTGATTGGGTTGGCCGCAGAAAGCCCACTGTTGCTCTCGCTGTTGTTGCTGAGACGCTCGCTGCTGTTGCTGTTCCTGCTGCTGTTGCTGCTGCGACGGAGTGCAGCCAAGGAAGCGAGATTGGTCCTGCATGCCACGCTGCTGGTGGTGACCATAGCCTGCAAATTGGTCGGACGCAGCCGGTGATTGTGCCCCGTAATGTCGCCATTGTTGTTGCATATTTGAGCCCAGATGAATCCCTAGCACGTTGGGAGGCTGCATACCAGAGTCCTGCATTGGCGGAAAGGACGATGGACCTTGTGTGGGAGCGGACTCGCTGCCATATGCCTGCATGGGGTTGCGAGGCAGCTCGTGCACCATCGGTCGTTGCGAGGGCATGTCCAGACCGCGCTTGATTTTGTCCGGGCATAGCGCTTGAATAGATCGTCGGTACTCCTCTGTGTCTGTATCTAGACCAGCGGCGAGCCTTTTGGCCAACATCTCGCCGCCCTGAATGCCGCGGCCGATCTCGTTACCGTCTGCATAAGGAAAGCAACGCATGCAGACATCGCGGCGCCTCCAGTTCTGTCAATCATGCAAAGAGACAATGGGGTGTTCGGACAGAGAACGTCAGCATCGTTCCAGAACAAGAGAGCTTGCGCGAAATTTGTCGGCAATGTCGGCCAATAACACAACTGGAGCCCATACTGACAACAAAGCCACAGCTCGTGCAGATCCAGTCTCCTGGTTGGACGCACATAGGACCAGAGTTGCCGGTGTTGACGATGGGAGGCTCACTCGCAGTGCTTCGACCCCTGCCGTGAGTGCCAGTACGGCTCGCTGCGACTTTCGGGTTGATACCAGGACCAATGCTGAAGGGACCAAAACAGTGGAGGTACGAAGAGGATACGTAAAGTCAGTATACTGATGGCGACGATGATGATTGCAATGAGCATGTGGTGTTTCAAACGTACCCGATACCCCATTGACTGAGCTTGTAGGCAGCAGCAACCGTCTCGGGATCCTCGGAAGCTGCCTTGGACCCTTTCGAGGACAAGGTCTCCACCACAGAGGTGAGTGGTACTCCTGGGCCGGTGGGCTGCATCGGAATGAGTAAGGGCGTCACCTGCCTTGCATCCGCGAAAGAAGACGCCATGCGAAGCGATGCGGCATCGCAAGGTTGAGTCGTGTCTCGCGCTTGCGTCTCGTACATGCTGAGCCCGCCAAAGGAAGAGGAAAGCGACGTCATGGCGCCATCGTAGTGACTCGGTGATATAGCCATATCAGTCCGAGGTGGCTGTTCTGGTCCAGTTTCTTCACCCTGATCGCAGAGTGCCATCGAAGGGACATCCTCGTGGCTCCTTCCGGGAGACATGCTCGTCATATGTGGGAAGTCAAAGTTTCTGCGAGAGAGATTTCCAGCCTTCAAGGGCCCAAGAACGGGCGACCGCTCTCCGAAAAGAGAAGACGATGACATAGAGCTCGCCGTAAGCGCCGGCGTGGGGAAAGGGGGTGTCGTGGACCATCCTTGACCGTTCCACAGCGCACATCCGCTTTGGGCGATCGACCAATCCATCTGGCGATCACGTTTGGCGAGATGAGGGCCCTCACCAAGGGAATTCTGATTATCAATGATGTCGTCGGCCGTCGTAAGCGGAATAGCGACCATTGGCTGGAGAGAAGGATGAAGGCAATGGAGATGGAAGAAACCACCGGTTAGCAGCTGCTACGGCTGTGCGTGAGTACGGACCATTGTAAGAGAGGTGTGGCGACGCGTCGTGAATTTTCCATACTTACTTTGGGAGGAAGGGAATGTCGTGTGCCCTGGTTTTTCGTGGGCATGGCGGACGGATGTCAAGATGATCACTTGGAGCAACTAGGGCGATTGTCCAGACACAAGGAAGGCAAGGAAGCGTCTTGTGTGGGGCCCACTAGACGAAAGGCTTGGGCTCAGCAAGCCGCGTCGAGCAGATCGGCTTTGTTCTGGAGATGAAGCGATCGAGACGGGCAAGAGAATCGAAATGAGCCTGTGCGGTGCGGCTGAGTTTCGAGATGAACAAAGGAGACTGGTGGTCCATCCGTCCCAGACGACAAGCTTGAGAGACAGAAAAAGGGAGGGAAGGGAGGAGGAAGGGGGGGCCTCTTCGAAGGACGGCTTCTTAAATGAAATCAAGCTCAAGTGGGTGGGTCTCTGGTGCGAAGCCTTAACATGAGGAGTCGCTAACTGCGCGCCTCTCGAGGCTCGACCCACCTCCTCCTGCCTTGTGCATGGGAGCTGTTTTCCCAACTGGCTATCAAGGTTTGCTAGGCACTCTGATTTGTGCGGAGAAAGGTTTGGAGTGTGGTGTGATGGACGGAAAGAGAAGAAGAGAGGAGAACACAGAGGTTCAAGCGGCACGGGGCAGTGGGATCAACGGCAGCCGAAGCATCGGTAGTTCCACGACCAAGCAGCAAGCAATGGAGCTGCACGGCCACCTCGAAAAAGCTCATCAAAGATTGCAAACAGGGTTCCGCTTCAACATGGTCGAAAGTCAAAGCCTAACTTTCCCACGAAGCCTAGGATGGCGGCCACAGAAATTCCTTGGACTAGCCGGAAGGAGACCGACAAGCAGATGAACCCATCTTTCGACAACGCTCACAGTTTTCTCACGCCCGTACATAACTCAACCTCAAGGACTGCTGCCGCGTCTGTTCCGAAAGCGGAAGGACTCGTTGGGATCCGACAGTGTCGACATATCAAGGCATCCCATCGCCGCCAAGAATGTAAAAGCAAAGCCGAGAGTCGGTACTGAGGGCACACCCGCCAACATTCGAAGACGTCCCCGACCGCTTGACTCAGCCCCGAAGCGGCACTTCCTTGCGGCTACGACTATTGTGCGCAGCTGAAAGGTTCGTGCGCTCTTGCAGTCAAGCCATTTCGCCGTTCAATGCAGCCTCGACTGCTCGGCTGCACAAGTGACACGAGACGCAGACTCTCGACGTCGGCAACAGCCGCAAGAGGAACAGCCAACAGTGATCAGACGCCCCTTTGCACTGTGACGCCGTTGTCTCAATGAGATCTGATCGACCGACGCTCAAGTACGGAGATTGTCCTCACCGAATAGGCAACACGCGCCCGAAAGTCGCGATCGCAAATTCCGAGGTTCCCTCTTCACCTTTGACATTATACTGATCGCATTTGAACAGGAAAGCGGTCCATGGTTTGAGAGACGGTCACTAATTGCAGCACTGTCTACTTGCTCTGTCCTTCACCATCGCCTTCCTGCAAGCTCATTTGGATGGCCCTTGCAATAGCCTCGTCCTCGTCCATCTCTTCATCTTCTTCGCCCTCGGCTTGTCCGGCCACAACCGCGCGTCTTCCTGCCGAAGACTCGGCTGCTGCCATATCCACATCCTCATCATTCCTCTTTGTAGCCTCCCCAGCTTGCGAAAGAGCAATGGCTTTCTGCAGCATGGCTTCTTCGGACTCGTCATCGGCATTGTGACCTTCGCCTGTGATCGACTCGGCACCTCTTGGTACCATCGAGCCGCTGCCAGCTAAGCCAGCCGCAGGTGCAGATGCGCCTGCCAATGCCGCTGCCGGTGTACTCTCGGACCCTTCCGAAACGGTTGGCAGCGTCGGAGCCTGCGAGCCAGAGGCACCTTCGGCGGCCCTCTGTCGGGCCTGTTCTTCTTCGAGTGAAAGTCGGAGAGCCTGCGCATTTGAAAAAGAGAAACGGGTTGTTGCTGTCAGCGTTCGATACGACATCTGGGCAAGTATCCGGCAGAAGCATCACCTGCGCAGTGCAAGGTCTTCCGCATACGTACCATAGCCAGCTCTGGATCCATGCTCGGGTCGACACCGAACTCAAAGTTGTTGCCTCCACCGCCACTGCCGGAAGGACCTGCACCGGAGTCGCCGCCCTCCTCTTGCAGCAGCGGCGAAGAGAGAACGATGTCAGAGAGAAGCTGAGGTCCGGCAGGAACGCTCAAAAGGTGGCTGTCATCAAAGCATCATTTCAACGACGTGTTTGTGGTAAGTGACGATATCGCAAAAGCAATTGGAACAAAGTATTGTCGCACTTACCTGTTCTCTCCGCTGTTGACTGCCTCGATGAACTTGGACAGTTTCTCCTCATTCTCGACGTCCTCTCCAAAGCTGACGATGTCGACGGCAATGTTATTCTTCTTGAGCTTCTTTCCCAGCTTGACGAGATCGTCCTCAGTCTGCTCGACGGGCGATCCGACAAAGACCACGACTCGCTGCCTCTGGTTCTTGTTCTGTCGGTGCTTGAGTGCAAGCGACGCAACGTTGATTCCGGTTGCTAGGTCGGCGTTGCCGACGATCTTGCTTCGGTGAAGTGCTCCAAGAATCTTGCCGATGTCTTGTGTGAGTGTGACGAGCACCTCAGGGCTCTTGCCCGCCATGGTCATGAGACCGACCTCGCTTTCTGGATTCGAGTTGGTCTTGGCATCAAAGATCATGCTGACAGCATCCGCCTGCGCTTCCCAGCGTGTCGGTGTATAGTCTCCGTTCCGCATCCATTCGGAGTTATCGAGCACCAGCATAGTTGCTTCGAGGACCATTGTTGAGAGGGATGATAAGGCTCTACGGAAGCCAACCGGGGTGCTGAGCGTTGTTGTGTGATGGAAAGCTAGAGCTGCAAACTGACTGTCTTGACACTGTGGCAATGCTTCTTCGTTCTATCCTTTGAGAGTGCAGCGCAATTTCAAGCTGTTTGCGATGTCGTACCGTCCAGAAGACGCCTGTGTGATTGTATAGACTTGTGTTGGAGGGAGATGGTGAAGAAGTTGGTAAAAGCCCCCTAAGACCAAAATCAGAAGCTATGCGCTTGCGTGTCCCGCCCAAGTGGAGCTTGACGCGCTCAGACTAACACCCACGCCCGCACAGCGCACGAGCAATCTGCAGCCAAATCCAAAATCCGCCAAATCTCGGGAAACGGAGCATTAAGCCTCAAAGTCCGAATTGGGCGAGCGAGGGAGAGTAACTCGATCACCGCAGTCAACCTTGCTTGCTACAATCACTCAACCCCAAGCACCACCCGGCGGCAATCACGGCCACATTTGCTTCGCAACACCTCTCTCGACAGCTCCTTTCGCGACAAGGACGACAGCTGCACTATACGAGAGCAGCTTTTGCAATCCTCTTCATTGCCTTTCTCGAACACTAAGGGCTTTAGCACGCAGGAATCGCGCACGATCTAAGCGAAACACCCTCAGACAACGAACAGAACGGAGCAAAAGTGAACACAGTCTCTGCGATACAGAACCCTCATATAGCAGGTCAGCTCCGCTCCACACCAAGCTGCCGCCATGGCGGGAAGAATACGAGAAGTATGGGCGGAGAATCTCGAGGTCGAGATGGCTTTGCTCCGCGAAACGATTGAAAAGTACCCATACGTTGCCATGGACACCGAGTTTCCTGGCATCGTCGCTAGGCCAATAGGTACATTTAGAGGCTCTTCAGACTACCACTACCAGACACTTCGCTGTAACGTCGATCTTCTCAAGCTCATCCAGCTTGGCATCACACTGTGCGACGAGAACGGCAACCTGCCCCCAGATGTCTGCACGTGGCAGTTCAACTTCCGCTTCAGCATCAACGACGACATGTGCGCACCGGACTCGTTGGACCTGCTCACAAAAGCCGGACTGGACTTTGACCGGCACGAAAGGATGGGCATTGATGTCGAGCACTTTGGAGAGTTGCTCATCACATCAGGACTGGCGCTCTTCGACGATGTCAAGTGGGTTTCGTTCCACAGCGGCTATGATTTCGGCTATTTGCTCAAGGTTGTGACGTGTAGTCCTCTGCCCGCACAAGAGGCTGACTTTTTCGCTCTGCTTCGAGTGTGGTTCCCCTGCATCTACGATATCAAGTTCCTCATGAGGAGCTGCAAGACTCTCAAAGGCGGTTTGCAGGATGTCGCCGACGATCTGCAGGTGAGCCGCATCGGACAACAGCATCAGGCGGGAAGCGACAGCCTCTTGACGGCGACAACCTTTTTCAAGATGCGCCAAAAGTACTTTGACGGCTCGATCGACGACTCGAAATACCTGGGATGTCTGTACGGCTTTTCGTCGAGCTCGTCACATGTCAACGGGATGGTGCACTACAGCCAGGGCCGACCGGTATCGGTGCAAAGCTTCCACGATGCTTCAGCAATTCCGAGGTCCGTGTCGGGCGGCTATGGAGCAGGCGGCTACGGGTCAAATTTCGGCAGCCCTTTCAAGTCAAGCCTAACCGCTTCAAGTGAGCGCTAGGATAGCACGTATGCAGATCTGGCCAGCTTTTTGGCTCGCATTTGACTCTCTGTATCATCACCCCCCTGTACCCTTGTAAAACTAGATACGGCCCTTGCTTCGCACTTTTGCATCGACTTTTCGTGGTTCTCATGCACGCTGCTGCACCCAGTTCAATCCGACATGCTTCATATGCGCGTCATGGGCTGAGAAGGTTTTGGATGCTCAGGTAGCGTTGCTGATAATACACGAGTGGCTGACCGCATTTCCGTTGGACGGGGAGGGACGTCTACCCTTGGATGCTTTGCGAGCATTCACACGCAGTTGAATGCACTCCGCGGTTGCGCATCGCTCAGTCGAAAGCTTCCTCTGCAGACTGCCTAACGAGCCTTCGTACTCTTTTCTTGTAGCCAGCAATGTCTTCCCTGACCTGCTTGGCAGCGTCGATGTTGGCTGGTGAATCCGTGTTGGGAACGTCGGCAGAGAGGAGACTGATGACCGAGATGAGCTGTATGAGGATTCAACGAGAAGGAAGGTAAGGCAGTTGATTGTGTCAAAACCCAGGTATCAAACGACATTGCACGAATTGGACTGCTGGTGCAGCTGCTTGTTCAACTCACAATCGATTCTACTGTGTGCACCGGAAGCCAGCGCTCGCTTGCATCTTCGTATCCCCACTCGTCTTTGCCGGGAGCATGCAAGATCGAGATGCAGACGGTTCCATCGGCATAAATGTTGGGATGCCACATGGGTGTGATGAACTTCATCTTGGGAGGCAGCAGAGGATATTCTGGTGGGAATATCAACTCTGCCTTCAAGAAGCCGCCTTCGTAGAGAGTGTCGTTGGGTCCGATGATCATAATTTCCCATTCGAAGAGATTGCTCTCATCTTTGAGACCAGCGCTGAACCCATCGACGGGACGTTTGCGAAGCTCGGTGAGCTGTCGCTTGAGGAGAAGAGTATTGCCCGACGGCGACGATGTCATTGCGGTCGAGTTATGCTGTGACGGCTGCGCACCTGGTGATAGTGATAGCGCAGGTTCTCTAGAGCGTCAGGTATTAATGACTAGACTAGTCGTGAAATTGCTGTGGTGGCAGAAGCTGGGTTGCGTCTCCTGTGCAGCGGTCCAGAGATGTGTCCAAAGGCTTCGAATTGGCTGACTGTGGCAACTTGTCTATAGCAATTTGTGCCGGAATGCGATGGTGGGAACAACAAGTGCTGATTGTGTGTGTTCTGGTTTGGCCGAGGCAGCGGGGCGTTGGAGTTGAGAGTGCAAGCGTAATCGAGATCAGGGAGATCGAGAGAGAGAATAAGATGAAGGTGGAAGAGTGCCGAGGGAGAGGAAGCGAGGCCAGAACGGTGAGCAAGTGGCCATGGCACAGTCGCGAGACTTGCAAAAATCCGAGGCTCGCTGAGGCGCCTGAGCCAACGCTGCTTGACTGCCGACCGCCTCTTTGAGCCAAAATCAACCCTGCATAGACATACGGGCGAGCTCTCTGATCTCAACCTTGACCCTGATTCTGTGCGCACACGCAAGTGATACAAACGGCTCTTGTGGCTCAAGCAAGACATCGAACAAAGTCGACCGTAGCGTAAAAACTGCAGTCGCTCCTCAACCCTTCATCTTAGTCGTCATCGGTATAGTATGACAATGCATGGAAGATTGCGATGGCGTAGCAAGGGCGAACAAAGAATTTCTTCGAGGCGAGGCATTGTTAGACTTGGTGAGAAGATATGCAGATGAAAAAGAAAGGAGGGTGTGGAGGATTGGATGTGTGCTTTGCTTCTCTCACTCTGAAAGCGCAGTTCTGCTGTTGCGCAGTTCTGCTGTTGTTCTTCCAGCTGAGTCGCGTCGGACGAGGCGACAGCTGTGGGAAAGTGACACTTTTGCCGAAAGGACAGACAGAGGCATTAAGCTCACGACTCTTTCTTGCTCTCCACACTCTCGTCAAGCAACGCCTGCCTTGGCATCCTCCCGCAACATGACGCCTTCGACTTGGTTCTCTCTCGCCTTCTGAAACACTCATACTTCGACAAGGGCGTCGCTGTGTAGCCCGCGACGCATCCAAGCTTCACCTCATGTCGGCCGCACAGCGCATCAGCCACAGAATAGCGCAAGCAGGCACGCGAAGCGACCCATCCGACGGTGATATCTCATTCCAGCGCGAGCCGTCTGAGCTGCTAGCGCGCTTGCGAAAGATTCGCGCACGTTCCACGGCCACTACCCAGGGATCTTCGATCTCTTCCGCACCGCGCCACGACCTTTGTCCGGCATCATCATCATCATCATCATCATCATCATCATCATCATCATCATCATCAGCAGCAGCAGCAGCCGAGGAGCGTCGTCGTAACAATGGCTCAAGGAGTCGCATCAGCGCTCACGATGAGCTTCGATGGCAAGGCAGCCGGCTCACATGGACAAGAGGGAGCACACTCATGCGCACCTTCTCCTTCTCAAGCCCCGTGCTGCAATCCTTTTGGACGCTCTTCCAAATGAGCTCCACAGACACCATACACGTCGCTCCAGGAAAGACACGCGTCAAACAGCACAGTGAGCCTCCAGTGAGAGCGCTCTGCGTCTTCTTCGAGCAAGCTGTCCATATCCATTTTCCCGGAGCCGGTGAGCAGGTCGACATGGACCTTCCCTTCCGCTTTGCCAAAGCATTTCCTGCACCACTCGGATTCCTCATCCAGCGTCAGATCGAACTAGAGGACGAGCGCATCGCTTCGACACTCCAGCGCTCTGCGGCTCCGTCTTCTTTGGCTCCAGCCATGTCCGGCGTCGGCTACCCATTCCCAGATCTCTCCTCCTCGTCCGACTCGGTCTACGACCTGTCCAACATCCTCGATGAATCCGATCAGGCATCGACGTCACAGACACCTCAAGATCACTCTCGTCTGCTACCTATGGTCTTTTACCTATCTCGGTGCTACGACGATCTCGTGCCTGTCGACCGCTTCCCTCAATTGTCCTTCTCTACCTCTCCTCACACCGATCCAAAGCCCATCATGCACGGTCCTGCATCTCCATTCGGCGAAATGGACGAGATTATCGTATTCGTTTCGACCGAGCACGATCCGCGGTGCCCGCCATTCATCGTGACCGTAAGCGCGCGGAATTCCCTTGTCCGTGTCTATGCTTTTGCTGCTCGACCCGACGCCTTCGAGGCAACGCCAGCACTGCTCTCGACGCCCCGCGTCCATTCGTCTTTCGGTAGTTCCGCCTCAGGCGACCATCAACTGATGAACGCAGCTGGTCTGCAGCCATTGACCTCCATACATAGTCAGGCCGACAGTCAACTGCCAATGACAAATCATGCACGAACTCTTTCCGATACCCCAGGCGCTCCCAGCAGCACAGCGCTCGGCAGAGGCTTTCCATCTACTCTTCGAAGAAGTGCCCGTATTGACATCGAAAGGCGCACCAGTGGCATGGCTTCCGCCACTATGGGACGCGATCCCAGCGGTCGCAGCCGTCGTATCAGTGCCATGCATACGGGAGGTCCCGACCGTAGATCAACGGGTCGCAAGGACGATCATGCGACCCAAGCGCGAGATCGCACATTGGCCAACATCTCACACACCGCAGACGGTCTACGCCTCCAATCTCAACCATATCCACATGAAGCCATGATGGACGAGCTTGGCGCAGCCGCTACCAGCATGCGAATCCCTACTAATCCGACAGCAGCTGCTCGACTCCGTCGCAGCTCACATGCAGCTGCGCGCACCCCCTACGGTGGTCCTCGAAATTCGAATCGCGCCTCGAGCTCGGCGGTCAAACCGAGGCTATCTATGAACCTTTCGCGCCTGGACACAAGCACTGATCCGACTCGATTCTCTTCTGCTCTGGCCGCTGGCACTGTCGATGGTATATGCACCGACGCTATCGATGCCGAGGTTGGTATCGCTGACGACGACAACGACGATGTGGACCTGGCTCGGATCGCCGACATGGACAGTTTTGCGCGCAGTTTCGCCTGCGTCTGCCTTCTCGACGAAATCAAGCTTCCTCATCCAGGCTCGCAATCAGACATGGCTGGCTTGCGAGTGAGCAGTATTTCATTCGACCGTGTCGATCCTGACGTCACCTATCTCTTCCTCTCCGTGCCATACCTCGGCCAGACCTTCTGTCGGCGGCTCGGCTATCAGCGTATCGGATCTCGCGAAACGTATCGCAGTCTGCCCTTCTGCAAAGCACCCAACAAGCTGCAGGCCAAGGCTATCGTTACATGTTCCGAACTCTCGTCCGTATCGACGATGGACTCGGACGCAATGGAGGTCTTGACGAGGTCGTCAGACGGATCGTTCGAGCTGCATTTTGGGCCTCCTTCTTCATCTATGCCATCGCTTGACATTAGCAACCTCGGCTCTCTGGTGCAAGCCCTTAAACAACTGTCTGCAGATGCTTCTATGATCCGTCTCGAACCAGCGGCCACAGGTGGCAAAACGAGTGTGCAGCTTGTATCGATAGAGTCGGGAGATCGCATTGGGGTAGACTTCGATCTTCGGCCAAGGTGTCCAAAGACTGCTAGAGTGCTGAGCGTCGTATCGCAGACAGTGCCTCACCAACTCGCCGCGAAGCTCAGGTCATCGTGGATTCAGGCCCGCTTCCTCCCTAAATCTGGTGCGGGACCTAGGCACGGACACGCCGCGATGGACGCAGACTGGAGCGCCCTTTCCTTGACGCTCGGCTGCTCGCCGTCACCGTCCTGTGCTGACGACCGGTCAGCTCGCTGCGCCACTGCCCATCGCCTGTTCGGAGGTGACTCGCTGCTGCGCGGCCTGGCCCGGATCGATGCACTTGACCTCACAAAGACGAGCACAGAGCCTCTATCCGCGACAGAGAATGCTCTGCGTCAGGAAGACGTACAATATCTTCTTTTGGCACTATACCTGCTTGCAGAAGAATTTCGCCTCGACACTTCGTATCCTCAAAATGAGGTGGACCAAGTAGCAGAACTCGGCGTTAGATTGGCGCAACGGTACAATGCTCCTCCTTGGATAGAAGCATTTGGTACTCGCCTTGTCCCTAGCGAAACGGTAGCGGTGCTCAAGGTGACTCCAATGCCCCTCAAGAACACCAGCGAGGACACTGCAAGGCCTCCAACTGATCTCTACCACGTGCTTTTCTGCCAAAGCTCGGACAAGTTCGAGCTAGTGGATTCTCTCGAAAGCTGGATCAGAACCGGAACTTCGTCTTCGGGATTTGCGCATGCTGCTTCTACCTTCCCTGTGCTCGATGCGATCCTAAGCACTTTCGCCATCTTTCGACAAGCACATCAAAACCGTCAAGCACTCTCGGCAGCTGTGGTTGACAGTCTGATCAACAGGGGCCTGGATCTCGAAAGGCTGCGCACACTGCCATTCGCCATTGCGCTTCCGTTGTTCCAAGCGATCCGATGCTGTCAGATCGAGCCTCCCACCGGAAAGAGCGCCGAGTTTTACCGCACAGTGCAGCGCGCAGAGATTGCTCTCAACACGTCTGCTCAGCGCGGCTCGCTGGGCACGGAAAACGCAAGAAGAATCCCCGACCAGCTCGTCCGAACGCTGCCAGAAGACGCCCCGCTGGACGCCATCTGTGCCCAACTGTTCAGTCGAGATTTTCGACTGCGCGACGTGGTGGCGATGCTCAAAACTGACACTATCAACTCGGTCTACGTTGCCGAGGGCGAAAATCAGACGGAGGCGACAATCGCCGAGCAGCATAACGCTGCCGTTGCGGCCATCGCCGAACGTACCAAGGCGCTGCCTCCCGGTCGAGCCATGCTATTCATGACGTCGCGGCAGTTCTCGCCTACACACAAGTGGCGTATCCCGCCCATCTGCCTTGCGGTCAAAGTCAGACCGCGCGGAACCACCATCGAGCCGGACAGCAAAGCCGATCCCGCCGGAACGGATTGGCCCGAATTCCATAACGGAGTAGCATCAGTGTTGGAGCTGAATCTAGCTGGCAACGTCAGTATCGACTCAAAATGGATCTTTGCGCATCTCGGAGAGCAGGTCACTGCACGCCATGCTGGGTTCTTGTACGGGCTCGGTCTGATGAAGCAGCTGCCAACCTTGACTCCCGTGCACGTCTTCCGGTACCTCAAGATGCGGAACAACCTGCTGACCATTGGATTCTTGCTCGGAATGGCTGTATCGACTGTTGCTACGGCTGATCCCACCGCCAGACACCTGATCGGCATGCAGCTCACCGCTTTCCTGCCGCCGGGCTCGGTCCCGCTGAATCTGTCTACCATCACGCAGACGGCGGGTCTTCTGGCTATGGGTCTGGTGTTTCTCGGCAGCAACCACCGTTGGACAGCTAAACGCATGCTGGATCAGATCGGCGCTCAGGAATCTCCCACTCCTAACCTTCAGCCACAGCACCGCGAAGCCTATTCATTGTCAGCGGGTCTAGCGCTCGGACTCGTCTACCTGGGCAAAGGGAGAGGCGACGGCATGAAGAGTCTGCCTGACAAGCGCATCATCTCTCGTCTGGTACAGCTCTTAAGGGGAACTGGTAGCGATGTCACAAAAGGATATTCCCCAGCCGGCAGTCTGCAATTGGACAGCAACGCCGAGATGGAACACGAGGCCAACCTGACCTCGGCCCCGGCTGCGCTTGCCTTCGGTCTGATCTACCTGCGGTCCAATTGTCAGATGATCGCCGACATTATGACACCACCACAAACGCCGGAAGAGCTCGACACGCTGCGACCCGACGTGCTGTTTGTGCATGTGCTTGCGCGATCCATGATCATGTGGGAACACATCCAGCCAAGTGAGGAATGGTTGCACAATGTCCTCCCGACTTGGCTACAGTCACGAATCCAGGCTGGCAAACCCATATCGGAAGCAGCTCAACTGGCGCTGGTCAACATCCAGGCCGGCGCATGCTTTGCCATCGGACTCAAATACGCCGGGTCCAAAGATCCTCAAGCGCGCGACTGTCTCTGGCAGCATCTGCACAAATTGAACAGACAGGTTAAAGTTCAGACTGTCTCGTTCTTCTCCAAGATCCGCAAAGCAGCGATCCAAGCTGCCTTGAACCAGGTGAGAATTTCCCTCGCTATGGTGCTGGCTGGAAGCGGAGATGTAGACTTGCTACGCCATCTACGCAGGGCGCACGGTGACGTCGATGGCGATATATGCTACGGCAGCCACATGGCGACGCACATGGCGTTGGGGCTGCTCTTTCTCGGCGGGGGACGCTTCACATTGGGGACATCGGATCTCGGCGTAGCAGCGCTCTTAATCTCGTTCCTGCCACCGTTTCCTCGATCGACTGGCGATAACCGCGCGCATTTGCAAGCATTCCGACACCTGTGGTTCCTCGCTATCGAACCGAGGTTGCTGGTTGCTACGGATGTCGAGACAAATCAGTTGGTGAGCCTACCGATCAAGATCGCAACCACCGCTGCAGAACATGGTGCGAGCGATGGATCTGCGTTCACTCCATTGCTTCTGCCCAACCGTCCGCTTTCGGCATCCATTCAATCAGCGACAAATCGATACTGGTCTGCGAGCATCAATAGCAACACCATAGCAGATCGCAACACTTCCGCAGCATCCATCGCTCTAGCTACAGCTTCCGTCTCGAGCTCACAGAATCTCTTTGTCCAGCGAAAGGCAGCCCATCTGGACTACCTCGCCGATCCACACGGTAGCAGAAGCTTGACCTCACACGAGACAACGCCTTTGGACATCTCCAGCGATGCTACACGATTGATGGGACCAGGGCCGGCGGAGTTGAGGGAGGCAATGCGTGGCTTTGCGGCATCTGGAAAGCAGAGTGAATTGATCCGCAGCCTGTCTCTCCTTTCTTGCGGCAGCGACAGGATTGTGCCACTAATGCAAACGGTGGTGATGGAGTGTCTGACAATGGACAAGATGTACGTGATGCCGGCGTACGTCGGTCTAGTACAGCTGCAGCAGGCGATGCTGGGGACGAATTTACGAGGTTGGCCTCGACATTATCGAGACATTCGGTTTGCTGATGAATTCTATCAGCACCATCACCGACGACTGTTCGGCGACGATGCGGAGGCGCTAGTTCAGCCCGGGTTGTTGACATCGTTACGACGTCAAGCGCAACGCCACGCCAAGGAGATCTTCGACCGCGACGCTGGGCTCAGAGAGGCGATCACGCAATATCTCACGTCGAACACAACCCAGTCGCTCCTGGGCATCCAAAACATCTACACAGTGTTGGTTGCAAGCGAGCTGGACAGCGCAGACGAAGTCCGGGATCTCATCAATTATATCTCGGAACACATCCGAAAGGAAAGATCGAACGGGACGGACGAGGAGGCTATTCAGATCAAGACTCGCATGATCACGGATGCAGCTTTTGGTGGTGGCGCGAGGCCGCCATGGACTGGATTCCTGCTGGATCATGTCCTTGTATCAATGCTGAGCGCAATAGAGCGCTCGTGAGCAGGTAGCAATGTCCAACTCTTTCGTCATGCATGCACTGCGCAGATTTGAGCTTGTGGTCGTCACCGATGCGAAAAATGGGGTGAGCAACGAGAGGGATATCTTACAAAACAAGGTGTCAGCCGACAGTCAGTGTGTCTGGGGAGCGTTCGGGCCATCCGACAGAGAGTACGCCAGGTCAGCTTTGATTCGGGACGTAAGAGTCAAAAGACAACAAGGGAGTGCGAGGAGCACGCGGATCATCCGATGCTACCTGAAACGCTCCTTTACTCTGCAATCTCTTCTTCCCTACAAGCCGACCTCAAGCCTCTTCACACAAACATACCAACTTCTCTCATCGTCACATCTCTTGACAGCGTTTCGAAGTCCTGATCCGACATGCTCCGGGCCACTGAGCAATTCACCTGGCATGCGACACTCGAAAAATTTAAACGCGGCTACGAGGACATCAAAGCGGCCACTGCCGGTGTCAAAGACCATGTCGACTGGCAACTCTTTTTGGGCAAGCATCTAAGATGCCAGATCACGTTTACCAAGCCGATCGACAAGACGTGGGGCTTGCCGCAGTCGCAGAGTCAGGCGAGCGCTTTGTCATCGGATAGCGAAGTGGATCGACAGTTGAGGATTATCGTTGAATGTGGACCGATGGAGAGCGACGAGGAGCGCAACGGGTCGAAGTGGAAATCTAGGCAGTTGGGAAGCTGCGCTCAGACAAGAACGCCTTTGGTCTTGGTAGGTCAATAAAGGTGGAGTCAGGACGAAAGCATGTTCTAGCTGAGATACTGACGAACCTGATTCCGGCATTTTCCCATGTCTGCAGCTGGACGTTGACCTCGTTCGCACCAACAAGGTCTACTTTCACACGGAACATCGGCTGAAAGCTGTGCTCGTCTATCATCAGAACAAGAGCGTTCTGATCCGGATGTTGGACGAACGTGATTCGTTGAAGGTACGTGACTAGACAGGGGCTGCCTTTCGACGAGTGTGTCGGCTCTCACTGACTCATGTGATGTCTTGAGCATTTGCTCATCAGGCGCATCGTTTGCAGCTCGAGTTTTGCGACCAAGAAGACGTTCAATCGTTCTTATCTTTGATCGAGCCCGATTGCACGGTTTGCGACACAAATCGCACCGCAACAGCAAAGAAAAAGGATACCAAGGAGAGCGATCAGAAGCTAGAGAAGGTCGCGATGAAGGACGAGTCAGCCAAAGGCGAAACAGACAAGGACACAGAGGTCAAGCTTGTCGCTCCGGACGATGCGCAGCCGGAGAGTCAGAGCCAGGGACTGGGAGAAAAACTACTGCAGCTCAGCCAGACACGCAGTTGCCCATCGATTTCTCCAGCACCACCCAGCAGCCAAGTTCCACTGCCGCCGGACAGCCAAAACCAGAACGGCCAGACACCAACCACCAGCTGCCCCAATTGCGCCCACCCAATCGTCCAGCTGGACAGCAGCGCTACCACCGCAACCACCACCTCTGATGCAAAAAGGACGCTCAGCTCGAGTTCAGATAATCTCTCTCCTGCTTCTCAGCGACATCTGGAGACTCCTGTGATCGAGAAGAATGGGGAGATCTTGTGTGAGAGAGACGAAAAGGATCACAACGTGGAGTTGGATGACGGGCTGCAGGGCTGGCCCGATCCAAGCGCGATCGAATGCATTCGAGACGATGTCTGCCGGCTCTGTCTTACAAACCCGAATCTCGACGAGATGATCGCATACTGTGTAGGCGAACACTTACGAGGGCTCGCAGAGCACTGATGACCTCAGATCACCATATGGCGCTAGAGCCAATATTTGACGATTCAGCCTGGGTCAGACCCTTACAAAAGGACGCTATCGTCAGCAGCCACCAAGTTGACCGTGCTCGAAACACAAGATCGTACAAGCAAAGCACGATATGTTCTGTTCGTTCCGGGGAAGCTGCCTGTTTGCGTACAAAGATTGCGAAGGGGGAGTGGGAGCTGGTCGGGCTTTGCATCGTCTTAGCGACGTGTGCGGAAAGGAAAATTTGTGATCCGCAGCCGCGGGGATTTGCAGAAAGCGTGGAGCTCCAAAGTAGGAACCAGACAAGAAAGAATATGGCAGCGGGCGTGGCTCTGCAATACAGGCATGTGCGGCCTGGCGTGAACCGAGCCGGATTTGGTTGGTTAATCGGTTGGATGCCTGGCTGGCTGGCTGGCTCACTGTGTGTGTGATTAGAAATCTGCGAAAATCGCTATCTCGTCTCGGTCTGCCCGGACGAGGCAAAAAAGACGCGCTGCTTTGCGCTGCGCTACAATTGAAATTTGGTTTTTGGTGCGGCCGGGCAGAGCGCAGGAGCAGCCAAGACGAGACCAAAGCAGGAGCGCTCGGGCCGGAATGAGAGAGACCCTGTTGGAGAGAGAGCAGAGAAAGAGACATTTCTTCGACAGTCAGAAACCACAATTTCGCCGCTTACCGCCCTGCGGTCAAGAAAGGATCGACTTCTCAGCGCTGGCTGTGTCGATTTCGACTTGTCTTGGTTCATCTTTGCCTTTGCCTCCACCCTTGCAAAGAGTTGCTTCTCACTCTCAAACTCACTCTCACTTGATCTCATCTCATCACGCATTGCCATTGTCCAGTCTCAGTGCTTGTAGCGCAGCACCAATTTCCTTTCATCTCGTTTCAGGATCAGCCCCCTGCATCTCTCACTTGCAGGTGCACAGCGGAGGTCCGCCCACTTCTCCACCTAGACAAGCGCACCCAAGTTTCTCCGTTTAGCGTCGCCAACAGTCCAAGAACCAACCCGTTGCGAACTTTGATCTCTTTCGTTGCGACTTGCGAGTCTCATTGTGCTACCCCTTCATACGGCTAGCTCTGGCATGCACTCGGTCAAGCGCAGTTAACACGCTCTCATCTCAACGTGGTCAGCTCCAACATGGCGGCCACGTCGCGTCGACGGTCATCGCATGGCCTCGCCTCGTCGGGATCGTCCACGCAACTTGCGCGACGCGGCTCCTCTTCCAGGCTTGGCGGCGCTCGAGGCCGCTTCGATCCGAGCCTCATGATGTCCTCCAACGCTGCTCCTTCCAATGCTGGCCGCGACCGCTCGCCTCATGATGACCGAGAAGCTGACGACGACGATCAAGCGGCCGCTCAAGGAGCCGCTGCTTCGCGTCGCAACAAGTCGACAGACCGTCTTCAACGCTCAAGGGACAGCAGCACTCACATCAGCACCAAACGATCCAAATCTTACACCCATCTCGGCATGGCCACCGATGACGCCTCCGCCGCGAGACGCCGCAAAGCAACCAACAAAAAGGGCAAGCACCAGCGCGCAGAGACCGAAGACGGATGGACCAGCGCTAGCGCTGAGAACACTCCGAGCGATCGTAGCGCCGATGCCTCGCCATCCAGCAGCCTCGGAGATGAGGGGCTCGTCGTGGGTATCAAGAAGCGTCCGTCCAATCTCAAGCCGATTTCGACGAGTACCACCATGCCAGAACCCAAGAAGGAGTCGTTCATGCAGCAGCCCGATACACCCAGAGCCAGCACGAGACCGCTTGCACCAGAGACTGGCGATAGCAATCCAGAGACTGCAGCCAATGCCGTCGAGCCCACCTCATCCAGGCACATGGCGCCGCCTGCGCAAATGGCTCGCCAAGATACCTCCAAGACATTGGTCGATCATCGAACCGACCAAGACGACTCGACTGCAGCGGCGGCAGCAGCAACAGCTTCGTCGCAGGCAACCTCTTCTCGAGCCACGCCCGAAGTCGCCTCGCTCGAACAAAGCATGTCGTCACTCATGCTGGAAACCTCTCCGTCTTCCCAGCGTGCTCCGTCTCGATCGGGACCTGCGCTCACACTCGATCCCGTCAGCAATCACACGCGCCACACCAGGGTTTCCTCCAATGCTTCGAATCGCACCTTGCGATCCTCGATGCCCCCTGTCTCTTCGCCCTCTTCGGTGCGATCCAAATCTTCCGTCTTGTCCAATCGCTTTCCGCTTTTCTCGAGAGAGACCCAAGTCGCAGCACCGCCCATGCTTGACACACACAATGCTCTGGCCGGACGTCTTGGAGCGCGACACGAGGATCGTGGCGACCTGCTCGCACCCGTGGCCGGTCCCAGTCGAACTGGTCGAAGTGTCAGCGCCATGACATCCAGCACCAGTGTCCCCGTTGGACTTGATCAATTGCCACACGGATCTCTCAACAGCCGGTCCAACACGCTTCACAAACTCGGCTCCAACAGAACGCTCAATGCCAAGGTCGCATCGCCATCACCGCTGTCCTCGGCCGCGCAGTCCGCTACTGGCATCTTGGGATACGGATCGCAGCAGCAGCAGCAACAGCAATTGAGAAATAGTCAAGACGCGGCCAACGAGCGTCGAAGGACAGCAAGCACTCAGAGCCTCACGGCAGCTGACGCTGCCAAGCTCGCAGCCAAGCTGCGACTCGCCCGCGATTCGATGGACGACCATGGGCTCGGCGGATATGGCACGACACAACGAGGCGCACAGGGCTACAATCCGCGACTAGAGCAATACAAGAAGCCCGTCGTATCGACGTTTGTCAAGAACGACGCCACCGAAGCGCCACAGGCCATCGAGGTGCAGGCCAATTCGGTCTTCTCGAGGATGTTTTCGCAAGCGCACCACAGTCAGGACGGCGACGATGCTGGGCGCCGCATGATCCGCTACGTGATGGGCTATGGTATCAGTGGTCCACCCATCGAGAAGAGCCATCTCTCGGATGCGCTGCTGGGTCCCAATCTGGATCTGGCCGACTTTGAATCGAGTTGGGCGCCGGCATTGGCCTATGCGGCTGGATTGGGTGCAGCTGTGCCGACGGCTGTGCAGACCGAGTATGGTCTAGTGACGCCTGAAGCGCCTGCTGCTGCCGGTGGACCGAACTCGACGCCGCTGCATCTGATTCATGGACTCACAACGACATCGCCAGATCCTTTCCCGCTGGATCCGACCGACGTGCCAGCGCTGCAGCATGAAGAGGCGGACGTCTTTGACAGTCATCCCGTCTCCCAGCTGGGCAGCAACTCGATCCAGTTGGTAGATCCGGCCCTGATTCGAGCCATTGCGATCACGACCAACGCCATCGCGGTGCACCGATCTCACGTGGTGACACGACGCTACGCCGATCCGATGCGAGAGGGCCTCGAACGCGTGGTACGCTCCTCTGGCCGCTACGTGCCGTCTGCCAAGACTAACGTCGTGGCCACAGTCAACAATACGCCAGTGAGCTCGAGATGGGGTCGCAGAACGGCGCCCAACAGCCCTGCAGGTTCGCGCAACGATTCGAGACCCGGTCTCCAGCGTCGCAGTACCTCGGACGCCTCGCAACACGGGCAGGCCTCGGGCTATCATGCAAGCCAGGGTCACAGTGCATCGAGCAATCTGGCTGGTCAACTATACAATCTGGTCGACGCAGCAGAGCATCCAGTGAGGAGTCTGAAACGCGTCTGGAGCGGCGGTGTTGCAAGGGGTGGGTTGGCAGCGTTAACGAGAACCGAGGAGGAGCCGTGAAGAGATGGGGTTTGACGTGTATAGAAAGGATCTGTGCGTGTTTCCTCTCTTTTTCTCAGTCTCATTCGCAATTTTTGGTTTCAAGAGTAGTTGACAGGTGGTCCGCTCGGTGCTTTGTGATGGGCGTTTCATCAATGTGCGAGAGTGAACAGATTTCGCAGGGGAGGTGATGGCAAAGTCTAAACAAATCATCTAATAGACGAGAGACACGACCTGGATTGGGAGACGATCAAAGGAGGAGGGTGATACCGGCCGCGAGGGTGGCGACGGCTGAGCCGACGACGGCGAATGCTGCCTTGTTGAAGCCTACGGCGGCGTTTTTGCCGCTGCTGCTGCTTCCAGAGCCGGAAGAGGTGCTTGACGAGCTGGATGAGGTCGAGTTACCGTTTGCGGTGCTCTTGATTGAGGTGGGGACCTGACCGTTGAGGTAGGTGGAACCACAGGTTTGGTTGACGGCGGCGGCGAGACGTTGGTTTGAGTTGTTGGGGAAGAGTTCGGCGTAGAGGCCGTGAGTGCAGTCGGTGCAGAAGGCGGTCTTGTTAGCTACGAGAGCCTGAAGGCTCTCCTGCTGCACTGTCGTGTTGGAGAGGATGCCCTGGATGGTGCTAAAAGTGATCTGCATCTGTGTCACGTTTTGCAGCATGTACATTTCGTCGATCAGGCAGTAGTCGCCCGACGAACCCTGCAGACAGCCGGCATTGCGGAGCTTGTCGTACGAGTTGATAAAGTAGTACACCAACGCGGGGATGTTGGCTCCATTATTCGAGCTAAGGTCCGAACCGCACGATTGGAGCAGAGTGGCATTGGCAGACGAAAGCTGCGATGAGGTGCAGGCGGTGTGCGACGAGCCGCAGATCGAGCCCGAGAGGTAGCTCTGCAGACCGGGAACGACGGATGAGTTTCCGGCGCTGGTCAAGGCACCGACTGCGGTGGGGAGCGCAAGGCACGATGAGACGTTTGAGTTGGTCACCAGTCCGACGAGGCCAGAGGCACAACCGGATGAGAGACCCGTGACGAGCGAGGGGCTGAGCTGTGCTTCGGCCGTGGTGCCGGCGAGCGCGACGGCGGCGACAGCGACGAGAGCGGTAGAGGTGACAGCACGCATTGTTTAGGGAAAAGGATTTCAATGGAGAGAAAAGCAAAGAGAAACGGGTGAGGTTGCTGGTGCCAAGGGCGAAGGAGGAGCTACTAGATCCATCGCTGCTTGGACCATGCTTATATACAGAAATGCTGCGCTACGCCCGGTGGGATCTTGACAACCAGGGCACTGTCCCTACACCTTGGTCCTGCCTCGTCTGGCTCATTACCAAAGCCGGCCAGTTACCACAATGGCAGCTAGTGGCCCACCGCCCACCTCCAACCTTGTCTGTTTCTGCTGCTGTCTCTGGAAGGAAGGGAGGCATCCGACCCTCAAATGAAGCTGGACCGTGACCCGTGGGAGCCAAGAAAGCCAGCAATTCCGGCGAAAAAGACGATAGAGAGGAGAACGAATATCAAAGACCGCCACGGGGAGGCTTTGTATTCCGCCGCAATTCATGCAAATGTGGGTCAACAGAACAAAACCAAAAGGAAAAAGAAAAAGGCCCTCTGACACTGCCACTGCCACTGCAGCAAAATATGCAACGTCAGGCGGCTGTCCCGTTGGGTCAAGGCACCAACCTCCTTTGTCAATTTGTACAGTACTTTCCTTCTTGGATCTTGGCAACGCGTTCGCCGAAGGAAACAAGCCTTGGCGCCTGTTCCCGCTCATTGTGGTTTGACGACCGCTCGCTCCAGAGCGCAAGTGAAACCCGCGCTCTTTCCTGATCTCGACTTGATCTTGCGCTTCAAAAGTAACTGTAAGTGTTGACAAAGATGTTCGAGGTGCACCGTGAATGACAAGGGATGCCTAGCGTTCAAACACAAAATGTGGGGTTGGCCGGGGAAAAACAAGAAAAAGGTCAGGGACGGGGGGAAAACGGGGGAAAAGTGGCGCTGCCCCTGTGCACCGCTTTTCGCTTGTTCGCTTTTCCCCCTCTGAATCTCTTTGAGATCCGAGACAGTCGGCAATGCTGCAGATGCAGGTCGAGATGCAGACTCGGACTTGGAGAGATTGGCAGTGCAATGCAATGCAGTGCAGTGCAGTGAGTCTGCAATAAATGACAACGTTGCTTGCAACACTTTGCCGTTGGGACGAGCCGCACACCGACTACGGCACCGCTTGCAACTCGTCCAAGACAGGAGGCAATAGCCCTGTCTCGAGAGTAGCCACGCAGGCGGACCTTGAAGACGCGCCACTGTTTACGCGCAAACGAGAGATGAAATTTTCCAAGCGAGCTCCGGGAAAAAGGAACACAGAAAGAGAGCCCAAAGAAAATAAAAAAGGATTAAGAAAGGGGAAACGTCGTTCTGCGACTGTACAGTAAAAAAATTCCAGAGACCTTGTGAGAAAACACAAAAGGTCACGGGCAGAGGCGGCGGTGCCGAAGAGAATATTCTGACCCAAAGAAAGACGCGCTCGCGTTTTCCCGTGGCCCCTCTCTTCTCCCTCTCTCTCTCCCTCTCTCTCGTGTATAGACCGGCATCGCTCGCCCATTTCGCTGGAAGAGAACAGGCAGACGGATTGGTCGCGACCCATGCATCGAGCGGCGAAACGTGACAGACGGTCCGAAGCGGCGTTAGAAGAAAAAAAGACAACGAAAGCGAGAGAAGAAATTCACATCCCGCTTCCGTGCATCTCACTGTGCCTTGCCCTCTTTCACCTCCAGCACCCCCAGCCCAGCTTACACTCTGCAAACGCCGAGTAAGGCGACCACGGGAAGCTCTCTTGTAATATCTGCACATCTCCAAGCCGATTGACCTTCAGAAGAACAAATGGCCAATCTGCGTCGCCTTACGCCGCCGTCCCGGAATCATGAAAGGGTTTGCAATTCGACGTTTCAACGAGCTTGAAAGCCGGTGTGAGTTGGACCGTGCCGCTCTCGATCTACATCACTACAACTTGGCTGCTCTCGTAACTCAATTGTCGACCTTTATCCGAGAGTGCGTGCGGATGCATCAGCAAAGGATTCGATCGGCTGTTGGATGGAAGGACCGCTTGCCTCCGTCCCTAGCGTCAACGTGGGATTACAAATTCTTTTCAAGCATAGCCGGCCATGTTTGGCAGGCGTACATTGTTGCAGAGCATGCCGAGTTTGCAGTGCAGAGCAAGGGCAGTGCAGTGCCAGAGCAGAGGCTATGCATATGTCGCTCGGATTACTGTCTCGCTTGCTCCTGCGTGTACTTGAACCATACCAGATGTCACCCGCCTCCCGACGGTTCTAGAGCGTGCAACGACACATTGTACAGGACAGTTCTTGATCCCAATCTTCTTTGTCACAGTGCCACATTGCCACAGTGTCACACCCCCACAGTCGACGCTGACCCACTTGCACATCAGAGCCCAAAGTAAAGAAATCTCTTCTGTTCCCACCCTTGCCAGCAACAAGGCTAGGCATGTAACGACAACGCACCGGTCTCGTACGCATCCAATGCAGCCCTGAGCCGTGTCAATGTTTGCTCTCTACCCAAGAACAGAAACAGGTCTGCCAGCGGTGCGCCTCTTTCGCTTGCACTGATGGCGAAGCGGAGCGGTGCCAGGATGGCCGCCTTTTTTATTCTTTTTTCGGCGGCCTGACCCTGCGCGACCTCTGTCTTTGGCGGAGAGGCTTCAGAGAGCAATTTGGGAACGACAGCGATGACTTGGTGGATCGACTCTTTCGACCAGCTGTCGAGCTTGCAGAACTGTGCATGGGCGGTGGCGACGGCATCGCGGAAATGCGTGTGGATGAGGTGGCTGCGTCGCCATAGTTCGAGTGCTTCGGCGGCGGGTGGGTGCCATAGCGGGGCGCGGAGGAGCGACACGGCTGACACTGGCACGTCGTACAGCGTTGCAGAGGTGCCTTTGGTCAGCTCGATCACCTTCCCCACTAAATCGTCGTTTCCTTCAAACTTTTGCTCCAACTCTGGAAACTGCTGTGCGAGTTTCGGCTTGACCTTTTCGATCAACTCCTGGCGACCATGCGAGTCTTGCAGCTTGAGACCGAGATGCCGAGCATTGAGATAGTAGAGCTTGGACAGGTCGACCGTCGCTCTGCTGCGATTCACGTGTTCAATGCCAAACCCGCGCACCATCTCGTCCATTGTCAACGCGTCGAGTGCATCATCCTGTTCCGCCTTCTTACTCTCATGGTACGCCAGGTTGTTGTAACCCATCAGGCCCAAAAAGTTATTCAGCGCTTCCGGCTCCACCCCTTTCTCCCTGTAGGATTCCACACGAACGTCGCCCGTTCTCTTGCTGAGTTTCGTTCCATCGGCGTTGACGAGCAACGGCAAATGCGCGAACTTGGGCGGTGTCAATCCGAGCGCCTTATAGAGCCACAGATGCTTTGGTAGAGAGGGGAGCCATTCTTCGCCACGCAGAACATGGGTGATGCGCATCTCGTGGTCGTCGACCACGTTGGCGAGGTGGTAGGTAGGCCAACCGTTGGATTTGAGCAGGATGGGATCCTCGGTGCCGTGGCGCAGCGGGTCCGAGGGAAAGTGGATGTGGCCGTAGACGAGATCGTCATGGTCGAGCGATGCGGTGGGTGCTCTGAGACGGACAACGTATGCTTTGTTGAGCGAGATGAGATGCTTCGCTTCCGCTTCAGACGGTGGGATGTAATTGTCGCGCAGCGGCATGTGCTTCGAACCTTTGGAGATGTCGGCGACGACTTCTGCGCGGAAATCACGATACGCCTTGTCTTCGGATATCAACCGCTCGGCATAGCTCCGATAGAGATCCAAGCGTTCACTTTGAACATAGGGACCATGTGAGCCTCCCGCCGACGGTCCTTCGTCGTAATCGAGTTTGGCCCACGCGAGCGTTTCTTGTAACGCCGCAACCGAGCCGGGAACGAGTCGTGTCTGGTCGGTATCTTCGATGCGCAAGATCCACTTGCCGCCGAGAGCGCGGGCGTAGAGGTGGTTGAAGAGCGCAGTGCGCAAGCCGCCGAGATGGAGGTAGCCGGTGGGAGATGGTGCGAATCGTAGACGTGCTGGCTGGGATGATGTGGAGGCGGCGGTGCTGGTGGAGTAGAGACGTCGACGAGATGAAGCACAAGTTGAAGCCGGTATTCGCATGCAGCTCTGAGATGAGCGTACTACCGACATGGCCGGAGAACACCCGGTCGGTGGAACGCCGCAATGAGGATGAGAAAGGGAGACGAATGTACTGGACCGGTAACGCGATTAGGAGCCAACGGAGGAGAGATGCACGAGGAAGTGGCTTTCTTGGTTTTCTGGGTGCGGCTGACAGCTGTCGAAGAAGAAAAAAAAGGGCGGATATCCCGAGTTCCGACTGTGTCGTGTCGTGCTTCTCCATGACCTTTGCTTGTTCAGTCAGCTCTTTGTCATGCTTCTCCGACGCACAGACACCTTTCGAATCCTGCTGGCTTGCTGGCTTGCTGACATGCTTGCTTGATTGCTTGCCCCTCACCATTCAATACACCATCACCTCTGCCATCCCGCGGTGCAGCAGATGCGATTCATATGATTGCACTGTCCCAAGCGGACTAATCTCGTCGGCACTTGACTGAATCCTCAACGTCGAGCAACTGCTGCTGCTGCTGCGACAATGACCGAGAAGTCCGACACCGTTGCAGCAGCGGGCGACGCAGCTTCTTCGTCAGCTTCCACTCTCATCCTCCTTCAAATCTCCTCCCGACTCCTCACCTTCGTCCTTAATCAGCTCCTCGTCCGTCTCGTCTCACCTGGTATTTTTGGTCTCGCCAACATCCAGCTTGAGCTCTTGATCTCCACCATCCTCTTCTTATCTCGAGATGCCTTCCGCACCATTCTTATCCGTAACGAGCCGATCGCTGCCTCCCGAGCGGAAGATACTTCGAGTGCAAGAAAGGGAACGACAAACGCGATCCACAATATCTCGCTGCTGCCTATTCCCATCGGCTTCACGTTGACGGTTGCAGCGTGCAGCGCTTATATTCGTTACATCTCACCGGTAGAGATGCGAGAGCTGCCTGCATTTCACGTGAGTATCGCGCTATATGCACTGGGCGCGCTGAGCGAGCTGGCGTTTGAACCGCTGGTGATTCGGGCTGTGAGGCTAGGACAACCCACCTGGCGGGTCAAGGCGGAAGGCGTAGCCGTGCTCGTCAAGATCCTCAGCACCATTGCGACGATTCTCGTACTGCCGCGATGGTCCACCGCGCCTCTTTCCATCCAGCGTTACGTGGCAGACGAACGATCCACCGCACTTCTAGCCTTCGGTATCGGACAGACCAGCTACAGCATCGTCACGCTCATCGTCCTTCTCGCCTTTTTTTTCCGACATTACGGGGTCAAAGATACGCTCGACTTGTACGTTCCTCGCCCCGATCTACCGCCTACCGGCGAGCGGGTCTGGTTCGACCGACCCACATTCTCCCTCTGCACCACCATGGCGCAGCAGGGAATCCTCAAACACGGCCTTACCGAAGCAGACAAGTTTGCCGTGGCCAAGTACGCCTCGCTCGAAGATCAGGGTGGCTACGCGCTCGCCTCCAACTACGGCTCTCTGGTGGCACGCATCCTTTTCCAACCGATCGAAGAGACGACGCGCATCGTGTTTAGCTCCGAACTTGCCGCTCTCGACCCCTCCGCCCCGGCCGATCACGCTCGCGTTCGCGCAAAGCTGAACGGAGAAAAGGTCGAGAGAGCAGCGTCGATGCTGAGCGGCCTGTTCAGGTTGCATCTGCTGCTAGCGTGCTGCATGACAGTGTTTGGCGGCCCACTTAGCCAGCCGTTTCTGTACGTGATGGCGGGTCCCAGGTGGGCACTCGAAACGAGCGCGGCCGAGATCCTGGCTGCGTATACGTGGTATCTGCCCATCATGGGTGTCAACGGCATCGTCGAGGGATTTGTCCAGTCGGTCGCTTCGCGGCAGCAGGTGGGACGGTACAGTACAGTGCTGCTCAGCGCAAGTGCCGGATTCATCGGCGCACTGGCGCTCATGAACGCAGCTGTGGGACGCAGCGAGGTGATGCAAAGCCTGCTGGGCAAGACGGGGCTGGTGTGGGCCAACGCGCTGAGTCTGGCCATTCGCGCAGCGTGGTGCTGGGCGTTTGTCATCAGGTATTTCACCGCTGCCAAGGCAAAGGAGGATGTATCTCCACGAGCAGCGCTGCCGACCAAGACGACGATGGTGATCTTTGCCGTGGTGGCGGCGACGCTCCGTATGACCGTGCCGAGAGTCATGCCGACCAAAGCGCAGCTTGCTGACAGCGCGGGCGGACGAATGGCTGCACTGCAGCTGCTCGTTCCCACGCTGGCGCTGACAACCACCTGTCTAGTTGTCGTGCTTAGCAGCATCGCCGTCTTTGAAAGATTCGCTCTTGTCAAGGCGCTACAATCGCTTGGTCAACGTCGGTCTCACGTGGAAGCACGCAAATTACGATGATTCTGAGATCAGTGGAGTGGCGATGGGTAACTCTCACTTGTAATTCGCAATTCGCAACAAAAGCATTAACTAGGTGACAAACACACACAACTGTGACGATCTCGGACCGAATTGAAGATCAGCGGTTCGCGACGTGGAGAATTGTCGGTTTGGAGCGGAGCGCATGAGAAGCCGGGGTCGGCGTCGGGGTGAGAAGCACGGCTCTGGGCGGTGGAGCGAGGGTCGGCGTCGACCAGGGAAATAGCGGCGTCGCAGCTGGAGAGGAGACGCGGTGCATGTCGAGACAGACGCTCTCGGGCGACGCATGTGGATTGCGTGGCAGATGGTACGGCGAGTACTGGTCTCCTGGCGACAGCTGCATCCCCGCGAACGAGCTGTCGGGTGAGCCGAGGATGATTCTCACTTTCTGAGAAGACAAAGTGTCGGCTCCAGCTCCGAGGGGCGAATGAGCGGAGGCGGGGTGGTGCATACCGGACAGGTACGGGTAGGAAAAGTGCGAGGCGGCTGCTGCACTGCCACTCTCGATCGAGCCGATGGTGCCGATGGTGGCCAGAGATGCACGCGAATGGTTGGACAGGTGCATCAACTCGAGCTTGTCATCATCGTGTGCGGTGGGCAAGAAAAGGTCGCCACGGCGGAACGAGTGGTCCTTGTCTTCCTCGTCGTCGATAAGCGAGGTGATAAAATCGTCGGGCAGATCTGCTTCTTGGTCCGATGCTCGCGGTGGCGTGTTTCGCATTGTCACCATTTCTGCGTGAGGCGCACTGATGGACCTGTTCCCAACCCGAGCGGGTGCGGGCTGGGTCAAGCTACTAGCGGCACGTTTGAGGCGACCGCTCCATCCACCGGCCGCACCTCCTGCACCGACAGCCGCGGAAGCAGCAGCAGTGGCGGTAGGATCTCTCAAAAACAGGTTCGAGACATACGGCTTCTCTACATCATCGCGCTGAAATGGGTTGGAGTCGTAGCGGCCTTCTTGACGCCCGAGGTTGTAGGCTGCCGCCTCCTTGCGTTTGCGATAGGCGTAGATACCGCCGATGGCAGCAGCGATGGCGGCGGCTCCGAGAAGCGAGCCTGCGATTGCGCCCGTGTGGTTTGAAGTAGAAGAAGCGGCCTCATCATGAGAGGTTGGGGTCGGGGCGGGGGAGGTTTCAGCGGGAGCTTGCGAGGAAGTTGGGGCAGCAACTTCCGAACTAGCCTCTGCTGAAGGCGGTGTGGTTGCAGCTGCCGTGGCAGAGCTGGCCACTGGCGCCTGAGCTACAGTCGGAGACGCCGGAGCTGCAGCTGGTGAGGCGGGAGCAGCACCGACACTAGCAGCTTGAGCCACGGCTTGTCTCGCCTGCGCAACGCCTGCGCTCGAAGTAGACCAAGTCAACCCGCCGCCCGTCTGCAGCGTCTCGGTATCCATAAAATGCACCAAGCTGCCTGCTCCCTCCTGACCTCCACCACTCACAAAGCTCTGACCCTGAAACACGACACCATCGCTCACCTTGCCAAAGCTCGTCATCATCACGCTGCCAGCCATCACCGCCGAATGATACGCCAGCGCAGGAGGCTCGGTGCTCTGCGACGTCCAGGTGGCTGCATCCCACCGAGCGGGCGTCTGATTTGGGTCGAGGATGAACACCTCATCGATAGGGTTGTTGTCCGAAGTGAAGGCTGAGGGGTCTTGGAGGTAGCCGCCGTGAACAAGGATTTTGCGCTCGGCGGTGACGACGGCGGTATGGCCCATGCGACCGGACGGGATGAGGCCGGTCGCGTTCCAGCGCTGCCAGTCACCAGTGGTTGTGTCGAGCACCCAGAATCTCGAGAGAGGTGCCATGCGGCCGGACTGGTCCTTGCCGCCGAGGAAGAGGACCTTTTCGTCGCTAGAGGTGGTGTTGGTCGAGGGAAGCACGGCGGTGGTGTAGTCTGTCAGGGAGAAATCGTGCATGCGCGGGTCGAGTGCGAGCGACCGGATCGAAGCGTACATTGTACCGGTCATATCGACGCCGACGTGGGCGGTCTGTATCGACGTTGATGTCGCATTCGAAAGGGTAGCAGAGGCAAGGGAGACGGAGGATGGAGTCCACATGTCGATGCCCTTGTATGTGCCGTTGGTAGGGGCACAGGTGGAAGCGTCGTACGTTCCACCCGACACCATGACTGACGAAGTGGCGTTTGCCGAGGTGAGCGTCACCGCCTTTGCCCCGCGTCTTCGGCTCGGAGCAACACCGTCCTCCGAATAGACAGCAGCCCATTTTCCAGCGGTAACGTTGCCTGTCGGTGCGGACCAGACATAAGCCGGAGCATCAGTGGCACAATTTGCAGTGATACCGCCGACAATCCACAACTTCTCGACGCCATCGACTGAGTCAGTCACCGCGCTAGCTGCGGCATAGGCGTGTGCGGGCAGGCCCTCGGACGACAACCTCTGCCACGACTGAGCGGTGGAGTTTGACGTCGAATTCGAGATCTCGGTCACGTTGAGAGCGTAGACATCGTTGACAATGTCGCCCGAGATGCTCGTCTGTCCACCGACGACGAGGACGACATTGTGACCGGGCAGATACGTCGCCGTCTGGCCCCATCGCTCAGTCGGCGGTGCAGCCACCGTCATCTCGGCCTCGGTTCCATTCGTCTGTTCAAACACAATGGTCAGAGTGCGATCGGTGCTGTCTGTTACGTTGGTTGAAGTGGCATTCACAGCTACCACAGCAGGGAAGACGGTGTCTCTTCGGACACGAGACTTTCCGACGACGGCTTGCGATCGAGCATGTCGTTCGGACGGGGATGCGGAAGCACTTGGATCCAGATATCCCGGTTGAGCTGAAGCTGATAGGCTGCCGACTTGAGATCCTTGGCGTCGATGGCTGTGTCTGGATTCAAGAACCTCTCGAGCTGGGCCTGATTCCACGCCGACTGATCGTCGAGCGGCTGCCACGCCCTTTGGCAACGCCGAGACGTACGGAACGAGGAGAGCAAGGACGAGGAGCGAGCGCAGCACCCACATGCCTCGCTTACTCTCGCCTCTTTTGTGCTTCGTTGACCTTGACGAAGCAGAAAAGTGCGGCTGTGGACGCGCGAACCTGGAAGTGCGAATAGTGTTCGTTGGCGTTGTTGCTGCTGAATGCGAATCGAGAGTGAGACGCGAGGAAGACGCCAGCGTCTTCTCAGCGCTGTGCTCTTGCCTTGGGTGAAACAGGGAGCTGTTTCGTGGTGTGAGGTTTGGACTTTGCGTTTGACCAGCCATTGCATCGTCCAATTGGGTACGTAGGAGGAAGGATATGTTGGAAGGAGTGTAATTCGTCTCTGAGACGAGACGAGGTGACCGTGAACGGGGGAAACGGGAGCAGAGGGATTTGAAAGCAACACGAAGGCTCTCGACGACGTTGACAAGACTCGTCCAGACGATCTCTGAGAAGGCGAGGTTCACGTTCCGGTGTGATAAAGGGTGCGTAGAAAGACCCGCAAGAGCACAGCTCTTTGCAAAAGAAGAAACAGAAGGCGAGACGGAGGGATGATGGAGGCGAGAAGGCAGAATCCTGAATCCGACGATCAGCACCAAGACAACAACCACGACTGCAGTCAGCTACTACCGAACGGAGGAAACACCGTCCTCGCTACTACACACACACACACAAACACAGTCAAGCGACGACGAGATCAGGAACACATCCGAGGCATGACCTTCTATGCAAGCCTATGAATCTTGAAGCGCAACTCGCAAACGCTTTCTGTGCTTGCGAGGGGTGATTCGATTGGATGTTGAACATGCAAAAAGCACAGAGTGTGGCGACGATGTGCCTATAAGGGAGCTAGGGCTGCGTCGAGGTTCGAGGCAAGTGAAGGTCGGGCAAGGTTGTACGAGCTTCCATGTGTCTAATCTGGCAGAGTTGGGCAGCTTGGCGCGCCGCGGCGATTTGTTTTTGACATGTCGCACAGGTTGGCGATTGCAAAACACGCGCAGCCGATGCACAACTACGCTTTGCAATCTCCTGTACGCGCTAATTGCACCGTTGCTTTACTTCCTTGTTGGATGCAGGAACCTACTATCAGCTCAGCTGTACTCTGCTGTGCAGTCAGCCAATTCACTTTCATTTTGAATGCTCAAAAGCATCCCAGTGACAGGTGCGAGATGTTGCTGCGGAGCTGACGGAGATCGGTAAGATCGGGCCAGTCGACTTACCAAAATTAATCGAGATTTGGAATTCTGCCGGCATATTTCCAGTCCGACTTCCGCTTGGCCGAGTGTTCACGGCAAAACTGGCTCAGCCAAAGAAGAAGCTCCGCTCCATTACAAGTGCCACAATCTGTCTTGCTCCACCACCGTCTTCCCCAAAGCTGCATAGAAGGTGATAGATCCCTGGCTGTCGATAGCCACAGCCATGGCCTCGACGTCGAAGCACGCACAGCGGGCAGCTGCTTCGGTAGCCCGCACGTCTCGACAGAATCTAGCGAGGAGAGCGACTCCACTTTCAGGTGCGCTTTCGACCAACAACGCTCCCGCTCTTCTAAAAAGTATTGGCCAATGTGCAGAGACTCGCATCCAAAGTCGGCACTTCAGCTCATCAATACCAGCCCCACGGGTGCAACGACTTGCTTCTACCGGTCCGACCTTCGCCGCCTCGACCACTGATCACGAAAAGGACAACGACCAACTACGATCGCTCTTCGACGCACCTCCATCCTCTTCGTCGGCGAACCACGTTAGCTCCACCCGCCCTTCCACTGGGCTCTTTGAAATCCCCTCTCTCACCTCGCCGCAGAACTTCCTCGTTCTGGCACAGCAAACGTTGGCCAGGGCACAGCTGCTCGTCGACAGGATCGACCGTGCCGGCTCTGCGGACGCTGGCACCTCTGCAGGAGCTGCCGAACTCAGGGAAGTGGTTCGCAATCTCGATCGGCTCAGCGATTTGCTCTGTGGCGTCATAGATATGGCTGAGCTGGTGCGAAATGCGCATCCGGACCCAGAGTGGGCGGAGGCGGCCAACGCGGCATACGAGTACCTGTGTGGTTACATGAACGTTCTCAATACGCACACGGGTTTGTATTCCGTCCTCAAGAGTATCTTGTCCAACCAAGAGATCGCAAGTACGCTCTCGAGGGAGGCGACGGCGGTTGCACAGGTGTTTCTGCGCGATTTCGAGAAATCCGGCATCCACTTGCCTCCAGCGGAACGGGAGAGGTTCGTCACCCTCAGCGACGAGATCCTGGTTCTCGGACGTGGGTTCTTGCAGGACATTGCGGGCAACGATGCTTCCGATGACTTTGCCAGGAACGCTAGTGGCCAAAAGGAGGATCCATCTGATCGTGTCGAGGTGCCAACGCATTGGTTGGAGGATCTCAACCCAACCGTGCTGAAAGCGGTTCGAGCCAGCGCCATCACCGATCGCGATGGTTTGCTCGCTTTTTCAGCAGCTGATCAGCCGTGGGTCTTTCAGACTCTGCTCAAATATGCGCCGGACGAGCGGGTGCGAAAGGTCGCTTTTCGCGCCGCCAACTACGGCAGCCAGGCGCAGGTGCAGCGATTGGAACGTTTGCTGAAAGCACGTGCGGAACTGGCCACGCTCACGGGAGCAGGTTCGTACGCCGAAATGGCGCTCGGCGACAAGATGGCCAAGGAGCCACACAATGTCGAAGAATTTCTTCGCGCGCTTACCAAGCACCATCGTCCACGCGCCTCGGAGGATCTCGACAAACTTCGACGTCTCAAACTCGCCGACGGTGTCTCTAGCCAGAAAAAGGGATCAACGTTCAAGTCGAACCCGACACTGCCGGAGTTTGCGCCATGGGATCGAGACATGTATACCGAGCAACATTTCCGCTCGCCTTCGCTGCGCAGCGTCCAGCCGCTGTCACCGTATCTTAGCGTCGGATCAGTGTTTGCCGGCTTGTCGAGATTGTTTTCCGCGCTGTACGGGATCCGATTCCGGGCGAGCATGGTCGCACCGGGTGAAGTGTGGAGTGAGGGAGCAGGCGACGTGATGAAAGTCGAGGTGTTGGACGAGCGAGAGGGAGCCAAAGGTACCAACGGGTCGGCCGAGGGACTGATCGGAACCATCTATGCGGATCTCTGGAGTCGAGAGGGCAAACCGGGTGGAGCAGCGCATTACACCGTCAGGTGCTCTCGAAGAGTTGACAAGGACGACGAACACGGCGACTTTGTGCACGGACGAGCCGAGGATGGTCGCACCCTCAAACCGGAGGATCTTGGCGGAGAGGGGTACGGCAACCCACTTCAGGCGCCAACATTTGAACAGCGCGAGCGACCTGGTCGATACCAGCTACCCGTGGTCGTTCTCATGTGCGACTTTGCCCGACCAGGCAACGCCAACCAAGGGCCGTGTCTTTTGGGGTGGCACGAAGTCGAGACGCTCTTCCACGAGATGGGCCACGCCATCCACTCGATGATTGGTCGAACCTCGTACCACAACGTGTCGGGTACACGCTGCGCCACCGACTTTGTCGAACTCCCCTCGATCCTTATGGAGCACTTTGTCTCTTCCCCGCAGGTTGTCTCGACCTTTGCCCGTCATCATGCGACGGGCGCATCGCTGCCCTTTGAACACCTCTCGTCGCACCTCGCTGCATCCAAATCGCTCGAAGGACTCGACACCTACCACCAGATTCTTCTGGCACGCCTGGACCAGCTCTACCACTCGCCTCTCGCCGCCTCTCCCACCTTCTCGTCCACCACCACCTATTCTAAGCTCGACAGCGAAATGCACCTCCCCGGTGCATCTCACCTCTCCTACACCCAAGGCGCACACCCCCAAGTCCGATTCGGCCACCTGTTCGGCTACGGTAGTACCTACTACTCGTACCTGCTTGACCGCGTGATTGCGAGCAAAGTGTGGAGCCATTTGTTCGCCCACAACCCGCTCGATAGAGAGGCGGGCGAAGTGTTTAAGAAGCAATGTTTGAAGTTTGGCGGCGGCAAGGATCCATGGCATATCCTGGCGGATGTGTTGCAGGAAGACGCCGTGAGAGAGGGCGATTCGACCGCCATGGAGATGGTCGGCAAGTGGGGTATCGAGTGAAATCCCACGACATTATGTTTTCAGACTAATCACACACACACACACACACACACATGAATAGACACCACTTTGTTCACACCATCATACACACTGCAAACCAACACCTCGTCCACTCGTTTAATGAATCCATGACTTGCAATGCGCGCTACGCCATGGCCAACTTGGAATAACTCGGAGGCGCCAACCTCAATCTGACCTCGCGCCAAACATACAAGGGCAAGCTACTGACCGCGACGATTACGGCCGTCTTCCAAGCAAATCTCGCCGACAGCACAAAGCCAAGATCGAAAAACTCGGGCAAAAAGACAATGCTGACGCAGTAGAAGAACAAAGTGACAATCTCGGAGAGGATCATGTAGACGTGCCACGTTGTGATCTCGAGCGCCACCATGATGAGTTCGTTGACGACGAGTGCGGTGAAGCTGATCGAGACAATGTTGAGAAACTCGTTTTCGAAGAGGAGCAGCGAGAGGATCATGATGGCTCCGCCTTGATAGGTCGAGATCATGAGCCAGGTGGTAAACGTTTTGGCGCTGAGCGACCGGCCCTTGGTCAAGTCCTTGTAGAGTTCCGGGTAGAGCAAAGCGAGGTCTTCCGAGACATCGCGGTCCAGCACCAGCGAAAACACGGGCGCCATCGTGTAGACCGTTGCATAGCCGACCATCAGCCATCCTTGGTAGAGCGCGATCGGGGCAAAGTAAAAAATCGAGGAGAAAACCGCTTGGATGATCGAAATGATAAGGCCACGATGAATGACGAATTGGGCCAGCTTGGCCGAGCGTTTGTACGAGTTGCGTCCGTGCCAAACGAGGAGCTTGGTGAGATGGCTGAATTGGGTGATGGAGAAATCGGCTGCAAGCGAGGCCTGTTTGCCTTCCTTTCCAACGATGCCAAGCCCAACATCGGCGGCCTGGATCATGGACACGTCGTTACCGCCATCTCCGATGCAGCAGACCCGCTTGCGGGTGTGGGTGCGTATCAGCCGAGCCACATCCGCCTTTTGCGTTGGCGAGCATCGACACGCGACCACGGCCGACAATTGCGTCGCCAGCTCGATAAACTCGTCCTTAAACGAGTCCAAGCAGAGCTGCAGCGATTCACCGTCAATTACCAAGCAACAGTCGAGCTTGGAACGGATAAAGTCGAGCATATCGCGGACCGCATCTGGAGTACGAAGCTTTGCCACTTGATGCACGTACTGATTGCGCGCTACCAGCTTGGAGGAGATGGCGATGCATGTAGCTGTCTCGATCTTGTCGCCCGTCAGCATCCACACTTTGATCCCGGCATTACGGAGAAGCTCGAGCGTCATCTTGACGTCTTCCTGCAGCTTGTCCTCGACACCGGTAAGACCTAGCAGCTCGAGGTTGTTTTCGAGATGCTCTTCGATCGCTTGTGCCATAGCCTGGTTACGGTCCTCGACCTGCACGCGTGCTGCCTTGTATGCACGCTCAAATACGAGCCAGTTGTCCTGCGTCAGCCTCCTGCGTCCTACCACGAGCGTACGCAGTCCCTCTCGCGCCATGTTGCCGCACTCTTCATCCAACCAGTCGTTTTGCGCGACGATTTTGGCCATGACGACATCGGCCCCTTTCTGGTAGAATGTGATCTCGCCTGTGCTTCGCTCACGAATGACGATGCCCATGCGTTTCGACTCGGATGTGAAGGGGAACACTTCCAGAATGTCAAAATGCAGCGTGGAGCCGTCCGAAGCGCGAAGCGACATGGATGTGCGATCACGAGCTACGAGACAGAGTCCCACCGATTCGGTCCATCGAACAATAGCGACCTCGTCGGGAGATGAAGCTTGGTATGTGATGGTCCCATCCAGCTCGACGACAGGTGTCACATTGTGGCAGAGAGCGAGGGCGAGAACGACGTCTTTGACACGAGAGCTCATGTCGCGGCGCCCACGTCCAGCCAGCATAGCTCCAGCTGTCGTGATTGCAATCGCCTGTTGCTGCGTAGCGTTCGTACCACCGAACGTCGTCGCTGTTGGACTCAGAGGCGGAGCGTTCGTGTCGCGATGCTGTTGCTGCAGTGCTGTGGCCAGCTGAGAAGCTACTTCGTCCATGCTGTCCCAGCCATAACTCATGGTTCCCATGTGCAGTTTGCGCAATTCCATCTCGTTTTGCGTCAGCGTTCCCGTCTTGTCCGACAAGAGATACTCGATGCGACCTAGCTCTTCAGGTAACGTCGAGGTGCGTACAATGGTACCTGGGATTTCTTCGTCGTGCATGATTTGGCGTGCGTAGACAGTCTTGCCCATATCAAGGTTGACACGAAGACTGATGGGTATGATGGACGAGAAGAGGATGAGGAAGCGGAAGATGTACACCCACCACTCGCCCTTGAAGCCATTGAGGGCGACCAGAGCCACTGAAAGTGCGAACGTGACACCGCATAGGATCTTGGATAGCCGGTTGATCTCAAGATCCAACAAGCCGACTTTTGTGCCTGGGTAGGAGGTGTTCATCACGGCTCTGGTTTCCCGACCTGTATAGACGACCATGCCGACCGCGGTACCCGCAGCGAGGACCGTGTTGGCCCACAGGACGTTTTCGGCGGTCAATGGCGCAACCTGGGGTTGTTGGCTCATGGCGATGATGGTGTCTGGTCGTTGCGAGTCTGCTGAGCTGCGGTTCTGATCGGGCGCGTCGGTTGGAACGCCGAGGAGATCGCCTACGGTGGGACCAGCAGGAGCAGAGCGAGGCAAGGTAGCTGGAGGTGTGACCGATCCGTCGTCTGGTGGAGGGTGCATAGTCATATTGCCGAGAAAGGAATGAATATCTTTGATGGGTGGACCTGCAAATACGACGGCTCGATTGCCGAGAACAGCGAGCTCGTCGGTGGGCATGCGTTGAGTGAGCTCAACAGCTATGCGCAGCTTCCAGTCTGTCTCGCCGTCGAGCTGGTCGGTACGAACAAAGCAACTTCCATTCGAGCCTTCTGTGCCGGGATCGTCGTTGGGCTGAGGTGCAGATGAAGTGCTCGACTTGACTGTCTCGGTCGTTGGCGGTTTGATGCTGGATTCGGCGTCATCATCATCATCATCGCCCAAAACAAATTGTAGGCTTTCGTCTGCGGGCGTTGGCGCAGCAGAGCCACCTGCGGTCTCGATCGTCGCATCGTTGGAAAAGGTCTGAAGCAGCACCATGTCGGCGGGCACGCGCTGGTTCTTGTCGAGCACCACCAGGTCACCGACCTTGATCTTGCTGCTGGGAACTTGAACGACCCTGGACTGGCCGAGATCGCTGCCGAGCGAGAGGGGCCTGTTGGGGCTTGCCTTCCTGGCGAGACGTGCTTGCGCCTTGGCAAGGGCCGAGTCGTTGGGGACAAGCAGCTTGTAGGGAGCACTGTTGCTCTCGACATCCCTCTTGTATCTAGCCCAGTCATCGATGGCCTCCTTACCGATGGTGATGCAGAGGACGAAAGCAAGCGGAGCCACATAGGTTGCGATAAAGCCAATCTTGAGCGCGGGTATGAACTGACTGAGCGCCACCAGGAGAAAATAGAGATTGAAGAAGAACTTGAATTGTTCGAATAGCACCTTTGGTAGGAAGGTGATGACGTTGTACTTCTGGTTGCGTACGACATTGGGAGGGTATTTGGAACGAACACGGTCCGAGTCGCCCAAGCTGATGGTTCGGCTCAGATCGCGGGGTGTGCGCTCCCTGGAGGCAAACAAAGAGGCGATGAAGCCAGATCTGCGCGATCCGAGCTGCACAACGGTGGTAGAGGGTGGAGCGATGCCGTCGGAATCGCCATGGGAGCCGTACTGTCGACGATGGTCTTCGGACTGTCGTGGCGTCAAGCCGGGCCGCTTGGAGGCGTTGGAGCGCGAGGCCGCTTCGTCATCACTATCCTGCAGCAGTCCCTGGTGCTCGTCTGAATCTCGTGCATTGTTTTGCCCAAAGCGACTGAATCGAGAGCGCGTGTTGCGAGAGCGAAAAGCAGCGAAGCCAGCCTCATTCTGTGAGTGATAGGAGGGTGCTGGCGAGCTGCGGCCCGTCGACATGTTGGTCGATTTGCTGTTGAGAGGCTGAAGCGGATACGCGCCGTCGAGTTCCAAATTGGCGCTGTGAGGGGAGGGAGAGGGCCGACTAGTTGTACTAGTTGTCTTGGACGACATTCATGAGAGACATCCGGCTGCCAAGACAGGTTGTATCGAGCTGCAAAGTCGCGTCCTAAAAGTCGACTTGTGTCATGATTGACGCAGTGCGCTTTCGTCGAGACGGCGAGTCAAGTGGAAGCAATCACTGGGAGTTGTTGTCGTGGCGGTGATCGTTGTTTGAGGGTCGTGGATCCGTCTGATGATATGAGCAGGAGCGTCGGAGAGTGTTGCTCAGCTGAGTGAACCCTTTTCCAGATTGTCAGAGAGAGAAATGTGGTCTGTTCACGCTAAACAAGCTCGTTACAGCATAACAAAGCCAAACAAGACTGCAGCTAAGCACCGTTTTGAATTTCTTGAATACTTTGTTAGACCACCATTTCTGTCAATCGGGAATCGTGCGAGAGACAGAAGAAGGAGATCAACAAACGAGCCAAAGCTTCATGCACGCTCCGCCGTCTCCACCCTGTTGGGAGGTGTTTCTCTTGATCTTCTGATATCGCTCTCGTCGCCTTCGTCATTGACCTCATCGCCTTACAGTAGATCACCTCACCACGTACGTGTCGTCTGTCATCATAGTCGACGGTGCCTTCCTTTCTCGACGCACCTGCAACCCCATTACTTACCGCAATCTCAGCAACACCTGCTGCACGCAATCCACAGAATGACCACGATTCCAAGCCGCTTGGCTCAGACCACACACATCTCCAGGACGCTCGAGGAGGCACGAAAGCGATCCACGGCGTTGTACCGCAACTTCTACCGATCTGTAAGTGGTTGCAATTCTACTAGAGCTGCTGCTTCATGCTGCAGACATTGACCATTGCTCTTCGCCTTTTGCCCGCCTTGCACAGGCCCCCGAGATCTGCGCTCTCTACGCGCTCGATGTGCCGCCTTCCACACTGCGTGCCAAGTTCCGCACACAGTTTGAGAAGAACAAGACGGTGAGCGACATTGCTGTGCTCGACTTGATGCTGCTGAAGGCACAGCAGGAGTATCAGGAGACGATGAACGGTTGGAAGACCCTTCCTCACGTTATGAAGTGGTTCGCTGAAGAGGAGGTAAGTGTTCGACGACGCATCGCATGCCCAAGCACTAAGGAGCCCATCGCCTTTCTTCCTACGATCGTGCTTCGATGCAATCAGAGAGGTCAAGCTCGGAAACTGACTCGAGCCTTACGCTTGCATCTCACGACGACGACCTGCTTTGAAATCAATAGGGCCCGGCACGACCTGAGGGCTTTTTGGAAAAGTTCTACGCTTCCCGAGACGAAGGACGAGGACCCATCGGCACCGGCATCTGAACGCTTGCGCAACGCATCAGTCCCACCTCATCGAGCCCCCGACTCTCTCTCTTCGCAATTTAAGTCTACCCAGTTCTGTCGGCCATGATGGCATCGTCATCGTGTGATGCGGTCTTTGCAGTTTGCCGAGTGGCGCACAATGGCTCACGTTACCGCAGGAGCAAGGTGTGACCGGACATAGGTCTGGAGTAGAGCGAGAATCCGATGAGATGCATATCATGCAGCGAAGCCTTGCCGGTAACCGAGACCGATAGAAGCCAGGCACCGAAAGAGTTCAGCATCACGCCGGGCGATGCGCTTCGGAGGCCAATGTGGATGCGGCAAGTCCTTTCAGGGCTGCTCCCCTCCGCCTCCTAGCTCTAGTTCGATTGATTTGAGAGGTCACTTTGAGCGTGCGCGGATGTCGTGAAAGCAACCAATTGAGTTATCGCAGAGCTATCGCTTGTCCAGATCGACAGCGCGGGGCTGTGCACCGCTCAGAGCCAGACCACAAGTGTGACCCACGCACGGCAAAGATTCAGGTAGCCGGCATTTGACGTTACGGACGAACGGTGCCGCTGAGTTGCGCGAATTCCGAACAGATTACCGCCGCGGTCCCACGCTCGTGTGTCGCAGCCTCATCACCACTTTGTTGCCAGCTTTTCCCGCGCCTTGCCACACTCAGATGGGCCCTCGCGCTCACGTTGCTCGTTCGCATGCATTGCGCGGCCGAGCCATCCCACAGCAGTCAACAAGCTCTGACTCAATGATAGGTAGGGCAGTATTGTCAAAGTCGAGGCTAGTCACTTCCTACACAGGCCATTATTGAAATTGTTGGGCTTCTGTGCGACAACGCTCACATCCTCGCAAATGTTGTGCAGGCCCTGTGCGTGAAAGGGTCCCCGCGAAAGCAAGATCGCGCTGCAGCCAAGGCCGCATTGTCGTCTAGATTGTCACTCAATGAAGCGGCCTGTCAGAGAGTTGATCACTGCTTGGCTGCACCGATTGACAGCAGTGTGCAACAGGGTCGCGCATTGCCCGAAACGTGGGCCAGTCAAGATCCGGGTTGGTTGACTGCACACAATGAAACTGTCACATCCATGATCTCGCCGTCTTCTGCATTGTGCAGGTATAGAGGCAGATGTGACCCTGCACAAAGGCGCTCCAATGCTGTCAGCCAGGAACGCGACGTCGAGAGAAAAAAGGAAAGACAAAAAGGAGTATTGGATTCCGACGCAAGTCGACTCGGACCTTTTGGCTCAACTATACATCCACTGTACCGCTGTCACATGTTTCTCTCCTAGTGCTACGGCAGGAAAGCCAAACGAGCCGAGCCACATCGATGCTGCTGCCCATCGGGATGCTCCGACAAAGGTTGATAGCCTCACTTTCTGCTGGTGAGAGCCAATGAGATGTTTTGCGCAAATCCACTTTCATCTGTCGGTCGGTCCGATCAACGAAGGCTAACCACGACTGCGCTGATTAGGGCAGTGGCACATTCATAGTATTAGCGCAAACAATCCACAAAATTACGTCGAGCCCACCTCGAGCTGAAGCCAGAGTGTGGATAGTTCGTGTGAGTGTGTGAGCCTGTGTGAGTGTGTTTGTAAAATTCTGATCAGCTTGATGACACATTGTGAATAGGTGAATCGACGCCTGCGTATCCTTCTCAAGATGAAAGTGCTCATGTGTGCTGACAGTCTGACTGTGTTTGTGGGAGATCGTCGTTGCATGCCGGTTGTGAAGCTGTGCGTCGGGGCTGAACAGAGTGATGGGCGAGGATGCGGCGTTGACGTGCAGCTCAGTTTGGTGGAGGCACCTGTCAAATCCCTCATCATGCTTTTCAGCCGTGCTTCGCCGAGCTGGTCTAGCAAGGGTAAACCTCGAGCGCCGCTTGTCGTAGCAGTAGCATCGAATGCTGGATCGTGAACATATAAAACAGCATGACCGACCATCCCTTTGCCCGCACCTCGTTGTGCATATATCGAGCCTCCTCTTCCTAGCTAGCAAAAATACATTAAGTGCTAGGCACATCTCTACCATCATTTTCATCGCCTCGACTCGTCGTCACCATGATGATGTCGCCTCTTACAGGAGTGTTCTCTTCTTCCTCCGTCAACGCTGTCCCCGGGCCGTCACGATTCGACGCAACGCCGTCCGCTCGCGTCTGTGCCACCGATCTCGCCATCAAGCAGCTCAATCACCAACGCAAGCACGTCTCGTCCCCGGCTTCTACTGTCTCTCGTCCGCTCCAGCCCCTTGATGTTAACGTCCGCAAGCCCTCCCGCAACACCACTCCTCGTTGCTCTCCTAAGCTTCCGACAAAGCTGTCTTGCCCCAGAAAGATCCGCTCCTCCTCCTCCAACGGAACGGCCACCTCCACCGCCGACGCCGTACAGACCGCAGCCAAGTCCACCAAGGTCAGCTCGCTCTTCAGCCCCTCGTGCGCTTCCGTCACGCTCAAAGGCGAACGAATCAGCATCAAGGTCCCACAGAATTTACCTACACCGCAACTCAAACCCAACTCTTCTCCATACGAAGATCTCGTCTCGCACCTCTCGCGCCACCACTTCTTCCCCGAAGCGCGGCAGGTCGAACAACATGACATGACACCAGAGTTCTACCTGACCCAGTACTTGCAAAGCGCACAGGTGGGTAAGAGCAGTCTGTACCATCAGACCGAGACGTTTCTCAATGCCAACAAGCACGTCCTGTTAGACAAGGTGGTGGCAGGTCAACCGCTGCCAGAGGTGATCGCGATGGATGTGACCGAGTGGGTGGGCACGATACAGCGACCACCGACGCATTTGTTGGCGGTGCATTCGGGTCGAGAGGCTGCAACGCTGTATGCAGTCCACGGATTGGTATTTGCCCTGCAGTGCGTTTCGATTCCGTTTCTACCGCTGTCGAAGGAGGAGGTGCAGGATGGCAGGCTGGTTGCGCAAATGCCGACACTGGCATTGAAAGTGCCAAGCGTCCAACAGTTTAATACAATCGTGCGCTGGATGTACTCGCAATCCACCACGTCGCTCCTTCACGAACTGCTACCTCTACAGCACATCGTCACCTACCTCACCAGACGCGCGCTCGCCACACCACCAACCACTCCCAGCTCGACCCAGAACCCCATACCCAGCTTGACAACCGCCGACATGGTCGAGGCAATGTCCACCTTGTCCACCAAACACTTTCTCGAACGATTGCAATTCATCCAAGCCGTCTGGAAGAACGGTGTAGCACTAGGCATCGTTTCATGCAACTTCTGGTCCACCTTGGATCAGGCTTGGAACTTGATCGTCGCTGCGATGATCTCAAGCCCCAGCAAGCGAAAAATAGCCATCGAGCAGGAGAACGACAGTCGGCAACAGGCGCACCAATTGTCCGAAAAAATGCAATCAGCTAAACTCGAGTGATAGCAATCCCAAACAGGTTTCGGTGACATCTTCTCAAATGTGTGAAGATTGTTGTACCAATACAAACCCATTGCCAACCACATTTCTCAATACTGTTCACGCCACTGGCAATAGTGAGTCGTGTGATCATAGAATATGCATTGAATGACAAAGGACCAAGGAGAAATACGACAGCCAGCCCAACTACTGCAACAGCGGATCCCTGAAGTGCTTCTGGTTGTTGTTCCTGAACCCAATTCGCGTCTTGTACTGCTCCCTCTTGTTCCTGTCCCTAAATTCGGTAATGTGCTTCTTGGCCTCTCTCGCCTCACCTCGGTTTCTTGCCTTGATGACCTGGCCATGGCGGCCGGTCACTAGAGTGCCATCACCGTCGTGGTGACCCATGCCGGACTCGGCAATGAGACGACGGGCCAGGGCTCCTCCGCCACCGTACCTGCGCGAAAGGTCCTGATCCGCGCCCGTCGAGCCCATGGGTGTCTCGCGCAAAGACTGCTGATAGTAGCGTCGGAGCGAGCGGTGACCGAGACGTGCACCTGAGGGCAAAACGAGTTCGAGTTCCGAGTCGCCATATCGGATTTGATCATCACGCTCCTCGTCGTCGCCCGAAACCTTCTTGCTCGACCTAGTAGTGAGGTCAAGCACTTGATTTGCGTCATCGTCAACCTCCATTTCCTCGTCGTCATCATCAGCATCGGCATCCTCCCATTCCTCGTCTTCATCCGCAGGGTACGAGCTAGTAAAGTCGTAAAAGTCGCCCAGCTCCAATTGGTCCTCCTGGTCCGAATAGGCGATCTTGCAGTGAAACTTGTCCAACATGTGATTCCGCACCGACTCGACATTGTGGAACCCTTTGCCTCTGCCATTGCAGTACAAGCAGATGTTGCCGATGCTGACCTTGTCGGCGAGGTACGATACGAGACCTGGAAGATCAACAATGTATTCGGAATCGGGGATGAAGAAGCCGTGTGCTTTCGACATGTGTGCAAGCGTATCTTTGAGTTCGGTGAATCCAGTCTTGGCGCAGAAGATGCACTCGTGGTTCGGGTCGATGCGCCGAGACGAGGCGACCTTGGCATCGATAGCGGCTTGGATCTGCTCTTCGGTAGCATCTTCGGTGACCATGAGCGCGTCGCGTGCGTTCTGCTTCTTTTCCTCGGCGACGATGGCCGCATCTGTGGTGGTTCTCGTCAGTGCTGGTGCTGCAGCAGAGGCTGATGTGGAGGTCTGCTCGCCCGACGGCTTAGGAACACGGAAGACGAGCGGAACCTGCTCTTCATTTGTCTCGGTACCTGCTGCAGCATGGGACGGACCTGCTTCCGATACCTTTCGCTTTTCCAGTTTCGCCATATTCTCCTTGTGCTTTTTCGAGTTGAGATGGTCACGGTAAGCATTTTGCGAGGCAAACTTCTTGTCGCAAGCCTCGCATTTGTCTGGTGTGACAGCGGTCTGCGCTTCTTGTGCCAAAGCAGCACGTCGCTCGAGGATCTTTGCGTTGAAGACGTCGGCTTTGACGGGGGGCAAGTTGGCGACACGACGCTTCATGTTGTATCGGTGCAGATCAGAGCGGTAGTGGGTCCGCTGGTCCTCGGGATTGGGGAAAGCGATGCTGCACGAGAGGCAGGTGAAGAGCGGGGTATCATCGTCGTAGCTCTGTTCGTGTTGTGGCACCGAGGACGGCTCACCGCCGGTGGGCTCTACGAGCGTAGCCATGTTGGATGAGGTGACGATCGTGGTGTAGTTGGAGGTTGCTACGATTGGTCCTTGGTCTTAAGAGCAAGACGTTGATAGGAGATCCTGAGATGTATACTAGGATGATTGCTGATTGGAGCCTAGTCCTATTCTGGCTTGGTGGCATTAACGATAGCCAAGTGACCTTTTCGAGAGAGACCTATCGGCAAGAACGAATGCGGGGTCCATGTACCAGCAGCAAAAAGCTCAGTCCGCAACGCAAAGTTCCATCTGAGTCGAAATTTTGGTCGAATGCCAAACTTGAGTCGCAGCAGCTTGCCACTCGCATTTTCTTGGACGCTGCAGCAAGAGGTGTGGAGGGTTTTGCGAAAAAATGATGTCTTGACCCAATAGCCGAATCTGAGCCGATGAAAGATGCCCGATGTAGACAATCTGCTGTGGAATTTCTCAAAGTGCAGTAAGTGTACCGGTGTAACAGTTACTGCATTTAAATTCGAATTTTGGCAACTTCGCAGACATGCAAATCGCTGCATGTGCTCGGCCGAGGTAGTATAGTTCTGATGCTCACCCACTTTCGACCTGTTTACTGGACCGTATAGCATCCTAGAAGCCGCTCAGGTTCTCTCGAGCACATCTACGGAGGCGCATGAATCTAAGAAAGGTATCATTGAGAGCACATATGTAGTGTTGAGTAGCTTCGTAGGGAACGGAGCGACGAGGGATGGCTAGGTCAAACGGAGGAGCGAGAGAGTGTATCACGTGTATTGCGAACCTGGTCAAATCTGGTTAGTCGACTGCTCAGATGCCTCTCTTATTTCAGTCGAAAGGAGACATTCGAAGACAGTGGCTGCCCAGGCGCGAATTGGAACTAACTTCGAGAGACTGCTGAGCAAGCTTGTTCGCCTGTTCTCGACTCAGCACAGGCAATCAGTCAGTCGGACAGCCAGTACAGTGAGCCAGCCAGCGGTAAGTTGCGCACCTCGAAATGCGGCCAAGCGCAACTGGGCCAGCCAGCCAGGCCCGCGCCGCACCAAGTGTCGTTCGCTGTCTCGATCGCTTCTTGACAACGATCTCCGTCATCGTCCACCCACACTAGATCCATCCAGCAAGGTAAGCATCTTCAACAAACACTATACAAATCAGCACAGCCGACAACAACAATCCACACACGAGCCAGTCGCAAGTACAACGACCACTCGCGCCTCTTTCGACCAACTCGATCGCCGTTCAAACGACCAATCTGCACAGTTAGCAGCCGTCCTTCAATCAACTCTTGCATCTCATCGTCGAAAGCTTTCGGCAATCCCGACATCCTCTTTGTGCTCCATCGACACGCTTCGTTCTCCACGCCATCCGGAATCGGTTACTGATTCGACCTGCATTATCACTCTACACCCGACCACGACCGCAACCAACCGCATCTCCATCCCACAGATGCAGATTTTCGTCAAGACTCTGACGGGTTAGTACTATTCATCTACGGCCGAAGACATCACATCTCATTCATCTCAATGCATCGCGTCAGATGCACAACCGTGTTCAGGGTTGAAATACGAACAGAGGTCAGGAGGCTAGGACATGCAGGAGGAGCTGATTCAGATCAAGGGATTTGGCGGTAATACCGAAGAATGAAAGGACCCCATCTCCAAAGTAAATCGCTGCAACGACTTTGCTGCTACCGGGATGTCCTGGGACCAACGTTGAACGCTTGGGAACGATCGATTTCATGGGTCCAAAATTGCCGGAATGTTTGGCTGTCTCGTTTAAGATCGAGTAGGGATGCCCTCGACAGCAACCGACTGCTCGACGCCAAAGCTCGGCGAAGCTGGCGGATGGTGCAACGGACCAGTGTGCAAAAGTTTCGTCCACAGCTTTTGCCCGGCTGCGGGCCGTTGAAGCACATTCCACACAATCACAGCACCGTTGGTCATGTCAAGCGGAAAGTCGCACAGATTTGGGCATAGGCGTACTGGCGGTCTAGACGAAAGCATGGAATGCGCGGATTGAAAAGGCGAAAAGGAAGAAGGCGATGATGACTTTGCGGCATTGCGATGGATGAGAACGATGATCTCTCTTCCATACACCCACTACCCTTTCACGCCGTGACGGTAAGCTGACCCATTTCACTTGCCTCTCCAATGACTCTTTTCGCCCCTAACAGGTAAGACCATTACCCTTGAGGTGGAGTCCTCGGACACCATCGACAATGTCAAGGCCAAGATTCAGGACAAGGAGGGTATCCCTCCCGACCAGCAGCGCCTGATCTTCGCCGGCAAGCAGCTCGAGGACGGCCGCACCCTTTCGGACTACAACATCCAGAAGGAGTCGACCCTCCACCTTGTCCTTCGTCTGCGTGGTGGTATCATTGAGCCCTCGCTCAAGGTGCTCGCCGGCAAGTACAACTGCGACAAGCAGATTTGCCGAAAGTGCTACGCTCGTCTCCCTCCCCGTGCCACTAACTGCCGTAAGCGCAAGTGCGGTCACTCCTCGCAGCTCCGACCCAAGAAGAAGTTGAAGTAATCGGTTTCGCCTCCTCAGCGCGCGACACGGTTCTCTTCCTCTTTCGGCTTCTTGGTTCCACTCTCCTCAACACACACACGCACACATACACACGCACACGCACATACGTGCACATTTGCACACACCTACGCACACACTCGCACATTTCGACCCACGCAGTATCACATTTCTTTTGGCTGCATGCTAGACCTTGTGTGAAGGCTTTGCCGGCCTCACTCACTGGTTTTCGATGGCCAAAACCCGTCGTCGTCAATTAGTTGTTTCAAAACCACCATGTTATTCTTTGGGTTCTGCTGTCCTTCGTCCTTGGCGACTGAACGACAGAACTCATGAACAAAAAATGCATCTCTCTTTCTCCTACACTCTTGGCCTGCTTGACAGTCTCATAACATTGAAAACACGGTCCGAACACTTGAGATGAGCCGTCTTTGCATCTTGGTTTGCTCGGACTGCGATCGTGACTCGTCATAGAGGGATGGAATGCAGCCTGACCCACTGTTCGGGCGTTCCAGTACAGTCGTATACATCGACGGAGGCAAACTCGACGTCTTGGAAGCCACGAAAATTGAGCGCTTGATGAGTGTTTTCGAAGACGTGACGTTGACGCATGTGTTGGATTTGATTCTTGGCTTCGGAGAGGGACAAATCGGCGTAGAGGAGCGAGATGTGCGGGAAGAAATCGGCGGATGGTGGTGATGTTGGCGGTGGGGGAAAGGTTTGGTCTACGAGCTGGCGGGTGATGTGGTTTAGCTCGAGCAGAGATGGATGTTTTTGCAGGGCGATGAGGATGCACTGTGTGTGTTTTGGGGGGAAGGGGGGAAGGGGGGGAGTGGGTATATTGATGTCTGTGGGTTAGCTTTGGGGGGTGGGGTTCTTTTGCGTGATGGGGTTTGAGTGCAGTGAGGAGAGAGACTTACCTGGAAGTAGCTACCGCGGGTAACCACATCTTGTAGCTTGATCTTGAGCGGTTGTGTTTGATCGGAAGCTGTCTGAGTGCGCCAGATGGCGATCGCTTTTTGGGTGCAGGTTTTCAACGCCTCGCCCGTGATGGTCGGACGATCTCCAAGTCCAGCCAACAAGGTAGCATGTACACCAAAGGCTCCAGAGCACCTTCCCGGATTGTTTGAACGTAACACGGCTGATTCTTGCTCGATTGCATCCACTAACCCCTTGGGCGAGGCAACAAGCCACAATGCCAACCCTGAAAATACTCCCTCCGTTGTCGTCGGAACCATGGCAGCACCAAACGATAGTGTAGCACGTCAACCCAAAAACCAGTAGCCAATTTCTCGTCAGTTTTCTTCCTTAGGTCCGAAAGACTAGTTCTTGCCCCCGCTCGAGAGTGGTGGTGTGCAAACGACAAAGCTTCTGTTGCAGGTTTGACCAAGGTGCAACAACCTACCCATGGACGAAAAGTATCAACAGACAAACGTCGTCGTTCAGCGACGTGCAAAAGGCTCGTCCAGGGTCCCCTGCGTCACGCACATGTGTGCAAGTTCAACGCTTGGACCGAGCGAGCGATCTTACACCTCCAGAAAGAAATTCGATTGTGCTTCTTCACACACTGCAGTGCAGACGCATCTGCTCTTACTTGACCTTCGTCAAGCATCTTATAACGTTGTTTCACGCTTGCTACTCGGTACACACCAATCTGATTCAGATCACATGCACACAATATATCATCCAACAACCATAGCAACAATGGGATAGCATCTGAATAGCATTGCCAAAAAAAATAATGCGTCGGAAGAGAGAAACACAAGAGCAGCCTTCAAGCCAGGAAATCCTACCGCAGGCTTACTTCATGATCTTACCGTCGGCAAAGGCCTTTCCATCAACGGTAGCCTCCCAGGCCATCATGTCCTCGAAGAACTTCTTGTCCTCGGGCTTGCTCAGGTCGAGCGGCGAAATGTCGTACGAGTCGACATCGGGAGCCACCTCGAGCACCGACTTGGGGTCCTTGCCGCGGCAGATCATAACACCAGAGATGGCGTTGGCGTTGTTCTCGCCAAACACACCGAGGGTACCCATAGTGTACTTGCGCGAAGCCTCGAGACGGGCAAAGAAACCACCAATGAGGTTGTTCGACTGGAAAACCGCCTGGAGCTCCTCGTTGTACTTGTAGTCCAGCTTGACCACCGAGTATCCCTCCGAGTCAAAGTTCTTGAAGAACCAGGGCAGCGCCACCTCGCGCGTCTCCTCGTTCGAGTAGGTGCGCTTCCACTCGTCCAGGTTGAACGACGACTTGGGCAGGTCGTCCAGGGGGTTCTTGGGCTTAGGCGCGGGCTTGGGCTCGTCGTCCTCGTCATCCTTGGGCGCGGGCGCAGCCTTGGGCTTCTCGGCCTTGGGTGCAGGGGCGGCCTTGGGCTTCTCCTCCTTCTTGGGCGGGACAAACTTGATGTTGTCCTCAAGCAGGGTGAGCGTGCTGTAAGCCTTGAGCGCGGTGGGCTGCTTGGTGACCGTGTTAAAGTAGCGAACCGTGTTGGGGTACTTGGAGCGGAAGTTGACACCGGCAACACGACCAAAGGCGAAGCCGAGGTCCGAGGCGAGGGTCAAATCGGCCAGAGTGACACGGTGACCGACAAGGAAAGTCTTCTTCTTGAGCTCGGCCTCGAGGAAGGTGAAGGCGCGGTCAAGGTTGTCCCAGAGACGCTGCTCGGCAGCCTTGTTGTAGGGGATGATGCCGAGGCAGAGGATCATGAGCTGGATGCTGTTGTTGAGGATCTCGTCGTCACTAAAGGAGATCCACTGGTCGACGAGGGCGGCCGACTTGGCATCGGTGCCGAGCAGCTTGGCGTTGTCGGCAAGACCGGCGACTGTGCGAATAAAAGGCAACGTAGCGAGATCGACAAACAGGGAGAACAGGAGTCAGATTGAATGTCTGCGATGGAGTCACTCGGCTCTGCTTTGCCTCCTTTAGTTCTGTAGTGTCTCCAAGCCTGCCATTGAGGCGAGCTTGCTGCTGCTATGGAAGGAATCAGGGCATTATGCTGAAAAAATTATCCTCGACATGGATGATTCGGACAGGGATAACTGTAAAGATAAATCTCATCACTTTAAAAAGGGTGGTAGGGCGAACGTTGATAGAGCAGCTCCGCTAACCTCGTCCAGCGGGAACGGCGGTGCAGCCATGGCAGGACGGGAAAACAAACAAACGAGCAGAAGCAAAGCAGAATTTCGTTCAGGTCGAGCACATACCGTAGCGAGCGATGGCCTTGCCCTCGATCAGGCTGAAGCCATCCGAGCCCTTGAAGCCGGGAATCTTGCCGTAGGGGAAGAGAGCGAGGTACTCGGGCTTCTTGGTGTCGCCCTTCATGGCCTGGGTCTCGACGACCTCGAGCTCGACGCCGTTGTAGGCAGCGGCGGCGAGGACGCGGTTGACCTTGGGGTGGCCGGCGTAGCCGTAGATCTGTCCGATGGGAGCCATTATGTGTATGTGTGTGATGGGGGGTATGACGAACACGAGAAGGGTATGTGGTGTAAAGATCAGAAGGGGAATCCAGCTCAAACTGTCAGTGATACTCCAACGTGGCCTCTGCTGCCGCCGCTGTCTTGGTCGGCGTAACTGCAGAAGAATTTTTTTTTCGCCTGCGCCCACTCGAGGCAGGAAGAACCGTGCGGTGGCGAGGCTCGAAAATTGATGTGATTGAATCCAACACAACATCTTCCAAAAAAAAAAAGTGTAGAAACTGGAAGAAGAAGAAAGCAGAGGAGGCGGCATACACGGCGAACCATAGCGGAAGGGGAAATCCGCTTTCCACAACAAAGTGCGCCGCCCATTTCCCGAGGCAGCTGAACAGCTTGAATAGACCTAACATTTCAAAGTTGCTCGCATTGTACATTTTGAACGCTGATCAATTACCTCCGAGTTTGCTCTTGGACGGCCGCTACGCTCTCTTCATCGACTTTGCCTCCTATACACATACTTTCGTGCTCACGGACAGTTGAAACTAGGTCAGGATGTTGTGGAAATAAGGCTAGATTAGAATGCGCATCAAGCGATGAGTTGAACAGCAATCAGACAAGACGACGCCTCTCAGCGCTGCCCACTGCTCAGAAAGATGAGACGAGCGTACGGATTGCACAATGCTCTTGGACGGATCAAAGCTCCTCGTGGTGGGGAGCCTCCTTGGTAGGGGCAGCCTGTTCAGTGCCGGTGGCGTTGATGGGTTCCAGATCGACCGATACCTTGTGCTTGCCATTGAGAGCGATGAAGTCGACAAAGCCTTCGAGCGAGCGGTCACCGGTAAACTCAATCCAGTCCTTGCTGCCAGCCGCCTGGAATTTGATGGTGGGGAACGATTGCACCTGGAATCCAGCCGAGGGAGGGATATCGTTGGCGGTGGCATCCATCTTGGCGATCAGCACCTTGTCCTTGTGCGCCTTGTACTTTTCACCCAGCGTGTCGTACGTAGGGGCGAGCTTCTTGCAGTGTCCGCACCAGGGAGCGTAGAACTCGACCAGCTTGTCCTTGCTCTCGTCGCCAATCACGGCATCAAACTCGTCAGCGACCAGAACGTGCACGGGACCATCTTGGTCCTTGGGGATAGGTTCCGACTTGACCGAAGGCTTGAGCGAGCCAGCGTTGTACTGAGAGACAAAGTCGGTCACCTTGCCCACCAGGTCACCCGAGAGATCTTCAAGAGGGAATTTGAGGTTCTGCTCAATGTCCTGGATGGCAAATGCGGGCCAGTCCTCGCCCTGAAGGTTGAGCGACTTGGCGTGTTGAGAGTACTTGACACCGTCGATCCAAACCACGTTGATCTTGCCCTTGTTCGCCTTGGCCAGCGGCTTGAGCGACTCGACGTCAGACTTGAGATCCGTGGACTCGGGGTCGGCGAACAGGTAAGCAAGCGGGAGACCCGACTCGGCATAGCTCATGAAGTTTTCGGCGTTGAGCTCATCGATCAGAGGAATCGACTCGGCCTTGATGAAGCTGGTGATGGCCTCCTCGTCGAGCGTCTTGCTGTCGAGCTTGACTTCGGGCTCGTCGAACTGGCGGTACACCACAAAGGCCGGGGCGGTCACACCGGCCTCCTTGGCAAGCGCAGCATCGTGAACGACACCAAACAGATAGTTGTCGCGCAGCTTGTTGGCGACAGCGTCGACAGCAGCAAGGTGCTTCTCGTCCGAGGAGTCAAGGTAGGCAATAGCGACGACGCGGTCTTTTGCCTTGAAGTCAGCAAAGGTGGCGGCTGTCAACTCCGAGAGAGCAGGGAGGGCCTGCTTCTTCATGTACGAGACGATACCGTCGGCCTTTCGGTTGCCGTTGTACTCGGAGGACGAGCCCGTGCGGAATACCTTGAGCGTGGGGAAGCCCTCAACGCCGTGCTGAGCACAAAGCTCGTTCTCCTCGGTACAATCGACCTTGGCGAGCTTGATCTTGTCGGCAAGCAGTTCGGTGGAAGCCTTCTCGTACTCGGGAGCGAGCGCCTTGCAGTGACCACACCAAGGGGCGTAGAACTCGACGAGCATGAGAGGCTATTTGAAGAGCAATGATACGCAAGAGCATCGCAGAACGATGTGAGCCGTAGAGAGGAGGGGGCGAGCAAAAGGCACAAACAGCTAGGTCAGCAATGGAAGCTCTTCTACAGTACCACTGGATGGTCGCTGCCACAAGCAGATCCATAGCGCAAGGGTGGAGCAGGATACTTACCTCGTTGGCAACATTCTCAGTAAAGTTGCTCTTGCCCAAGACGAGGACATCGGACGACGACGAAGCCTCGGCGGACATGAAGGTGGCGGCGGTAGCCAGACCGGCCGCGATGGCGGAACGAGAGAAGCGCATCTTGACAGCGATAGCTCTTTCAAAGTTTGAGAGACAAAGAAAGAGGACGAAAGGGTGATATGGTGGTGGTAGTGGAAACTGATCAGGGTGATGGGAACAAATCCAAGATGTTGCTGGAGCAGAGACGTCTTCTAGGCAACAACGAGTCGAGGTCCAAATGAAGAGTGTGCGGTACTGCTCTCTCCCAGTCGACGTCCCGGCTGTGTATCAGTGTCTCTTGTGTGTCTCTCATAAGAAAAAATAAGGAGCACAAGTGGACCCCGTGCGTGCGCGGAAGCGGAGACTGTAACGCCGCGCCACCCTTGTCCAACTGTCCGTTACCAACTGTCCAATTTCCAAGAAGAAAGAGAGCCGGGCGACGTGGCAGAAAAGCGTCCTTCAATAGCTGTGGGCTCGTGCTCCCTCTCCTTCTGATTTGTGAGAGTATTGGGGAATTTCCCGGATTTTAGAGCTGTGTCTGCTTACCGGGGAGCAGGCCGCTGCATCACAGACACTGTACTGTACAGTACAGTACTGTACTTTGGCTTCCACCTCATCGGTTCATTTCTTCTCATGGAGCCCCTGCTCGAGACATGTCTGGTGCCGCACGAGACACGCAGCTCGCGTATTGTGTGGCGCCTGTCTTGTTTGTTTCCATTCCTCGGGCAGCGACCAACACTCTGGCTCGTATCTGACCAGAGGAGACGTTCCTCAACGCCACTTTCGGCAGCTACAGCATGTACCACTGCATCGGTCAGGCTCAGCGACAATACTCAGCCGTGATCCGCTTTGCATGCCAGGCCAAAGACCAGAGCAGTACGGCGAGAGGGGGTCGGTCGCACAGAGCAAGCCAAAAATACAAGTGCGCTTGTTAAATTGGTGAAGCATCTTCATTCTCGCTAAGAAATAAATTTGGCGCTGTTAGACTAAAATGTGGGCCGGACTTCAGAAGAAGAGATGCAAAAATTTAGAGATGGCAGGCATGGCATATCCGATGTGATTAGACAGAAAGAAAATCGCTCCTTCCGATTGGTGAGCCTTGGTCCGTGGGAACCCTGTTCTTTGGTTGCGACTGCTTCGTCTCTGTCACCTTCGAAACATCATCTGCAATCGCACCACCACTACCACTGCAATTATCGCACCTGGCAAACAATGGCATCCTTTGAATCGTGGCAGTCGCCTCTGTCGGCGCGATATGCGTCCAAAGAGATGTCGGGTCTCTTCTCCAACGCAACCCGCTTCTCCACCTGGCGTCAACTCTGGCTCAACCTCGCCATCGCCGAGCGCGAGCTGGGTCTCGACATCCCCGCCGAAGCGATCGAACAGATGAAGGCCAACCTCACCCTCGATGAGCGTCAGATGGCGCTCGCTGCCGAAGAGGAGAAGCGCAGGAGGCACGATGTCATGGCGCACGTCCATGTGTTTGGTGTCGTCGCTCCCGCGGCTGCCGGTGTGATCCACCTCGGTGCTACGTCTTGCTACGTAACCGATAATGCCGACTTGATCTTCTTGCGTCAAGGGTTGGATCTGTTGCTGCCCAAGCTTGCGTTGGTGATCGAGAGGCTGGCTGCTTTTGCCGAAAAGCACAAGGCTCTGCCTACCCTCGGATTCACGCACATGCAGCCTGCTCAGTTGACCACGGTCGGCAAGCGTGCTACGCTCTGGATTCAGGAACTTCTGTGGGATTTGCGTAACATCCAGCGTGCACGCGATGATCTCGGATTCCGTGGTGTCAAGGGAACCACCGGTACCCAGGCTTCGTTCCTTGCCCTCTTCGACGGCGATCATGCCAAAGTCGAAGCGCTCGACGAGCGAGTCACCGAGCTCTTTGGTTTCCCCTACGCCATGCCTGTTACGGGTCAGACCTACTCGCGCAAGGTCGACATTGACGTGCTCAACAGCCTCTCGTCTTTCTCTGCTTCGGCCCTCAAGATGGCTACCGACATCCGACTCCTCTGCCACCTCAAGGAGGTCGAGGAGCCCTTCGAAAAGGACCAGATCGGATCCTCGGCCATGGCCTACAAGCGCAACCCGATGCGTTCCGAGCGTGTCTGCGGTCTCGCGCGATGGCTCGGAAACGCTGTCAACTCTGCCCGCGAGACCGCCGGTGCGCAATGGATGGAGCGAACGCTCGACGACTCTGCCAACCGCCGTCTCTCGATCCCCGAAGCCTTCCTCACCGCCGATGTCATCCTCACCATCCTTCAAAACGTCTCGGAAGGCCTCGTCGTTTACCCCGCCATTATCGCACGTCGCATCCAAAGCGAATTGCCCTTCATGGCCACCGAGAATGTCATCATGGCCATGGTGCGCGCAGGCGGCGATCGCCAGGAATGCCACGAACGCATCCGTGTGCTCTCACACCAGGCTGCAGCTCAAGTCAAGGAGCACGGTCTGGAAAACGATCTGATCGCCAGGATCAAGGACGATGCCTACTTTGCGCCCATCTTGGGCCAGATGGACCAGCTGCTGGATCCCAAGAGCTTCACTGGTAGGGCTGAGCAGCAGGTAGATAGCTTCCTGGCCAAGTGGGTCAAGCCTGCCATCGAGCCGTACCAAAAAGCTATTCAGAACGCTGGAAAGGCCGAATTGTCGGTATAAGCTGCCGCTCACGATTGTCCGCTCGAATCAAAACCTAGCAGCCTAGCGACTTCCTGTATAATACCATCATTTCAAGTTTTGTCAACTTCCTCATCTCAAACGTCATCTCTCGCGCAGCCGCATTGTTGTCGGATCAAGCGAAAATGTAAATTGCCGTGTGATTGCCTGCCACAGCATGCGCTAGCATTCTGGTCGTCGAGGATACAATCAGAAGAGCCCGAGCAGATCGTCCTGACCCGAGGCAGGTGCCGGTTTAGCCGTTGTGATGCTGGAACTAGCGGGCGAAGGCGAGATCGGCGAGTCAAACACGCTGCTAGTAGCGGGGTTAGCTTTCAATGCCTGCAGAGCCTGTACACCGCTCTGTGCTCCTGGCTCGTCGGCACCGGGTGCAGCATCAAACAGTCCTAGCAGATCATTGAGACCACCACCCGCTGTCGCCGCTGCACCGGATGCAGCTGCACCGCCGCTACCGTTGGTCGACATGACAGGTGACGAAATGCTAGCACCCATCATAAGATCGTCCAAGCCTGCCAGTGCTCCCAATGCGCCGGCGCCGGCGCTAGATGTCGCGGTCGACGCAGGAATGTCAACATCGTCATCACCAAAGTCGAGCAGGTTTTCTGATTTTTGTCCCTGAACAACGGTTGCTAGTGCCTTTTCGCGCGTGATGTCGTCTTCCGCTTCGCCGACTTGCCCCTTGACACCGTCTGCACCGATTCGAGCTTTGCCAATGAAGGTCGCCGCTGGCTTGTGGTATGCACTTGCAAGACTTGAAAGCTCCGAAATGAGCTCATCGAGCACTGCTGGTGGAACGGTTGTCAATGGAATCGAGATCGGAGGTCGAGAAGCGAGAACGACGTTCCTCCCGGCAGCCGAATCTGACGACGAGAGCAAGCGCCAGTAGATGAAAGCGCGATCACGCAGATCTGGCGAATCGCACTCTTTGGTCGCCTTTTCCAACACTTGCTGTACAATCTGTTGTGCCAAGCTGCTGTCCGGCTTCTTGAGGAAGGCCTTGACAATGGCAGTTAGAGTCTGGAACTGCACCTGATACGGTTCGTCGGTAAAGGAGTCCAGGAAATGCGCAAGCAAATCCTCCGCGTTGGAAATCTTGTCTGCGTATTCTCCCAAGATCCAAATGAGTGATCCTTTGGCCTCGGGCTCATCAAGCTCCTCGAGGTTGGAGCAAAGCGTGGGAATGATGCCTTCGTAGTTGTGCGGGTATTTGCGGAAGATGTCTTTGATGACGACGACAGCTTCTTGAACCACGTAGCTGACCTTGGTGGCGATGAGATCGAGCAGTACGTGGACACACCTCTCTGCAGCAGCATCGATCTTGATGGCGCATTGACCAATGGCACGGATGGCTCTTCGTACGAAATCAACATCCACCTCGGAGGCGTACTCCTTGAGTTCAGAGAGAAGCATGTCGACATTGCGCTCGTTGGCAAGCTTGATCATGATCTCGACCTTTTCCAGCTTGACATAGGATGGATCGTTGTATTTGCAGAAGAAGACGCGAAGCTCGTTTTGGAGAATGTCGGGGCGCTTTTGGAGTACGAGGTTAATGTTCCGCAGCGCAACCCACTGCACTTCGGGAGCTGAAGAGATGAGGGTGACCAAAGGAGGCGCCATTTTGCGCACGAGCTGTTTGATGAGTTCATCGTTGTTGCGCACTTTTGCCATATGGATGAGAATGACCTTGACGGCGCCGAGCACAACACTGCCGTTTGCGTGCTGGAATTGAGGCATGACACGCTCGCAAATGTGCTCGGCTTGCTTTTCGTCGCGAGCGCGATAGCGTGCGAGCGAGTTGAGGATGGCAATACGGCCCCACTCGGTGCATTCATTGAGTGCGATGAGGAGTTTGGTGAGAACCTCGGAATCGATAACAAAGACGGCCGACTGCCCCGTGGGATCATTTTCCAGTGCGGTCTGGTGGATGTCGGTCAGAGCTGTGACGGCGTTGGCCACGACCATGGGATTGCTGTCACCGACCATATCCTTGAGAATGCCAACAAATCCTCGATCGATGGCCAATTCAGGCTTGAGATCGTAGAGCTTTGCAACGCAGATGGCAGCCGTCTTGCGAACGTACGGGTTCTCGTCGCGCAGCGACTTTTCGAGTGGATCCGAGAGGTAGTCGATGATCTTTTCTGCGCGCAGGCACCCCATAGTACGGATGGCGAGAGCACGGATCAGCGGATTGGGGTCCTCGGAATCCTTGACAAACGTGTTGACGGCGAGAATGACAAGTTCGGGCTGTGTCTTTGCATAGTTCATGAGATAGAGGTACACGAGCTTCTTCTGCTCGAGGTCTTCGGTCTGCATGTTCTTGAGCACGTCTGGGAACAGTCCGCTGACGTCCTTACCCACAGTCATGTTGGCGATGACACGCTTGATGGCATCTTTCCGGCGATCGCGGTATTCGGAGTTGAGATCAGCGCGCAGCTCAAAGTTCTCGCCCTTGCGGGGAGCATTGAAGAAGCGAGGTCGACTCATGTTGAGCTGTGATGATGGCCCTGATCGAGGGCGTGTCTATGTCGGGCCAAAAACGAAGCGTGCTGAGATGAGTCGAGCTGGATGCTGCTGCTGTCGTCGCTCTGTCGCAGATGCTCAGCGTGCTAGTGAGACGGAGAGGTCCGATGCAGTTGCCGTTGTTTCCACCAATCAATCGGAGGCACATGCGATCTCGTCAGGCGGACACCGAGTGATTGAAAGATCGAAAGATCAGGAGCTGGTCTGTGGTCGTTGACAGCAAGTTCCAGTGCTGAGACGTGGGGTGTGTGAGGGAGGTGTTGGATAAACTCATCAATTCTTCGGATTGGCCGTGAGGGCGTGCAGCGGGCAGGTGCCCTGTGCTCCTGATGCTGCGCTCAATCAATTTCGCTGCGTCACGCTTTCCTGTCTCGGTGTTGTCTGGCTGGCTGGCTCAGGCGCGTACTTCTCAATTGACAATCTTACACTCTGAAACAGATGGGCGAAAAGGTGCCGAACCTGTCTATTTTTGGCGTAAGAGGCAACAGAGACCCTCATAAGCGATCAAAGAACAGAGACACAAAAAGAGAGAAAAATAGAAAAGACAATAAAAGAGAATAAGAAAACAGAGTGAGCTGAAATTCTTGAACCAAGCTACAGTTCTCGGAAAGAAAATTTTGGGGCCTTGACGAGATTCTCGATAACGTCTCCTAGTCTACCTCCTACCACCACTTTACTCCCACCGCAGAGCCACTCCCATCATGCCTCGAGCAGTATCAGCAAAGCTGTCAAGGCAGCACGAGCCTTCTGCCGGTCTCAGACCAGGCTCAGCGCGCTCAGCTGCATCCGGCTCCAGCTCCGTCCACGCCTCGAACCAGAACTCGAGCGCTACCACCAAGAACCCCATCTTCAACACGGACAAGTTCGGTCAGCACATCCTCAAAAACCCACTCGTGGCTCAAGGAATTGTTGACAAGGCCAACCTCAAGCCCACGGATATGGTGCTCGAGGTCGGTCCTGGTACGGGTAACCTGACGGTCCGCATCCTCGAAAAGGCAAAAAAGACGACCGTCGTAGAGATGGACCCACGCATGGCTGCCGAATTGAGCAAGCGTGTTCAAGGAAAGTGAGTACACACCATTACGGCTTCGATCAACAGCATCAGCACCAGCACCAGCACCAGCAGCACTCTCGTCGTCCATCCACTGGGCTCTCATGCCACGCCTCCTGGTCTTCTTTCATATGATGAACGAATTCATTTACCATCTTTCGTACGAGCCCGACTTTGCAATCGGACAATGCGGCAATTTTCCAAGATAGCTGATCCTTCTCACCTTAGCACGACGACGTGCTCAGAAAGTGCAAAGGCTGGTGCACGGGTGCTGTTGCTGAAGCTGCTGTAGCCATGGGATCGACCTTGTATATACTGACTCGCCTCACCCGCTCCATCCTTATTCTTTCGCACACGCAGACCGGAGCAACGCAAACTTGACATAATGCTTGGCGACTTTTGCAAGACTGATTTGCCCTACTTTGATGTTTGCATCTCCAACACTCCTTACCAGATCTCCTCGCCTCTGGTCTTCAAGCTCCTCTCGCACCGACCGCTCTTTCGATGTGCCATTCTCATGTTCCAACGAGAATTCGCGCTACGACTCATCGCTCGACCCGGTGACAACCTTTGGTGCCGTCTTTCCGCCAATGTGCAACTCTACTCGAAAGTGGATCACATCATGAAGGTTTCGCGAAACTCATTCCGACCGCCACCGCAGGTCGAATCGAGCGTGGTCCGCATCACACCGCTCAACCCACCCCCCGCGATTCCCTTCGAAGAGTTTGACGGTCTCACGCGAATCGTCTTTTCCAGAAGGAACAAGACAGTAAGAGCAAGCTTTTTCGACGCCAGAGGCGTGATTGACATGCTCGAGTCGAATTACAAGACGTATTGCGCGGTCAAGGAGATCATGCCTGAGGAAGGCAGCTTTGCCGACGTGGTCAAGCAGGTGCTGGTCGACACAGGGTGTGCAGAGGACAGAGCCGCAAAGATGGACATCGATGACCTGCTCAAATTGCTCGCAGCCTTTCATGAGAAGGGTATCCACTTTTCTTAGTCCGCAGGCAGCTGCTTGTTGTCAATCTCTCCTCAGTCCCGACCCAGCCCATGCATTTCACGCATCCGTTCTAGATACCCCTCTTTTCATGCTTCATTCCACCTCACGACCTGGCATCGGTTTGTATTTGTATCCTGTCCATGTCCTTCTTGCAAGCATCATCTCTGTCCACCATCCTCTGCCACAGGCTTCCGGCCCGATAGAAACGTGTATGGATTGTGAGATGGAAAGAGTTACAAATACACTGAACGAGTAATGAGAGACGAGGGACGAATGAGCGGCTTGAGCCATCAACTTTTGTTCTTTTCGTAAAAGACTAGGACGAGCGTCGCTGCTCCCGCGGTGAAGATCTTCGATCCTCTGCGCGCTTGCGAGCGCTAGAGGAAGTACTGACTGTTTAGAGTAACCGTTCTGGTTTGATCCGGCACAGCGTCAAAGATCTTGAAGTTTGACTGCGTTGCTTCCCAAGGCTTCTTATCCGCTGACGCTGTTGTTCTCGCATCTGCAGCCGCCTCTGTCTTTGTTGCATCTGGATCTTGCTCCTCCTCTTGCCCACTCTGCGCAGACTCTACCAGCGCAGAAGACGAGTTTTTGCTTTCGTATGCAATCAAGTCGTCCACAGCAAAGATGCTGGCCACGTTTCCACATCGATAGCAATAGTTGGGCGCCGACCATACCGTCACGATGTTGTTATCGTGCATCAACTTGTAGCCTTCCTGCACCAATTGATGAGCTCTTGCTATGAGACTCAAGCCGTTGACGTGATTGAACTCTTTGGTCACAGCGCCGCCAAACAACCAACCTGCACCGCGCGGTGAGACTCGCCAGGTATCGATATCGTCAGGATCGCTCCACATGAGATCGCAAAAGGCACCTTCGTGTGGAACTTCCTGTGCTCGCGCAATGATTCTGATTTGATCGAGCGTTCGAACGTCTGGACTGAGTCCTCCGTGGACGCAAAGTACGCGTCCATCGATGATAGCGGCTAGGTTGAGATAGTCAAACACCTGACAGCAGGACTTCCACACGTTGGCATTGCCGTATTTGCGTTGGCATTCGTCGTAAAAGCCATAAACCTGGGTGATCTGGCGCGATTCATGGTTGCCTCGAAGCAGGGTGATGCGGGAAGGATGCCTAGCTTTGAGCGCCATAAGCAGCGAGAAGGTCTCCAAACTGAAGTAGCCTCGGTCGACAAAGTCGCCCTGTTGGAATCAACATCGAAAAGCGTACACAGCATCAAGTCAGTAATTCCCGTCAGCCAGATCGAAGAGGTTGGATAGATGTAATTGACTTACCATGAACACATAAGATGTATCCGGTGGCTCTCCGCCAACTCGAAACAGTTCGAGCAAGTCCCAGAATTGCCCATGAATGTCACCGCACACTGTGACGGGACTGGAGACGGGTTGGATGTTGCTCTCCTCCATCAGAATGCCTCTGACCATCTCACAGAGCGCCTTGATATCTGGTTCTGGAAGGTACTTGCATTGTCGAAGCTGCTCTATCCACGTATCCGGATTGCCGACGGTCATGTTGAGTTTAGCTCGAAGCGAGCAATCCGAGGCTCAGTTTCTGAGTCGATTGTGGATTCACAGGCGAGGATGGTGGCGGGAAAGAGGCAGAGATGTCGCTGAGGTGACGAATATGAGCGCTGAGTGTTTCGATCGAAGCTGTGCTGACCTGCCAGGCCAATGGAGTGATTCAGCGAGCGGCGTCTTCGTCGGATATGCCGTTGCCTCGAAGAGGTGAATATGCGAAATAGAGATGGTCCTTGGAATCCTAGCAAAGCCCGGCTGCAAGTGCGAGGATGTCGTTCCGAGGTATTGATGGAGAGATGGAAAAAGGGAGCTCGATGGCAGTGGAAGATACGGTCATTCACATCATCGACTTGCAACGTTGACAGCAAGGGTGTGAATCTCTGTCCGCGGGTGATCTGCCGCAAGCACAAGTCACGCTGAGACCCTTTTTTTGCCGGAGCAGACGGCGTCAGCCAAATCCTCCTATGGATGACGATCTGCGCGTGTGCACACCTGCCTATCGGCAAGCCATCACGTTTCTATCGGCAGATCCGATTGGCGAAGCAAGTTTAACGGAACGCGGCAATGTAACTTCGGAGAGCAGCGAGAAAAAAATCGTGGCTCACCGACAGCAACGAAAAGCTCAGAGGAAATATCAAATTTGGCTGAGGCATTCTGTACGTAGTCGTTGATCATGATTGTTTCTTCTAAAGTGACTACTCATCCTCCATCTTGCCTTTGCCATCACTCCAAAGGCATCTAGCCAGCTAAGTGCATCTCCAGCGCCAACAAGTGCAACGCCTCCGATACCATCGCTTGCGACTTGTCCGAATCAGTCTCGGAAGCGATTCCGACAGGCGCTCCAGGTACGCAAAGTCTTGCTCCACTCTGCCTCTGAACAACAAGACTGCGCACCGACTTATTTCTCAGCACGATTGCTCGCATTCATCAGCACACCATTGCATCGATCCTTTTCTTCTTCGCCCTGCTTTTCTACTGAGCATCGAGAGTAGAGGCCGCTCACATCGCTCGCCTCGCTGTCACAGCTACACGCACGCAGGACCTAGCAGCACCTCTACTCGATCGCTCGGCGGGCGCCGGGTCTAGCTCGAGTCATGACGATGGCACTACCATCCAGCATCGCCGAGATGGCGCAAGCGGTCGGTCACTTTCCGCAGACAACCTCCGATGACCCTATCGCGGCGCTCAAAGCTGCCAACTACAAGGGCAAAGGTCTCATGGATCCGATCAAGTCTGTAGAAGACAAGTGGGAGCTCGTTCCCGCCTTTCTTCAAGTCAAAGGTCTGGTCAAGCAGCACATCGACTCTTACAACTACTTTGTTGATCATGACCTCAAGAACATCATCAAGGCCAACGAAAAGGTCACCTCGGACATCGACCCCAAGTTCTACCTCAAGTACACCGACATCACCGTTGGTGAGCCCCGCAGATACGATGGCGACGCTTTGCAGAGGCCCATCACACCACATGAATGCCGACTCCGAGACATCACCTATTCCGCACACATCTTTGTCAACATCGAATATACCCGAGGTGCCAAGATCATCCGTCGCAAAAATGTCGCCATCGGGCGAATCCCGGTTATGCTTCGCAGCAACAAGTGTGTTCTTTCCAACAAGTCGGAAAAGGAGCTTGCCAAGATGAGCGAATGCCCATTGGATCCAGGAGGATATTTTGTCGTCAAGGGTACAGAAAAAGTCATTCTCGTTCAGGAACAGCTTAGCAAGAACCGAATCATCGTTGAGGCCGACACAAAGAAGGGCACCGTATCAGCGTCGGTCACTTCGTCCACCCACGAGCGCAAATCCAAATCGTACGTCCTTACAAAGCACGGCAAGATTTACCTCAAACACAACTCGCTACACGAGGACATCCCCATCGCCATCGCGTTCAAGGCCATGGGCATCCAGGCGGATCGCGAGATCCTCCAGCTCGTGGCAGGACACGAAGACATCCACAGGGAGCTCTTTGCCACCAACATCGAGGAAGCAGCTCGTCTAGGCATCTACACGCGCAAGCAAGCACTCGACTACATTGGCGCACGTGCAAAGGCATCACGGAAACCGCTCTCAATGCGTCGTCCCCTCTCCGAAGAAGCCCTCGATGTCCTCGCTACCGTCATCATGGCCCACGTGCCAGTCGAACGACTCAACTTCCGTCCAAAGGCCATCTACATCGCTTCCATGGTGCGAAGAGTGCTCATGGCCATGCAGGACGACAAGAAGGTTGACGATCGTGACTACGTCGGAAACAAGAGGCTCGAGCTGGCAGGCCAGCTCCTCGCGCTCCTCTTTGAAGATCTCTTCAAGAAATTCAATTCGGACCTCAAGCTCAACATCGACAAGGTGCTCAAGAAGCCCAACCGAACCGTCGAATTTGATGCCTTCAACCAGTTCCACTTCAACGGCGACTACATCACTGCAGGATTCGTACGTGCCATCTCCACCGGCAACTGGAGCTTGAAGCGTTTCAAGATGGAACGTGCCGGTATCACCCACGTTCTCAGCCGTCTCTCTTTCATTGCTGCCTTGGGCATGATGACGAGGATCAGCTCGCAGTTTGAAAAGACCAGGAAAGTCTCGGGTCCACGCGCGCTTCAACCATCCCAGTGGGGCATGCTCTGTCCCTCGGATACCCCAGAAGGCGAAGCCTGCGGTCTCGTGAAGAACCTTGCGCTCACCACCCACATCACCACAGACGTCGAAGAGGAGCCTATCGCTAGGATTGCCTTCACCCTCGGCGTCGAAGATATCCATTTGCTCACCGGTGCCGAACTCTACCGTCCCGACTCCTACGTAGTCTTTCTCAACGGTAATGTCCTAGGCCTCACGCGGTTCCCGCAGCGTTTCGTCTCGCAGTTCCGACGTCTCCGTCGTGCTGGTCGCATCTCCGAGTTCGTCTCCATCTACACCAACCACCACCACCAGACCGTTTACATCGCCTCGGACGGCGGACGTATCTGCCGTCCGCTCATCATCATCGATGCCGTCACCGGCCGACCCCGCGTTACCGAATCGCACATCCAGCAGCTCAAAGCACGTGTCCGCCGTTTCGATGACTTCCTCCACAATGGCCTCATCGAATACGTCGACGTCAACGAAGAAAATGACGCCTACATCGCCATGTACGAGGACGAGATCAAGCCAAACTCCACCCATCTCGAAATCGAACCCTTCACCATCCTCGGCGCCGTCGCAGGCTTGATCCCTTACCCTCATCACAACCAGTCACCGCGGAATTCTTAGGACGTATCACTTTCGCCTCCCTTTTTAGATGAAGTTTTGAGCAGATTTACTAACCTTTTGCCTCCCCTGATTGCATTTCTTGTCAACAGTCAGTGTGCCATGGGAAAACAAGGACAAGGAGCTATCGGCTACAATCAGCTGGTCCGCATTGATACGCTACTGTATCTGATGTTGTATCCTCAGCAGCCCATGGTCAAGACGCGCACCATCGAGTTGATCGGCTACGACAAGCTTCCCGCAGGTACCAACAGCATGGTGGCCGTTATGTCGTACTCTGGTTATGATATCGAAGATGCTCTGGTGCTGAACAAGGCATCGCTTGACCGAGGATACGGCCGAAGTCAGACGATGAAGAAGTCGTCGACGGTGATTCGCAAGTATCCAAACGGAACCCACGATCGATTGGCGGATGCGCCTGTGGACGACAGTACAGGCAAGCGACAGAAGCGATACGATATTTTGGAGGCTGACGGTATTGCAGGAGTCGGTGAACGCGTCGAGCAAGGCGATGTCTATGTCAACAAGCAGACGCCCGTCAACGCCAATGACAACTCTTCGGCGGCGATCATGATCGGTGCTTCCAACGCCGCCGCTTCCGTTGCCTACAAATCAGCACCTCTGTCCTACAAGCCTCCCGTTTCCGGCTACGTCGACCAGGTGCTCATCACGGATACTGACTCGGACCAGACGCTCATCAAAGCGCTCATCCGTCAAACACGACGACCTGAACTTGGTGACAAGTTCTCCTCTCGACACGGTCAGAAGGGTGTATGCGGCTTGATTGTGAACCAAGAAGATATGCCTTTCAACGATCAAGGCATCAACCCGGACATGATTATGAATCCTCACGGTTTCCCTTCGCGAATGACGGTTGGCAAGATGATCGAGCTGCTTGCCGGCAAAGCAGGCGTTATCACAGGTACTCTCCAATACGGCACAGCTTTCGGTGGATCAAAGGTCGACGACATGTCGGCGATCCTCGTTGAAAACGGCTACAACTACGCCGGCAAAGAAACGCTCACCTCGGGTATCACAGGTGAGCCACTCGAATGCTACGTCTATTTTGGACCAATCTACTACCAACGCCTCAAGCATATGGTTCAGGACAAGATGCATGCTCGAGCTCGTGGTCCTCGAGCCGTCCTGACGCGGCAGCCTACCGAGGGTCGTTCGCGTGACGGAGGTCTGCGACTAGGCGAGATGGAACGAGATTGTTTGATCGGCTACGGTGCGACTCAGTTGCTGCTGGAGAGGCTGATGATCAGTTCGGATGCATTCACGGTGCATGCATGTCAAAAGTGCGGCTTGATGGGCTACAACGGTTTCTGCCCTTACTGCAGTAGCAGCAAGCACGTGGTTCAGCTGACGATCCCGTATGGTACAAAATTGATGCTGCAGGAGCTGATGGCGATGCAAGTCGTGCCGAGGTTGGTGCTAGAGGATGCTGTGTAAAGCCATAGGCCAGCGGGCGTTTGATCTCTCACTGCAATGCAGAGTATGATCCACATTGGTACAGAGCAAGAGTGTAAGAGGTTCTTAGAGTGTCTGTGAGAATGTTTGAGTTTCCATGTGTCGGAACATGATCTTCCGGAGACGCTTGAATCACTGAGAGGAGCCGAGCGAAACGCCAGGGGGGGGGCGGCGGTGGATCGGCGGTGACGATGGGCAGGAACTTCCAACCGACGTTAAAGAATTGCGGGCGTCGCTCTGCACAGCGGGAAGCTCGGGAGGATGCATCTCAACATCGGCCGCGACTGCACCTGTCGAGTTCTTCGCACGCAAGAACGAACGACGACAGTCCTCACACAGTCCAACTTTCTCACGCCCGAAACACGTCCAAGGGCAAGCGGGTCTGCAGAACGTATCGACATTGCAACGCTATCAAGTGATCCAAGATTGCCGAGGATTGCAAATCGCAAAACTTCAAAAAAGTCCCATCTCGCGCAAAAACCGGTCGAAGCTCAACTCTGCCATCTTGGGCAGCTCCTTGACCGCCTCGACCAACAAGGGCAGATACGGATGGTCACCACCCCTGAAACGCTTAAAGATGTCCAGGTACTTGTGCAAGATGGCTTCGATCGCATAGCTTGGCGAGAAAGCTTTATCCAGTGGCACCAAGCTGCTGGACGTAGCCGAAGGATGGTCGACAATGTTGTCAATGTTGGTGGGAGAGTGATGGTGCTGACTTCCTGCGCTGGCCGCTGAAGCATCGGGTGGGGAAGGACCGAAGTAGGGGCCAAAGAGAGTTGGGTCCGTTTTGATGGGATCGCCTTCGAAGGGCACCGACATGGCGATGGCAGGGTAGTCGCGACAGACGATGACGAGGGTTTGTGCAATATCGTTGAGTTTGCGTGTGAGACCAATGCCGTGTGCTTCCATGGAACGCAGCGAGAGCGAGTTGCATACTCGTAGAGTCTCGCGGGCAATGTCAATTGCATAGTCGATCCGCAACGGTTCCTCCTCCGCATCAGCCGTGAGCAGGGCGTGAGAGCGACATGTCATCCAGAGCCTGTTCAGCAACCACTGTCGTGTCACCTCTACGTCCGCCTTTTGGACCTTGCTCTTGTCCCAGTCGGATCGGCTCGCATGCCCACCGTTGCCTGTGGCATCTTCCGTCTTGGTAGCATAGCCACCATAGGGATGATGTCTTCGGCCATCGTTTGCCGTGTCTCGACGGGATGGACCGCTGGAACGATCGCGATGGAAGACCTCCTTCTCCTTTTGCTCGTCTTCGTCGCTCTCTTTGATGGCACGGTGCAGCTGGACTGCTCTTTTGGCGTCCAAATAATCGCATCCAGGGCCAGGACACTTGCGGTTCCAGCAATCGACAAACTTTTCATCGACCACGTCGAAAAGCCGGCTTTGCAAGTTGGGAAAGTCTTGCAGTTGATACATGTCGAATTTGCGTCGGATGGAATCGGTGGCCTTGCGCGGATTGCCTCGGAAGGTGATGGACGAATTCGATTGGATTGCGTACGCTCTCTCTGTGATTGCGAGCAGCAGATAGGCGCGCAGCCTGCGTTCCTGTTCGTCCTTGTCGAGATGCTCGTACGAAGACGTCTCATGGATGCGCAACAAATAGCCGAGGGTCACGGCTTCTCGCAATCTGAACCATGCCGCATTTTCTTCTCCGAGACCGAACAGGGTACCAAAGATGAAGAACGAAGCCATGATGGCCTCGAGGGAGGGATGACTGCCGAGAAGCGCACTGTTGCGCATCTTAACCGACTCTTCTAGTAGACGACGGACTCTGCGCTTGCGAGAGGAGCTGTCGACGGGGTCAGCCGAGTCGACGGGCTGGCAGAGGGCAAAGGCGGAGAGCGCGATGAGCATTGCACCGAGCTGCGAGTCTGTGCGATGCTCTCCTCGGTCGATCTTGCCAAAGATCCAAGCCCGAGTAAAGACGGGCATGATGGATTGGAGACGTTCGAAGAAGATGGCAATGCTGGGGATAAGCACCGAGTCTGAGAGCGGATGAGGCTCGTTGCTAGCAACGTCAGCCTCGGAATGAGCAACAGAGCCTGGGGTCGAGCTAGGACCTCCGAGCATCTGACTATTTTGACCAAGCACATCGAGGAAAGTCCTTGCCTGGTTGGCTCCGTTGCCGTGCGGATCATACGAACTGCCAAAGTCATTTGCGCCGCCACTCGTACCATTAGCGTGATTGCTCGAGGCGTCGTTGGCGAAAGCTCCCGAGTTCATGTCCAGCAGCACATTGCGCCGACGATCGCCGCCCTCTTGCGGGTTGAGGTACGAGTCGGCGAGCGAGGTGCCAAAGTCAGGTAGACGCAAACCTGCCGCAATGTCTGGAGCGATATCCGAAAAGGAGCCATCGAGGCCATTCGAGAAGCTTTCAGAAGTCGGGTAGCCCAAGTTGTTTGCAGACGAGGTTGTTGCATTGGGACCATTGAAGGCCTGCCCAGCGTTGGAAGGGTGACGCTGGGCATGCGGCGGGTGCGCTGCAGGGGCATGGTGGGGCGGATTCTGTTGATACTGTTGGTGATAGGGATAGGCGTGCGAAGACGGATGATGCGGATACGACGGATGAGGATGATGGTGGTGGCCAGAAGTCGACGACGCGAGGTGCGGGGGAGGGTATTCCTGCTGCGAGTATGCGCCGTGAGACGGGTATCGATTGCCCGGAGAGCGAGAAGTGGGACTCGACCAGTGTGAAGAAGGAGATTGATGCTGCGCTGCCCCCGCCGAAGTGGGTTGCGCACCAGGATCGTACCTGTGGTAGCCGCTGCCGCCTCCGAAGGAAGTCCTGCTGGGAGCATCACGAGAGTAGAGACTCGATGGCAGCATAGATGAAGGCGATGAAGCGCTGGCAGGCAAGCCGGGTGGACTCATGCCAGAGGACGGATGGTTGAGCGGGGCGTAGGGACGCGGCGACTGAGAGGATGGCTGAGCGTGTCCGGGAGGAGGGAGGACGCCGCGCGATCCCGATGGACTCTTTGCCGTCACGGGAGCACGCTCGATCGACGGTCTTGGATTAGGTGGTGATGGTGGGAGCTCGGAAGCAGCGGGATTGTGGCCTTTGCGAAGGAGATCGATGCGGCGGCCGGATGCTTGCTTACCCTTGGATGCTTTGATCCATGTGCAGTTGATGTTGAGTCGGATGCAGTTGTCGCAGGGGTTGTTGTGATTGCATCGGACTCGACGATGATGACAGGCGTCGCACGCGCGGAGTACCTTTTTCGGGCTTGCCCTTGGCGTCGTCATCGTCTCTGACGGTATCCTGCCGATGGGCTTTCGAGTCTTGTTTTGGCATTGTCGACAGAGTACCCGCCGGCTTGGATCGGTGGCTAGCTCCAAGGCTTGACGGAGAAAGATCGGTGAAGCAGACGAGTAAGTGGAGTAGAGGGCGGAAGCAGGAGAGGAGCGCAAGTGGCGCTCTGCCTGGGTCCTGCTGTCGACGAATGGATGAGCAGATGCGAGTTCGAGATGGGATTTGCCAGATGAAGTCGTTCACGACAGAACTGCGGTGACAGAATCGGAAGAGGCCAAAGAACGGAGGCTTGGCGACCCTTGCTCGGTCGACGATCGGTAATGCGACGGGATCTGGTCCGAACAAATGAGTATCGATGCCAAGAAAGGAAATAACGCCGCGACACTGGATGCGGTCTCGATGTGAGACAACAATGGAAGAGCTGCACTTTGGCAGCAGTCGCAGCAGAGGCTAAGACGGCTCGGCCGCCGCAGTGATGTCGCACCACTTCGTTTTAGAGGCCAGGAGTGGCGACGCAGCGGCTGCGAAGCTATTGCCACGTTGGAGCTTGCGAAAGCTTGAGTACTGCGCAAATCGGTCGCTAGCACGGATGCGACAGAGTGTGTAGAAGGGGTTCGGTGACAAGGGAAACCAGTGAGTGGGATGAGCGACCGAGATGAGCGCAAAAATTCGGAGTATGGAGTCGAAAATGTGCGGGGGAAGACGCAGGCGCCTAGCCGATGTAGGACCGAGGCGGATATCGGATCAGCAGCAGAATTGTCAACGAATCTCGCGCTGCGCTAAGGAGGAGGAGGGTCTTTGGTCTGTCGCGCTTGCCCATGCGCATTGCGCAGTGTAAAAGCTCCAGCCTCCGGAAGCATCGCCGATTTTCGAGCTTGCCCCTTCTCGATGCTGATACACGCGTTCACGCACAATTCACGCACAGTCCGCCTTTTTTGCGCAACCAACGGCTTGCCCGAGAAGAACACATTTCAAGGAGCGGAACGGCACACCCGCAAAGGCACGCAAGCCTGCAACTTTTGCGAACGTAGGTGCTGGCGAGAGAGGCTTGCGGATTGTTGTTCTTCTCCCACCAGCTCCTTTTCACAGCGTACTTTCAACACCTGCCTGGCTGCCAGCGAGCACATCAGGAGCCTCGTGAATCATGCTGGGTGCGCTGCCGACTTCACCGAGTCGGCGCAGCGGCTTGGGACGCCTTACCGCATTTGTGCTCCTCGCCTCGCTCTTGACATTGCTGTCGGGTGCTTCCACCGCATATGGGCTCTCCAAAGCGGAAGCGGGCAAAATCGATTGGCACGTTCCTCGTATGGGCGTGCCCCACACCTCCAACGACTCTGCGACACCCTACCTATCGCCACGCTTCCACCGCATCATCAAACCCGACGCTGACATCAAGGACAAGGCACAGACCGCTATCTTCATCGCAACCGAGTCCAATGCCGTCGGTGCGCTCAATCCGCGAAATGGCGCTATCGTCTGGCGTCAGATCCTCGCAGAGCATGATCAAGTGCTGCTCCAAAAACAATTTGGCGAGATTTCTCTTGTTGTCTCTGGCAACGGCGGCGCTAACGTTCGACTTTACCACGGCTTCACTGGTTTCCTCATCTGGGAATCGGCACAGCACGACCTTCGAGACGGCCTGCTTCCAGAGCCAGGTTTTCCTGCCACCGATGCTGTCTTCCTTACCGACAAAGCAAAGGCAGAGACCCCTCCAGACATCGTCGTTCTCTCCAATGCACGCACCGTCCGCCGTCTCGACGGCGCCTTTGGCGGCCAAGTGTGGGAATGGGAGCCACAAGACGACATCTCGCGCCGCTCTGTCATCCGGCTCGTCGCCAACAAGGACAAACTTCATGTCGTGTCGCTGACGCGCAATGCCAACTCGGTCTACAGCTCGATCTCCGTCGCGACTCTCTCTGCTCACACTGGTGAACTTCTTACGACGCGCGAGATCCCATCCGGACTCAACTCGGCCGCCGATGTGGTCATCCTTCCGTGGAACCAGTTGCCCAACATGCCACCAACCGCCAATCCAGGCTCGTGGGTCGCTTGGCTCAACAAGGATGGCACCGTCAGAGCCGCCCCCCTCGACCCGCCCAGCAAACGCTTCGCACAGCCCCAGGTCGTCTATGCCAAGCTCTCCGATTCCGCCTTCACCGGCCTGGTCGACGTCGGACTCGCCGACAAGGGTCTCTTTATTGGCCGACGATCTGACGGCCATGCCGAGGTGCTCAAGGTCTCGGCCGATGCCAAATTCACTAGCTTCTGGGAATTTGAGGAGGATGCTTACGATGCCATCTATGCGGGCACTTACGACCGACAAGGCCGCGCTTACATTCAGCGCATCTTTTTCTCTCGATCGCAGCATCTCCTCAACTTCCACTTCCTCTGGACCGATGCCAACAACGGAGGCGAGGGCCAAGTTAGTGGTTTCTCGTTCCAGTGGGATCACGACATGCACGGCAACATCCAAGCAGCCGCCTTTGAGGCGAGTCAAATCGGACAGTATCAGCTCGCTAGCCGAACAGTCCTCGTTACTTCGAGCGGTTCGGTTCGTATGGTTTTGGAGGACCAGCATCAATGGATTCTGGAGGAGGGCCTTACGCAGACCACCCACGCTGTCTTTGTTGACCTTCCGGAAAAGAAGCTCACTGCCATTGCAGGCGGTGCTGCCGGCCTCGACCATGAGAGCTTTGTACATCGTCTTGTTCGGCACACGCTTTCGCTCAAGGATCTGCCTCAGTACACGATCGCCTTCGTCACGCGCTTTGCCACTGGCTCGTACGGAAGTCTTGAACAGCTCGGTCTTGGAAGCTCTGGCTCAGCTGCTGCAGCGTCCAGCGCGGCCAGTGCTACGGCCACCACCATGTTCAAGCACGGCAACAAGCCAGCCAAGAAAAAGGTGGAAACGGAGAAAAAGCCAACTTCCTTGGCGCCGCGTGTGGCGGATGCCAACACCACATCGACCCTCTTCCGAGATCCATTCGGCTTCCGTAAGGTCGTTGTGGTCGCCACGACCAAGGGCAAGCTCTACGCTCTTGACACGATCGCCAAGGAGACGGTGGTCTGGGAAAAGTCGCTCATCGGCTACGGCGAGGGCGAAGGAGAGCCTGAGCCCAATGTCAACATTAAGCTGATGCAGACCGTCCGCGAGCTGTCGACCGACGGCAAGAGTCCCCTTTTGGCCGTTGTTGCTGAGGTTGAGCTGCGACCTGGTCTCTTCACCACCGGAGTATTTGAGCTCAATCCGTTGACGGGAGAGTTCCTCAACGACGCCTCGTCCGGGCAGACGATCCTTGTCGGTCGGTGCCAAGATGCGTTCTTGCTGCCTCAATCCGTCGAGGATCCCGTCGAGCGGCAGCAGTCGTTGGGTCTCGTCGACCAGGACAACAAGCTCTACCTCTATCCGGATACGCTGGCGGTAGCGGAGCGTTTCGAACCGCTCTCGGGTCGATACTATTTCTCTGTGCAGAAGCCCGCCACCTCTGCGACTGCCACGGCGCGCTTTATCGGTTATGCGCTTGCCAAGGGCGTGAGCAGTGTTCATCAGTCCAAGGAAATGTGGTCTTGGACGGTTCCTGCTGGCGAGCAGGTGGTCGAGGTGTTGCAAGCTCCAAGCAAGGATGCCATCGCTTCGTATGGACGCGTGCTGGGTGATCGATCAACGCTGTACAAGTACCTCAATCCTCACGCATCACTCATCCTTACCAAGAACACAGCCGCCAACCAGGCCCACTTGTATCTGTTGGACACAGTCACGGGTAGCATTCTGTACGAGCTCCAACTGGACGATGTGGATCTGGCACAGCCAGTGCGCGCGCATCTGGTCGAGAACTGGATTACCGCCACCTACTCAGTCCGCAACGCCGATGAGGGTCTTTCAACGCACATTGTCACCGTGGAGCTGTACGAGCAGCCCGAGACGCCCAACGACGAACCAATCGCTAATAAGGCTAGTGCGCGACGCCTCTCATCCTCGTGGAGCGGCCTCACGGGCAACTTTAGCAGCTTCACCGGTGACAGTAGCAATTCGGCCACGCAATCTGTTGTTCCGCTGGCCTTCATCCACACGTTCCTCTACTCGGGCGGCACCGTCCACGCCCTCGCCACCACCACTACCAAATTCGGCATCTCTCTCAAAAACCTACTTCTCGCCACGGATCGCGATGCGCTTGTCTCAATTCCCCGCAAGCTGCTCGACCCCCGCCGGCCCACGGCGAAACCAACCAAGGCCGAAGCCGAAGAATATCTCGTGCCGTACGCCCCCGTCATCCCCGAGGACCCCAAATGGATTCTGAATCACGTCTTCCCCGCCGCAAATATCCGACACATCACCACAGGACCAGCGCTGCTCGAGTCCACTTCGACCATCTACGCGTACGGCCTCGACAGCTTTGCCACCCGAACCAGTCCCAGTGGCCAATTCGACGTGCTACAGGAGAGCTTCAACAAGCCGCAGCTGCTGTTGACGCTTGTCATCCTGAGTGTCGGCATCATGGTGACTCGACCGATGGTGAGGAACAAGAATCTGTCTTTGAGGTGGTGATCGATCCGCTTCTGCATCTGATAAAGATGGGAATCCAAAATGTTCTTGCCACGCCTGCTAAAATACATAAAGTTTGAAACAGAATCAATCATGCCTTTCCGCTGGCATCCTGGGAATGGTGATCGGCAAATCGCTCATCCAGCTCCTGTCTCAATCTTTCAACCTGTGCCGTCGCTTCGTCCAACTGAGCCGTGAGATCGCCCATAGCTTGATCCATGAGCAGCTTTTCCAGGGTCCACTTTTCGATGTTGCTTGCTTCGTTGTGCTTCAGATCTTGAATGTATCGGACGGCTGCATGGATGATTGCGCCCTTGTTGGTGTTTTTGGCATCGCAGCCGGGGACGATGTGCGACAATTGGACGATGCCGTCGTTGATAGCGGAACGACGACGGCGTTCGACTTCCTTGTGGTTATCTTTGCGCTGTCGGTCGAGTTCGGGACCTCGTGGACGTTTTAGACTGCGTGCGGGAGAGTCGCCATTGGGTGGAGAATCGTAGTCCATCGATTCATCGCCTCCATCGATGTCTTGAGAATGTTGGGCTGACGCTGAATGCGAGGCAGCTAACGAGCCAAGACTAGCAATGGCGGCAGCGGTAGCTGTATCTGTTGCATTCTTGACCGCGGCAATCGCAGCCGATTCCACGTCCAAATCTTTTGCATCTTCATAGCCAGGTGGAGGAGGTGCATCGCCCAGGTCCTTTCCCTGCGCTTCGGTTCCAAGATTCGTCCGATCGTTCCCTGGAGTACGCTTGAATCCAGATGCAATGCTCGTCAACGCGCTCGCTGCCTGGCCCAGCCCCAGCGGAAGGTTGCTTCCTTCCGCAAACCCGGCATCGCCCGTCGCGGCTCCATCGGCATTACGTGCTTCAGAAGCGCGTGCTGCTGCTACGATGGAAGCCAGCTGCTCCTGATTGAGGCCAGCAAGGATGTTGGAGACATCGCGTTCAATGTGATCGCGTTCAGCTGAGTCGGTGGGAGGGTCGAGCGCAGCTGCTGCTGCAGCCGCAGCGGCCGCAGAGCCTGCTTCGGTGCGTGCGGCTTCTGATGATTGAGCCGCGACCGACGGCTCGGCAGAGAGCTGCTCGTCTGCGGGAGCCGTGTCCGTTGAGGTTGACATAATCTTGCGGAAGCGCGTGCGTTCCTGAGGGTATATTAGTGTCGGTGCTGCTGGTGACAATGTCTCCTAGCTGTGTCCAGTTGAGAGGCCTGCCGGCTTTCGCAGTCGATGATGCAAAACTGTACGTAGATATCACAATGCTCCTCACGGTGGAACGTACGTGCGACCATGCACCCTTCTCATGCAAACGAGGATCAAAACCTTTTTCCCGACGCGTCAAGCCTGACCTGCGCTGCGCTGATGGCGATGGTGACGACCAAGCTACGTGTGAGCAGGCTGGAGCCCTAACGCAGCGTCGACGACGACGACGACGAGGTGAAGCAAGTGTTGGACTCGAGCAAGTTATGCAGGGTGTCTGCGTGTGTGTCGAACTCGCGTGGCGTCGCGTAGAGCGGGGTGGCTGGACAGAATTTTCGAAAGCGGGTCACGGGATGATGGTTGGATGGCGAGCAGGTCACGTTTTCGTTTCGACCCTTTCTCAGCTTGGCCATCTCGCACAGGGATGGAACATCAATTTTTGTTTTCGAGACCAAGGTGAAAAAAGACGAAATTTGACAAAGCTAAATTGAGAGGTTGCCTGGCTATCGTGCGATACGGCGTCACCACAACTCTTGCCGGATCATCTTGCCCGTTGAGACGCCCCTGAGGCCCTTCCTGAGCACAAAACGCCGGATAGAAGCTCTCAGAGATACATCGACTTGCTTTGTGACTCTCAAAGCAGACGAATCCGAGCCGTGAATGGTACGAGAGCTGTTCAACGTGTCGGAGACTGCGCAAAGGCTCTGCGGTGTGGGAGAGCGAATTTGGCCAAAGCGCTAGAAGGTGTGGGCTGGTTAGTTGGCTTGTGCAAGCGAAGCCGACTGATGTCAAGTGAGCGGCAAGCAATTTTGCCTCTTCTCTGTCTCTGCACAGCCAGGCAGGGCAGAGTGCCTCCAAAGACCCAGCTTCTGCAGAGCTGCACGAAGAAGGTGGCTAAAATTTGAATATAGGTTGCTGTCGATTCACTACAAAGCTACGGGTTTCATTTCAAATCCAATCCAAGTCAAAGTTGAAAAACTTTTTTTGGTGTTCCTCGCATTCTGGGGCTGCAGAGCGCAAGAAATGGCATACGAACAGAACTACAGACGACAGTCGTTTGACGTTGGCACAACACGGGCCCAAGTGCCTTGAATCTTGTGCCTCGTATGGTCGAGCAAGGAAGAGAAAAAAGGGCAGATCTTCTCAAACGGCTAGAGAGCCACGGCAGACTCAATTTTTCAAGACGGTCAGCCAGCCAGTCTTGTGTGAGGGTAATGATTGGCATTGCAAGAGCAAGCGGGCACGATCACTTTTCTTCGATGCTGGTTTGCCTTTCTATCTTCTACTACCACCTATCCACCTGTAGATCAATCAGTCAAAATGGTATGTTGATCGCAAAATACACATTTGGCGTTGTCGTCATGTTTTTCGCATGCCCCGTTGTCGGCACGGCTCTTCAAGGTTGGTCAAGGAATAAGCCTGGTGGACTCGTTTGGATCTTTGATCCGCAAGCTTTGGCCTTCATCTTCCGTGTCGACGGCAGCAGCGTTCTTGCTGCAGGAAAGATTTTGATTGATACGATCAAGGTCCTCCTCAAGACTGCATCTCAATTGACGCATCCGACAACGAGCAATTGACAGCGATGCTGTAAAGTGTCTGGGGTCTTCGCCGCCTCCAACGCAGTTGGCTGACCCTTGTCCCTCCTCTTTCCTTGCCAATTCTACAGTCCGCCTCTGACGACGAGCAGCACAACGCTACCTTCGAGACCGCCGATGCCGGCTCCTCGCTCACCTTCCCTATGCAGTGCTCTGCTCTGCGTAAGAACGGTCACGTCGTCATCAAGGGTCGTCCCTGCAAGGTAAGTTCTTTGCTATTTCCCTGTTTTTGACTTTCAATCGTCAATGCAGTGCCACACAGTGCTGCTTCCAGTGGCCTCGCCGACCGAATGCGGACGCAGCGTGTTGCGTTGCGGAGAATTGGGAACGTTGTACACGAGTCGGAAAGGGCGGCGCCGCAGGATTGTGGCGGGTAAAGCTACCCTTGCCTTGGCCACCATGCCCGCCGTCCCCAGATTGCTTCCGCAGTAGGACAGCACTGCGCGCTCTCTTCGACTGTGTTCGGTCCCGCTGTACTTCCTCGCGCCGCGGCTCCGGTTCGAGGAGCCGCCTCTATTCTGTTTCGATTTCGCACAGTTCGACTGACCTTCGCCTACCACCTGTACTCCCATCTCCGCACGATCAGATCGTCGACATGTCCACCTCCAAGACCGGTAAGCACGGTCACGCCAAGGTTCACCTTGTCGCCGTCGACATCTTCACCACCAAGAAGTACGAGGACATTTCGCCCTCGACCCACAACATGGACGTTCCCAACGTCAAGCGTGACGAGTTCCAGCTCGTCAACATTGACGACGGTTTCCTCAACCTCATGACCAACGACGGTGACACCAAGGACGATGTCCGTGTTCCCGACGGTGAGCTCGGTGAGCAGATCCAGGCCGCTTTCGACGACGGCAAGGACCTCATGGTCACCGTTGTTTCTGCCATGGGCGAGGAGCACTGCCTCTCGTTCAAGGACGCTCCCCAGGGCAAGTAAAAATATTGCAGCAATGTACCATCCACCCATAGGAGGCCGCTCCTTGTACAAACAGGGAGCTGAGCCTTACTGCATTGTCTTTTTTTGGATTCTCTCTTTGTGAACCAACTATCATCGCAATTCCTACATCACCTTTTTTGGCTTTGGTATTGCTGGTCCGAGTGAGCTTTCTGAGGGTGCGAGTGCGCAAAGTGTTCTTTCTTGGACGTGAGAATGTTGAAAGTGACACGCAACACTGGATGTGCACTTTCACTCGGTCGCGACCCGAAGGGCTGGACAAGAGAAGGTGAGGCGGGACACGAAGGACGAGCAACCAGCGCCGGACGGGACTCTTGAGCTGATTCGACTTTGTCATTTGGCACCGTCTCGACTTGCGTCGATGAGCCGTTTGGAAGCCACGAAGCGACAGATCTCACAGGCGCAGCCCTAGCTTCGGATCATGTCGTCTCGCGCATGCGATGCTCGAGCTCGAGACACATGGTTCATGGTCGACAAAACCCACACCGTTTGCACCTTTGAGAGCGCTCAACCTTGCAGCACCAATCTCAGCCACTGGAAAGGAGCAGGCAGAAACACGATTGCCCAGAAGTCTCCATGGCGATCCCGATGACACGTATGTACGCGAGCGAGCAACGGTCGGCGGACATGCAGGAGGCCATAGGACCTCTTTCTTTGGCCTCTTTTCCGGAGCCTTTTTCGTGAGCAACTTTTCTTGTCGACTTTTTCCCCCTGACTTTCTACTTCAAAACATAGTTCTGTCCTCTGCTTTCGAGACCTTACGAAATCGGGCAACAAACAGCATCGGGCTGCATGGACCCTGGCGAAGGGTTGCTCGCGCACGCTCTCCATACAAGCTCTGCGCCAAATCGTCAAGGCTCGCCAACGATCATCCCCTCAACAACGCATCAGACGGGCAACATGGCGATTGCGATACAGGCAGACGGGATGCAAGATCCGCTCACCACGGTAGCTGTTGTGCCGTTCGACCTCAGTTCATCAACCTCGTCGACGAGCCGCGGCGCTTCTTCCTCCTCGTCCAGATTGGCTTCGGCGACTGTCAACTCGCTCGCCGCCGCGGCATCAAATCTGATCAACGCAATCACCCAGGGAGCGACAGACGTCGCTTCAACAGTAACATCCCACAAAGAAGTCCCATCTGACGATGACAGCGACCAGGGATCGAGCTCGTTCACCTACTCTGCTCCTACGAACGTACACACCGACGCCGAGCATCAAGGATGGTATACATCGACCCCCTACCACATTTCAAATCGCTACTACGATGCAGATATTACTCTCAGAGCCACCAGGTGTGCACTTGGTCACCAGACCGCCGAGTCGAGCTCAGCCTCTGTCCTATCGCAGCCTTATCCTGCCTATCTCGTAATTGTCGACCGTGGCCGCAATTTGGCATACCATCAGTCACTGGCGGCGCAATTGGAATCACGGGTAGTTTCCGGCTTCGACGCGGATATCAGTATCGTAGCTGGGGTTTCCATTCTCACTTCGTCCCACCCGCAACTGGTGACTGCAGTGGACGATGAGCCTTCCTCCTCACATCGTTTCAATGCACCGCACGTAAGCACAGCGGCCACGACAAGTGACCTCGTTGCGCTGTATGCCGACCACGGCTGGGAGTTTATCGCAATCGATGAGGTAGATGCTGCTGGCTTCGACGGCACTCCAAGTATAGACGACGAGCATGAAGATAGCTTCAGCGACACAGATCGAGACGACGATAAGGACGGCATCGAGCGAATCCGCGAGGCACTCATGAACCACGTGTGGAACGGTCTCGTGCGCAAGGATCACGCTGGTTCTGTGTCAAACCGGAATGCTCTGTCCGGCGACCATAGACAGCTCCTGGTAAGCAGCGGTCCATATCCGAGCTTCTCAGATGCTGCTATCGGGGAGTCCGAAACTGACGAGGCTGACGGAAACGGAGCTGACCAGGACGGTGACCCCGGTCGAGCTCCTCTGCATCGGCAGCTGCAAAGTCTGGGCAGGGATACCGATCCAATTGGTATCTTTCCCTCACTGAATTTGGGCAATCATGCTGAGACCAGCGATCTAGACGAGCAATTGGCGAAGATCTTCCTCTCGGCACACGACGGCAGCAGAGCCGATGACCTTGCAGAGCTCGAAGCATTTCTCGAGTCGGAAGATCCATCATGGCCCGGAGTGCCGTCCAAATCCTCCGAAGAGTCCAATACTATTGACACAGCGCAAGCTTTCGACGACGACTTTGACGACTTCCTCCCGTTCCAATCTGCACCGTCAAACGCAACACAAGCAGCCAGCATCGACTCTCACACACCCGATGCAGAAGACTTGCCATCCATCGACAACGTCTCCCAGATGCAAAATCGTCTGTTCGGAACCAACGCAACAGCCCGCCTGGAAGCCGGTCCACTCGGCATGGGCAGTCAGCCCAGCAGCGTCTCAAATGGAGACCTTGCGTCGCAGCTGCAGCAGCTGCAGTGGCATGCTCAGAGAGTCCGAGGTATTCAAGACGCCGATCAGAGGAGGAAGGAAGCTGCGCTAGTAGCTCTTGCCTTTAGCATGCAATGGTCCAATGCCGACGAAGATCAGGCTGGCGATCATGCTGGAGCCATGGCGTTTTGAGGTCGCTTTCATTTGGACTCAAAAGTGTTTCCGCAGATGCGAGCAACTCATTCGGAATGGAATTCGATTTCACACTGTAGCGACCAAGTTCTTGCAAGACAAGAAAAGCGATTTCACTGAGCCTTCTTGAGACGCTCTTCGGCCGCCTTGAAGTTGATGACGTCCCAGATGGCCTTGAAATAGTCGGCCTTGACGTTTTGGTACTGCAGGTAGAAGGCATGCTCCCAAGCGTCGACGCCGATCAGAGGCACGTGGGCTGTTCGGAAGAAGTGATTAGATTCTCGTCAGTACCGGCATCGTTTGTAGGGTCTCCAGATATTCGCACGCAGGGAGACTTACACAGAAGAGGATCCTGGTTCGCAGTGGTGACAATGTCCAACTTTTTGGTCTGAGGGTTGTAACCCAACCAGCCCCAGCCGGAACCTTGAATGGCGGCGATCTGAGCGTTGAATTTCTGCTTGAGCTGATCGAGTCCGCCAAAGTCGCGGTCGATAGCGTCCTTGAGTGCACCGTTGCTCAGCTCGCCACCACCGTTCTTCTGCGGAGCCAAGTTCTCCCAGAAGAGAGTGTGGTTGATGTGGCCACCTCCGTTGAAGTTGATCGCCTTCTGCAGAGCGATCGCCGACTTTACGTCTTTCTTGTGAATAGCTTCCGAGAGCTGCTCTTCGGCTTGGTTGAGGCCGTTGACGTAAGTCTGGTGGTGCTTGGTGTGGTGCAGCTCCATGATCTTGGACGAGATGGCAGGCTCGAGCGCTCCGTAGTCATAGGAGAGGTCGGGCAGGGTGTGCTTGGCTCGCACGGACGCCAAGGTGCGCGAAGAGGCCTTGAAAGCGCTAGTGGATCGGGTGAGAGCGGTGCGAAGCATTTTGGCAGATGTCGAATCGAGTGGATGATGGTCAAGAGAGTTGCTTCAGTGGTGCTGTGCAAGGACCTCTTCTGACGTACAGAGGCTTCCACACGATTCTCTTCTCGGCTCCTAACGGCCATACCGCGGTTAGCGAGTGAGCACGGACGTCGAAAAACCTCCACCCTCCTGAGAGAAGGAAATTGTCGCAGCCAAAGCTCAGTCTTACTCATGATCGCGCTTTATGCTCTGCCTTGACGCAATTTTGACGAGCGTTTTGAAAACAATCTAGATTGCGTGGCTCGAAAACCCCGATGTGATCTCAATCAGGAAAGTGACACACACCCTCTCTCGCGACGCGTAGATTGTGCCTTTGGCAAGAGAAGCTGAGCCTTTCTCAGCCAAAAAGGAAAAGAGCAACACTCACGGCATTGCGGTATTCTTGCGGGCGTGATCCTACCTGTTGCAACTCGCCGAGAAAGCTGCGTTCGCAACAATCGAAGGGGATTATCGCTTAGCAACTCAGCCAACATCTTCACCAAATTATCAACGACGTCTGCGACTCGATCAAGGAGCATCCTCGGCGCCACCGTCTCCTCCGTTCGACCAGAATGTCACGCACACACCACACATAGACCTCCTCCCCACGCAAGCGGACTCTAATGGACATGCAGGCATGCTCGAAAAGTCAGACATCACGCAGCACAGCCAGGCGGGCCCCTCGAGACTAACGAGAGATATAGTGCCTACATCAGATGATGAGGACCTCTTCTTTGTTTCACAGACGTCCGACAGATACGGATCTAGCCTGGATCCAGCAAAGGAGTTCCGGCAGAGAAGCCCGAGCGGCCACACACAAGGCGATAACGTGGAGGAAGAGCATGAGGCTGTACTGCCCACTCGGCATAGCCCTGAGCGTAGGCGACGGAGTCCGTCTTCCAGTTCCTTCAGGCAAAGCTCTTCGCAAACAGCTGTGCCCACCACGGATGCGACTCTAGAATCTGCGGCAAGAGCCTCCCATACAGGGCCCGAAGGGTCACCGACAACGCCATCTCCACCAGGATCGCCGCAAAGGCATAATGATCCCATCCTCGAAGACGAAAGGATGGCTAGAGCCGCCGCTGCACAACCTCCGACGCCACCACGACGACAGCTTCGCACTCGAAAAGCGGCGCAACTCAATCCTTATACACTCGAAGCTTTGCGCTATCAACGAACTTTGATTCGCAACGACTGGCAAGATGCCGTCGTGAGCCAAAGGGAATGGCATCGCCAAGAGCGCAAACGACTCGCAGACGAAGCTGTCCGCGCCCAGCGCGAGGCCCAAGGAGCCTTAGGCTCAGAAGCGTCTCAGAGCCAATGGCTGATTCCCAGTTCTGGTCCAAGCTCTCAAGCCGATCACGAGGAGGCTTCTGCGCCGCCGTCACCGCCTGCATCAAACATGCCGCAAGTTTTCGTGGAGATCCCAACACTCCAGACAACCGGCTCGATGCGTCCATATGCCGATGGATCTCTAGATCGTCGGTCGTCACCTTCACCTTCACATAGCGGAAGACTACCTGAGCTTGCGGAGATGCTCGCCAAAGCCTCCAGCCATATCTCGCTGCATGCGGACCACAACAGGTTTGATTCTTCGAAGCATGCCACATACAAAGGTCCTAGGACAGTTGCTATTGAAAGTACGAATCGTCTGTCAGGACAAGCGCAGAGTTCCGAGTCTTCCCGGATTGATGACGACGACGAAGCAACACCGCTACCGGCATCGACCCGACGAAAACAACCTCTTCGTGCATTGTCGCCCTCCGATAGCGAAGCAGCTCTCAACGCCGGTAGGAGAGAGCCGCTGAGGCCCGACACCTTCATCATCGACTCGTCCGAAGACGAGCGCCCACATCCAACGACGTCTGTGTCGAAAACGAAGCGTAGAAGTCGATGGTCTGGCGATGGCTCGAGCAGCGACAGCACCGATTACGAACGTCGCTTTCGTCAACTGAAAAAGATGATGCCGGCAGGCATGGCTCGCAAACACATTCGCGACCTAAGAGCCATGAGGCACGGCAAAGCCTATCACTCCGATGGACATCTCTCTTCGTCATCTGACGCCGGAGCCCATCAAGAGACGAATCGTCGCGACGCCGCCCGAATCCAAGCTCAACCTGCCAGCCTTGTCGAAATCCCCGACTACGAAGACTTGCAGCCAGGACAGACCAGGAAGAGGCTTCGGCGTCACGACAGTCTCGACGGCAACAATGCCTTGCTGCTTGATCCCGACTCTGACTCATCTTCGTCCTCGGCAACTTCAGCTTCTTCATTGTCCTCCGGACCATCACCCACTTACACGTATGTCGATCCAGCGGAAGAGACGGATGAGATGCCCGCTCCGTGGTGGTCTGTGAACCGCTTGGACTCGTACGTTCCCTACCGCGAGAGGGATGCGATCGATCGAATGCTGAGTCGCACCGGTGGTCGCAAGCTGACTAGCAATGCTACGATCCGCAGGGAAAGGGGCATTTCTCAACATCGACAAGCTCGACTGGATGGGTTTGTTTCCATCCGTCGACATCAAGAACGCGCAAAAGACTTGCCTCGGTCGCACCTGCGCGAAATCGATCAGAACCAACGTCGCCATTCAAGTACGCTGATCGACGTTCGCGACAACGATGCACAACAAGGTCTGCCAAAGAGGAAGAAGAAGCGGAGAAAGATGGACCCAAGAGTAGGCCGCACAAATACAGGTTCGTGTGCGGCAAGAGGTCCTGTAATACTGCGCAATCCCCCAATCGTTCGTCTCCGCATGCGACCACGTCTTGACCTCGAACAGCACGACGTCCTCTTCGCGGCGGATCCAGCCAGAACTCGACAAGCGGCTACAGGCGCAGTCATCGACGATGCCCCGCATGATGAGGATGTGTCAGATGACGACGGCCAATGGCAGGCCCTGACCGCGGCCATGAGAGACTCGACATCGGTACCTCTCCCAGACGCACGTCTTGCGGTGCCTCGAAATCGCACTGCTGCAGGCGCCCTACACATTGCCCCCCTGCCAATGATGCACGATGCAGTGGCCTCTCCGGTTCGAGGTGTTCACGCATCTCCATCCGCGTCCTCGAGCTCCGCCGGTCTGGCCAGAATCTATGCCCATAATGATCGAAGTCCCGCTACACCATCTCGTCCACGACCCGATCTGCACCCTCACAAGGCCCAATTACGCACAAACATCGTTCAGAGCACTGGATCAGCCACAAATGGCGCATCTGGCGTTGCCGCAAGCGACGTATGGGATGACTTTGAAGGCATCAGTCTAGATTTTGGAATGGCTCCTTTCGCCGGTGGGAAGCAGCTTGAAACGGCGCACTCGTCATTGCTCGCTCGCCTTCCAGATCTCCTCGCGTTGCCGGACAGATTGCTTCGTCACGAGCATGTCCCTCAGACTTGGTCCGGAGACGTTCTGCGTCTTGAAGATACGACGCTCGAACTAGATATGGATCATGACGCTCTGGCCAGCAGATTGCCGTTCTTTTGCGACAGCCTCCGATTGAAGATTAGCCGAACTCTCAGCGAAGGCGAGGATGCATCCCACGTCGATGCGAGACGACACATGAGGAATCTTGTTGCGGATACCGGTGACTTTCTCGGATGCTGGATGGTGCTTCAGGTCTCAAGCCCTGCTGGAGGGCAGATCGACTTCGCTTCCATTTTTCGCAGCTACCGTAGGATCCTCGAACGGATCGAGCAGCTCCAGGCCGCAGTTCTTACTTCGCAAGAGTCGGCTAATACCTCCAGGTTCTCCCGCGAGGATCGCAAGTTGGTCTGTCTGCAGTTGGCGTGGATGCGTTTGGAGCTCTGTTGGCGCGCTATGGCGATCTGTGATACAGATGCCAACAGCGCTCTTGAACCTGACGCACCGACGATCGAGAACCTGCTGTCTTATGGTCGGACCCTCATGACCTTGTTGCTGCACCACGGACTTCATCGTTGCATTCGGAATCTACGCAAAGCAGCAGCAACGGAATCACCCTACGATCATGACGGTGGTACAGCGATGAACGAGGAACATGGACAAGGCACAACTGTGCCGGTCGACGAAGCTACTGCGATGTGGCTCGGCATCATTCATTTTTTCAGCTCGTTCGAGAAAAGCCGCGACATCACAGACGGGCGCCTTTTCTGGACCCAATTCGAGACGGCCTTCCAGCGATGGGACGAGTCGATGCCCAAACGAGTGTCCCTTTTACGCGCTGAAAGTCTCTGGTATTGTCTGTTTGCGCTCGGCACCGTGTCACAGGTCACGGCCGAGGGGCAGACACAAGCTGCGCCATTGCTTCGCGAATACTGGCCCTTGGTAATGAGAGCGCTATCTTTTGTCAAATTTCGATCTGATGAAAGCAACGAGACGGCTATGGGCTGGCACATGCTAGCGAAACGGGACGCTTACGTGCGTGTTACGCTGCAACGATGCTGTCTGTTGGCCTCAGAGTGGGATTGGACGATGGACGGTGCCGAGGCAACGCTCGCTCGCCTCTTCGACATCTTCAACACTCACAAGCTCGCCGATCTGCCGACAGAAACGGAACACGATTTCCCAGCCTTTCTTCGCGATTTTGACGTCGCCAAGCTGTCCACCGCCGATGTTCTTGGTGGCGAGGCTGCGCAGGACCCGAGCTTCCACCTTTTCGTGAGGCTTCTCGCACGCGCAGGCCACGAGTTGCGCGAGCAGGCTGTCGATGCCAAGGATGGAGATCGCCGCATCTCTCGATTGTTCTCACGCATGACGCCCGTCCGCGTTATGCCGTTCAGTCGGACGGATGTGCCAACGAGCTCCCAACGCTCCGTCTTGTTCAATCACTACACTGTTGTCATGCTCTTCCTGCATCTCGTGCCGACCTCATCGCCTCAACGTCTCAGGCAGATTCAGAGCTTTCTGCCAGCTTTCAAGGATGCCGACTTTGTCAGCCAAGTCACTTGCGTCCGAGCTATGATGTACGTGGCCGTTATCTTTCGACACCACCGCTTGGATCTGGGTCCAGTGACCAAGTGGTTTGGTGATTCGATCAGCGCGCTGCAGCGCGAGTACGAAGAGATTGAATTGACGACGAAGCAGTACGAACGCCAGCGACTGCAGCAAACGTTCCAACATCGGGCCGCTCAAAACTCTGCGCGACCCGACTCCGTACGCATGGCTGCCATCTTTGAGAACGCATCTGCAAGGCAGGCGGCGTTGAGGAGAAAAGAGGAGGTCGCTAGACTGCTCGTCGTTGCCTTGCGTTCAATCCAGCACGTCATTCGCCACTGCAATCTCTATGGGGATGGTCATGTCACTGAGGCGCCTGAGCAGCCATTGCCTGATCAGCTGCTTCTATCTGCGGCTTGGACCCAACAGATGCTCGAGGCACAAATTTCGCTGGAGCCACGAGTTGGACAAGAGGTGCTGAAATGCATCCAGACGTTCTTGCTTGCACGAATGCGAGTCCTGCAGCCTGCTTCGGTGACGCAGGATACATCGAGCAAAGCCCGAGCAGGTGGCCACGAGGCCCAAATCATGACTTTCGAGCATCAGCAGCAAAAGCAGCCAACACGGAACGAGGAGAGTCAAGACAGCTTTGCAGAGCTGTTCGAAGCAGACGACGAGTTTGATTTCGAAGATCCCTTTCTCGCGCGTCTTTTGGATGGATCAGATGCAACGAATACGACAGCCAGCAATGGAGCAGCGGAACATCGCGAGCAAGCTGTTGAAGCGTCGAGCGCCGTCTCGTGCGCTGCCGATGCCCTCGACAAGAAAAAGTGGGATCGTGAATTCGGCGAGCTCATCAAGACCACGATCTCGCCGGCGCTCTTTCAACTACTGTCCAACATTTACCACCCGGATCGACGAATGGAAGCTGCCGCCACAGGCTCTGTTGTGATGAGTCTAGGAGTCACACAGAATCTCGACGAGCTGCCGATCGAGGGAGATGGTGCTGGGCGCGGGTCGACTTCGCGCCGTCGGATGGATCGACTATTCAAGGCAGCGGAAGCGCGACAGTATCTCGAACTGGTGGTCGATTGCTGGGCTGGGTGCGCCCAGGTGTTGGTGCACAATGGCCTCCGAGAGTGGGGCTCGTATCTCGGATTTGGAAACGAATCTTGGAAACGCATAGACGATGCGGTTGGAAGAAGAGATGTCGGGCTAAGGTTTCTGCAAAATATCGTCAGCTTGGATCCAGCAGCGGTACAGAAGAGAGAGTATGAGGTCGAGTTCTTAGCCGTGTGGGTCCAGACGGCGGTAGCTCGCATACTGTCGGTGCAGGACGTATACACACGGTCGTTGATGGAGGCGGTGACCGAATCGAAGCGTCCATCTGAACTGCTGCTGGCCCAATTGTCCGTGGAATGGACCAACGTCCTAACACAATCTTTGGGAACGCGTGGAAGTTCACAGTCAGACAGGCTCACCCTGGACTTGGATTCATTTGCACAGCACCGCCAAGCGCTCCTCAAAGCCACATACACCGTCCTCGCCTCAACCCTCGCCAACAACACGACCGGCACGGGGACAGCGTATTCTGTTCTCTCGGCTCTACTCTCGGCTCTACGCGCATACGCTGAAGATACGCCTACCGACGACGGCAGCAGCCGCAACAGCAAAAAGACCTCAGTCGACTATCTCAAGTTCTGCAAGACGACACTCGAGGACGTCGAGACAATCTTGACAGGGACGAGCGTCATGTACTCGATGCGTGCCGAGTACGCTGCTGCGGTGACAGCTGTCAACACAAGGCTGGTCAAGCTGAATGCATCGTAAGTTAGACGACGTAAGCAAGAATGTTGCATTGCGGAACGGATAGAGAATTTGAATGATCACCAAGAAGTATATGTGAGTGTCTGTTACGAGTAGCAGTGTCTTGACATTGTGCTTCCTAAGTGAGCTAGTACATCTCATCGCGTGTGCCACACAGGTCTATTCTTCGCTCGAGCGAGATGGCTCGTAGACGGCTCTGATGCCTTACACGGGCGGGCTCGCCTGTAACAGCTTGATCAGCTGCGTCAAAGATCCGATTGCATCCTCTCGCTCATCCTGGAAAACTCGGACTGTCTTGTGTAGCTCTGCGTCCACATCTGCGACTAGCGCCAACAAGGCTATGACGAGTGGAGCAAATGTTGGCGCAGGAGGCGTGTTGAGATGCAACACGAACATTTCACCTGCTTTAGCGCATTTGCGTCTGAGGGCTACGAGTGCGGTTTCTAAGGTTGCTAGTTGCTTCAGGCTGAGTGTCAGGTGGGAGTGGGCGGTGGGGGTAGAGAGAAAGGAATTGAGGGTGAGCAGGGTGGGTCGGGAGTCGAATTTTGGTATTGGTGCGAAGCTGGTGGTGGTGGGTGGTGGGTGGGAGGTGAGGAATTGGGGTGCGCCGCCCAATCCTGCGTAGAGTGAGGTGAAGGTGTGCACTGTAGTCGAAGCCAAACTCTGCATGTTTCCATCACCATCGCTACCACCACTATCGCCGCCGCCGCCGCCATCGCCAAAGGAGTGATGGGCGACCAGCAACAACCGATGCAATCCGCGCCGTACGCCGTTGAAACCCGCCCACCATAACGCAGACTTGAACTGCGATGCGTTTTTGTACCAGATCCGATCGATCAACGTCATTTGCGTGGTGAGGTTGGAGAGCGTCGAGATGAGCGTGCGCAGGTGAATTTTGAATGTTTTGAGAAGATGTGCGGCGTCGAGTGTGGGTGGTGTGATGGGGGGAGTGGCGGCTGTGGAGAGCGACTTGGTAGGAGGACGGGTGACCATTGTGGTTGGGGCGGAAGCTGCGGACAATCTGGTGGAAGACTTTGTCGAGGACGGCATTGAGGACTGTATCGATGCACAAGTTGTACGCAGTGTTGCCTCGATCGGGGATGGAGACTTGTGGCGAAGGAGAGATGGGACGCCTGATGCGGTGGGTGCTCTTGCGTCTGACTCTGCGTCCATTTTCTTGCGCGTCCCACCCTTCTCATCGGCATCTCCGACGTTGCGCTTCTGGTTGGCATCACGCACCGGGCCATGAGTTCCTACCTCATCATCAATGCTCTTGACCTTCTTCCTCTTCTTCCCGCGCTCCACATCGCCTCTCGAGCTACCGCCTAGTCCCATCAGAAGATCCAGCGCAGAAACCTCCTTGGTCCGCTCATCCTTTGCCTCCTTTCCTTTCCCACCTGTCTCCGCTGCATCCGTCCGAACCTTTCTTTTCAAAGACTCTTTATCCTGTCCAGCTCTCTCCTTGCCTTTGATCGTACCGCTCGTCAGCGCGGATAGAATATCATCAAGTTGCAACCTCGATGCATCCTTGACTCTCTTCTCGATTGATTCGGTTGCACCAGCAGCAGAGGATGCGGGTGCATGCTTTCGTTTCTTGTCTGCCTTGCGTGCGTTCATGTGCGAGCTAGAGCTCGAGCTTGGTATCAAGCGCTCTTTAGGCATCTCGCAATGAGTCAAATTTGCGACGATGCCGATGAAGAATGCGTGCTTGATGAGATGAAAAGGGTAAAGATCAACAGGCCTCGAGCAAGAATCTTGAGGGTCTCAGGAGCCCGGCCAAAAAGTTGACAAGCTCAATTTGTGGAGGCAAACCAGAAATTGGGTTCCGATTTCCGAGGTCACTCCTCGTCCTCACTCATCATTTTGCTCACTTCTTCTCATCATTGCCCTTGTGCGCACCGGACCACACTCGCGAGATTGACACGCACCATACAGAGCAGACGACTGTTCTCGACGCCACTACAAAAGAAACACACCTCAATTACAGCGAAGCTGACACCTAGACTGTCCACAAACAAAGCTATCAGCACCCTCCTCCCCCGGCCATTCACAACTGCCGCGAAATACGATTATACACTGAATCCGGACCACCGGGCGATCTCGCGGTCTTCATATCCGCATAAGCGCTTTTGCCCGGAATCTGCCGCGAGCTCCTTCTTGTCGGTGTATCCGGCTGATTGGCGGGAAACTGCGAGCCGTACATCGAAGTTCGTTGGCCTGCCGCTGCTTCAGCGACGGGTGGAATCGAGGGCAGCGGATCGTCTCTCAGCTGGTAGCCCTGCGGCTTGATGTTTGCTGGCCCTGCCAAGCCAGGTTGAGGCATGGGCGGCAATTGAGATTCCCGCTTTGCTGAACCCAGGCTTTGTCTGGGCGTGTTGGGTGCAGAACTTCGCGCGGGACTGGCGCCTACGGCAGATGCTTGGAGTGTGTGCATGGTGGCCATTTGCTGCTGTAGAAAGTCGCCAGTGCCTGGGCGCATGCGCAGTAGCTTCATCGCCATATCAAGCGACCCGTTGGCGGCTGCATCCGAGTCTTCCTCCTTCTTTTCCTGCTTGCGCTTCTTGATCGTCCCCAGCGATCGCTGGTTGAGCACCGACTTGTTTTTCGCACGGCGCTGCGTCCCCGCACGTCGCATCTTGGCTTGCATGCCACGTACGCATTCCATCATCAACTCGTCGGTCGATTGGTCGTGTAGTAGCAAGTACGAGAGGATCTCGCGGTACTTGGCTCCCTGCAACACGTCAAGCGGTACACCATGGGTGACGCCCGACTCGGCGTCGTACGCGTTAAAGTAATTCTTGAGGAACCCGAGCCATTTGAAGACAATATCGACTTCCTTGTCCGACAACTGGTTCATGGACGAGGGTGAATCGGACAGAGGAGGGACTAGGATGGACTCGATAATGTTGAGAACCTCTTTCCATACCTTCGTCAGCACCAGGAGCGCTTCGTCCTCGGACAAGCTGCCTTTCAGCGTAGCTAGACACTCGTCGAGGTAGTCGAAGAGGGGAATGATGGCTGCTTCGATCTCGTGGTCGGTCAGCTGTACAGGTCGATTCTTGGGTCTCGCCTCGGGCTCGACGGGCGGAATCATGGATGCGTTGACGTTGGTGCTAGCGAGTGCTGAGGCATAGAGCGCCTTCACGTTGCCCAGCGCTTTGGTCAGGTCGATGCCGCTCGTCCTGACCAGCGTCTTGAGCAAGGAGCGTGAGAGACATTGTCGAATGAAAACCGACATTTTGTCCACGATGATGCGCACCATGTCGCTCTCGGCTCGTTTGAGAGAACGGAATCCTCGTCCGAAGTGGTACAAGATATCGTCGCGCTCACCTTCCATGCTGACACGCATGAGAAGTCGGCCTTGCGTGTCCAGGTCCATCCACAGCTCGTGCGAGACAAAATCGCCAAAGTAACTCGGGTCGAGACGCAGGTAGGCTCTACCGCAGAGGTTGTGGTCTCCCACCAATTTGCGATCCCACACCGTCGCAGCCAGCCACATGGGCTGCTCGACGTGTACATCAAACACCTCGTCCCAGCGTGGCTCGGAAGTCTCGTAGATCGTGCGCGTTTTAGCGATCTTCTGGCCTCTCTCGTCGCTCAGCGTTACAAACGAGTCGATACGAGGATTGGCGCCCGTATCTCGGATCGGCTGCAGGTTCTCACCCAGGACAATCTTGATCGAAAACACAAACCGGTTGTTGCTGCGTTTGACCGGTGTGTCAGGCGCATGATGCTTGACGACTTCAGCTTGCTTGTCCGCGTCAATCTTTTGGTAGAGCTTGTCCAGCAGCACTCGTGCAGCCTCGATATTGTTGAGTCGAACACACGATGTTGCTTGAAAGTGAAACGGCTCGACCTTCTTCTCTCCAGAAATCGTTTGCTTGGCTTTGACCATCCAGGCGGACTGTTTTTGCGCCATGTCCTGGTCCTCGGCTGTACGCGGGAACATTTCTTCCATGAACATCTCTTCCACGCGGCTGCAGTACTGCTCCACCGCCCGGCTGACGATTTTAGCGAGCGTAGTGAGGAAACGTGCATTTTGATATGCATCAGGCCACTTGAGACCAAGGATGAAGTCGACGGGCTGCTGCAGAGCGCCAAAGAGGTCATCGATGCTGCTGCTGTGAACGGCGCCTTCGCTCTCGATAGGGGTGAAGGCGTCGTTGGCAATGGCGTTGTGCACCCATTCAGCTGTCTTCTTTTCCGAGTTCATGAGCCAGTGTCGGATGTGGGGTTCGAACCAGTTGGTGAGGCTAAAGCTAACGCTGCCACTGGGACAGAAGGCTTTGTACATGCGCAAAAGTGCCTTGACACGGTTGTAGAGCGTGAAGATGTCCTCGAATGCAAGCGGACCGTGCTCGCGCGTAGCGTGATCGACAACCTGCTGCTTCATCGATTCGAGATCGTCGAGGAACAATGGAACTTGTTTTTCGAGGACAAGAGAGACAGGATCTACCGACTTCAACAGAGGCTCCGGATATCTCTTGTCGAGTCTCTTAGCACCTTTCTCCAGCCAGTCAAGCAGCTGTACCAGCGGCACGACCTCATTTGCCACGACCTGAGAGAAGAGCTCGGTCGTCTTGGCGGTGTATTCGTGAATCGCCATGATGCGGACGGCGTCCTTGAGCTCTTCGACATGCGACTCGAGGGCGACCGATTCGGCTTCAAGACGCTTGTCCTTGCGAACAAAGCCCGTGGCGTGAAGATCCTGGACCATGACAAGATAAGGCTGGATTTCGTCTGCTTCCACATTGTGGATATCTTGGAAGGTCTCGTAGAGATATCGGAGGAACGACTCGAAGAGCGAGGAATAGAGCTTTACGAGCTTCGACTGCTCCTCCTGCATCCAGAAGGAAAAGTCGATCTCGGAGAGGGTGCCCGTCACAGAGCCAAGCGATTCCGAAACGCAATCGAGCGGCACCTCGCCGTTGTCGTACTTGGCCTTGATGACGTCCAAGTTGGATACGCTGAGGAACGGCGCTGCTAACCGCCATCGTTGTGCACACTCCGTGAGCAACTCGACATGACTCTTGGAAAGGATGCTGAGCGAAACTTCTTCTTCTTCCGGCTGATGCTTGATCATTTCGAGATCAAAGTCGATGCAGATCTCGAGTGCTCTGTGATAGTATGCGCGAGGGTCGGGAGGAATGTAGACGAAGGAAGCAAAGGCATCTTCGTCCGCCGAGTCGATAGATAAAGCCGCAAGATCAGCATCTGGCGTTGAGATATCCGGAGCGCTCTCGCCAGAAGGTGTTGCACCGGCACTAGCTCCACCATACGACTCTGGTCTGGAAGCCGAGGGACGTGTTGAAGACTGTCCGGGAACGTCGCTCGACGTGCTTCGGAGAAGCTCTGGGTTGTTCTGGCACATTTCCATCATGATCTGCGATAGTGACGAGAGCTCCTGTGTTCTCCAATGCTGGTAAGCCTCTTCGGAGGCAAAGTCTTCCTTGCGCCCCGGCCAGGGCTGCTGGAGGGTAATGTGTTTGACGCAGCGTTTGAGATCCGTCATGGCAGCCTGTTCTGTGCATGTCTTTTTGACGAACTCAACGTCCTGGGCCAGCTGATTGAGATCGACTGAGAAGAGTGCACCGACCGTTCGCACCATGCTGGATTCTGCTAGCGGATTTGAGGCTACCGTAGGAATTGTACTTGCGGAACTGGTTCGACGACTGGCGCTAACAGGTGCAGGGCTCATGTATTCCTTGGCAGCGGCATAGCCATTTGATCCTGATGAAACAGCTGCCGAAGATGACGTAGTGGCACTTGCGGCAGCCGAAGTGGGCGCGAGCTTTGCCGAATAGCCTTCAAGGCGATCTGTGAGCTCTCTGGGTACACCACTGACGGTCTTGAGGCATTCGCGGATAATGTTGACAAAGTGACCGACCTGATTGTTGAGCTCCCGCTTCCACTCATCGCCTGCAGAGCGCTTTTTCAAGCTGGCCTGAGCGGTGGTGACGAAGATGAGGATGAGCTCTTCGATCTTACGATTCTCTTTCATCTGCTTTTGGAAAGAGGCTTCTTTGAAAGTCCCGTAGAAGATGCCGATTGTCTGCCGAAGGCTTTGATCTTTGTAGTTGGTGTCGCGTCCCATGGCGATAAGCTCGAGTCGGTCGTTGAGTCGCTTTATGAGCTTCTCGGGAAAGCGAACTGATTTGGAGGAGCCGCCGACATCACGGACCATTTCTGCGAGGCCAGCAAAACCCATCCAGCTTTCACCTTTGGAAGTCGAGTCGGATGCCTTTTTGGACGCCGATGCAGTCGCACTGCCAGAAGATGATGCTGTTGCGTTTGCGGACAGGCTCTCTCTCGCCTTTGCCTTGGCTGCCTTGCGTGTTTGCGAGAGATGAGCATGGTATGCGACCTGAAGGAGAAAGACATATACGTCGCCATCGGTCATGACGTCGCGGACGTAGCCGCTTCGACTGCTCTTGGTGCTGCGCGTGGTCATGTTGTCCGATATGAGGCTGGTGACTGATCACGCTGGGCTCAGGGCGTTGGTCGATAAGAGTCGGAGCCCAGCGTAGGTTATCCGGCCCACGATGACCGCAGGATCGGCGAGAAGAACTTCAAATGCACAAAGGCATGCTTACTAGTACGGCAAAATGCACGATGAGTGTCCCTATGATCTTTCAACGGTGCACTTCGTGCTGACTGATGTAGCCGACGATGGAAGTGATACTGATGTGGTAGCAAACCAGTCGGACCAACGTGAGATCGATATGGTGGGTATATAAGCAGCGCTGAGTTCGTTCTGCCGGCGGCGAACGTGGTTGCGATAAGGAGTGTGCGGGCAGAATGGTAGCGGATGTGAGGGGTGGGGGAGGATAAGGCACAACGTCGCTGAGGTCGAGTGTTGTGGAGAGCAACTCACACTCACAAGTCGATTCCGGCGGTGAGCGGAATCGCGGCGGCGTGTGCTCTTGTACGGCTGTTCCGACGTAGCTCACACGCAACAGCACAACGAGATATGTGACACTCGCCTGTGCGTGCGTCATAGCGTGGACGCGAAGTTATGTCATTGTTAGGTCTAGTCGAAGTGCTTATGTAATCTCGAAGCAGGCTTTGTCCTTTTTGTTCAGTTCTTCTTGCTGCCGGTGCTCATCAAAAATGCATACGACCGGTGCGTCCTTTGCGTCGCACTCTCACCCTCTCAAACCTTCGACTCTTGCACTGTTACCTTACGGAGCATAAGATGGTCGCTGTTGCTGCTGCCTCGCTCGCTCAGCGGGCTCGTCTGCGCAGCACACCGTTGCTCGTCTCGGCAGCTCGGGCTTCCTCCCAAACCGCATCAACCTCCCGAGGCTTTGCCAATGCCGCATCGGCTGTTCCGAGACAGTCCAGCTTGAGCACCACCTTGGCATACAATCGCGCCACATTCACCCGTGCCAGCGTTGCTTTCCCCGCTCAATCGACCCTGCTGGCTGGCAAGTCGTTCTCTTCCGCAATTGCGCATCGAAGCTTGTCGTTTTGGGGTTCTTCCAACAAGTCGAATGCCACTTCGGCTGATGCGACGACATCATCGGTAACCTCCGAGCTCGAGGCGAAGAAGGATGAGGCAGTAAGCGCTGCTAGCGAGTTGAAACAATCTGCAGAAGCCTCGATGCATAATGCCGGCTCTTCCGTCTCCGATGGGTTGCAATCGACGCAACAGGTAGCTTCCGATGCCGTGTCCACCTTGCAGTCAAAAGCCTCTGAAGTTTCTTCCACCCTCACTGAGACGTTCAGCAATGTCGATCCTACTGCTGCTTCCACCGTGACTGAAGCCTTCAGCGGAGCGATGGGTATCAGAGCAGGCGAGCTGACCGAATTGGGCTTGAACCACTGGGTGACTCCACCCGGCTGGATCACCAATCTGCTCGAAGTTGTCGGTACAACCACCGGTCTCCCCTGGTGGGGCACCATCGCCGTCACCACCGTGGCACTCCGTCTCTTGATCGCACCGATCTCTATCGCAGGTCAGAAGAACGCAATTCGTCTGGGCAACATTCAACCCGAGATGAAACGCAACATGGACGATATCAAGCACTTCAAGGCGGCAGGAGACCAGATGCAGATGCAGAAAGCCGTCATGGCGACTCAGAAGCTGCTCCGTGACAACAACGCCAACCCAATCAAGTCGATCGTCCCGATCCTGTTCCAGTTTCCATTGATGTTCTCATACTTCTTGGCATTGGAACGCATCGCCAAGTCGGGTTCCGAGACTTTTGCTCACGGAGGACCCTTCTGGACCACCGACCTGACCGTGCCGGATCCAACCTGGATTCTGCCAGCAGTTTCGACGCTGGCTACGTTTGCAGTCGCAGAAGTAGGCTTTAGAGTCGGAACCAACAATCAGTCGGACCCAGCACAAAGTCAGATGATGAAGTACATCTTCCGAGCGTTTATGCCTTTCCTCGCGTGGTTCTCGACAACCTTCCCTTCGGGTGTATTGGTGTACTGGGCAACGACAAATCTGTACTCCCTGGCTCAGCTGGCAGTACTACAGATTCCGATTGTGAGGAAATGGGCCAAGTTCCCAAAGCGTATCAGTCACCCGAAAAACCCTTACCAGGAAGAGAGCAAGGGTTTCATGGACAAGTTGAGGGCGGCAAGGGACCAGATGTCGGATTCGAGTGCAACGCAGAAGGTCGCAAAGCCTGTTGTCAGCAGCAATGCAAGCGCTGGTGCTAGCAAGGCAGCGTCGAGGTCCGATGCGCTCAAGGAAATCCTAGGCGACAAAGCGGCTAACGAGGCCAGCTCGCCTATCGGTGCAGAGGCCGAGTCGGCCGCTGCTCAAAGGAACCGCGAACGCGTTTTGAAGGCTCGTCAACGCCGTGCTCGCAGGTAGACGCCACAAACACAAAAGAAGCAGTAGAGCTGGTAGGTGTCTTCAGTCCTTGGAACCCGTCCTTCATCCACCCCTCTTTTCACGTTCTCACATTGTATTCTACCCAAGAAACTTCACCATCTGTGTCTGATCTTGGCAGCTGCACAGTCATGAGCTTGCACGCGACGATATGCCGTTGAGGAAAGTTGTCTCGAGTTTGATATGATTGCAAGAGCGAAATCGTAGGACCGCTCATATCATTTACAAGCCGACAGAGCTGGAGATAAACTATGGAAGAGTGCTTCTAAGCGTCGTCTCGGAGTGGATTGGACGAGCGTTGCGCTTCGCCACCCTCACTGTCTTCAGGCGCTTCCGACTGGCTGATCACAACCTCAACGCCGTCGGCCATAGCTCCTGCATCTGTGTCCGCCTCCCGCTCGTCTGCATCAACGATTGGGTCCGCCACATCCTCACCAGCCCCGTCGCTCGCCGGTAGCTCCGCATCAGGAGCAAGTTCCGGTACATCCTCCGTCTCATCCCTCCTTCCCCTCTCCGCAGTCACCGGCTTCGGCTTCCAAATGTTGGGATGCAACAACCGCTTCCAGTACGGAATCCTCGCATTCTCCCGCTTCATGCGCATCAGCTCGTTTCGCGACTTGTCCTTCAGCTGAACATTGTTCCACCTCGCCAACAGTCTCGATTGCGTTCCGTGCACACCGTGTCGCTTGAGGATTTCGGTATAGACGGTGAATTTCGGCGAGACTTTCTTGTATCTGGCTAGCTCGTGCAAGGATGAGAGTAGACAGTCGGTTTCAGCTTGTGTCCAACGAGCGCGTCCCGTCATGTTGTGGCCGGTGATGTAGAGGTTGGATCGCTTGTAGGGCTCGACTCGAACTGCTTGGCCGAGTGGTTCGGCGTGGGTATTTTTGCGACGTCTTCGGTGGTTACTATTGCCGGTTTGCTCGGCCGCATCGTCTTCGAGCTCGTCCACTTCTTCCTCTTCGTAGCGGTCAATGACTGGATCCGCTTCTTCTCGTGGTCGGCGACTGCGTGCCGTCTCCGGTCGATACGGTCCGATGCGACGTGAGGGTACAGTTTTGCTAGATCGAAGGATGTCGGCGACGGCATCGCCGTCCCGCATAGCAATCGCATCGATGTTCTCATCGTCCGCGGGAGGCTCGCCTTCTAGTCCAACAAGTGGCATTGCATCGTCATCCGGCTCGGGACGGTAGAAGTGCAGCGTTCCTGGTCGAGTCTTTTTCGCCGCGATAGCAGCATCCTGAGCTGCTCGACGTCGCAAGATGGCTTCGTCATCGTCGCCGATGAAGTCCTCGTCCGGTGTAGCTCTGGTTGCTCCGAGCTCGGTGTTGACGCCTTCGACTCTATTCCTGACGGTCTGGTTGCCGTCTTCAATGTGTTCGTCATCAGTCGAATCGCCTTCCTCGTGCAGTCGTCCGGAGGCTGTAGACAAGATTCGAGCCTGAACCCGACCATCTTCTCCTCCTGGCAGACCTCGGCCAAGTCCAGCAGCAGCTCCATCGCTTATACCGATCGCGCCTCTGGCGACTCGCGAACGCGTGATTCTAGACGTATTTGCCTGTGGCCCTTCTGCCGGATCGGCATCAGTGACGCTGCGTTTTTGCTGCTCCTCCATTCCAACTCTGTCTTGCTCGCTTCGGTGAGATCGGCGCTTGGCAGGACTAACAGATTCTTGTTTCACCTGCAATTGTCGAGACGCACTGCGAGGATCCGTCCTTCTGGCAGTCTGACGTACCTGCACATCCCTTACAGCAGCATCGATATCGGTAGCTAATTCCTCTGCAGGATTGGCACGCTGTTGTGCTGCATTCGATCGCAAGCTGCGTTTCGGTCTCGGCGTTGTTCGTGCTTCCAACTCGGTGTCAGCAGGTGGAGCTGGTGCTTTTGCCTCACCTTTTCCTTTCCTCTTCGCACGCTTTCCACCGCGAACCGCATTCTCGAGGAACACATCTTCCTCCTCTTCGCCTTGAGAGTCGAAGCGAGATTCCCGTACAGCCGCGGCTGACCCTTCGACGAGCCGCTGGTTTTTGCGCTGGCCGTCCGAGGCGCGACGCACGAGACGATTCTGGCTGTCAAAGCCCAATCTACCTGCCTTTTCCTTGGCTGGCGAGTCGAGAGGCCCATCACGACTTCGACGTGGCTCCACGACGCCGGTTGCTTCACTGCTCTCCGATGGTTGCGCAAGTTCTGATGGTTGACGTTGAGCGCGCGTCGTTCTGTGTCCAGAGCTGTTGAGTGCCGCGGACAAACGAGCCCCGAGTCTATTTGTGCGCGGAGGACTCGATGCAACATCGAGATCAACACTGCCGCTATCCGTCGAAGGCTCGACGAGCATGGCATCGAGTTCGCGAATCTTTTGCGTGTCCGTCAATTCGACGAGAGGATGCCTAGCAGGAATGGTCTCTGCTGGCCTTCGCCGTCGTGTATTGCGTTGCGAGACGTCATCGTCCAGCATTTCATCTAGCCAGGTGGCATAGTGAGCGGCAAAGGGCTGTGATGGCTGTGTGGCCCGCGCCGCAGCCTTTGGCGTCGACTGACTCGGACCCAAGACTATGCTGGACGATTCCTCGTTTCTGCCTTCAATGACAGAGCTGGAGGAAGGGGCGGCGTCTGGAACATCGGACTCGCTGAACACGCTCGATTCGCGTGCAAGCCGATCGATGATGAGCGGCAGCGTGGTCGAATGCATTCCAGCATCGACCTCGCGCACCACGTCTCGCACGTAGCCAGTGAGATCGGCTGCCATGCGTTCGAAAGAGAAACTTTCGCGCATGGCTTCGTAGTCATACTGCATGGCCTGAAGATCGATCTGGCGTACATTGGCAAAGGTTTCGTAGCGCTGTACCATACGCTCGATCTCTGCTCGGGATAGCCCCCGTTGCCTTTTGACGCGGCCGAGCGAATGTCGTACAATGTCGCCGCTCATGAGGTCGATGAGGTGGTCTGATACAGCGGCCCGTCCAACATCTTCGGCCATCTCGCCAGCTTGAACTGCCCCTACGATCCGTTCGAGACGATGGATGTAGATCTGGATGCTCATGTCGAGCAGCATGTTGAGCACCTCGTCGGTGAGTTCAGATTCGAAGGGCAAAATCCACCGCAAGAAGACGCGGCGAGCATCGCTGAGTTCGCTGATGTTGCGCAGCGGCGCACGAACAACGTCGTCGCCTGTGATGTGCTGGCCTCTGGACCGCCCGTATTGCGCGGGGTCTGTCGGAAGTTGGTGGATGTAATGGACAAATGTGGCGCAGTTGGCCATTTGCATTGCCTCTTCGAACCCATCTGGAGGCGCCTGACCCGATTCGCGGCGTAACGAGCGGGTGACCTCGTCAATGTCAATGAAGTGATGCATATACTGAGCTTCGGCGAGCAGCTGATTTGTTTTGTACGATTCAAAGGGCGTCCAATTGCGGAGCATATCGTCGAACGACCCCGGTTGCCATTGATCGTCGTAGAGGTTCATGTAGAAATGAAGAACGCCCTTTGCGTTGATGACGAGCGCAGCGCAGCGCTCTTCGATGGTTGGCAAATCGAGTCTTCCATCCGGGTGCGCCAATGATGGCCGTAGCCGCTGTCCTGGTCGTGCAATGGTGGTGTTCGCTGTCGATTCGGCTGCGGTCGACTCATTGTCGAAGTTGACAGCGATTGCATTCGAGCGCCTACTGCGACGCGTTATTGCGGTTGCTGTCGAATTCTCGCTGAGCGCTGCGAACACGGGTCGCAATTCAGATTTCTCAAGGCTCGCACCGCGATGAAGCGGAGCACTTTGCCTGGATCGTATTGGTGCTTGTGAGCGGGAAGATCTGCTTTGGGTGAAGCGGCTAGTTGGCGGAGGACCAGCGATGGAAGCTCTCGCAGGTCTATTGCCGCGTCGCTCTTCCAGACGGAAGCGGTCGAGTGCACTTTGAGTAGTATCGAGGTCAACAGATGCGATGCGGATGCGGCGGTTGGCACGTGGCGTAACCTGCTCGAGAACCAAGAGCTCATCCAGAGCTTCTTGGTCAACGTCCTCTTCGCTCATGGCATCGTCTGGGTCTTCACGGGACGTTCGACGCGCGGTGACAAACGGTTCATACTCGAGGTCGGAAGAGTCGGTGACCAGCGGATCAGGACGAGATCGCGAGAGGGCCGTAGTGGGTTTGCGCCTCGACGTGTCGCGTGTACGTGTACGGGAAGCAGCTGCAGATGTGGAAGCCAAGAAAGGTGTTGCAATCGAAGCACGCGTCCTCCCGGAGCGCGGGGCAAAGGTTGACATGATGACGAGTGTTCCGCTCCGCGCTGGGACGGACGTCTGTGGTGAAGTACTGATCAATGGTGCAGCATGCTGCCGGGAGGGTGATGGTGAGCTAGCGAAATCCTTGTAGTGGCTGAGTGCGTGATGAGAACGTGATAGCTTATTCAAAGTGGAGCACTCCAAAAACCAAAACAAAAAAAGGTGACGCAGTAAGAGCCTCGACGCGTGCCACAGCTCAAGCTCGACTCACGCGTCTGTCTGTCCAGCTACGCTCTCTTTCTAGTCAGCTGCGCTCCGCTCCGGCTTTGAGGCCAACACTATTCAGCCTCTTTCCACACACTCCGCGCTTCGTCTTGCCATGGTTGAGATGAGTTTCGTCTCGAATGACACAAAGGGATCCACTGGTACATATGCTCAGCTAGAGCGAAGGACGGAAGCATCCAGTGAGGAGATCGGGATGAGATCGTTTAGGTGTGATTTGCAATTTCAGACCGCTTCGTCCTTGAATGCTGCATCCTCGTGGTCATTTAGGAAGCCGAGGTGCACGAGAAGGGGCTGCCGACACTCCCTGAGTTGTACGCATCGCGGATAGAGACGGCACTCGACCAAACACCTACCACGCACAAGACAGCTGAGATCGCGATGATCAGCGATGCCACCGCGAGGCCAACCATCTTGCGCCAAGATTCGAGCCAACGACCCTGATTGAGGTAGAGCCACATGACAGCGCTGAGTCCTGTGAACAGTGACCAGAAGAGGGCGGCCTCCAGACCCAAAAACTGTGAAAAGAAGGGCACCAGGCAGGCGAGGATGAAGCCAAGCACCCATGTGAGCGCATTGACTAGTGTCCAGACGACCCAGCCGAGCGTGGTCGAGTTATGGATGTGCTGCGGTCGTGACCGGAAGATGATCACGTAGAGGTGCTTGTTTGCTACCTGGCCACTTTCGCAGCCAGCAATCAGGATCGTCGGAAGCGCGAGACCGTAGGCGATCTTGCTCATCGTGGTGCTCAAGCTGTTGAGACTCGGCGAAGTCGTGTACTGGCCAAGGTTATGGTAGATGACACCTCCGACAAGCAGATACAGCACCAACTGAACGGCAACCAGCACGAAAAGGCTCTTCCGGAAGTCGGTGGGCTTGCGCATCTCCGAGATGATTGGCAAGTAGCTAGGAATCGCACCGAAACTGACAAAGAGGTTGAGCACGTAGAGGAAGCCTCCGAGAAAGTCGACCTCGACTCCGGGGGCGGGGCCGAACGCAACTATTTTGATTGGAGGTGCGTTTGCTGGCGCATTCTGAGGGCCTGTCACGCCACTGGAGATCATGGCAAAGAGGACAACGATGACGATAGAGCTGAATGACACAAAGGCCGCGATCGAGAAGAGCTTGTAAGAACGGGGAAGCGTGAAGAGGAAGGAAATGACCGCAAATACGAAGGCGAGCGCAACGGCGCACGAGTGCCATCCAAGGATGTAAAATGCTTGGCCACCGAGCAATACGTGGTTGCCCTGCAGGAAGATCGAAAAGATTAGCTGCGAGGCACCGAGGATCCGCGCTCCCCAAGGACCGAACATGAGGAAGCCAGCGTCTTGGAGGTTGTGAACGCCTGGGAAGCGCATCTTGAGCTTCCAGTACTGGATACCGGTGTAGTAGCAAATATAGGCGAACATGAAGGTGAGCAGCACAAACGGCACAACACCAAGTGATACGGCTACCTTGGGAATACTGAGGATGCCCAAAGCGATGGCATAAGCCACCTGATTGAAAAAGGCACCCTTCCAGCCCAGGGTCTTGGGGATGGCACCGTTGTCGTGAGCCCTTCGCTGCACCTCTTCAACCTTGGTGACCTCTTCGATGTCGCTGACCTGGACATTCTGACCCTTTTCGGTAGTCTCGTACATTTGTGCGCCTCGCTCGCCAAGCAACTCGAAGAGGTAGCTGTCTTGCCACGACTTGGCGCGCTCGCCTGATGGAAAGAGGAAGGATCTTCCTACCGGCCGCGACGATTCGGCCTTTCGCTCCGGTGAGGGCGAATCGCTTCTGCGGGAAGCAGCGTTCTGTGCGGGCGTGTCGGCGCTGGAAGTATCGATGCTATCGCTACTCGGTCGAGCCGGTGTTGCTCGGCCGGATGTGACCATGTTGTCCCAGCTTGGCAGCCAGATGCTTGGCTACTTATAGCGGGATTGGAATGCTTAACGGCAGAGTGAGCACGAATGCTTGCGACTTTGCGTGCCAGAATCGAAACTGGACCCGCTGAATGACGAATGGAACTCGGTCGAAGGTCGGCGTGCGGGACGTTGGAACACCGCACTTCTCGCTGATTGCGTGTTGCAAGGTGATGAAGTCTACGCTGGAGTGACTTCGCCCTCGACCGATGTCCGTCGAATTGCGTTTGGAGCAGATGAAACGCGGAGATAGAGATATGAAGTGATGGTCGAGGAGGAAGTGTGGCGCGACAGGCGAAGCTGTAGGCAGAGGCGTGAGAATGAAGTGGTGGTGCGCAGCGGAAGAAGTGATCAGAGCAGCCAGGGTAAGGAACAGAAGAATTTGGGCAGGCTCAGAGGATTCGTGTGACTCGTATAGAGTGCAGGCTAGCGGAGGTGTGACCGATTGATACACTCCGCCCAGCTGTGCAGGAACTTTGTCTGAAAGAACGCTTGGCCTCAATCTTCCCCGCCTGCTCTATCGTCCTTGTCACAAGAAGGACGCGACGTTGATTGCTGTTCGGGCTCGCGTAGCCAAGCGGTCCATGACATGGTCGTCTTCAACTTTCTCCACCCGCACTGAGCGCAAGGCTCGCAAACAGTGCCTCGGTCTCAATCGATGCAGTGTCACTGCCCTTTCGTCCTGTCTTGCGACACGCGCTCTCGAGGTCCAGAAAGAACTGATCTAGTCATGTGGTCGATTGAACTTACCAAAATACCTCTGGGCTACTTCCCCTCTGTATGCTTCACGGCTGTTCCATTACCGTTGACCTGTTGAGCTAATCCACACACACACGCAAGCTTTTCTTCTACCTTCCACCAGCTCCGTTGCTGCGCTGCGCTTGCCTTGCACTGCCCGACGACTTCCGAGACGAACGATGCACCGTTCAAACCATCTGCTGTGATACTTTGTCTGCTCAAACACCTACAATTGCCCGAGCGTGCTTTGTCTTCCGTTTGTGTTTTTGCCTTTATAAGATATATTTAAATAACAAGTTGTCTGGGCGGGCCGTAAAATTTGTGCTTTTGACAGGCTTGGTTTTTCGGAAAATTTTCCGACTGCAAATTGAGCCACGGCAAAATCTGCATGCTCGACGCAACGTCACCTGGCCAATAGCTCGCCTACTTGCTGATTCTTTCCGGATGCACCGAAATGGTGGCGCGTTCGTCATGCAGAGCGCGAATCATCTTTGAGACTGACGGGCTGTGCTCAATTATTTTTATTGTCAAGGTAATCTTCTGAATTGGCAAAAGTTTGATCGCAAACACAATGACCGCCGACATTGCGTCGTCGCGATTGGTCGACGACGATGGGCGCAGGCCCGTTCATTCATTCATGTGTGCTTGCTCGCATCGGATGACCTTTCTCATTGGACGACCAGACTGTTCGTGCGGTGACTCGAGCTGGCGCGCGAGCTCGTCACCCACTCCGATCCTGGACGAGGATACAATGCCCCACTCTTAGCATTCAATAGGCTTTGATGACCCTTCTGAATCCGCGACTAGAGTAACGATAGTGAGCCAACTCAAAGCCTTTGTTTCCGTATGTGGGCGGAAATGGCGCCAGGAGGCAGCGACATCGACCGCGACAAGTGCAAGTTGGAGCGGCAATTCGGGCGCCTGCTGAGCTGCGTTGAAGATATTCACGGCCACGTACAGAGGAAAAAAGCTGTTCAGACTTTTAAACAGGCGGACACTGAATTGAATCAAGAAAATTGCAGCGACCGCTGCTGCGCTGTCGTCGGAACGGTTTCCGACAAAGACAGTTCCACGACACTCGCTAGAGACCTTTTGGTCTTGGCTGCAGTTGCAAGGTCATGCCGGTCGCTCTCACTTCTGCAGAACGCAAGGCAGCGGAAGGACAAACTGATCGACTGCAGAGTGGCCCGATTTAGGGACTGGACTTCCAACTCGATGCCTTCTTGCTCGAGTTACAACCATACGGATCATAAAGCTATTCTCGGCCTCATGAGTTCATATGCGGGGTAGATAATATCCAACGTCCTAGCTTATCTCGACAGATACTGTCTGCATCGATTTGCGGGGAACCATGCTGCTCATGGTGGACGACGAGCTGGGCAGGACCGTGAGGGTTTGGATCTGAGGCCGTTTAATCCGAAGGAAGGGCCAGATCGTCGTGACGGTCCCCGATGCTCGTGCTAACAGGAATTTGTCGGTGGACACAGCCTCTCGATCCGCTTTTCGATGTCCGTAAAATCCTACTTAGCCGAAGTGCAAGCCTGTCGCTACGTGAATGCGAAGTCCCAAGCTAGCCGATTCGGGGATTGACGCTGACGTTTTATAACATGCCCCCTCGGGATGACGTTCAGGCCTGTTGCTCAAGTGTGAGTCTCACAAAAGTGATAGTAGATTGCCAAGAACCCTATCAGAACAAAGGATCGGATTCATACGCCGATGAGCTTCTTAGCGATCGAAATCTTGTACATGGGCTGCCACCAAATCTGAATTTCGTCGATGGACGAGATGCAAGCCAGCGCCGTTGCCCAGCCTGGCCCAACGAATCCTTCACCCGCCACCCTTCCGTGTGCGGGCAGCACGAGTCCTGGTGATCTCTCGTCCTGGCTGCTGACAGCCTGCGGTGGACGCAGAGGCCACGGTGTATGTTTTCGAAATCCGTCAGGAGGTGGACGCCATGCTACGCCGCTTCTGCCCGGATCGTCGATGAAAGCTCTCCAGGTGACCTGGCCACGCGGGATGTTGGGATCGCCCAGCACTTTGACTGCCTCGAGCACGCGAGCACCCACACGTGCTGCACTGCGTCGATTGATGCGCGTGTGCTCGTACATGTCATCGCTCGAAAGCAAAGGCTCAGCTGGCCAGGCGGGAAGTCGATCATCGGGCTCGAAATCGAGCGATGTAAGCTGCCGTGCTCGGATATAAAGCAGCTCGATTCCATGAGGTCCGTAGGTCATGCTGTACAGACCTTCGACAGCGTCCCAATCGAAATCGACGTGTGCTGGATCCTGCTGCGGCCCAGGCGCAATGTGCTGGTACAGAGCTGGCTCGTTCCAAGCGGACGACGACGAAGCTGCGTCGCTCGTTCCGGCTGGGAACGAAGCTAGCGACGCCGGAGTCGCAGTTTCTGCAGACGATCTTGAATGCTTGATTGAGGCCTTTGGGAGCGCCGATTGGCGACTCGGGCTGCAGATGGGAAAGAAACGTGGACCGCCCTCGAGCGTATGCGTTTGGATCGGCCAGGGTCGATACGGAGGTGGCGGCGTCATGGTGAGCGAGTCAATCGTCAGTCGTTCACCCTCGATGAGCCATCTACGATCGGCTGACATGGTCTCCCAGATGTTTGATACCCCGATTTGCACGTTGTTGAGACGACTCCAGAGGGGCGAGCGGATGGCGGGAAGTAATGCAGGAGGCGGAAAGATGGTGGGAGGGAGGGGCATGACAATCGAAGGAGGTTGCGCAAACGCAGCGTTGCGCTCGTTTGCATCCACATAGGGCTGCCAAGCGCTCGGTGACACGTGCACACGTCCATTGTCTCGAGCATGATCACACCGCGTGGATACGGCGCCCGAAGTCGGATCTACGTGATGCTCGATATTGCCGACCATGTGTCGGTGCGGTCCTACCATGAGCTGACGCAGATTGGTTTGAGCTGGATCGTCTTCCTCGAGATCGAAGCCAAAGTTGAAAAAGGCAGGTGCCTGGGCCGCTCGCCGTAGGACTCGGTCTATTTCCTCAGCCTCATCTTCGTACAAGTCCGCGTCGTCCTCTTGATCGGCAACTTCGACTGGCATGCCCCCACGCGCGAGTCGGGATGATCTGACCGGCCCATATTCGGGTTCAAGGCTTCGCAGCCAGGACTGGCTTGAGATATGAGCACGAAGGTCTCCCACGCCTCGCGTTGCGCTTCCAGTGTGTGGGGATAGAGACGTTGCCGAAGAAGCCGTAACCAAATCCTGAGGCAGGTTGCCACCGCATCGTACGTCGGCCCAACTGAAGTACCAAAGGTTCTCGGTTCGAATGCCAGGTTCGCACAAGTCGATTCGAATCTGGGTCAACGAGCGCCGGAGCATGGTTCCTTGACCTATGACAGCCGAGCTACTAGGCATAGGAAAGCCGGTCACTTGGGACCATCGCTCCATGTCGCCATCAAGGCCCTGAAGTCGATTGGTAGGATAGATGCGCTGGCAAACGATAGATGGAGAGAACTGCCTTTTGCCAGAAGAGCAAAGGACAGGAGCTGCTGAGCTTCTGGAAGAGGACTGGCCGGTAGTGGTCGATGCTGTAGCCTCGTCGACTTCGTGGCTGAAGTGCATGTCAAGCACGACGCGTATCACCATACCATAGAATGGTATGTCCGAGGCCCACCATCCCAGTAAAGGCTCTGCGATCCGTATGAACGAGGCGTAGACCTGATACAAAGAAGTGGCACCCTGAAAGGATTTGAGCTCCGGTTCGCTTTCACCGTGTCTCGCCTCAGTCGCCATGGTTTGCTGGACGTATTCGTTCAAGGTGGGCCAGGAGGGGGGATGGATGACGTCGGCTTGCAGTCCAAAATCGGGGTGCCACAAAGGAAGAGCGGATTCTAGCGGATGAATGTTGGGGCCACGCACCGGTGGACTTAAGGACTTGATGGCATGAGAGATGAAGGGTTTCCAGAGAACGTCCTGCAGCGCCACCTGTCGTATCCGTGAGCTTGTGCCCGACAGACGGGCCAACGACGCAGCATCTAGATATGCAAAGACATCAAGCAGTACTTCGTGCGGGAGTTGTTCGATTGCGCTAGGCATTTCGCTGGTAGCCAAGCCGGGGCGACGGTCGTTGAGCCGGATCTTGTCCATGAAAGGCGTTTGACATGCGCTTGCGTTGACGACGGATGGATGGAAAGGGGGGGGGGGGGGGGCTGGGCTGACGCTGACGCTGAGGCTGGCACTTTGCCTTGACGAGGGTCGCAGTCACCGTTATAATGCGAGGAGCCAGGAGAGAAGGCAGTAGTTCGGTGCTGCTGTACTGATCAGTCGGTCATCAGCCAACTCGCAATCTGTGTAGTACCTTGAGCTTGAGCTCATTTGACGGATGCGCTACGCGAACGCTGCCTTGGCCTGGTCGAGGATGGTCGCCGTTCGGAATGGTGCCGCCTTGTCCTCCAGACAGCTGCCATTGGGGCCTGTACGTATGTGCAGGCTGGATGGATGGGTGGTGGATCTAGCTCTTCAGGATTACAAAGCGAGGCTTGCGGATCAGCCGGCGGGATAGATCATGTTGGGTCCTCTGTATCAGGGAAACATGCATTGAGCCTCAGCTTGAAAGCGTATAATGTGGAGTAAAAATTGACGTGCATCGCCGTGATTCATGGCCAGAGAGAGTCAGTCACGGCTCACCGACAGCCGCGACCGAGGCGGATCGGATGAGGCAAGGACCTAATGCACCAACTCCAAGTCATCGTCGATCGGGCCACCCGATTACAAATTGGTCCGAGCCCGGCACGCAATACCCTTGCTCTCTCATGTGTTAGCTTTGGCGGTCCGCGACACAAGTTTGGCGGCGGATGTCTCCGTGAGGAAATGATGCTGCTTTTTTCGGATTCGGATTCCACGGCCTTGCCTCTTTCCAGGAGTCTGTCGACGCTACAACACAAATGCAACGGGTGATGACGGTCAAGAGCTTGAGGAAAAAGGCGCGGAAATTGTTGGGAGGGTCTACGGGTTTCGATACTCGACAGGGCGCTGTGCAAGCCAGGAAATTTCTTCTTGCACCCTGAACTTAGAGCCGAGAAAAAATCGATTAAGTGATTATTGCCTACTCTGAAGCTCGAGCCCAATTACAGTATTCCGTCAACGCGCGAATTTCTAAGATCGGGCTCAGCACGACCGCCACTCTCTGAGCAGGCACGGCAACCGAGCGAGCAACACGGAAGGTACGGCGTGTGTCAGTGTGTTGTCGAGCTTCTTCATATTGCAATAATTGACCGACGTTGCCATCGCCTTTCCTTTTCCTGTCTCCACCAACATCCCCAACGATCGCACACATCCCTCCATCGATCTCCTGCCTCTAGCTAGGAGATTGTTATCATCTTCGTACTTTGCATCATGATCTCCGGTCTTTTGTCACGATCGTCGGTCGCCGCTCCGGCGAGGGCGTTCCAGGCCTCGACGATGCCTCGCGTCGTTTCGGCGCTTCCGCGTGTACAGAGCCGTGGCCTTGCCACCGGCGCCGAGCCCTACGATGTCGTTGTGATCGGTGGTGGCCCCGGTGGCTACGTGGCTGCCATCAAGGCTGCTCAACTCGGTCTCAAGACCGCCTGTGTCGAGAAGCGCGGCGCTCTTGGAGGAACCTGCCTTAACGTCGGCTGCATCCCTTCCAAGGCTATGCTTAACAACTCGCACCTCTACCATCAGGCGCAGCACGACTTCAAGAACCGTGGTATCGACGTTGGCAGCATCTCGCTCAACCTCGAGACCATGCTCAAGGCCAAGTCGAGCGCCGTTACCGGCCTCACCAAGGGCATCGAGGGACTCTTCAAGAAGAACAAGGTCGACTATCTCAAAGGTGCTGGTAGCTTCAGCAGCCCTACCACCGTCAAAGTTGCCCTCAACGATGGCGGCGAGACCGAGGTCGAGGCCAAGAACATCATCATTGCCACCGGTTCCGAGGTGACCCCCTTCCCCGGCATCGAGATCGACGAGAAGCAGATTGTCTCGTCCACCGGTGCGCTCGAGCTGCAAAAGGTGCCCGAGAAGATGATCGTCATTGGTGCTGGTGTCATCGGCCTCGAGATGGGCAGCGTGTGGAGCCGACTCGGTGCCAAGGTCGAGGTGGTCGAGTTCCTCTCCACCGTCGGCGGTGCCGGTATCGACGGCGAGATCGCCAAGAACTTCAAGAAGACGCTCGAGAAGCAGGGCCTCAAGTTCCGATTGGGCACCAAGGTTGTTGACGCTGAGAAGAAGGACGGCAAGGTCTTCCTCAACGTCGAAGATGCCAAGACCGGAGACAAGACGCAGCTCGACGCCGATGTGGTTCTCGTAGCTATCGGCCGACGCCCCGTCACCAGTGGCCTCAACCTCGAAGCCGTGGGAATTGAGAAGGACGAGCGCGGACGCATCATCGTTGACGACCAGTACAACACCACCTGCAAGGGCGTCAAGTGCATCGGAGATGCTACGTTCGGTCCCATGCTTGCACACAAGGCCGAGGAGGAGGGTATCGCCGCCGTCGAGATCATCAAAGCTGGTCACGGCCACGTCAACTACGCTGCCATCCCTGCCGTCGTTTACACGCATCCCGAAGTCGCCTGGGTCGGTAAGAACGAGGAAGAGCTCAAGAAGGAGGGTGTCGAGTACAAGGTCGGCAAGTTCCCCTTCCTTGCCAACTCGCGTGCCAAGACCAACGCCGACTCGGACGGTACCGTCAAGTTCCTCGTCGAAAAGGAGACCGACAAGGTTTTGGGTGTGCACATTATTGGCCCCAACGCTGGTGAGATGATCGCCTCGGCAGTGCTTGCCATCGAGTACCAGGCTTCGGCAGAAGACATTGCGCGCACTTGCCACGCGCACCCTACGCTGTCGGAAGCCTTCAAGGAGGCTGCCATGGCTTCATACTCCAAGGCCATCCACTTCTAAGGTGCTCTTCCATCGATCCGAGTTTCCTTCTTTGCATCGCTGCGACCATTTTGTGCACCGATTCATGTACTGTATAGATCGACGGCTCGTTCCGTCGTAAATCTCACCGAATCTCTTCATTTCTGCAAAAGCCATACGTAGCATCATTGATTGCGACTGATGGGTTCGTCCTCGTCTCAAGAAGGAATGAGAGGTGGTGTGATTTCAAACAGATGTCGGCAAAATGACTGGATTAGTGGGATGTCGCGGCAGCAGGAAGCGGAGTCCGACCCCAATCAGATAGGTTCCAAGGCGAGTTGTTTTGACCTGACCGGCCAATCGTCGCTGCCCGGTGTTCGTTGTTTCATGACCACAGGCCTGCGAATCTTCCCCACAGGAACGAGTCAAGGTTGACAGATTGATAGGCAAAGATCCAGACCAAAAAGGACACAGAATGCAGCACAACCACATACACAGCAAGCCCATTTGTTCTGTCTACAGGCTCGTTGTCCACCAACGGCGCCGTGTGCCGATGGTGCCTTCGAGATCGTCAACTTTGGCTCAAGCATGTGCTACGTACGCCACGTTGTGTGGGACATGTGCGCTGCGAAAAATTCAAAGACCCGCCCTCGGGTCGACGCTCGAGCATCTATGAAAACCGAAGGAGCATCGCAGAAGGCGAGGCGTGGGTCCTTGAGCTAAAAATAATCAACACGTCCTGCCAGAAAAGATCCGAATTCGTCCAAGCTGGGTCTAGTCGTGCTGCAAGCTGTCCCGCTTCGTCTCGCGTAAGACGCCAGTTTGACAGTTCTGTGTCGGCGAATCAAGACCAGACCTTTTTCGTCTTTGAGCAAGAAGAACAGAGGGTCGCGTCTCCGGGGGCTTGGGCCTGGCTGCTTGCGTTCACTTACACGAGGATTTCGGCTGCAATTTTCGCGCATTCGCCAATTGTGGCTTTCTTCTGCAGCTTCTTCTGTGCCGCCGCTAACGTGCAGCAGCAGCAAAGGATATGGCACTTCACAGCAAGTCGGACCTGTCTGAATGAAATAGAGCGGCACCCAAGCTGAAGAAAAGCACAGCATACCCCGGCTTTGTCCTGCGCAGAAAAAAAGGCCCGTCCGCGAGCGCTTCCGCGTGCGATTTTTCGCTAACCTGGTGTGCCTGCCTGCCGGCCTGCATCTTCGCTGCCACCAGAAACCCGTTCGGCGGCGACAAAAACCCGTAGTTGAAAGACACCAACGATCCGCTTGGGTTTGGACTTGGACTGCCTAACCGGCGATCTTCAATCTCAGATTGACGTCCGTACCGTACCCGCTCCATTCGATGCAAGCCGTTTGCGCCCGTGCTTGATCTCCATTGTCTTTTCTCTCTTCATCGTCATCTCTCATACCCTTGTTGCCTGACTCGATACGCTTCCTACACTCACCCTCCTCCCACAGCTCGTTGCATCTGCACACCACGGCCGAGGCGTCCGCGGCACAGCATTCACTTCAGCTTGGCTCATCGAACGACTCGACAGGGAAGCGCCATCTTTCGATCCGACCTGATAGGGCGACATTTGCGTACACCTTCAAGGGCAGCTGACTGTGCGTCAGGCCGCAGGTCGTCGATCTCACGACCGTATTTACATTCAAGTTCATATTGTCAAATGCAAATGGAGAAGTCGAAACGCAAGTAACACAAGCCTCGCTTTGCGGCGTTTGTCTGCGCACCAAGAAGGACAAGGTACAACAGCTTGCTACTCGACATTCACCTTTGGGACCCGCTGTCTCATTTCATCATCGTTGCCATCGTTGCCTGCAACTGGGCTTGAGATCTCACACCAACGAGCTTGCCCGCTGTGCTCGGATTTCCAACACTCCAGTAGGGACGCCGCTCGTTCGCACGCATCCCCTTATCTCGCTTCAGCATCCAGCGACCACCAAAGCGCCGCACCGTGCCGGAACCTGTCGCGAGCCAAGTTCAGGTTTCAGACTCCCTTCTATCCTCTGTCACAGACGCGCAGCGCTCACTTGGTACGTGGGAGCGCGGCTTTGGGTTGCTAGAACCCACCTTCCGCTTTCATTTGGAGGAGCAGGCCTGCATTGGAAATCCCTGAAAGATCATTGCCGCGAATTTCCGCCACTCTTTGCATCGCAGTCTTAGACTTGCTTGCTTTGCATTCATCATGGCATCGTCATCCGGATCACCGCAATCACCATCGGCGGACATGGACCAAGACGATAAGCCGCGAGTGTTTGTCGATGGACCTGGCGGCGCCGACACCAAACAGGGCGCCAAGATCGCCTGCCTCGAGTGCCGTTCGGCCAAGATCAAGTGTTCCGCACCCACCGATGGCCAGGTTCCGTGCAAGCGTTGTGTCAAGCACCAAAAGGAGTGTCTCTTTGAAAAGCACAAACGAGGCCGAAAGCCTAACAAGCGCTTCTCGGTGCCTTCTGATTTGCGAGCTGCGGCACGCCACGGCAGCGAAGGCCACCCATTCGAGCACAGCAATCGGCCAACTTCTTCTGGCGGCAAATCCGACTCGCATCATGCAGCGTCGCATCATCAGCCGCAACAGAGCTCACGTAACGGTCGCGGTACACCCGACAGGACCCAGCACAAGCACGACAATGGCTACGGCTCCGGCAAAGGAGCGGCCTCGAATCGTCAACACTTTGGAGATGCCACTTGGAAGCCCAGCAGCGGATTCGGCTCGTCCAATCAACAAGTTCGAGGCGCACAACCACTGCACTATCCTGACGACCGTTTCCACAACCAGCCAGAAAAATTTCCCAACGGGGGCATGTCGACGTCCATGTCGGCACCTTCCGGTCTAGCGCAGTCTGCCATGCCTTATGGCTACACACAGTCGGTGCATCATTCGCAATCACTACATGGCCAGCCACACCAGAACCACCAACACCAACATCAATTCGCTCATCAACACCAACACTCGCATCAGCAGCAACAGCACCAGCATCAACAGTCGCAGTCGTCGGCCTCCTATCCACACGGACGACACGGCTCGGACCATCCAAGTCCCGGTCGCTGGCGAGAACATCCGCAGTCCCAAGCCGCATCTTCCCCTCACAGCTCGCATTCCGGCGCTCCGGCTGCCAAACAGCATGATAGCTTTGCTCATGGCCGCAATCGTTCATATCCTCACAACGCGCCCGCGCCGAGCCACAGCTATGCACACTGGGACAGTCAATTGGGATCCGAGAGGAACCACAAGACGAGATTGGAGCTTTCTCCTTCCAGGCGCTCTGAGGCTTCCGCTACACCGAACCAGGCGCCGCACAAGTCGTCCTCGTACTACGCCAACAACCCCGACAGCAGCAGCTCGCAAAAGCCAAAGTCAACACATGACCAACGCAGCGCATCCAAAGGTCGAGGCCAGCGGCGCGAAGGCCAAGCGTCTCACCACCAGCGATCCTCTAGTCGAGGCGGTGCGTATGAGCCAGACGCAGACGAGGAGTACGAAGATGAGCAGGACGAGCTAGAAGATGACGCGGATGCTACACGTGAAGAGCACGACTATGTCCTTTCCAATCCACTCAAGCTGCTCGCGCAAGCCTCCGACGCAGCGGCCGCCCGCATCGAGGGTGGACGCGTCGAACCCGGCAGCCGGAGTTCCTTGGCGGCTGTCGAAACCATGGGCCTGCTCCATCCTACGTTGCCTTCCAGTCGCATGGCAGTCAGTGCCGCTGTCAACCTGACCGGCCTCGGACGCCCGCTCTATGGACGCAGGGAGGACGATGCAGTGCGCAATCAGCGCGGCTGGCCCTCAAATCGGATGCTGCCGCCGCTATTTAACGCAACCCGAGGCGCACCTCCAACAGATGAAAGCAGCCCAGATACATCTACGCGCAGTCAGCCTTCCTTCCTCAAGGATACTATGCGATCCAAGTCGTTCCCCGAAGGCGAGATGCCCAGACTGGAGCCTCCTATTGCTACCGACGAGTCCGATTCTGGCATCGCCGCTGCTGCTGCTGCTTCAGTCAGCAGCCAAGTATCTGCTGCCAAAACCGTGTCTGGCGCACCTCTGGGCCGCCCTAATGTTCTGACACCTTCGACCCTGGACCACGAAGCATGGGAGTACCGCGAAGGAAAGGCCCAAGCACGCCGCGGCTACGGCTCCAGTCCGGGTGGTATCAGTGGCGATGCTGTCACAACGGGCAGCAGCGTCTCTGCCGGCGCTGCCAACGGCCAGAAACAGAGCGCCATTTCGGCCATCAACGGTGCCTCGCCCGGCGAGATCATCGAGTCTCCCGCCGATGAAGTCACCACGGCTATGCTTGGCAAACGCAAGCGCGGACGCTCCCGCGCCACCCGCGGTGGCGGTTTCCCCACCCGTCGCAGGAGGCTCGCCGAGTGGGACACAGATGCTGAGAACGGCGAAGGTGCGGATGAAGACGGGCCGGCCGATCTCGTCAAGGGCAAGCAGGTCACCATCGATACCATTTCAAAGCCCAAAGAGGCAAGTGGTGCCACGTCTGGAGGCGAAGGCGAGGCGGGTGCTTCGCGCAAGGGCTACTTTAATTTGAGCTTGTTCCACAGCAAGAACGACGACACCGAGGGCTTGGATCCGGTCGAGCTCGGCTTGGTCGAGCTCAAGGAACTCGAAAGGCTCTTCGACATCTTCTTTGCGCGCATCAATCCGGTCTTGGATCTCTTCGACCCTTTCCTGCACAGCGTCGCATTTGTCCGCATGCGGTCTGCATTCCTCACCACGGTCATCTCGGGCATGGCAGCGCGCTTCTCGGACACGTCACAAGATGCCAAGCTCGCTGCGACGCTCGACAAGCACTGGCAGGAAAAATTGCTTCCCATGATCTTGCTCGGCGGGTACAAGAGTGTCGAGATCAGTCAAGCCTTTCTGATCCTCACCACCTACAGTCGCCCGACCAACCGACTCGTTGATGATCGATCGTGGCAGTACCTAGGGTTCGCCATTCGCACTGCCACAGAGGTGGGTGTCAATCGCAAGGTGACGCCTAGCGAGAATCTGCTTGGCAACGAACAGGTGGCCCGCCGCGTGCGAAACCGAGAGAGGCTCTGGTTCAATCTCTTCCTCTATGACCGTACTTTGAGCGCTCAAACAGGCCGACCTTGGACCATCTCGGAGGATCGCATGATCGTGCAGAGCTCCATGTGGCATCGACAAGACTTTGCACTGCCTGAAGACGTCTCGTTGGTCAGCTTAATCAAGTTGCGTCGCATCACCGCTCAACATACCGAAGCTTTCGACACGTATCTCACCAGCCCGGACCGCTTTGATGAGACGCAGACGGCTACCGCGCTTGGTGTTGGTGGACAGAGTATGTTTGATCGACGCCTCGCCGGTCTCGAATTTTTCCGCAAGAACGCTAACGCCGATCTCGAAAAGTGGAAGGAGACTTGGTGCATCAACACTGAGGACAAGATCAAGGAGGTGGATACCAGCGCAGCCGCCGGCAAATATCTGGTCCGATGGGCACCCACCGCCAAGCTCTTCTACTACCATTCGCGACTACTCATTAATTCGCTGGTGCTCGGCGCCACGGAGCAGTACGAGGGATTCCTTTCTGGATCTTCTGTCTCTGTCGATTGCTGGACCTCTGCCATCTCGCTCATCGACACAGTGCTCAACGACTTTACCGAGGAAACACTGGTGACGTGGTCCAACGATCGAGTTGTGATGGCGGTTTATGCTGCTGTCTCTGCTGTGCGTATGACCAACATGCAGCACAAGTACGCGTTCGCCGATAAGGAGACGCTGTTGGCATTGGTTCGTCGTTTGGCGACCAGCATGACTAATGCAGGAAAGACACCTCGACACCGGAACGGATCCGCCACGCCTTACGGTCGTTATCTCAAGTCTGTTTTGGCTGCCTTTGAGCCCGAGAATCATCCCGTCCCAGCCGCAACACAAGGCGACGCGACAGCGACGGCACAGACGCCTGGTAAGGATAGTGAGCAGGCCACTTCGATGACCACAAGTAGTCTCGCGCCCGGCGACAGTCGCTCTGCCGCGGCCACGCCGCCCACAGCAGTTGTCGCTGCAGTATCTGCTGCCGAAAGCGCGGGAGGCATTCCACTAGCTGCTTTGCAGGAGACCGCGGTCGAAATCGCCGACGGAGATCAGCATGGCTTGGTCGCGCCTGGAAGCTTTACAGAAGAAGAGCGAAGTTCCGCCGCTGCGAAAGAAAGCGAACGTAACAACGCCGTCTTGAAGACAGGAGGCCTCGCAGACGGCGAAGACGTCACGGAGGCGTTGGCACAGGTGCCGCTGATTGTTGCTGAAGACAATAGCATGGATCTCGACATTTCAGCGGCTGCCTCGCAATTGTCAGCTGTGGATCCGAGTATGGAAGCGCAAACTAGCATGGAAAAGCTGCTCACTCAAATGCCCATTGACGGCGCTGCTGTGACCACCGCCGGAGCAAACATGCTCACGCCTGCCAGTGGCGTCACAGCCGGGGACGTCTCATGGCCTATCTCCGCTGTACCTGGCAACATCGCCCGGCCACCTTCCTCGGCCCACTCGTCTTCAGCTGGCGGAGCCGAGTCGGCAGGATTGCTGGTCACGCCAACCTCGAATCTGCTACTCGCAACGCCGATCTCTTCTGCAGCTCTGGTTACCGGCGATGCTTCATCGGCACAGCCGGGAGCAGATGCTGTCGCCGCTGCTGCCGTCGCCGCTGCTTCGTTGCCCAACGTAGTCGATGACCCGGAATCTCTCGAACGCATGTGGGACTACATGACTTCGTTCGAGCACACGTCATTCTGGCAACCTCAGAGCACGTGGAACGTCAGTGGTACCGGCCCAAACGCTAGCAGCGGACAAAGCCATTCTGGTGGCGCCAACGGTCATTGATGCTAAATGACGCTTTTTTATTTCGAGAGATGAAACGAAAGCAGCAGCGTCGTCATCAGCAGAGTCTCGGATGATGCACATTTGTTTGTCGCACACAGCGCTTTCGTTCACTGTTTTAAAACGTAATGGGTTAGAAGAATGTTTTTGCACATGATCGCGAGGGCTAAAGATGAAGTGACATGAGGTCAAAGTGTGTGCTGTGTAGGTAGAGTCTTAGCTCGAAAGAATGGCCGGAATCTCTGGTTCGGGCGAGGCAGGAACAGGCGCCTCTACGAGCAAGTCGTAATGGCCTGGTCGCAGCAGCATGGTACCGATCTCGGTGATCTGACCGCCTTCCACTTCGAAGCGCACTACATCGCAGCGATCCGGATGCTCTGCGGCGGATCTTCGCTGTTCGGCTTCTTTGCCCGGCACAGCTATTGATCCCGAGGGTTCGTCTGTCGAGTTTTCGGCCGACTGGTGGATCTGCTCAGCGGGGAATTGCTCGTCAAGTGGTGTTTCGGGCGGAGCATGTTGTGGCGACAAGTAGGCTACGTCGAGCGACACCTTGAGCGCACGCGAGAGCGCCGTGATCTGGACGTGATCCGCCTCCTTTCCGATGGCTTCGACGTGGTTGGCGCAAAAGCTGGCCATGTCCGGCGGCGAGGCATCGTCGACGTTGTCGAGCGAAAAGAGGAAGGGCGTGTATTCGTCTGCGTTGAGTTTGAGAAAAGCCGAGGTCAACAGGCGCAGATAGACGACGATCGAGTTGGACTTTTCCGGATCGTTCATGGCTTCCACGAGTGCGTGTTCGTTGAGCTCCTTGGTCTCCGGGTCTGTGGAATACATGCGGTTGAGCAACGTTTTGAGCGGCTCGTAAAAGTCGGTCACCACCTCCTCATCGAATCCGGCCTGCTTCAAGAGCTGCAATGTCGATTCGACATGTTTGACGGTGAAGTGATGCATGGGTCGATCCTTCATCATCATGATCTTGTAGATAAAGGCAAACGCGAAGGCGCGGTAAAAGCAGTCGCCGTCGCCTTTGGCGCGACGCAGGCCGATGAATCCCGCTTCCTCCTTGAGCCATTTGATTTTGCCCGAAAAAGCGGGGTTGGCGGCGTACTCCTTTTCGAGCACCTCGATGGGTTCTACGGCCGAGATGAGCGGTTGGTCGGCATTGGATTCGGCTTGCAGGCGAGAGGCGAGCTCCAGTCGCTGAGTGTCCGAAAGCGATTCGAGCTTAGTGTCTGCGTTGATGCCTTCCATCTTGACAAATAGGCTCGACTGAGATCACTGCAATGCACTGACTTGAATGAAATGTGATGCTTAGGGCAACTCGGGAAGCGGGCTAGCGCGTGCGAGAGCAAACAAAGTGAGATGTGGAATGCAGTTATGACCGTTGTTGAGGTGCGGCACTTGAATCGCAGGGAAGCACGGCGAAACCTATGTGGTACTAGAAATGTTGCGTGGGCGATATCGTCAGGGAGCTCGAAGGATCAAAGTATGAGAAGGATGAAGGAAAGAAAGCAAAGACAGTAAAAGCGTCGCTTGGTCTTTTCACACACCTCTGAAAGCTCATCTGTTGTGGATTGTGTCGTGCTTGTTCATCGTCGCTTGTGGAGCGTAATCGAAACAAACTGGATCGGCACGGCCAATTTCTCCAACAGCTCTCGCTTGATCCGCTAGAGATCACCAAATCACCCAGCTCAAGCCCAAGGTAGCCGCTCAGCTCAGTCAGGTTTTGCGGTTCAAAAAAAAACTAAAACAAAACCAAAAAAAATAAAACACATCGAAGCTCGAATTTTCGCTAAAATGCCGACAACGCCAGACGCACACAAGATGTGTGGTGGCCCGTTCGTCTGGTTCTTGCGGTTTGTGCACGACGTCCGAATTCATCATCAAGCATACAAAGGACAAATCAACTGAAACCGCAGACCGGGGCTTGAAAAGATTGGTAGCAATTCAGGAAAGATGTAACATCTTGAAGATGATTTTTCAGTGTCTTACACGGCTGGGCCTTGCTTGACCTGTTCTCGCTCCTGCTTCTTGAGCTTTCGCTCCATCTCGAGGAAGGCCTTCATGGTGGGGTCTAGATCGCTAATGACACGATCCACCTCGCGCTGAGCTCTTTCCTTCATGTCTTCCTGCGAACCTGGTTTGCCGTCCTCAGTGGGATAGTCGCCCAAAAGATCTGGCCGCCATTCCTCGCGCGTCACCGTCGGCGAGAGCTGCATTAGCTGAGTACGGACCGAAGACAGGCGGGAATGGAAATCTTCCAGATCCTCAGCGTAGATATCGTACGCACAGTGGGCGCATCCGGACATACAGCATTCTTCGGGCCCTGGCGGAGGAGGCTTGAGTGGGATGACGATGCCCCGTATAGTCGTGGGGCCCATGCTCGGCTGGGGAGGTTCGGGGGAAGATGCGGTCTTGGAAGGGGCGATCGTCGAGGGCTTTGTGACTTCAGCAGCGGTGGCACTTCTGCTGAGGTCGAGTCCGGATTTGATTTCGGTTTCGACAGCGTTGGCAGGCGTCTCCTGAATCGATGTCGAGCCGGTCGGGTTCGCAGCAAGCGATTCCACTTTGTCTCCGACTTCTTCAGATCCGGTCACCGGAGCGTCTTTGCGCAAAAGCACAATTCTGGAGCGTGGGAAACGGTCAGAAAGGTTTCGACCGTACTTGCGTTCCACGCGTGTGTCTTGCTGCTGCTCCTGCGCAGCTCGAAAGGCACTGTGAAAATGCCGCCGCTGTTCGAGGGAACCGAATGGACTGCCACTCGGAGGCACGCTGACAGCGGCACCTTGGCCTCCCGATCCAGCTGCGTCCGCAATCTCTGGACCAAATCGATAGTCGGCCTCCACCGATTCGAACAGCTTGCGGCAGCTGACGTGCGCTTTCAGACGCGCACACAGCAAGAAAGCACCGCTGAGCTTGCGATTCAAGCTGTACGTCTCTTGCGGTGGTGGCGTGAGGCGCTCGCGAAGCATGAGCGGAATCTGGGCTTTGACGCGGTCGGTGATGTTCTGATGTTCGAACGGGTAAGGGTCCGGTGCGTTGGGCCGGAATGGCTCCCCAAGCGCAATCATTGACTCGACGTGAGCTCGCTCCATCCCTTCACTTTCCTCTCCAGTCAAGTAGCCTACCTTTCTCGACCACGCAAGACATCCGTCGTAGTTGCCATTGATAGCCGCCTGTAGCATCTGGAGCCAATTGTCCATGAATTCCTTCGAGTATTCACGCGTAGCACCGAAATCGATCAGTTGGATCTTACCGGTGCGCTCATTGTAGAGAAAATTGGACCAATTTGGGTCGGTCTGCATCAGACGGAAGCGGAAGAGCTCTGAAAGGGACAGGCTGAGTATCGACTGGGCGATACGGTCCCGCGTTGCCTGTGGATAACGAGATGCCTGGCTTAGCGGTCGGCCGCGCATCATTTGCGTTGTCAGCACTTTGCCGGTGCAAAGACTGTTGATGACCTTGGGCACCTCGAACTCGGTTGAGTTTTGTAAGATGGCGCCGAAGCGTCGGCCCATCTCTGCCTCGCGTTTGTAGTCGCACTCGTCTTTGAGCTCTCTCCCCAGCACCCTGAGCGTGTTCTCGAGAAACAATCCTTTTGGTAGCAATGCCGATGCTGAAACAAGCCAGCGCAGATACGAAAGATCCGAGTCGATCGATTCCAACACACCGGGGAACTGCACCTTGACGGCCACCTGCTGTCCAGCCATGTGAGCATCGTGAAAGTCATCACGGAGCACTGCAGAGTGCACCTGTCCGATTGAAGCGCTGGCAAAAGGAATGTCCTCAAACTCTTTGAAGTACCGTTCACGCCAGTCGGAACCCCCGAGCTCCTGGCTCATGACCTTGTTCATCTGCCATACTGGCATATAGTTGGCGCTGTTCTGAACGCGAAGCAGCACTTGCTCGATCTGAGGCGGTAGTAGCTTGGTTTCTTGGATCGACAGGAATTGACCGAGCTTCAGTGCAGCTCCTCGCATCGTCGAGAGCTTGTCCACCAACCGCGCGACATTTTGCTCAGACATGAACAAATTCGCCGGAGCTCTTCCATCTTCGCCTGTACTTGATGCGCCGCGGAAGAAGGATCCGGCCGCACCGAAGGCCAAGCCAGCGCCAAGGCCGCCGTAATGGAAGAGGCGACCAAGGCGTGATGAAGGGACCTTGGCTGCACGCAATGGGACGTGCTTCGATTCCTTGACCGCATCGTATTCTTCGAAGTCGTTTGGCAAAGGTGAGGCGTCCAGTATTGGCGGTGTTTCTGGCAGTGTTTCTGAAGGATCAATGGTCGATGGTGCCGCGTCAAGGTCGCCAGAGACTTCATGACCGAGGACACGGTCAGCCGCGGATGCAGCCCCTTTCTGAACTGGAGGAATGGGTGCTGTGTACTGGTCTTTGGACAACGCCTGCCCCTGTGTCTCGGTCAGCGGTACTTGAGGCGGCAGTGTTGGGTTCTGCGATGTAATCTCTACCGTGTTTTGTGGGATTGACGAAGCGACGTGCAGCTTTGGTATTGGCGTTGGGCGAGGGGGCTCGAATGAGGACGTCGAAGATGACGTCTCCTTTGGACCTTGTTTGTGTGCAGCTATGACTTCTACTGCCAAATTCGCAGGCTTCTTGACGGCCTCTACATTTTTGCTGGGCCACGGCCTGCTCGGAGGAGAGACTGCATCCCGAATCGGTCCGGATGCATGTGATACTTCTGGAGAGACGTACGCATGCGACGATGATTTGATATCAGCTGTATCATCTATCGGGCTGGAATTCTTGGCCACCGCTTGCGTTGGCCATGGACGAGGTGGTCCACGCTTTGCAGCTGGATTCGCACCATTAGGTGCCAACACCACGCCTTTAGCGATCTTGCATATAGTTGATGCTATCGCAGCCGCGTCTCTGAGCGGAGAGCGGCTCATCGCCGTGCTTGCTGACAGTAGCTTGCTATGCAAAGCCTGCTGAGCTTGAAGATAGGTGGTGGTCTTGAGCCAGCGTCAAAGGCATGCTGATGTCGAGATGCTCTGCTGAGAAGAACTTACTTTCGTTCCTCCACACCGGAAGACCTCGTCGCAACGCTTTCAGAAGTCACGTCAATAAAAATAAATAAGGAAAAAAAGTAAAATGTAAAGAGGATTACGGTTCAGTGTGCAAGTCTTGGGGCATCATCTTGGCAGCTTCGAGCGGAGCTGCTTCAACAACCATGCCATCAGCTGGGTCCGACGATTGATGTGACTCTGCGACGTGCTGTCGAAGGCCTTTGCGGGCAAGAGATGGTTGAAAGCAACGAGGCAAAGAAGTCAGGGGCTTTATCTGTACGAGGAGCTTTGAGAGAGCTCCAGGGTCTCGGCAATAGGAAATTTAGGCTGTGTTGCGTCCTGATTGTCTTGGAAATGCAGGTTTTGTTGAAGAGCAGCCTCCACGACCATCATCCATCACCACCAGCTCGACCAAATCTTCTTCATCGCTCCTGGATCCAGCTCTCGAACCCGCCGTGGCACGCAAGAAAGATCTTGTATCTGATCAGGCCAGGCTGGGTCAGAGCAGACCGATGCTCATGCATTGAACTGGCGACACGGTCCACCTGCACAGCGATTGGTTACCGCGCACCGTCCTCGCATCGTTGCAGATCACGGTCATGATGACGGCTACGAAGCGCCGGGTTTGGAGCTCCTTTTCCACAGTGCTCTTGGTACTTCTTGGTGCACTCTGGGTGACCTCCGCATCAGCGCAGCAGGCTACGCAAGCTCCAACAGCATCCGCTTCTACAGATATACCCCTCGTGCCCTCATCAACAAGATCAGCCATTCCAGGTCGAGTGACAACCATCTACAATGCTTCCGCAAACACAGTCGCCTTAAATGATTCCATTATTGCACGATCACGACTCAACCTCAACGCCACCGAGGGTGATTTTTTCAACTTTACCATCCCAGCGAGTGCTTTCTCGGAAAACGTCAAGACAGTCACCGTCTGGACATCGATATCGCTATGTAGCGGACCGGCTATTCCGCCTTATAATACCTCAAATGCTACCGTCCTGGATATGCTGGATATGACTGCAACCGAAGCGCTCAGATCGACGCTTGCGACTCTCTACATATCCGACAACGACCTATTCCAGCATCCAGGGCCTGCGAACGCGAGTGTGTTGAACTCGAAGCACATCGGGTATGCGCTTGGCGGATCGACGACGGTCGAGGTCGATGTTCAGCAGAAGGGCGACAACAGTTCCGAAACGCTTTGGATTGGCGTATGGCCACCGGCAGACAGCCGAAATGTTACGCCAGGAACATATCAATTCCAGATCGTAGCTAGCACACGCGCCAAGATGGAGTCTGTTGACTACACACGCCGGCCAAGGTTGGACGACACGGACCAATCGCACGCCTTGATCTCTTCTTTCAACTTTTCCACAACCGCGTCTCCAAACCTCAACGTCGTCGTATTGCCAACGTTTGGTGATGATTCACTCTCCAACGCCGACTATTTCAACTCGTCCTTTTGCGCCATCGCCGATGCCTGGGCCAATGTGCTCGAGAACAACCAGGATCTTTCGATCAACAGCAGCAACACTCGTCGAGGCACCGCAGCCAGCCTTGCCGATGATATTCGCCGTCAATTTTTGGTGTCAGGGCTGGACGCTGGCACTAATTACACTTTGTGGTTGTTCGAGACCAACGCTACCAGAAACGACTCAAATCAAAGCGTTTCAACCACGCTTTTCCCAGCTATCAAGATGCTAACCAAGCGCAGCGACAACTGCCGGCTGGTGTACGATGTTCCCTTCTGCCCCAATGTGGCCTACTCGATCCCGGTCAATGCGTCGATCTCGACCACCAAAGCGCTCTCGGTGACCGAAGAATTTGTTAGTCCACAGAACCTCAACTTTAGCTTGACCGTCGACACATTTCCGTGCGGATCTCCTGAGTTTGGTATGTTTTCGTACGTGCAGACCTGCGACGACTGCAAGAGCGCGTATCTGGACTGGCTATGTGCTGTCTCGATGCCACGATGCACCGATCCGTTGTCGGACCCAGAGACGCAATCACGCGCCACGCAAGACGGCACCGAGCTGACCGGCGCACCGACAGGGCTCAATACTGAGTTGCTGCCTTACATTGTCAATCGCAACGGCAACGGCACCAGCGCATTGCCATCAAGGCAGTCGTTCATTGACCAACAGCTGCAGCCAGGATACTACGGCGAATTGTTGCCATGCATCTACACGTGTTACTGGGTCGCGCGAACTTGTCCACCGCTGATAGAGTGGGCTTGCCCATTCTGGGACGTCACAGCACAACGCGATTACGGGACCTTTGCTGATAGCGGCCCCGAGGGCATCGGAGCAGGCGAAAACGGAGGCGCTGGCAAAGATGGTAACCGTTGGGGTGGTTATCAGCGATACATTGCAACAGACGCGTTTGGGAATGCGTATTGCAACGCGATGGGCGTCGACTTTTTGTTAAGAGAGTCAAATGCTGCATCAATTCGCTTCAAGGCGGTCGGCACGATCGCTCTCTGGATGTCGAGCGCAACGGTGCTGACGTCGCTTCTGATCACGTTTGCGCTCTAGGTAGCTGATTAGATCGCTTCACACACGGACACTCTTGTAGACTTATTCCTCTCTTCAGTGTGCATTCGCATTTGCATCATCGCGTTGTTCTGGTCCGTGACATGCTGTCGTCGTCAAAGGGTGTGAATGAGTCAAGATACGATTTAGCGATCGAACCTGAATGGCCGTGAACTGGTTGATCGTCCCTGTCCAGCTTGCTGTCTCGTCGGGAAAGCCGACCCCAGTCTCTCATTCCGTCCCCGTTGTGGCCCGTAAGGCATGTACCTCTCGTTCCCCTATTACCTCCAACGTATCCGTATTTTGCTTTCACCTCCTCCACCTGGGCCCTGGTCACCTTGAGCTTTCGAAAAGTGATCCGTCGCCAAAAATCCTGGATCCTTTGCCACCAATCCTTAGGTCGAAGGTGTTGAGCAATCTCTTCCTGCATCTGAGGGCTGAAGCTGCGCTTGAAAATTTTGAGCCGTTCAACAATGGTGTTGACTGCCTCGTAGGCTTCACTCCATGGTCCGCTATGGAAGTAAGGCAGCTGCACGGGTGTTCCATTGGAATGGTTGATCTGGCTGGAAGAATGATCCCTCACTATGAGCCAGTACGAGGTGGGTGGGTACGAAGAGCCCGGTCTGAATGGCGTTTTCGTGGTGAGTGGAGGGGGGAAGTCGAAAGATTTCGGTGAGTCGACGACCTCATGTGGGAGGATGGGAGAGAGATACAGAGGCAAGCTGAACACGGTACTGAACACGATTGCGTGGAGGAGCAGTGAGAGCAAGAGGAGACGGACCATTTTGGGAAAGGTCGTCCTGCTCAAGCAGGCAGAGATTGTCTCTGCTGGATCTGGGGCAGACGCTCGATGGGATGTGATGTTGGCCAAGGTTCTTATATACGATGCACGCGGAGCAGCTATCGATGGGTTGCAATGCATCAGGTCGAGACTGCAGGGGGGCGATCGTTTGGCATGATCACAGGCAGCCATTTCTTCAAAACAGGCACAGCACGGCTGTATCTCACTCGGCTGGTTTCAGCATCCCACTTCCTTCGCTCGAGCAGGTACTCCAGTCTCGCAGTCAAGTACTGTTGTGTGTACAAATTTCGAGATCACAGCCCACCAACAACAGTCATGAAGTCACGCAACGTCGGAAAGCGGAAACGGCCGGTGAGAGGCAGGGGCAAGTAAGATCAAGAACGTTTCGGACCAGCACCGTCCAGTTCCCACTGAATGGTCTGAAAGTTCGACAGAGTACCGCCCCATGCCCATCAGTTCTCCTCGTTACGGTCCGGCTGGGCAGATATTGATGATCTTCGAGCTTCAACGGACGTGTCTTTCGTGCTCTGAACATAGCGTACATATGGCTATCGACGACGGCTGGCGATATTGCTCTCAAGTCAGCTAAGTTTGAAAGAGCTATTGGCTTTGCCTGAACCCTTCCTTGAACCCTGAATGAAGCTCGCAGCTGCTCGAGTTTCTTCTTGCTTCGCTGCAAGTTGCAAAAGGTGCCAACCGCATCTGGCCCTCGCTCTGCCCTTCCCGTTTCCAGTCGCGAAAGTGTAATGATCGAGAACCTTTTTTTATTTTTTCGTTGTATAGGTTGAAATTGAACGCAAAGCTCGCCAAGAGGGAGTGGTTGAATTCAAGGTTGGGCACAATATACAAATTGGCTTCACAAGGGATTCAAACAAAATCGAAGATCGACTTGAGAATTATGAATTGAATACCGCCGTCAGAAGGCAAGAGCGCGACAAAGAGGCGAGCAACCAATGAATGAACGAACACAAGAGCACACAGGAGAGCACGCCGTGACCGAGCCCTTTCTCTCTTCTTTAGTGCGAGAGAGAAAGGCGAGGGAGGCGACGACGGCAACGAAATAAAATTCGCGCCTGTGTGTCTGTGTGCTCTGCGGTCTGCGCTGTAGCGGTGTGATGTCTGCATGTGAGCTAGGTGAGAAAAGTGGGCTTGAGCCAGATCCAAGCAATTTTTCGCATTTACTCGCAGAGAGTGGAGAGGAAGGAGGAAGGAGGAGGCAAGCGGCGTGTGAGTTAGTGTGTGTGTGTGAGAGAGAGAGGTTGGAGAGTGTGTCAAGTACGCCCTGCGCTGCCGACCCTGACAGTCTCGAGTGGCTCGCTCAGCCGTGTCGAATTGGTCAGTCCAACAGTCATTCGCAGTGGCAGAGTAAAGCAAGTCAATCTTCAGTCTCCAGTGCTCGACATCGTGGGTCCATCGACAATTCGGTTGCACGGCCAACTTTCCTCAACATCGACTCCTTCCCGCTATCATCAACCTCTTCACCTCGATCCAGCCGGCAGCTCATTGTTTGTCGAGTTTCAGCATCGTTTCTGTTCCAGTCTAGCATCAGACCTGGATTCGGCTTCAGGCATCGGCTCGTCAGGGTAGCTGCATTCAGCATCTTAAGCGACGAAACACCTTCCTTTTCTTGCGCTGAACAGGTACTCTTCTTGCTGCTGCTCAAGATCTTGCCGAAGAAGCCTGCATTACATTCGAGATCCGTCCTCTACCTCATTCAAGCAGCTCTGTCTTTTGTTCCGTTTGGTCTCGGTGTTTGAAAAGCTATAGCTTCGCAGCCACGAATCCCGACACCTCAGCCTCTTCCGGTCGATTCACCATCGGACGATCCGCGCGTCTTGCGACTAGAAACGAGAGTGGCCCGCATCTGCAATCGTCTTACATGACGCATCGAGCTAGCGGCACATCCGATTCTTTGTGGTTATATTGATCTTGTTCCGAGGCGAGGCAATCTCGAGACACCTCCGCTGACACGCACGCTGGTACCTGACATCTTGCAACAGTAGGCGCATCTACCATCTCAGCTCCTCTGCGTTCTCTTGCCGAACTGGGCCATCCCTCCACTGACCTCGCCAACGGGTCCGTCGGGGAGAAAATGGCCAAGTCCAAGCTGCCACGCTCTACGCCAGCAGCGCGCGGCACAGCTGTGCCACCACCTAGGCTGGCCGCAGCTGCTCAACAACAGCAGCAGCAGCAGCCTCCTTTCACACCACCAGCTCCCATGCCGCAGACAAAGGCTCCTGTCGCCGGCGCATCTACGCCACCGCGATCTTCTTCCCCTGCCTCGAACCACGACGCAGACAACGCTGCTCTCTCTTCAGCCAAAAAGAAGAAGAAAAAGTCCAAGTCCAAAGCCAAGGACGCCGACTTCATCGATGATCAAGACTACGATCTTCAATCTGCCGCTGCTTTGGGACAGCGTCCTCGTTCGCCTTCATCGCTCGCTGCTAGGGCGCAGGCACAAGCCCAGCTGTTGGCAGCGGCAAGTGAGCTCTATCGCAGGATCGAAGGCGATGCGCAAGGCATTCCGGACGACGATGCTTATTGGACATCGCTTCCTGCTCATCTGAGGACCTTTATACGCAATGCGCTCCCTCTCGGCCAATTTCCTCCGGCGGCGCAGGCCGCCCTCAATGAGAACGCCAACGATCCAGCCAACCGTCATGCCTCTACGCAAGCTATGATCGCCGTCGCCCAACAATTGGCCCAGGCAGCCCATGCATCCCAACGCCACATCCAGCAATATCCGCCAGGCACTCACCCCTACCCACCGCTCCCCTTCGACGCCTCCATCTTTGCCGACCTTGCCCTGCATCCCGATCAGGCCTTGCCGCTCCACCCGCATCCCAACGCCGCCAATGCCAACGGTGCATACGGCCAGTACTCTGCGAGCCCCAACCCGCCTCCGACGCAACCACCAGTCGAGCCATTGCCGCCTCCCGTTGTGCTCTATGACAACTTTGACGATGAAATCGACCGATTCGACGACGATGGTGTGGATGATGCGCAGTACTACGACGACGGCGAGCTCGACGAGGACGACGAGGTTCTCGATGCCCGAGGCAATCTCATGCGTGCCAGCGAACGCGTCTGGATGCAGGACGGCACCGAGCATCCGCTTGGACCTAACGGCATGGATACGCATCCGGACGGCATTCGTTCTGCGAGCAAGAGCAATAAGAAGAAGAAGAAAAAGAAGAAGGGCGGCGCTGGAGCTGCCGCCGGACATGGCGATGACGAAGCACACGAGATCGAAGTCGAAGTCCCTGCTCCGCCCAAGCCCAAGCCCGTGCCCAACCACCCGCCTCCTTCGACCAACGTTTCTTCTGTAGCGCGTAACTCGAATCCTCCGCCACCTAGCTCGCGAGCCGCCGGCAAACAGCCCATGACTTTCAACTCGACAGGCAAGACGCCAGCTAGACCTGCTAATGGTGTACCTCCATCCTCGAATTCCGGCAAACGGTCCGTCTCGTCGTCAACACACGGACAGCAGCCTGCCGTCAACGCCCCTGCCAGCAACGCCAAGATTTGGTCCACCAGCTCGGCAGAGGAGCGCGAGCGTATCAAGGAGTTTTGGCTCGGCCTGTCCATGAAGGACAGGCAGAAGCTTGTCCAGGTGGAAAAGGAAACGGTTCTGAGAAAGATGAAGGATCAGCAAAAGTTCCTCTGCAGCTGCGCTGTGTGTGGTCGCAAGCGCTCCGCCATCGAAGAGGAGTTGGAGGTCCTGTACGACGCCTACTACGACGAGCTCGAAGACTACGCCAATCATCAGCAGAGATGGGCCAGCAGTGGCGGTACCATACCTCCGCCCCCCGGGCCAGGTCCATTCCCTGGCAGCGTGGCGCTCGACGCTTCTGGCGCTGTGATCGGCGGTGACCCTCTGTCTCGGACAAGGGCAGCCCATACTGGACGCGAAACCAGGCACACGCACCCTCACCCTCACCAGCATCCTCACTCTCACCCGCACGGCCGAAAAGCACCTCTGCATCCCGAATCTTCGGACGGCTACGACGATGACGAGCTCGACGACGATGCCGAATACGATGACGAAGACGATGATGGCGAGTACGACGATGAAGAGGAGGAGGACGACCTCGAGCTCGAAAAGGAGCGTGCCCGTGATGACTATGACAAGCGCAACCCTGTTCCTTCCTCGCGACGACGCGGCACCAACGACTCGAACGATCTCTTTGGTCTGGGCAGCAGCCTCACTGTCAAGGGTGGTATCCTCACTGTTGCTGACGACATGCTCAAGAACGACGGACGCAAGTTCCTCGAAATGATGGAGCAACTTGCCGAGCGTAGGATGCACCGTGAGGAGCTCACAAATGCAGAGCTCGCTCCCAGCGATGACGAGGACGACATCGACGGACCTGATGACGTCGATGACGAGGACATTGACGAGGAAGACGAGGATGAGGAGGACGACATCTTGACCGAAGAGCAGCGCATGGAGGAAGGGCGCAAGATGTTCCAGATCTTCGCCGCCCGCATGTTCGAGCAACGTGTGCTTGCTGCGTACCGAGAACGCGTAGCTCAGGAACGCCAGTTGCAGCTCCTCCGCGAGCTCGAGGAGGAGGACGACAACGAGAAAGCCCGCGAAGCTCGGCGCGTCAAAGAGTCGCAGAAGAAGAAGGACAAGAAGAAGGCTCAGCGCGAGGCAAAGGAAGCGGAAAAGATGAAGAAGGACCAGGAGCGAGCCGCTGCTGAAGCGGAAGTGCGAGCCCAGCAGCAAGCACTGCGCGACGCCGAGCTCAAGAAGCAAGAAGAGATCCGACTCAAGAAGGAAGCGGAGCGCAAGGCACGTGAGGACGAAAAGGCCAAGAAGGAAGAGGAACGTCGTCGACGTCAAGCCGAGGAGCGCGAGCGCCAGATGGAAGTCGAGCGCAAGCGTCGCGAGAAGGAAGAAAAGGCTCGACTGGAGCGTGAGGCGCAAGAAAAGGCCAAGCGCGACCGCGAAGAGGCTCAACGCAAGGCCAAGGAGGAACAGCAACGGGTGCAGCGCGAAAAGGAGCTCAAGGCCAAGGAGGAGCAGGAACGCAAAGCCGATGCCGCCAACAAGGAGAAGGAGGCTCGTGCCCAAGCGCAACGCGAGGCCAAGCAGGCAGCAGCTGCTGCTGCGCGGGGTCCGTCTGCTGCTCAGGCCGCCCCAAGCTCGCCCTCGACTGGTCCCAGGAATGGCTTCAGCAAGGCTGCCACCGCCTCTGTTCCTGGAACACCTGCTCGTGGGCCCAAGAACGGCTCTATTCCTGGCTCTCCAGCGGCTGGAACGGATCAGGTCCAGCCTCGTGGCATTCACGGTCATCGAGCTGCTGCCGGTGCAAGATCCGGGCCGGGTACAGGCATTATCAGTGCAGCCTCTGGCTCCGCTGTCGTTGCTGCCGGATCATCTGCAGCTCCAGGAGGATCCTCGGCCACCGCGGGAGGCTCGTCCCTGCCAGCTCCGCCACAAGGCTTGCCACCTCGTCCTTCGACTGCCGTCTTGACGCCCGCTGGCTCGTCTGCGCAGACTTCTTCGGTCTCGGTCGCTGCCAATGCCGGGCTTCCTCGTCCGCCGGTCAATGCGACCGGCGGCACATCCTCGTCTGCAGCACCGCCGTCCCTGGGCTTTGGGTCGATCGGACCCAATGCTCAAGCAGCTGTGCCCATCGCTTCGGCCAAGGTTCCCGGCTCCAGCATTTCGCCGAAGCCCGCGCAGCCATTTGCGCAGCAGCCCCAAGAAAAGCAGCCTTCCCAAACAAGCTTCGGTATTTCCCAACCTCCGATGAGCGCTGCATACGGCCAGCACCCAGGTATTGAGGGTCTTCGATCACCCACGCTCCCGAATGGCTTGCACAACAGCGGCGTCTTTGGCAGCAGCGGTGGTACGAGCTCAACCCTGCAGTCGCCGAGTCTGGGTGCGCCCGGAATGGGCGGTATGACGAATCATCTTGCGTCGCTCAATTTGAATGCCGCGCCGCTGTCATCGACAGCGCTCAACGCTAGTAATCCGCTGGTTGGCAGCAAAACTGCTGGGTCTGGAACCGAGTCAAGTGCGCCTGGCAGTCACAGCGTTGGTCACATGCAAAGCCCAACGCAGACGCCCTTCTCACCGATGGGTGGAAGCAACGCTGTTGACCCAATGCGCAGCCGCACTGCCTCGTTTGCCGATTCTGATCCCATGTCCTTTGCTGGCATCCGACCTGGCTCGTCACTTTCGCAGCGTGTCCCGGCCTATCGTTCTGCTGGTGCGCCGTCGCCCATCGGCCCCATCGGACGACCCAAAGCGATGGAACCCATCCAACAGCATATGCATGACGATCACACTGGCGCCGTCGGCAATGGGCGATCTTCCAGCAACGCAAGCGGATCGGGAGCGACCAGCCCACGACTCCCTGAAGGCATTCTCGGCAGCTCAGCTCTCGGAGGTGACGACGACATTATTGATCCCAAGCCGCGCCGCGTCAGCCACACCATCCCGATCGGTGGCGGTGCTACCGGCAGCAGCATGGGTGGCGCAAGCTCGTTCTTCGGCGGCGTTATGGGCGGAGCTGGTGCCGTCGGAGGTGGCTATGGCGCGAACCCGTCTTCGCCATGGAATTCGTTTTCGGGCAACCAGACTGCGCCTGGACCCTTGTCTCCGGGATTCAATGGCGGTGCAGCAGGGCCTGGCTCCATCGGGTCCAACTTGGCATCTGGCAACTTTGGCTTGAACCAAAGCGCTGGCACGCCCGGCTTGGGCTCCAATACTGCTGGAGTTCCCGGTGGTGCCCCGTCGGATCCTTGGGCACGGGTGTCGACCAACTCGTGGGATCGCGCTCGATTTGCCTTTGAGCAGCCCGGCGGCAACAATGTTGGCTCTGGATCCAACGGCGCCACTCCCTCCGGGCTCGGAAGCATGGGAGGCTCGCACCATCCGCACGCACTGGGAGGACATTCTGGGCATCTCCACCATCAGATGGGACTTGGCGCAGGTCAAGGCAACATCAATGTCAATGGCACCGGCGGCGGCAGCAGCGCTAATGGAGCTGGAGGCATGCTGAGCCCCTTTGGATTGGGCGCACCTGGTAGTGGCGTCAGGAATCTGTTTGGTGCTCCAGGCAGCAACGCACTGCATCCTGGTGCCATCGGCTCTGCTCTTTCGCCAACTTCGCCTGGTGCTCGACACGTCAGCGGCAGTCACGAGTGATTGGCGTCTGCGTACCTTGTTCATCTCACTTACGCGTTGAGCGGGTCTTGTACTCCTTTACGTCTTCCTCTTCATCCGCATCTTGAATCACACAGAACAAAGTTTTCTCTTCCTTGGTGATGCCATACGAGACACAAGCACCGTGTGTTAGTTCATGATGGCCAACCAAAGCAAAAGCGCTCAGAGCAATGAAAGGTGATCAAATTGACTTGGTTGAGATGAGTAAAAGCTGAGCTCAAAATCCAAGTGAAGCACGCAGTTCCTCTTCGAGACTGGCGTCTTGGCCCGCGTTGTCATGCTTCGCTCCATTGGCGGCCTCGGCGTCTGCGCCCGTCTTCTTGGCCACACTATCCAAAAAGCCCTTGACTCCATGTTTGGCGGGATCGTACACCAGACCCAACGCCTCGAGCTCGAGCTTGCACTTGGCGCAGGTGCAGGGGCCGAAGCAATAATCTCGGTAGAGGAGGAGCTGTCTTCTACCCAACCTTGTATTTGGATCGATGTAGCTGATGACCAATTCCTCGCCTTGTTCTATTGGACGCAGCGCTAGAGCGGCAACCTTCATGCTGGAGAGGATGCCACGTTCGGGGACGTGACGGATCTCGACGTTGGGCGAGCACGAGTGGTTGAGGAACGAGTGGAGGCTGTAGAGACCACCGAACTTCTCCATGTTGATGTTGGCACGGCCGAGCAGTTTGAGGAAGGAGGGGAGGGTGAAGAGGTCTTTGACAAGGGATTTGCGGGTGGTAGCGGAGGTGGATTCGAGGTGGTGCGGGCTAACGTGGAAGGGTTCGGAACCGGGATTGCGGAGGGAGGAGTAGGGGTCGAGCGCATCACAGAGCGCTTGGTGTGCTTGCGAGAGGATCTGTTCGAACGATGCCTTTTCCGTCGCCCACCCTGGATTGCGAGATCGTCGTTCGAGTTCCGACACGGTAGCAAACGACGACAGCCTCGCATGAACCGTTTCAAAATCCCCGAATGTCGCCACCAAATTCTCCGACTCTCCCCCCCTCTTCTGCTTGCCAGCTTCACCATTGTAACTCGCTGTCAAGGTCATCAGCAACCTCGCCAACGAACGCGCGACGCAATGCAGACTCTGCCACTTTTGCGCCTGGACCAACGACATCAACTCCTTTGCAGCCCCGTTAATGCCCGTACACAGCAACGTGTGATGCGTGGCCATGGCCGATTTGTAACATGCACTGGTGCAGAAGCGGTATTTGCACTTGGAGCAATTTTTGATCGCCAGCGCCACGGGCGCGGAAGTGATGGGCAGAAAGCACTGGGCACACAGCTCGCCGCGGCTCATCTGGTCCAAGGCTTCTGGTGGAGGTGTCGGGATATAGGCTTGTTCGGTGAACAGCAGCTCGCCTTGCGAGAAGGTGCGAGTCGAGACGAGACCTTTGCCCTTGATCGCGTCAAAGTACTCGCCCCGGATGCCTGGTGGGAATGAGACGCTGCTGTCGATAAAAGATTTCGGGATCGAGGTGTCCGACTTGGACTTTTTCTTCTTCTTGCTGGCTGAAGAGGTAGATGCCGATGCGGCTGCATTGCCGTTGGAGGCATTGTTGGAGCTCGTCGATGGAATGAGGTTGTTCTTGGACAAGATCGTCGAGAACTTCTTGGCAGGGATGTTGTCCCAGTCATGTTCCAGTTCGAGCGTTGCTAATAGCCGAGAAAGCTCAGACTCTTGGACAACATCATTGCCGCTGCCGAGCTTGGCTTTGACCGCTTCGAGGATCTGCGTTTCGGAAGGTGCGACCATCGTGTCTCTACCGATTCAAGGCGTGGCTTGGTATAGGTCCGTGTTGAGAAAGGGCGACGAAAGTGTAAGACGGCCCAGTCAAGTCGGATGTCACGCCGAAAGTTGTCGAGCTAGGAAGAAAAGTTGATGTGTGGATTCTGCATCAAAAATCGTGGTGACGTTTTCGTTTGTGTGTCGTGTGTTAAAAAAAAAAGGAAGAAGCGTTGCTGTGCCGTGATTCTTTTTGCTTGGAGTCGGATCTTCCAACTTTTTCCGTTGGTCACCCTTTCTTTTTACAGCCGTCGGAGCAGGTCCGTATTCCGAATTTAGGGCTCAGAAGGACGATCATCGGTCACGGCGAGCGCATTGAACACAGTCATGGATTCTAGAGTCATGCGCGATACTACTACAGAGAGGACAGGAACTGGACAGTTGAGGCAATCTCATTTGCTGCGTCGGTGCAGGACGGAAATGCTGAGCTCCCTCGGAACGAGTAAGCAACTATCGATTGCCGAACGTCGAACGTCGGTCTTGATGAGGCAATTACTCCTGGGCACAGTGAAAACAAGCCAAATCAGACCCATAGTTCGTTGCCGAGAAACGAAGTCGGAGAGCAAGAGGGTGTTCGGAGGCATTGGACACTGATGTCAGTCTTGCGCCTCTTGACGAAATGAGCACACATTTACTCGTTGCTTACCCAGCCAGCTGCAGGATCGGCCTCATCTGGCTTCTTTTCGTCAGCGGCACTGTCGGCACCGTTATCCTTGGCATCGTCTTTGGGCTGGTCGTCCGCAGCGCCATTGCCGTTCGCAGCGCTGTCATTGTTCTCGCGTCGCTCGTCTCGGTCAGCGTCATCGTCGTCGGGGCGCGAGTCACCCCTCCTGCGGTCTTCGGGGTAGTCGGCATCTTCGTCACGGCGGGGCTCGGGCGAGCGCTCACGCTCTCGGCGCATAGCAGCACGCTTACGAGCGCGCTCTTCAGCTGCGCGATCAGCCTCCTCCTCCTCTTCCTTGGTCAGCTGAGGACGCTGAGGCGGAGGAGGAATATCGGAGCGGCTACGATCATCGCGCGAGTCGCGACCATCACGACCACCACGGCCACCGTATGAAGGCGGGGGAGGAGGTCCACGCGAAGGACCTTCGAACCTCCAGCTGGCCGAGGGGGCGTTCTTTGCAAACTGAATCGAGATTTCGTTTCGGCCGAATCGCATGCCGTGCATGTCGCGGAAAGCAGCGTCAGCATCGCGAGGGTCCTCGTACTCGATGAAAGCGTAAGGCGTAGCAGTGGCCGACTTAAGAGCAGGAATGTCGCAGCGGATCAGTGGACCCATGCGCTCGAATTCGTAGGCCAGGTCCTTGGCTCGCATGTTGGGAGGGAAGCCGGCCACGAAGAGGGTGGTGGGAGGAGCACGCTCTCGTCCACCTCGTCCTCCACCACGGCCGCCTCGCGGTCCGCGGTCATCGCGATCGTCGCGGTCGTATCCTCGGTCATATCCTCGTCCGGACATGATGTGCCAATGTTTGAGCTGTCTGATCGATCAAGAAAGATCAGCGTGTCGAGTGCTAATCGCTGTAAGAGAGCCGTCCAATGCTGCGCAAGCGGAGAGACGAAATCGAGCTCAAGACAGAAGGTGTGCTGGATGGAAGACAAGTGAGTGGTTGCTCGATCGACAATTTTTGAAAGCAGCTGGTTTTGAGCAACTTCTCGCGTTTTGAGAAGATTTCTCCACAGAGAGAGCGCAAGCGGGACACCGGTGAGGGTCTCAGTCATCGACGGAAGTGAGGCTTATAAGGTGCCAAAGCCTTCTTTTTCAATGAGACTGTGATCCCGCTAGGGATTTCGAGGTGCGAGAAAGAGGCATAGAGCGCTAGCACGGGCGCTTTGCTGCAAAATGAAGTTTTCGGTTGTTGAGCGATTCTAGACGTGCCGTGATCGAGTTTTCGCAAAGAATTATTGCTCGAGCGTTCCAGCTATGCATGCGAACGGGATAGTCTAACAGGCTGGCAAATTGTGACAACGGGTCTTCCGAAGATCGAGGTCTCTGCACAGAGGCAGTGCTCCTCTCCACACCAAAAGAAGAAGAACGAGACGAAGCGCATCTCACTTTCCGACAACACCACAACCTTGCAAGTTGCTGATCGCTCTCACGCTCAGTCAAGACTTGTATCGGTCAAAACATCCTCCTTTCTTCTCACGTTCGGTCTCACTCTGACTCGGACTCTCCCGACAACCAAGATCGTCCATCGGCTGATCTCACACGCTCGACTCGGCACTCGCTCCGACCTATAGCCCAACATGGCTGACACCGACGGTACGTGTTCCGACAAAGTCACCCTGAACCCCGCCCTTGTCCCAACCACACGTCTCTTGCACACAACATGACCTATACCTCTTTCGCTGCGTGTCACCCATCATGTAATGGCGCGTGCTTGCTCTCATTGCGCCACACCTCATCCCGCTGCTTTGCTCGGCAAACTTGTACCCTTTCACGTCACATCATCACAGCTGCCTTCACTGTGACTATCTCCGTCGCATCCTTCACAGCCGAGAACTGCTCTTTCTCTTCATCACACCGCCATAAAAGTCTGACGTGATGCATCTGCCTGGCACTACGGCTGCACCTTCGCGACCTTGTCTGCGCTTCTGCCGCTATAGCGACGCCGGACCGCATCGCTTTGGCTCGCCCTGCACGTAGCGTGATCTACATTTGAGTAGTTCTTGCTGCGGCTTCGTATGCTGCACAGTTAGGACGATTCTTCAGCATACTTTCTCGCTTCATCGCCGTTCCAGTTCATTCACTGCCAGATCGTCACACCTCTTCGCACGTTTTTTTTTCCACTTTCGACGCATTCTTGCCTGTCCGCTTCACCAATCGCTCTTGCTCACGACTAACCCGCCTCCGCTCGCCCTCTCTGCCGTTCCGACTCAACAGCTCAGCAGTGGAATGGCGACGCCGCTCGTGATGCCGCTCGCGAAACAGACAACGCTGCCTGGAACGGTGGCCGTAGCCCGTCGCCAAGGGGCGCAGCTACTCCTCCCCGCCGCGAGCGCGAGCGATCCCGCTCGCCCATGCGCACCGGGGACGAGGACCGTGGACGGTACGTACTCACGTTTTCCAGCTATGTTGCAAAAATCTTAGCATTTGATACTCACTCTTGCGACGCATTCACCCCTTGACATTTCTCGACAACAGTGCTGACCGCGGCAATGGCGAGAACAACCCAGGCAACAATCTTCATGTCTCAGGTCTGAGCAACCGCGCCACCGAACGCGACCTTGAAGAGGCTTTTGGCAAGTACGGCGCTGTACGTAGACCGTCACCATCGACTTGATGGTTGATGCAACTCCACATCGCCGTCTTCAGGCTTCTACTGTGAGCAGACAACTGACCAATGCTCTTCCTTTTGCTTTCTCGGCAAATCTTACTCACGCTGCAACAGCTTCAGAAGACGCAGATCATGTACGATCCTCACAGCCGTGAGCCAAGGGGATTTGCCTTTGTCACCTATGAAAAGGCCGAAGATGCGGAGGCTGCCATCACCGCTATGAACAACACCGAATTCCTTGGTCGCAAGCTCAACGTCGAGAAGGCTCGTCGTGGACGCGCACGCACCCCTACTCCTGGTCGCTACTTTGGTCCCCCCAAGAAAGGTCGCGACGGTCCTCCTGGTCACTACGGCGGCGGAGGCGGATACGGTCGTGGCCCACCTCGTGGCGGTTACGGTGACGACCGATATGGCGGAGCACCTCCTCGCGGATACCCGCCCGCGTACCCGCCTCGCGATCCCTATGACCGATACGGCCCGCCTCCTGGTGGTCGACCTTTCTCACCTCCTCCCATGCGCGGTGATCCCTACGATCGTTACGGACGTGGCCCTCCCCCTCCCCGCGACTACCCGCCTCGCGACCGTGACTACTTGCCTCCAGCCCCTCGTGGTGGCCCGGGCATGGATTATCCTCCTCGTGACTTCCCTCCTCGCGGACCTCCTGGGGACTACCCCCCACCTCGTGGTGGGTACCGCGACATGTCACCACCCCCTCCCCGCAGCGGTGGAAGGTACGAAGACTTGCCACCTCCCCCTCCTCGTGCAGGTGGTCCCGGTGGAAGGTACCCAGATGGGCCCCCGCGTCCACGCTACGACGACGCTGGACCACCTCCTCGTCGTTACTAAGCGAGATAGTTTCTCTATAAAAAACGCAGTGGCCCATCGTGTTATACTGTACTAAGAAGATTTTGAAATTTCAAGTGCCTTGTGAAGACCACGGTGGATATGAGCACGGATATCAAGGGCGGCAGGATGGACACTGAGATTCCTATGAGATTGCGGGCACATGCAGATGCAAAACAAGGATACAATCGGGATACGTGCGTGCGATCACTCGGCCTAGCGGATACGAATCTGACCTCTCCATTTAGGCAATTTCTGCTTGCTCGCATGGATCCATTCGGCCTCGTCTTGACCCAACGGTCCCAGCGCCGACTCGACGAGCTCTCGTGCAGCATGCTCAAAGGCTACTCTGCTCTCCAAACCCTCGACAGCTTTACCCACAGCCGCCCCTAGATCGGTGCCTTGCGACACTTTGATCAACGACGACAAAGCGAACAAAGATGTCCAGAATAGAGTCGAGTCCAGGGGTTCGGCCAAGAGCAACCTCAGAAGGGAACCGAGACAGCCGTGCAGAGCTGCTACGAGCTGTGGAGACGGTTGGCCGAAATGGTGAGAGACGACTTTGCAAAATGCTACAATGGATTCGAGTCCCAGCTGGGCGGTCTCGTTTTCGTCCATCTTGATGCACAGCGAGAGTGCTTGAACCGCTCTGTGGAGGAGCGAGGCGTGCGTGTTATTGGTGGCGTTGGAGGCAACGAGGACAAGACGCCTCGAGAAGAGGCCAAAAATAGAAGAGGTGAGCCTGCCTAGACCTTGTCGAAGTCGAGGCACGCCGAGTGGTTCAGGCGTCTGCAATAGACCCAAGACATGTTCGAAGCCGACCAGGCATACGTCGCTCGTCTTGGATGCTTGCAGCTCCGTGGACTGATCAGTGCCTCCATCGTCGACACCCGCACGAGCCGATCCTGAGAGCTCGGCAAGCAGCTCCGTAAGCAGGCACAGACCTTCGTAGGGTATATCGTCGTCCAAGGGCGAACCAGCTTCCGATGCAAGCAGCAGATGTGTCTTTTTCTTGCCGGCACGGCTCTCGCCCTGCAAAGCCTGCATGAGCTCCCATGTGGCCCGATTGATGCCCATAACGATGAATGGCTCCGCACCGAAATCGAGTTCGAGTGAGACGCTGAGTGTGTGCAAAAGTCGCAAGATCGAAACGACGATCTCTGGTCGTGTATCGTAGACGCGACAGAGCTGCGTAAAGGCACCAAAAAATCTCGAGATGAAGCCATAGACGATCTCTGCTGAGTTCGGTTGGATGGAGGATGCGAGACCCTCCAGCATATCAAGCGAGGTCTGAACTGCCGAGACAACGTCAGACCGCTGCGAGATGGCTGCAAAATCAGGCTGCGAAAGCAGAGCACCGAAGCGTGATTCGATCGAGGCGGTGATTTGCTTGAAATAAAACTCTGCCGATCGTTCTGTGGACGCGTCGGTATGCGTAGCGCCGGAGTAAATGCAGCTGACCACAGAGGCGATCAGTGCACCATGCGTGTTGGCAGGAAGATGGTCGAGTCCCGATACGATTCCGGACACAAGTTGCTCCATTTCGGAGAGTTGAAGGAGGCAGACCATGATACCGCTCGATCGAGTGAAAGCCGAGAGGACTTGAGCGAGTTGCAGCAGCACATCCGAGTCTGACATCCAGAGCTGGAGGTTTTCCGAGAGTCGCTGCAGCAAGAAAGTGAGGACCTGGCGACCTGCTTGATCGCCGAAAGCCCGCTGAATAGCGACATTGGTGGCAAAACCAGAACGTTCGTCGACCAAAAGGTAGGACGACGTCCAGCGGCCGGTGAACCACAACAACGTTTCGGTTACCTGCGGACTTGTTGCTTCCACAGATGCAGGACCAAAAGCAGAAAGATGTTGAAGAAGTTGCACGCCCAGTTGCATGATGAGTGCGACAGCTGGATCTTCGGGCTCGGCGCTGGACACAATCTCACTAGGCACTTCGGGCGTCTCGCCACGCGGATCATCGGCAAGGACGTGCCCAGCAATTAAGACGAGCCAGTGGATTTGCTCCCAAATCTGGCCCATCTCAACATCGGTGAAGGTGGCGTTACGCTGCGATTTTGCGTTCAGCTTGTCACATAAGGGTTGAGCTAGCTGCTGCAAAGCACGTAGGTTGTCCGCAGCCGAGGTGCGCGCAAGATTGGCAATAGTGATGAGCTGGTCAGAGTAAACGTCTCGATCCTTGGCAGAGACCTCTTCGACCTCGGACATGTCGTCTTCTGCACTGACAATGGAGGCTGCCTCGAGGCGTCCCGTCACATAAGGGGCGAAGACTTGTTCGCGGATGCTGCCATGCACGGCCCTAGCGAGGATTTGAATGTGGGTATCTTGTGTGTGGGAAACATCCTGCTGTCGTATCGATGAGGTGACAGCTTGCCAGCAAGCCAGTAGAACGTCAATCGCGTCTTCAGTGAGGACGGCGAGATCATCTTCTTCGTCGGTGTCCTTGGGTCGATGAAATGCAAGACCAAAGATGGCCTTGCCCAGCAACGACAACGACGAGATGAAAGCGAAGCTGCCTTGAACGCCGGGATTTCCTGCTTGCAAAGACGCTGCCAGAATCTGAAGAGGTACAACAGCAACAATGATCTGGAAAGCTTGAGCCAAGAAAAGCATCGAGTTGCCACGAGCTGAGAGAAGGTGGGAGGGGGAAGCACACTCCTCGTCCACCAGGGACTGCAGCGTGGCGCAGAGGTGCTTGGTGCGAGAAACAAGCAGAGGAACGTGCTGTGGCTTGTGTGACTGTGGTATGAAGCTGCAAGAAGATAAGAAGCACTGTCGAAGACGATGCACTGAAAACGAAATGTCTCGACTCGCTGTCCCTGACGCTTGCATTCGGAGACCGAAACGGTACGCTGTGCTGAGCAGAGAAACGACGTCGTCTGATAATAGCACGGGAATAAAGGCGTCAGGAACGTGCTGAGGACGCAGAGCTTTCTTGCTGTGGTTGAAGGCCGAAGAAGCACTTGGCTCTTCGTCTTCATCTACGCCAGTGGCCAGCAGCGTATCTTCGTGTTGCGCGCGAGACTGTTGCTTCCAGGCGCTTGAGGTGAATGGATCGAAGCGAGTAAAGGTCCAGCCTAGAAGCTTCTCGGTAGCTGAGGCAGCCTGGAAGAAGATGGTGTGACGCCAAGACTCAGTACTGGCGGAGGCACCTGAGTCTTCGGAGATGGTATTGTAGAGAAGCTGGAAGACGGCAGTCATGAGACCAGCAAGGACATGGTTCTGGATGAGCGCTTTGCATTGGCGATGCTGAAGCAGGTTGAGGCCGACAGCGGAGCCAGGAATGGCAGGCTTTGAGATGGACTGGGATGATTGCGATCGACCTCGATCCGACGAGGAAGAGTCAAAGACGTCGTTGGCGCTGGTAAGAATGAACTCGTCGACCACCGCACGAACAAGACCAAGGCCCGTCACGATTCGTGCAACGGCAGCAACCGACTCAGTCGAATCGACAGGCCATGATGTTGGAAGTGATAGCAGACTCGAGAGCTGTGTTCTCAGAAGGCTGACGTGCGAGTGGACAACATAATCAAGGGCCGAGTCTGTGTCTATAAGTTGACCAACGTGCTGAGCCAATTCTAGGCCGAGGAGACGCTTTTCGACTGCGATGGCAGTCTGATAGGCACGAGAGCGGAGATACTGCGGCCACGAAGCAGCCGCATCGGGAGAGCGCAAAGACTGCTCGCTGCGAGAGACGCAAAAGTGCAGGAGGAAATCGCGCAACAGCGAGAGCGATGCGACGCCTTGGCTTGGCTGCTGAGCCGGCAGCGAGGGAAGCACGAACAGAACAGCATTGAGCGACTGAAAGAGAACGAGAGGGTCGTGGGAAAGTTCGAGCGCGAAGCAGGCGTAATCGAGCGCGCCTTCCGACTCTCGCAGCGCCAAGAAGGTTGCCTCGCCTTTGACTCTAAGCTGAGGGTCCGGGTTGGTGAACTCGGCGGAAGCTTGGCTGATAGAAGCAAGCGCCTCTTGCAGGTGCGGGCTGGGAGCGACCAGAGACATGATTGACGTCCTGCAATGACCCGTGTTACCCTCCGACTGCACAGCAGGGCGGTTTACAGAGGACGGCGATGGTCGGGAGGGCACTGAGACTTGAATCGGAAAAAAGACGTCGGTAGAGCCGATGGGAGGAGCTGCTTGACGACGGAAGTGCCGAACAAGTTCTTTTTTGCTTCTAGCGGTTTACGACAGAATCACCACCTCTGAAGGCTGCAACTGTGAATGGGCAGCGTTGGTTGTGCGAAGGTGTGCGGAGTGTGACTCTTGAGCACTGCGTCGCCCACGTCTCGAGCAACATGATGTGCGGCATTCAGGCCGGCGCTTGTATCCAAATCTTCCAAAGAAAAAGTAATCTCAAGTATAAAATGAGGCCCGATTGCAGCGATGCACTGTTGCGCAGTCAAGAGTTTTTGCGGCTGGCGTCGAAAAGGCAAAGGCAAAATGAAGTGAGACGTTTGTTCGAGTTGCTGCTTCTCTTCGATCCTCCACCATCGCATACGACCAATCCGTGATATCATCGATCTGCCTTCCTTCACCGACCAAGACGCTCGCAATCACATCCATTTCGTCTTCACCTTCGTCTCCTTCTTTCTCTCTCTCTTGGAACGCTTCGAGGCTCTAAGTCACACCTTCTGAGCTACTTCTTGGCGGTTGAGTCCATTCGGCAGCGCTCTTTTTCCTTTGCAAGATCCCGGACGCAACCACAAGTCGACGCATACGAGCAGCTGTTACCCAACCATTGATCTCTTGAGACATTGGTCATTCTCTTGAGACGGGTCCGTTCTGCAGACCTTCTGATCCGGTGAGCTTTTGAGCCTCTGAGCTACATTTGCCCCTGAACTCCTTCTCGGTCGCCTCTTTCGCAAAATCGATCCCGCTTTTGAAACATCGGAGCAGAACACGAAAAAGTCATGAATCGCCATCATCCTTACGGTGGCTACGATGAGAGGCCTGGCGGTCGCGGTGGTCGTGGAGGTGGCAATCCCGCCATGCGCGGTCGTCCGCCTCGTCCTGGCGGTATGAGCCCGCCACCTTCTTCCGGCTACCCATCCTACAACCCTGCCGCTTCCGGCATGAACGATCCATCAGCGCCGTACCCACCTCAGGATGCATACGGCAGCGCCAATGAATTCGCCGGTGGTCCCGACCGTCATTACCAGATGCCTATGAGCGGTGGCCCCCAACGGGGTGGTATGAGTGCGCGTGGCGGTCCACCTGGCTCCCGTCCGCCTCCACCTCCTCCCAGTCAGAACATGAACGCTTCTCCAGCCTACGGATACACGCCAGCCTCGTTTGAAAACTCGCCGTACAATGCTTCTGGTCCGTACGACCAGTCTATAACGCCAGCGGTTCCGTATGGTCAAACACCCCAGCAAACTCCCGGATATTCGCAAGATTATAGTACCGCTGCCCCTCCTTCCTCTGGTCTCCCTCCAGCTGGCTATGAGAATCAAGGTTATGGTGGCCCTCCTTCCTTTGGCCAGGGTTACCGAGGCGACGGCCCACCGCAGGGCTCCTATGGCCGTCCGCGTCCTCCCTTTGACGATGATGCCGGCTTCAGGGGCGGTCGTGGTGGCCGTGGCGGCCGCGGTGGTCGTGGTGGTGGTCGCGGTGGAAGAGGTGGTGGCTTTGGTGGAGGTGGCGGCAGAGGTTTCGACGATGATGAGAAGCCCTGCCGTACTCTGTTCGTCCGAAGCATCAATTTCGAGACCGATTCCGCCTTTGTCAATCAGCAATTTGAGCAATTCGGCCAGATCAAGACCTTCTTCGACATGGTCAACAAGCGTGGCATCGCCTTCATCACCTACTATGATCTTCGATCTGCGCGAGATGCCATGCTGGCCATGAAGGGAGCTCTCTTTGGCGGTCGACCCATCAACATCCACTACTCCCTTCCACGCGAGGAGGACAAAGCACAGCGCTGCGACCGTGACAAAAACCAGGGAACGCTGTTCACCGTACTCAAAGGAGCGCACCAGGACCTCAACGAGGAAGATGTTCGCAAAGTGTTCGCAGAGTTTGGCGATGTCAAGAAGATCCGCGACTACCCCGGACAGAAGAACAGCCGCTTTGTGGAATACTTTGACAGCCGTGCTTGCCAGCTTGCTCATGATCAGCTCAACGGCCGGCAATACCTCGATGGACAATGGGATCTCAAATTTGCATGGGACGTTGTCACCGACGAAGATCTCGAGTGGGCCAAGGCACCGGAGCAGGGTGGCGGAGCAGGATTCCAAGCCGGCCAGCCGACCCCGCAGTCTGGTTGGGGCAGGCCTGGACCCCCTGGTGGTTCCGATCGAGCGCCAATTCCTGCTGACTATGGTCCGCCAGGGGGAGGTGACTCCAACCTTGGATACGGTCGTCCGCCTGTCCCTGCCACTGGTCCTCCTGTGGACAATGGATGGGGTCGACGTGCGGGTTCTGGTCCTGCCGTTTCGGCCCCTACTATCGCAGCAGCTTCTGGCGCAGAGAGCAGTGACGCCAACCGACTTGAACAAGCTCAGAAAGTCCAGCAGCTGCTTGCATCCCTTGGTGCGGCCTCAAAGTCTCCTGCGACAGCGGCGACCTCGACCCCTCCTCCTCCCGCCGCATCTGTCGCAAGCCCGCCAGCACGCAGTCCACCAGTGGCGCACGCTTCCGCAGTCGGATCGTCTGGAGCTGCGGGTCTCCCACCCAACATTGCGGCGTTGCTTCAATCCGCTGCTGGCGCTCCTAAGCCAATGCAGCCTCGCAAACCGCAATCGCCTCCCACTTCCAACGCTTCCACATCTGGACAGGACAACGGTCAGCAATCGGTGCATCAACTACTAAGCATGCTCAACCAGAATCGACCCCCTCGCCCTTCCTAAGGGCCACAGTATTTGTACTCTCGCTTCTCCGAAGCTGTCTCAAAATCAATGGAACCGCATCCTGTCCGGACTAGCATGGACAGATGATGATCACATGTCAAAATTTGGACTAGAGAGATTTGTAATGTGTATGTGTATGTGTGTACGTGCGCCGAGCGAGATATCAGATCCTGCCGGGCAGTGATTTTGAGAAGATGATTGCCTTTAGCAACATGAACGTGACAATGCGCGCCGACTATGTGCAAGTGACAGTGAGGGTATCCCTGTTGTAGACGCATTTGTCATTGTTGAACTGGATGGCGATGTTGTCGAAACCGCCGTCGCCGAAGCCCTGCCAGATGTTGGGGCTTTTCATGTAGAAGCAAGCCAAACTTTAGCCCCAGTGAAGGAAATGTGTGAGATTTCAAGCGTTGAGTCACCGCTGTCAGCATCCGTGTTAACAAGAGAAGATGGAGGGGAATAAGACTCACTCGATGCGACCGCGGCAGTCAGCCGACATGCCCCAGCCGTAAACGTTGGGGTCAAGGTTGGTCTTGACTCCACGGTCCCGTTTTGTGAGCGAGTTTTCGCCGTGGTAGCAGATGATGACATCCCAGTCTTCTTTCGGAAGCTGTTGGGTCAGCGAATGTACGTAGTTCTGGATGCAATTTTGTCGATGTGCGTTCCGTCGCTCAAGCTTGACGGCTGCGCAGAAAGTGGTGCTGAGGCTGACGAGGGTAAGCAAGACAGTGAAGAGGTGCATCCTTGTGAGTGCTGTAGCCTGCGGGAAGGAGCTCTGACCTGGTGTGCGAGAAGTCAAGAATTGGAGGGAAGGCGGATCGGCTTTTTGAGGCCTTAGAGACAAACAGAGAGCCGCCATTCAGTACATTGACGGGAACGAATTGTGTACAAATGGGCAAGAGAGCAACTGGTTGGTTGCTCAGTTGAGCCCGATGTGCACGCTTCATATGTTTGGGTTTCATCGTTCAGCCTGACTTTCATATGCTGAGCGCTGCTGTTGTGGCGCATACATCGGTGCCGTGTGGGCTCATTAAACGATCAGACCTCCTTGACGCAGTAGACGACTTTCGAGCATCGTCATTGTCGCCGAGCTTTCAGAATCTACTTGGACTGAATTTGCATGATCGGACGACACGAGTGTCACAGTCAATTTCTGAAAAGAACGACGGCTTGTGCCCCAACCTTTTCTGGCAGCCCAGCTGTTAAGCTCAATTGCCACGGCCCAAGAGTTTCATATAAGAGAGAAGCGCCGTACAACTAAGATCAACTGGTGCATCGCAAGGGGAACAGGCGAGTTTGTAGACCCGCAAGGCATAGAGTCTCCTAACGGCAAGTAACGGAGACCTGAGTCTTATCGTACGTACACCTGTTATCAATGAGCATGGCAATGTTGTCCGAGCCAGCATCACCTTTACCCACCCAAGTGTTAGGAGCTCTCATCCAAAAGCAATCGATACTGATCGCAGCAGATTCCACTCGCAACGCTGTCAGCGATCCCACTCATTCAGCCGTAGATTCTTATTTGTTGAGAAATGAGCACCTACCCTGCACCAGGACACTCGAAGTGATCCTTGTACCCATAAAATGGAGCATTGAGGTTGGTAATGCCTCCGCTGCTGCTGGGGCCCGTCGCCGTGTTGTCGCCGTGGTAACAGATGACGACGTCCGTGTCGATGGGAGATGTTTCAGTGGCATTTTGGGCGTGCATCTCGATACACGCTCCTCGGCTCTGCTTTCTTCGCTCTAGAGTGATTGCTGCGCTCGTATAGCCGAGGAGCAGCAGCAGCAGTAGCGATGGCGGTGATTGGAGCAAGCGCATCTTGAAGGGGCGGGACTGATGTGGAAGGAAGGAATGTGGTAGGAAGGGAATGGGTCGAGGCTTTTATCCTGCCAGAGAAGGGAAACGTCGTTCCGAAGCGAAGCCGGGACCTTGATTGCATGCATGAGCTTGATTGTGATCCTCTACGTAGCTCAAGCAGACCACGGACGACGTTCCATGCCACGAAACTCGCTATGATGCCTACAAAAGATGCGACGATGCTTTGCTGCCGACGTCTTCCCCAGCCTTTCATCCGACGCAACCAAGCTTGCGGTCCGTACCCAGTTGTCATTGTGTCATCGCTCAGCTAGGAGTGGGTTATGTGGGCGTGGCCTTCAATGCCGGCATCTCATCTCATAAATGAAAGACGGTTGTCAAAGCGGAAAGGGCAACGCTCGGTGGGACCTCGGTAGCGTCGCACTTGACCCACAAAGACAAGGCATGCTCTTGATGAAGCCAGCAGAAGGCAGAGAGCGCTGTTGCACCGCACTCTTAAAGGCATGAAAGACGATTGGCAATCTACCTGGATTCTTACCCTGTCTCCATCTTTTCTTGTTTGGCTCGTCTTTCTGCTTCACTACGTTTCCGACCTTGTCTGCCTTCACGACATCAAGAACGATCGACTCCTATTTTGGCAGCCACTATGAAAGCCATCCTTTCGCCAAACATTAGCAAGCTGCTCGCTTTTGTGCTTATCGTTCTGACCTTCCTTCTCGCGGTCGAGGCACACAGCTCGCACTCCACCATGCTGTATCATCATCCCCGACGTATGATGCGACAGCGGTACATCGAGCAGCGTAGCTTCATGTCGTGGATGACGCGCATTTCGTCAAAAGCGTCCGACTGGATGTTTGGCTCTGTCGCCGTTCCAACCGTTGACAAAAGCCAAGTTGCGCAACCGGCGGTAGGCGGAGTAGCCGTGATGCCCAAGATGCCCTATCCTTACGCTACGGGCATGGTCCCTCGTCTGGCTAGTGAGACGCTCAGTGGTAATGGGCTCCCTGGTGGATGGATGTGCTTGCACGTCACTCCTCCTGCCGATAATCTGGGTAGAGCACGTGAACCTGATGGTGACCGTGCTGGATCTGGCGGTGGCCAACAAGGGGCGGCTCAGGGCGCTGTGCCTGGTGGAGCTGGTGGCGGTCCTACTGGTAGTGCAGGAGGCTTCGCCCGGGCTGACACTGGGGCTGGAGGCGGAGCTGGAGAACGTGATGCCATGATGGGCGCTTTGAGCGGTAACGCCGGCGTTGGCGCTGGCAGCGGCTTCGGGAGAGGCCAGCAGTCTGCAGCCGGTGGAAGCCTCCAACGCTTTGCAGGAGGTGCAGGCAACGGTTTCGTCTACCCGAATGGTGCTGGTACTGGTGCAGGTTCTGACACTGGCACTGGCGCAGGCATGAGAAACGGTGGAGTTGTGGGAGCCGGTATGGGAGGCAGCGGTGGCTTGCGTGGTGCTGGAATGAGCGGCAGTGGATTCGGCGCTGGTGGAACTAATGGTGTTGGTGTCAGCAGCGGAGATCCCCAATCTGAAGGCCTAGGTGGAAGCATGAGCAATGGTCTGGAAGCTGGCATTGGCGCAGGTATGGCTAGCGCTACCAACGGCTACTTTGCACCTGGAGGCAGCGGAGCCACCACCAGCGGTGCAGCCAGCACGGTTCCTGCCGGCTACATCCGCTACAAGGGACAGCTCATGACCATCGATCAGTACCAGCGAGCACTTACTTCGGATGGCACCTCGTCCGCTTCCTCCCCTGACTCGCCTTCCCTCTCACGCCGAGACATGCTTCAACCAGACGTCGCCACCTCGTTCCTCAACACATTCATCCACAAACGTCAGAGTGATCCTTCCGATGATGCCGCTCGAGCTCCTCAAGCACACAAAGAGTCTTCCGCCAGCTCTGGTGCCAAGGTACTCATGTGCATCAACGGCGACCCCGCCGTCCCACCGATCAAGTTCAACACCATCACCGGCATCCGTCTCCGAGACGTCTCGCTCCCCAAGAACAGCGGCGTGGTGGACATCACCAATCTGCCCAACTACAAGACGCCGTGGATGCCGTTCTTGCCTACCGCAGAAATGTGGTCTGAGCAGCAAGATCTCATGCTGGCTCAAGAGACAATGATCGAGCAGAACATGACGGCTGGTCCGCCTCCTGCTTCCCGTTAAGTGCTCAGATACTCGACAGCCATACTTGTTCCAATCTGTTCCTTCCGTCGACTGATTGATTTCCTTACCACCAATGACTAATTCTGTGCCGTGACTTTGCTTTGGTGTCAAGTGGTGAGCTGGTCAAAGCTGCTTCGCAGCGTCCTTCTGCGCAGACACCAGCGTCTACACGTGTAGGCTGCTCTCTCCAATGAGCGAAATCTAGTGCCCACTGCCAATGGCACCGTTTATAGAAAGGAAATGGAAAAAGGGAGAAAACCACGCTTTGTTACCAAAATGATTTGAGCGCCCAAAAAAAGATGTGCTCCAACTCGGAATCGAACCGAGGGCTCGCCCGGGGGTTTTTTGTGAAGGGCGTGATTTGACCGTTAATCGATTGGAGCCGTTGGTGAACTCATTGTCTCACTAAGCAAATGGTGCGTATATATACATTATGCTCAAGGAAGGCATTTTGCTTGTATTTTTACTGTATTCTGAGGTTTTAGAGGCCTGCAAGCCTTGATACTGTCGCCTGTCCCCCTAGCGGAAGAGTTTCCCGTGAAGCGCTGTGTCGCCCGCGTTGTGCAACAGAGGTGTGACTATGAGTCGCCGAGTACGCATGTAGACAGACTTGGTCGCAACTTTTCAAGTCTGTCGGGAGCGAAGAGCCACTCACAGCACTGGGGGACAAAGCCAAGAAGAGCATGGTAACAAACGGGTGTATAGATATTACGCGTTGTATAGAATCAGGAGGGATGCACGATGGATCAGGCAATCAAGTAGTTATCAGCGCTCAGCACTGACTGTTGCGAGAAGGTGGTCGGTGCGTTCGTGTCTGCCAGCACGACGTCTGCAACGGTAACATTGCAAAGCGTCTTTTCGCAGACAAAGTCGACGACGACGGGGAAAAACACATCGACGTTGTCGGCGCCTTCGGTGACGGAGAATTCCAAGCTGCCAGACTTGTTGCTGCTCGAAATGCTGTCAAGCGTCCACTCGAGGTTGTTGGTGTCGTCGTTGACGCTCCAGGAGCCATCGGGGCATTCGACCGAGGGCACAGCTCCGGGTGGCAGCGGAATGGCGATGATGACGCTACGCAGTTCGCCGAGTTCTTGGTTCTCGAGCTCGTATTCGATGCTGACATCGCAACCGCCTTGACCGTTGGGCGAAGGCCAGCAGTTGATCGACAGCGGCAAGGCGGTCTCGTCCTTGGTTACCATGCGCCATCGCAGAACACCGAGCGATTGATTGACAGGGAACGGCTTCCTCGCGTCTCGTGGTGCAACGATGCGATCGGATGACCAGGCAGCCTTGTCCACCTGCGGATTGGTCTTGAACTGGAGATCGCCGGCCGATAGCACAAGGTTGCCGGCCTCTGGTGGGGCAAGTTGGAGACGAGCCTTGGCGAGGGTGGGATCGGTGATCTTGAGCAAGAGATCACCCTTGATCTCAAGCGATTCGAGGCCTCCGTCGCGGTTGCCTGTGATCGAGATGCGCTCCTTGACGACGACATGCACAGCCTCTTGGTGAACAGGGTCGAGTAGATCGAGTGGATCGACGGCGGCCGCTGTCGCTGCTGGAGCAGCTCGAGGTGCAGCGCCGCCAGCGGAAGCCGCGAGCGAGGCGGAAGCAGCGTTAGCAGCGGCGGTGAGCTCTTCATCGGCAGCGGCGGCGGCAGCGGCCAGATCGCCTCCCATAGCACCCAGAAGGTCGGCACCCTTGGACTTTTTGCCGAGCTGCATGCCTTTACCCTTGAAAGGCTTGGCGGCGGGTGTCGAGCTTGACGAGAAGCCGGTCTGAACGGGTGCCTGTGTAGGCGGAGGCTCGAAACGCTGCTGGGCACCCGAGTAACCGCCAGAAGAGCCGAATCCGCCCGAGTTACCGCCCATCTGGCCACGTCGAGCCGCATCTCTGCGCTGCATCTCGAGTTGCTTTGCACGACGCTTGAGCTCCTCCTTGGCCTCCATCTCCTTATTCCTCTCGATGATCTCTTGGATCTTTTCCTCGTGCGACTCCATTTCGAGGATGGACCTGACCTGGGTCAAGTTGACGTTCTCCCTATATCCGAGTGAGACGATTTCGTCGAAAGCGCCGAGGAGTTCAAAGCTGTAGCGGAGGACTGAGCTCTCGTCGAGCGATCTGCAAATATCGGAGGTGACGCGTGCAAAGAGGTGGAGTGTGTCGATGTCTTGGAGGATGTTGGAGTTTTTGTTGGTGATGAGGATCATGTAGAGATCCTCGAGGGGCTGGTAGACGAAACGAACCGCATCGGTCTCGACCGAGGTGTGTTGGGAACCGGCAGAGATGAGCTTGGGAAAGGATGCGAGAAGACCTTCGATGCGTGATCTTGGCATGTCACGGAATTGACGGCTGATGACGGGCTTGCCGCCTCGTGTAGAGACGGAAGCAGCGAGGATGACCATAGCTGATCCGGTTGTGTGTCTCCTATGCTATGGTGCGGTGCGATTCGGTGTGGACTGGAATTCTCAAAAAGAGCAATGTCGAGCGTGACGACAGTCCAGACAACAGGTGCGGTATGCCTTGTGCTAGTCGGAAAGAACCTCGCGCTGTGGGCAAGTCGTGTGATTGGACGCAAGAAGCACACGCTGGCGGATGACGATGGTGACGGTGACGAAGGCGTTGAGAAGAAGTGGAATCAGTGTCGATCTCAGCCAAGATGGCCAGCCAGCGCGCGGTGTGTGTGTTTGAGTGTGTGTCGTTCTAGCTCTCTGAGCTCGGACAGTCAGATTGGCGGGAACACGCTCACTGCAACGCGGGCCATGCCAGAGAGGCTTCTCAATCTTCAGAAAAGCTGGCTCAAGCGCAAAGCAGCAACAGCAGCAATAGCAGCAGGCAGCAGAGAACAGGGGAACGGCGAGGCTCCACGTCTTCTTGCTCTTGCCAGCCAAGCGCGTGTGTCTGTTGAGAAGAATAGCCAATTTCCTGTGTTGAATCTGCGGATGCGACGAGCAGCTCGAATTGATCGGGCAGTTCGTGCCGCTACCTCCCGTGCGAAATGCTCGGTAAAGATTGGATTTTAGACAAACCTTGTGCGGTGGTCAGTGGGATTTTTAACTCACAGCGACGGCCAGCGACGGAAGAGTCAGGGAAGAGGCTCTGCCAGTCTGCAACCGCGAAATGTTGCCCGAAATTGTGGAATTTTCGCGTCCTTTTTTCTGATCGCTTCCGATCCATGGACAAGGCAGCAGACGGCGACGTTGAATGGCGTGAGATAGCAAGGCTGCAATCGGGATCAAGGCTGAAAGAGACGGAGGCGGCAGTGTGAGGATCATCATCGCTCGCTCGCTCGCTCTTGGCTCTGGCTCTGGCTCTGGGCTTGCTCCACGCTTTCTTTGGCTAAACGAAATCAGCTTCTTCTCGAGACGGCCAACTCGAATTTGTAATCTATTACACCATCACCCTCACTTTCACCCTCACCCTCATCCTCATTCACCACCCTCATCGCTTTTCGATTCGCCATGTCCTTCCTCACTGGAGCCATCCGCACCGCCGCCGTCAGCACCTCGGCCCGTGCTGTCCTCCTTGGACGTGTCGCCCCTGTTGCCGTCGCCCAGCAGGGTAAGTTCAGTCGCTCATCGCGCCTCTTTTTCGCCCCATCCATTCAGACCGAAAGCATGGCTTTGCATTCATCCTTCAGCTCGTAGTGTCAGCACCTTAGCCAGCAGCACCAGTACCAGCGTTGGCATCGGCATCGGCATTAGCCGCACAACCAGCAGCAGTAGCATCTCTTGAAGCAGCAGCAGTAGCGGTCTCGCATATCCAGATAGATCTGCACGACCAGCCCCGATCGTCACTTTTGCGCGCCCTTCGAGCTTCTCTCATTCGTCAATACTTGCATCACAGGACACACTTTGATGACTCGCGTCACGTATGCTTACCCCCGAGCTCCGTAAATGACAGAACTCAACATACGCGACCAGTTCTTGGTCCGCTCCTTAGGTCGGCCCTGCTACTACGTGTCAGAGCTCAGAGCATGCCATTTCTGCGATTACGCCACTTAAACATCGGTGCCCTGGTGCCAATCGCAACACCGATGATTCTCGGTATGAATCTAGTCGGACGACCCGACTTGTCACAACAGCGCGGGATTTCTGCACCGTGTCCCGAACACTCAGACCGCCGACGATCCGCTCAGTGGAGCCTAACCGATTCATCTTTGTCCACGACTAAACTGGCTCAGTCCAACAAATGCCGCCTGCCAACTCGGAAGTCACGTCCCGACCCCGCCGCCGCTGCTGCTGCTGCTGCTGCTGCGCTACTGCAGGTCTTCTTCACGCTGCCGGAGCATGGGCTGGCGTCACTTGCTGCGCCGCTCTTTTTCGACCATCGACGCCAATGCAATGCCTACTTGATCAGATGAGCGGAATGACTGATTAAGGTGCTGATAAGTAACGCAACGATGCTGACCGCTCTTCCATTTTTCCATTGCTCGGCTTCTCCGCACTCTACAGTCCGTGGCTACGCCGCACACCACGAGGAGGAGTCGTTTGACGCCTTCAACACGCGCTATGTTGGCTTCTTTGACGCCGTTGAGGACCTTTTCGAGTTGCAGCGTGGACTGAACAACTGCTTCGCGTATGATTTGGTTCCCTCGCCAGAGGTCATCGAGTCGGCTCTCCGCGCCAGCCGACGCGTCAACGACTACTCGACCGCCGTCCGCATCTTCGAAGGCATCAAGCAGAAGGTCGAAAACGAGGGCCAATACAAGCAATACGTCGAATCTCTCAAAGGTGTACGTGAGGAGTTGGGCATCCAGCTCAAGGAGGAGATGTACTCTGCATAGACGGATCACCGTCATGACAGGATGTTTGCGATTGCCAATCGTCGCCCGCCCACCACAGTTTCTGTAGCGCTCACCCTTGCTTGCTGTAAGACTTGTTCGTAACACATATGCTCAACGCGACTTGTCTGAGTTATCCATGTGTGTGGACGTGAGTCAAGAAGAGTGTCGCCCAAATCAGGTGCACAGCCGCAACGCACCAACGGAAAAGTGTAAATGAGAAGCCAAATGGCGAGGATCCGGGCCGTCCCGGGGGGGTCCCAAGCTCTCCCTCGGTGAGGAGAACTTCTGGGAGGCGAGGTTGTATTTTGAGCTAAGCAGTACAGAATGAAATGCAAACAATGACGTTCGGGTAGTGTGGACGGCAACAGTGGCGCAGTGAGTTTGCATGCCGATGCAGTGAGCTGGTCTAGCGCTTCCAGCTGGAGTCGCGGTCTTCGTCGTACTCTTCGTCTCCCGCCTCGATACGCTTTCCAGATGCGGTCGCACCTTCGTCAGCACCGCCAGTTGCCGGGGTAGCTACAGCTGCAACCGTCGGTGTAGGAGGCTGGACCCACGAAAGCTTGACGGTGCCGACGTCAGGAATCTCGGCTCCGGCCCTCAGAGCCTGTTCGGCGCTGTTGCGGGCCTTGTAGATCAGCGTAGCTGAATCGGCGTCGAACGAGTCGAGCTCGCCAAAGCTGGAAAAGTGTTGCTTGAGCTTTTCCGTATCGGTGCCGGTGGGGAGGTCGTCGATCTTGAGGCGCGTGGTGCGGTTGTCGATGCGAAGCGATCGGTTGGGTCCGCCCATGGCTCCGGCACCGCCGCGTGCTGCATAGGGTGTGTAGCCTCCCCGTCCGCGAGGCATGTATCCGCCTCCTCTGCCTCTGCCTCGTCCGTTGTAGCCGTACCCTGCGCTGACGCCAGCAGTACCGTCAATGCCAAGGGACGCAGCTTCGGCCTTGAGCGACTCGAGCTTCTTCTTGAGCTCTTCGGTGGTCGAGGCAGGGGCAGAGCCCTGTGCGTGGAGATCGAGTTCACGATCCAGCTGCTCCTTTTCCCTCTTTTCCTTTTCCGCTTTCCAGCTGCTACCGGCTGCTTCGGGACCGGCGGCTGCTGTGACAGGCGCCTCCTTTGGGGCAGCCTGCAAAGCCTCGACTGCAGCCTTGACGGCTTCGGTCGAGGTCTTGATCTGATCGCCAAGCTGCTTGAGCTGCGTCATGGTTTGCTTCTTGTCTTCAGTGGACAGATTCTTATCGCCGAATTTGGCCATGAGCGTCTTCTGCTCGGCCAGCTGTGCATCCAGTGCGGCTTGCTTGGCTCGCTGATCATCGAACAGTTTCTTGCGCTCCTCCGACATGCCACCAGCAGCTCCAGGTGGCACTGCCCCGCCACCTAGCGTGCTGGCTCCGGCCACAGGGGGACGCGCGTGGTAGACATTGGAAGTTTTGCCCGGGACAAAACCGCCCCTGGTGGCGGCTGATGCTGAATGAGGCGGGCGAGGTGTCGGCGACGGTCCAGCAGCCGGAGGACCGCCAGCAGCTTCGTCGAGGCGCTGGAAGTAAACTTTGACGAATCGGTTGCCAAAGATGACGTCGGGGCTCTCATGCGCGGTTTTGGCCTCTGCAGGCTGCGAGTAGCTGACGAGCGCTTTGGAGCCAGGCTTGTCGATGCTGATGTTGGTGATGGTGCCGAACTTTTTAAAGTACTCGTTCACCTTGATGAGGTCGAGACTATCTGCTGGAACATTTTCAATGACGAGCGTCGTGTTGGACCTTCGCGAAGCTTGAAAGGTACCGGGAGGTCCGCCACCACGTCCACGTCCTCGCCCACCCATGGCTCCGCCTCGGCCTCCGGGACCCATGCCGCCACTGAAGGAACCTGGCTGACCAGCGAAAGGATTGGCATCGTTGGCTTGTGGTGGTAGCTGTCCGCCCATACGGTTGGCGAGGTTCTGTGCGTCGCCGTTCAAATGAGATGGAGATGTCCCGTGACCAGTATTGTTGGGGCCCATGCCTGGTGCTGGACCCATGTTCGGATGCCAACCTTGTGGAGGCATACCGAAGGGTGGTCCAGGGAACATCATTGGTGGACCGTGCATGGCGTTGGGACCGCCGGGACCCATGATGCCGCCCATATGGAACGGCGGCTGCTGATGCTGCTGTGGGTGTTGTTGTTGTTGCTGGTTGCGTACATTTGCGTTACCGGGCATGGTATCCGCCGAATGCTCAAACTTGCAGGTGGCGCCGCGTGGGCAGAAGCCCTTATTGTGGTAGTCTCTGCAAAGCTGCTTGGGTCGCTCTCTACGACCGCCTTCGATCTGCGAACCATTGGCATCGGGTCCATCTGTACTTGCCGCCCGTTCTCTCGCGTCGCGCTCACGGGCCCGACCAGCGCGAGTGTCTTCCGAGCCAGGCGTAGCGGTATTGTCCTGCAGTCGTCGAGTTTGTCGAGGGGGAGAGCGTGCAGAGTCTTCGACGTTATTTTCGTCAGCTCTTCGCTTCCTGGAGAGGGAGGTGTCTGCAACAGTGTCGGATGTAGATGCGAGTGTGTGGGTATCGGTGATCTGATCGGCCTCGGCAGAAGTTGCCCCTGATGACGGGAGGTAGGCCTTGTCGGCTATTGCCTGGAATGTCTTATTGACGAAAGAGTCCGTCTCTGCGGCCAAGAAATCCTCCAGCTGTTCCGTGAGGAGCGTCTGCAGCTCTGCTTGGGGGCCTTCGTGTTTGAGCAAAGCGAGGACATAGTCAGCGAGCACCTCGGGATCCGCATCGCATATTGGGCCGAGCTCTGTAGTGAGCCACGCCTTGAGTTGGTCGGTATGCGCTTCGTCAAACAGCATGTTTGCAGGCAGAAATGCCGACGAAAGGAGATGACGCTGTCCGGACGATGACGCGATGCTCAACAGGAGATATTTCCAGCGCGACTTCGAGAAAAGATGCGACGAGGTTCCTCAGCTTCCAGCTCAGGAGAGTTTCTGCTGAAGAGAAAATGGCTCAGCCTGCGCGGCTGTGTGCTGCAGTGCTGCTGTAATGCAATGCGCTGGCTGTCAGATGTGCAATATGCGTGGTAGTTCGGGATTGCGGTGAATGATGGTGACGCCGAGAAGGGACAAGGAGAAGAAGGGCAGAAGAAGAAATAGAAGAAGGAGGAGAAGAAGAAATGGTGTCGACCCCAGTATCGACGGCCACAATGGATTTCGCTTCGCACTGTCAATTTCATTTTTTAGGCGTATGAATGCGTGCCACACACGTCGCGCTCTGCTGCCGGGGAAGAGTTAAACAGCGATCACAGCGGCGGCCTTGCAGGGCTGCAGCGTCGAACAAGCGCTTTTGCCTCCACCCGTGCCAAAGGCCCAACAGTCCATCGCCGATTTTTGCGTTCGTCTTGTCGCGCATTCGATCAGATGAATGTCGGGTTTAGCTTGGTCTTGGCATGACAACTTCGAGCTAACAACCAAGCATTTAATGATTCGCCAAAAAGAAATTACATCCTCGATCACGTGCAAAGCTATACTTCTTCAAATCATTCGGATTCAGACATCACTCGTAATTCAAGTTGTGAATATAGACCGATCGAAATTACAAACGGTTGCATCCCCTATACTGCCTCGTTGCAGCCGTGTCCTTTCCTAACGATGCAATCCTCGTCTGAGTTCTAGGCAGCGGATGGCGGCGGCGGCGGTTCAATGATTTTCAGAGAAGGCCAAGCAGCACTCAAGACAGACGAGACAGACAGACAGCCAGGCAGCTGCGGCTTGCCAGGGAGGCGAGTGAGAAAGCTCGAGCTACCCAAAGGGCTTATTTTCTAAATCTCAGCTTCACTGCAGCAGGCGGAAGCGAGTGCAAGTGCGAGTGCGACTGTCAATGAGTCTTCCGAGTCTCGAGGCAGTTGCCAGCCGTGTTCTGTGTTCTGTATCGCGCCAGTTTGGCTCGCACCTCCGCAGCTGTGGTGATTGCCATTCGAGATCGTTTCGACGCCGTCCTTCTCGCTTCTACCTACGACCACCCGATCTCCCTCCCCCGTCGACATATAACGTAAGTTTCTGCTGCAAACAGCACTCTTGATCGCATCAGCACCCAGGCAATCAGCAGCACTACCACCATCGACCGCATCATCGTCAGCATCAGCTATTCGGCCAAATACTTTCAGTCGGGTCAACGCAGATTGCAACGAGGTAGTCGCAGTATCTCCATACGATCATTTCTTGTCAGCTTCAGTTCAGCATCAGCACGTACGTTGTTGTCGTCGTCCACGGACCGATAGAGCACGTTTGCCTCTCGCAAGCATCAGTGGGGTCAACATAAGGGAATTTGAATGGAAAGGCCAAGATGACTCTTGGCTTGGCAAAGAAGTGGATAACAAAGGTCCACGAACATGCTTTGGCATATTCACAGATTGTTTCCGACGATGTGTCACGATTCGACAAGCACATGCTGCTATCTGTATACTGTATTGTCGATATCGGGTCGGCAAGGAGGCAGCCACAACTTGCAAGCTTGGTTTTTGGCATGGCGGAAATTGACATTGGACAGTGCCGAAGCATAGCGGAACCCTACATGTTTCTGCCACCGATCACGACACTGTTGTTTTGATCTCACCGACACCGCCGAAGCTGATGCGATCGATCGACAGTTCAGTTTTGACCCTAAAATCAACACGAACGATTTGACTGACGCTTTCTCTCCCTGCACCAACTACCTTCTAACTGTCAACACAATCAACGACACAGTCCTCAAGATGACTCGCCTCACTGAGTACATGGTGATTGGACGCCACCTTCCCACCGAGAAGGAGCCCTCTCCCAAGCTCTACCGCATGAGGATCTTCGCCGTCAACAAGTCGGTTGCCGAGTCTCGTTTCTGGTACTTCGTTCGTCAGCTCCGAAAGATGAAGAAGGCCACCGGTGAGATTGTTGCTCTGCACGCTGTAAGTATCCCTACCGAAAGTGCAAAGACGTTACGGCAACAATAGGACCAGCGGAGGCATGGCACAGAAGCATGGAATACACCAACAGAAAAAGGGCGTTTGGAGAATTGGCGCATTTTATGACGTTAATGACGTTGGACGCAAGGACACTCCGATGATCACCAGCTCTATGGCCAGGTGTTTTGCCGGCCAGCATGGACGTCATATGGACAGTCTATGGCGGTTGGCATTGGTCGGATCCAGGTCCGAAAGGGATCGCAGAAATCGATGCACATTCGGTAAAGGCGACTTCGGGACAGGCGGTGCAATTCGGGCTGGATCCGCTCTCTTATGTCGGCACGACCGGAAACACTGCACATACACGACCCTATTTCAAGTGACCGCGTTACTGACCTCCGACTCCTCTCTGATCCATCCCGCACAGATCCACGAGAAGAAGCCCCTCAAGGTCAAGAACTTCGCCGTTTGGCTGCGTTACAACTCGCGATCGGGCACCCACAACATGTACAAGGAGTTCCGTGCCCTTTCGCGCGCCGAGGCCGCTGAGTCGCTCTACCAGGACATGGCTGCCCGCCACCGTGCCCGTTTCGCCTCGATCCACATTCTCAAGATCGCCGAGATTGAGAAGAGCGAGGATGTCAAGCGCCCCTACATCAAGCAGCTCATGGCTCCCGGCCTCAAGTTCCCCCTCCCCCACCGCCGCCCTCGTCACGTTGGTACCTTCGCCGGCCAGCGCCCCAACACCTTCTACTAAACGATTCGTCACTGCATTTGACGCTCTCGTTCGCGTCGTTACCACGCTATTTGTACACCACCCACCTATCATCATGCACGCATGATTTGCATCTCTCTCTCACATATCACACAAGTTTCGACACTTGTTCACTTGTCTTACTCGCCACAAGCAGTATTGATCTCTTGTCGCGGTTTGTCAGGGTTCTCGCACCCCAAAAATCTCTATCTGGCAATCCTACATTGCTTTCGACCTGTTGCTTTTGGAATTGGTTTGTGATTGTGCCAAGGCACGTCTGGGCGACACTTCGACGGATATATGATATAGAGTTTCGAAGGGTATGAAGTAGTACTAATACACGGAAACGCAGGATTAGAGACGTCTCAAGCCGCGCTTTGGAGCGGTCGACACGGTTGATTTTGGAGCTGTTGTCTTGAGGGTAGATGCCGCCACCTTATTCGATACGGCCGATGCGGAGCAATTGGATGGGCGAATCTGCAACGGTTGCGTCTTGACTTGCTCATTGTCTCGCTCCTTGTCTTGAAAACAGGCAGGCCTCTTACTCGCATGAACGCTGGTCCACAACCTCGCAGTCTGCTCGTACTCGTCCCAATCCTCCTGCATCAATCTCGACGCTTCGGCATCCAACGCACTATCCGGATTGGGTTCGATCAACAGACACTTGATTGTCGTCAGGATCCTCTCGATGCCATATTCTTTTTTCCAGTCCTTTTTCAGCGATGAGACGCAGATCTCGCCTGTGCGCGAAACATTGGGGTGGAAGATGGGCGTTGCAAAGGTGCATCGAGGAGGATGCGTGGGGAAGTCGATGTCGGCGAAATCAAACGAGATGCGGAAATAGCCTCCGGCATACGGCGTCGAAGTGGATCCCAGAATGTAGGCTTGGAAGGAGAGGATGTCGGTCTCGGATAGCGAGACGCGGATATCGGGTGGTGGATTGGCCTGAAGCGATGTGAGCTCTCGAATGAGTGATTTGATCGTTGTTGGCGAGACCATCGTTGATGATGTATGCTAATGGAGTGGTGGGAGCGGTGTGAATGGAAGCAAGGATTGAATTCAGGGTCGATGTGTTGCCAACGAAGGCAGCAGAGTTCTTGCACGACACAATCTTATGCGCTCGTTCTTGGGATGCGTCGTCGAGGATGTTAGTGTAGAAAGTCCATGACGTAGCAGCATTGCTGTTTGCGACGTCGGCGGCGGCGCGGGACCAGGAAGTGTTGTTCTGGGTCACATCGAAAGCTTATGTTGAACTGAACTTCTATGCAAATGCTCGATATTAAGCTTTTTTTGACAGTCGCACGCGGGCTTGGACCTGATCGCTGAGCAAACACCCGATCCAGGCCCAATTTCGTCCGCTCGATTTTGGACGTCATTTTGCTGTCCTCTATTTCGTATTGATTTTGAGTTCCTGTTTTTTGCCCATCGACCAAAGCGGGTTGGTAGCAACCACGGTGAGGATGGCTGTGCATCTGCTAGCTCCAAGCTGTGCAATTGTCACCGCCTTGTTTGTCACGAACGGTCGCTTGTCATGATCATCAGCGACTCCATTGAAGCAGCTCGTGATCGATGGCAAAGACGGTTGACTCTTGCGGTCTGCCTTGACTTGCCAAGATTAGCATGGCAGGAGGCGAGTTGCGCGCCGCTTTACGCTTTCCCAGCCAACTTACAATATCCCGCGGATGGCACCTGTCGACCTGGTCCTCAGGGTCAAATTCAGGTCAGCAGGATACGACAAAGTGTACAGAACCGCGGTCGGTGGTCGCGTAATTGTGCTTGAGTCTCGAAAGCCCTTTCGCTTCTGAACAATGGCACCTCTGTGTTCAAGGCGCGGAAAATTCGTTCCGGAGACCGACGTCGTTCTCTTTGCCCCTCATTGTCTGTCTCTGCCACGAAACAACCGCATATCAACACTTGACCACCGTTCGACTTCGATGACCGGACATGGAGCGCGTAAGAAATAGCTTTCGCCAATTCATACGCTCACAGCTAATGCAATCGAACGAACCAAGCCGAGAGGTATGCATGCATCGGTTGGTCGAAGCAGCTTGCTCGGACACTTGATCGGCACTGCGAGTCGCATAGCGGAAATGGGAAGAAAAACGGATGGAAAAGATTCCTTGCTGGAGAGGCTTGGCTCGTAGTGCCCCCGCCTCCACCCGCGGTTTCACACGGTACAGCACAAAAGTGACTTGGGCATTCAAGCCTCCTACGTCGCATCCACGCACACGTCACACATGTTTGGACATTATTTCGCTCGCTTACATCTCCGACTGAATCCTCGACACTGATCGGAAGGCCCTACGTGATTGGTGATTTGCTCTAGCTTGTCCGCCTAATCCATAGAGCTTGAACAACACAGCAAAGTGGCACGGTAAGAACAATCGACCCAAACGGTCGATGGGCTGCACGCCTTGGCTGTGCTGCGCTCGGTGTGTACGTGCGTGCACCTTCACCACACAAGGTGCCAGCGACGCTGTATGTGTAAGGCACCTGAATCGACCCTTGCTGCCAAGGCCAAAAAAAAAAAAAGAAAATGAAAAGGAGAAATTAATCTGAATTAAAAAAAATCATGAACGGGACGGGGCACAGAGAGAGAGAGAGAGAATTGGTGCGATTGCGGAGTTGGCAATTTTTCCTCTCTCTCACAAGCTTTCGGAGTCTGCTTGCCGAGTTGCGGAACTGTGGTCGGATGATCCTCACGCTCAGACGTCGTCCTCCTCCACGCAGGTCAAGCCAAGACTTGACGCCTCGTTCGCCTCTGCCGATGCACACAGTCACGAGCCTCTTCTGCGTCTCGATCCAGTTGCTCGTGGTCATGCTAAGCTTTCTCACTCCCTCGCTCTCTCTTCTCTGCTCTCTCCATCTTTCTACCATCCATCCTCTTTCATCTTCGGACTCGCGTCGTCTGCCACTCTTCCAGCGCTGTTACCCATTCATAGCTTCGAGGGATAGTCTTGGACGGTCATAGCACATCTGCGGTCCATGGTCTAGCAACATCTCGGACCACCACATACCAAGCGCTTAGACCGCTGCGCACCATACGAAGGCTGCCCTGCGTTCCTCATTGGCGCGAAACGGCCTCAGCGACCCGCCCACGCCCACAAGGCGACATCCGCTCCATAGCGGAAAGCAATACGCTCGACTTCATTGAACCACGCTTGTGGGGACCGGCGGCCTAGGAACCGGCTTCATTGTCCTACCCCGGGCAAAGTCCCACCGTTCAGAACCTCACCTGTTTAGACACTAGGCAATTGCCATCGGTTAGAAGCAGACTGTTGTCGCATGCCGCGCGTCTGATCCATCGGCTCCCCCTTAGCCCGCCAGCCATTGGTCCGCATTGTTGCGCAGCTATCGCTTGCTCGTCCACGTACAAGACTCTCTCAGTGTCCCAGAATTGGCTAAGCTTGGGCGGCATCGATTCAGCACTTTGAACATGACTAGCCTATTCACAAGTTGGATCGGCTCCAACAAGCTTGGGACCGATGTCGAACAAGGTCCCAGCGATCCTACCCGAGCACGGGCGACGAGCTCTGGCTCCAATTCGATGTCGCCTATCGATCGTGCCACTTCGATGACACCCAAGGCTCCCTTTCAGTTCGGCACCCAGCCTGTCTGGAGCTTCATGGCCTCGCGTGACCATCACCGCGAAGCCTCGGAAGCTACCCTGAACGGGCGCACAAGCGACCAATCGGCGTCAGATCATCCTCTCACGTCGTCTCATGCCTTCAACGGCTCGCTGGTCAAGCCTAGCGCGAGCAGGCCCACCTCGATGGTCAGTCCATCAGAGCTCAGCCACGAAAGGCTCACGACATTCAGCTCCACCCTCGGCGGAGTAGACAGCGAAGCCGCTTGGAGTATCCCGCCTTCCGAAGCTGCACGGAACTCTGTGTCAAGACGCCGTAAAAAGGTGGCGCCACCTGAACTACTCGTCATTGTCAAGCCGCCGCCTAGCAAACAGACCAACCCGCTCAACCTCCAGATCCAGTTGGTCATGCCACAGCAGCTTCAGTCTCGTCGCGATGGCTCCCAACGCCGTTCGTCCATGGACTCGTCTGTCGCGGCTGGCGATCTCCCCACCACGCCCTCCAACGAGCTACGCAGGAGGGATTCCATCACCTCGACACGCTCAGCAGGCTCCGAAGTCTCGACATCCAACTCGGTCGCATCGGCAAGCTCGGGTCGCCGCGTCACACCTCTCTACAACCTGAACTTCCACCAGATCTTGTCCACCACTGTCAGCGACGCAGGCACAGATCAAAAGGTAGCAAAGTATGTCAAGAGAGGCATCGATCTCGACGGCTTCGGCATCCTTGAACCCGCCGAACTTGTTCATGGTGTCAACGACCTTGCCTCGCTTCAACGAGCCGCTGCCGTCGACCAAGGCTCTTCGACGGTCCAGGCGGGCAATCTGACCAACATTTCGCCTAGAAGCGAGACGAGTTCTTCTGGCGGCGCTGTCGACGACGCTTCGGCCTTTTCCGCTCCTGAACGCGAAGCGACAAGCTCGACAGTAGCCTCAGCAGGCGCTGCTGACCCACCCACTTCATTCCAAGCTATGACACCCGAAGCTCGTGGTGTAGAGGCCAACCTCGGCGGGAAGCTCCTGGGTAAGTTCAAGCGATTCTCGCTTGGCATGCGTCCCGGCAGCGGTGCGGGAGGAGGCGGCGGTTTCGGACGTGATGCTGGGGCTGCCCAGGATCGCACAACAGCAGGCTCGTCAACGGCTGCACCGAGCCTGTTTGGCAAGCTGTCGGCGAACGATACAACGAGAGGTCAAACAAGCAACGACATCCCACAGATGCATCCGGGGGCAGGCATCGTCGACGGCAAACGCACCGAAGGATACGTTTGGACGGTGCGCAAATGGAATCGCAAAGCGCACGATGGAGCCCCCGCCAACTTTGCTGGGAGGACTTCGGCATTGGCATCCCCTTCTCAAGACGTGCCCGGCTCGAATCCGGTGCTGAACAATGTGTGGTCGCGCTTCAACCTGGTCAACCGTATGGGCGGCAACGAGCCGCATCCACCGCCTTCGCAAATTCCTGTGCGATTCGAATGGACGCGCAACTCGAAGAAGACCTCCAAGCGTCAAAGGACCGAGGAGGCTCGCGCCAAGCTGCGAGCTAGTGGTTCACTCAACGCTTCCGTCACTAGTCTCGATCGCGTTTCCGGACTCGAAGCCAGTCGAAGCAACACGTCTCTGGCTCGTTCACCGCATCTGGCGACTACCTCGGCGTCGGCGCAGTCGCTCGGAGTCGAACACGCTGCCAGTCCACGCCTCGGCACGGGTGATGCTGCCCGCTCGACTTCGCGACCTTCGTCGTTTATCTCTGGCGCTGGACACCGCTCACCAAGACCATCTGTGGACACGTCGGCGGCAGGCTCGTCAGCTCCGCACGGCGACGACGACAACCACGATGACTCGGGCAATGAGTCGGATCCGGAAGACAGCGAGACGCCTTGGAATTGCCACCTCGTTCTCGGTCCCACAACACGCATCCCGCTCGGCACACTTTCGCCCGCTCCGCACCATCCCAAGCTTGTGGGTCAACTGGCGGTACCTTTCCCGCTGCCCGATCTTAGCGGCACGGGCTTGGGTCCAGATGGAGCAGGCTTGACGCGTGAAGAGCTCAAGGACGTCATCATCGTGACGTGCCTGCATTTAACTGTACGCGAGAGCTTTGGTGGATTGGCGCGCAGAAGGAGCGCAGTCAGCGCCGATGCAGGCGGTGGCACTAGCGTTGTGCCTGGATCGACCTTGGCGAATGTCAATGGTTGGAGGTTGGCCAACTTGCCCAAGAAGCAGTCCTGAAGGCGATGCTGTCGGCTGCAGACGCGCGCTGCGACCATGTTCCTTTTTATGTCATCCTCAATGTCTCTCGTTGTGCGATTGTGCTCAGGTTGGTCGGTCCACGTCTTACACCAATCGAGGTCTCAACGTCGCTGTCAGAGTGGGAATTGCAGTCTGCGGCCAAGATCGTCAAGGCTGTGTGAAGTGAGGCTGCGGAACGTTGTCAGAGATTGTGCCTCCACACCGCTGCCCAAAAAACAGAAAAGTTGAGCGTTGAATTCGGAATTCGGGTGATTTGGCGGTGTTGGATGTGGATTCTTGTAGCTTGAGTCTGAAACTGGACAGCTTTGTGCGTGAATACCATCATTACGACGTCTGCGCCCACATTCGGTCTGAACGGAGCCCCGCTGAAGGCTGCTTCGATCGACCGGGAACGAGGCGGATCAAAGTTCGAGAAACGCACAAGAGATTGAGAGAGAGGGACGATGGATGAAGCAGCTTTGAGGGCGATGATGCCGAGTTCGTTCGGGAGGAGGGGAGGGGGTAAGGGGTCGGCGAGAGCGGGGTTAATGGCTGGGGGGTCACAGGCGACGGCAGAGGCGACGGAGAAGGTGTCGGCTGAGAGTAGCACTCTCGGCTCTACGGTATTGGGTAAAAGAGCTGCGGCTGAGACGCGGAATGAAAGCAGTCAAGAGCAGGAGGGGGACGATGAAGATGATGACGGGTTGACAGCCGAGGAGCGAGCTGCGAACAGGGAGGCGGAGAGGAGGGAGAGGGAAAGACGGGCCAGAGGTATCGGCTCCAACAGCGATGATTCCGATGATGATTCTGACGACGACGAAGACGACGATATTGGTCCGCCCATCCCGCCACCAGCAGCCGCTAGCAGCGCATCAACATTTGCATCCAGATTGGCCATCCCAGCCAGCTCGCTTCCACCCACCACGGACACAGCCTCGCTCACAGGAACGCACACGAAAACACTCTCTGCGCTCGCGGTCGACGCTTCCGGCTCGCGCTTCTGTGTGGGGTCGTATGACTCGACCCTCTCGCTCTACGACTTTGGCGGCATGACGTCGGCGCTACAGCCCTTCCGCCACTTTGCACCGACGCACGAAACCTATCCTCTGCTGGATCTGACTTTCTCACCCAACTCATCGCATCTGCTCGTGGTGAGCGCAACATCTGAAGCCAAAGTGTTTACCAGGGATGGTGCCGAGGTGGGTATGTGTGCGAAGGGCGATCCGTATCTAAGGGATATGCGGCATACCAAGGGTCATGTTTCCGCGCTGACGTGTGGCATGTTCGATCCACATACTTCGCATACATTCTACACCGGTGGGTCGGACAGTACCGTTCGTATCTGGAATGTAGAAACGCTGGCGAAGGGACAGCGGGATATGATTGTGCTCAAGAGCAAAACGCGAGGTGCAAGGACCAAAGTGACTGCGATGCACAGCAGCCACCATCGTTTGTGGGCAAGTGGGCAGGATGGCAGTTTGGCCATGTGGGATTTGCGCGAGAATCTCAATGGGCGACCGCGCGCGGTGGTGGATGAGGCACATGCAAGGGAGAGCTGGACGAGCTGTATTGCGGTCCGTCCGGTCGGGCAGGAGGATGCGAGCGTCGTGACGAGGGGTGGAGATGGTACAGTCAAAGTATGGGATGCGAGAGTGTTGAAGAAGCCAGTGGTGGAGAGAGCGGGTCTGCCGAATGCAAGTAGTCATACAGGGGTGATATGGGACCCGTACAACTCGAGGAGCTTGATCACTTGTGTAGCGGATGCGGGGGTGGGGAGGGGAGAAGACGAGTCCGGATCTGCCGCCTCGCCAGATGCGGTGGGCAAGCGGGATGGAGGCAGCGTCGTCGTGCTCGACAGCCTGGACCTGTCTACGCTACAGACGATCTCCACGCCTAGCACGCCCATCCGACTACACTGGTCTGCGCCCACCAACCAGCTCTTTACCACGCACCGCTCGGGCTCCCTTTCGATCTTTTACTCTCCCACCCTCTCCACCAAGGGCATCACACTCGCTCTCTCGCGCACCACCACCTCCAACCGTGCGCTCTACACCTCTTCCACCACCCTCTCGGGCGTCGACTCGTACCCGATCGACTCGACCTCCTCGCTCCACCCGCAAAGCGAATCCGCCAAACGCCGTCGCCTTGCCAAAGACCGGCACAACGCGCAAAAGACGCTGCTGCCCCAACCGCCACTCGAAGGCAGGGGCAAAGGAGGCAGGATCGGCGCCGGAGAACAGCAGGGCACGGTGCAGCAGCTGTGGAAGGCTCCCCATGATTTGCATCTCGATCCGAGGGAGGCCTTGCTCAAGTATGAGCCACAGGATGGAAATGATAAGTTTACAAAGGCGTGGGACAAGACGCAGCCAAAGACGATTTATGCGCGGTACGAAGGGGACGCGGAGGAGGAGGAGCAAGAGGAATAGGAAGAGCAAATGTAGCACGGCAGCAATTTTCACAATGTCAACGCACCGCAATCTTTTGCTCACCCGCACACACACGTGCAGGCCACAGCTCCACTCGACCTGCAAAGCTCACAGAGTTGCCGCAATCACAAAAGGTTGAATTCATTGATTGTGAGATCACGTTGGCCATCGGGTTCGCTTGGTGTGCTCATCTAGTGTGGATGCGCGTCCCGAGTCTGAGTTCAGTTTCCCAGATGCAGCCCACCGAAGCCATTTGCCACTTGACCCATTGTGGTTGTCGCTGTCGCCGTAGTCGTCGCCCCAGGAAGCGGGGACAGCGGCAGCGGTCCACCTGCCGCAACCGGCGGCGATGGGTACCTCACACTCACCGCTCGCCTCTTGCCCAACGCCTTTGCACTCGGCACGACGGGTGTTTGCAATTCATCCTCCTCTTCCTCGCGCTCAACGCCCCGCTCTGGTCCGGCTCTCAAGGCCGGCTGCGTGGCGGTGTCAATGTTGAGCGCAGGCGGGGTGAGCGGGAGCCGCGATCGGCCGTTGGCGGCGGGGAACAGTGCGTCGGCGCGAGAGTGGTGCGACGAGGCGGTGGACGAGGTGGTCGAGTGGATCGAGGCGCTGAGGCTTTGTGCGAGCGGCGGTTGGAACGAGTGGGTACTGTTGTTCGAGTCGGACGACTGGTCGGAGCGGGGTACGGGGAGTGGGCGGCGTGAGATGCGAGTGGGTGCTGCTGCACCGGTGGTCGCCGGAACGGTGCCGTTGGTCAGCGGAACGGTGTTGATTGCCAAACCTGGGCTCGTCGGACTCAACGACGCTAGCTGCTGCTGATGTGATCCGTACCCAGCGCTCGGCGAGGGCGATCTGGAACCCGACGCTGGCACGCCCAACAATCCTGCTCTTCCGCTGACGTCGTACAGCTCGCCTGTCACACTATCCTGCGCAAGGGCCGACCGGTCCAGTCTCAATTCGACCATGCTCCTCTCCGTCACCCTTCTTTCCGCCTCTTCCTCCTCGACCCTCCTTTTTGCATCGTCCACCATCCGGATGGCCTCTGTCGACCGTCCATGCGCCTCCAACAGATCCGCAAGCAGCGCCTCCTCTCTCGTCTCTCTCTCATGCACCGCCGTCGCTGGCGCCACTCGCGATCGATCCGCCTGTGCGGAAGCCCACGCAATCTGCGACGCGATCAGCTCCGAGGACCGCACCACTTTGCTGTAAAACTCTTCGACTAGCTCCATCGTGTCAGCATGCATGCCTTCGTGCAGGAGCGTATCCAGCAGAACGGCGGCATTGCTGCGTGCGATCTGGCATTCCTCGTGCAGTCGGCGCACGTCCTCGTCAAACGTAAGCACGTCGTGGAGCGGCGAGACGGACGAATCGACGCTCTGCATCGAGGCCGAGCGCGAATCCATCGAGGCGGCGGCTGCTTCGAGCGTCGAGACCACGTCCGTGACGCTACCGCCGCTGCTGGTGTTCGTCGCCACGGATGGGGGTATCGCCGACGAGTCAATGTGCGATCGCGACCAAGGTGGCTGCTGGTGCTGGTGCTGGAGTGGTGCCATCTGCGGTTGCAGGCAAGCAGGAATCGTAGAAGACGGCTGTGGTGGTGCCGGAGCGAATGTGGCCGAATGCCGCTGCATCGGTTGCTGCGGTCCAGAGTCGGCCGTCAGAGGTCGCTGCTGCGAAGGTGACAGGACGTCGAAATCCGAATCGTGATACGCGGCTCCTCGTCGAGGTGGCTGTGAATTACGTTGAGAAATTCGTCGGGATGGTGGCTGCTGCTGCTGCTGCTGTAGTGATCCACGTTGATGCGGCTGCGGCAACGTGAATTCAAAGAGATCGTTTTCAAGCGGCTCACCGTCCTTCTGACGGTCGCTTGGCTTAACCTTGTTCCAGCACTTGGTCACAGAGACGAGCTCGGCATCGTTTTGAAACTCGAACGCCAGCACGCCCAGCACCCTCAGCATGGTCTCCTTGACACTGAGTGGAGTCTTGGACGAGGCAATGGTATCTTCAATCGCTTCGAGGAAGCGCTTGCTGGCGATCTGCAGACGGAAGCGATCGCTGGAGTGGAGCGTCAACAGTGCCCATGCACGGACGGCCCGGCGTTGCGTATCAACGGTGCCGTACCGAATTTCTTTGCGTAGCGCTCGAGCCGCTTCTTTGCTCGCAGCTTCGGATTGGTTGACCATGTCGAGCAGCGGGAAGATGTGCATCCAGTCGTGCTCATCGTATGCGTTTGCGCACAGCCAGCCGATACGCGAGGCGACTACTTCTTCCGCTTCCTTGTCCTGCAAACGTGCTGCTTGGTGCTGATGGGCGCGCTTGTTCCAGCGGTCCATCCAGCCGCCCTCCTTGCTACGTTCCTGAGGTTGAGAATCCATGGGCGGTGACATGAGTCGGTGATCATCGCGGTCACGGCTGTCTCTGGGTATAGGCGATGGGGTGGAGGCGGTGAGTTCGCGATCCTGCTTTGCTTTCTTGTCCTTGTTGCTTCCGGTTGCGAATCCGAAGAGCTTCTTTCCCTTGCCTTTGTCCTTTCCACTGAGCTCGCGAAGCGTGGTCTCCTCATAGCGTCCCTGCGAGATGAGCACTTCGCCGCCGGCTCCCTCATCGCCCTCAGGGCCCGAGTAGACAGGGTAAGCAGCGGATCGTCGTGCATCACTCGCTGTTGGTGTTCGACCGTCGGCATCGTCGTCGTCATAGCCATCGTAGTGGGGCTGGTACGAGTCTTCAGACCTCTGGTGGCGTGCTGTGCGTAAGTCAGGAGGCGTGAGTCTGCCTGGTGGTAGTGATAGAGAGTTGCGGTTGCCGCTGTTCCTTCTTTGGCCCCGTGGGTGAAATGGAGCGCCAGGTACTATGCCCATGGTCAACGAGTTGTCATGACGATGATGGGCAGGCGGATGTGCTGGCCGCAGCGAAGCGGGAGGGGCAAAGGCTGCCATCGAGGGCGGCAGCTGCTGCTGGTGCAGCGGCTGAGAATTTCGTCTCGAATTGACACGTTGTGGTGTGGGCGAGCTGCGCAGAGTGTAACCGCTGTTATCGTTGCGATCGTATGACGCTCTGAACTGCTGCGGATCGGGAGAGGGAGAAATTGGGTCCGAGTACGACGCGTAGGCAGCATCTGCAGCCTGTGTAGCGTGGATTTGATGGGCGGGTCGATTCTTTCGGGGAGACGCGTCCAGCTGCTGACTGCTGCGTCGTTGCTGCGAGGATGAAGACGAGTAGGTTTGTGGATGTGTATAGCCAAGACGGTCGGGAGAATCGGGCGCCGAGCGTGTTGCAGTCGGCGGAACTTGGAGGGAGAGCGGACGATGCGATTCTCCCGCTGCTGCCTGTGATGCGAGTTTCGCCTGATACTCTTCAAAAGGGCGTGGTGTCGCAAAAGAAGAGCTGACAGAGGCTGGGCTTGTAGGAGGCAGGGGAGTGATGGTCCCTGCCTCCTTTGTTCTGAAGAACTTCTTCATCTACGAAGAACGATGTGTCGGTGTGATCCGTTCTGCCATCGCCATTGCCGAAAATGCGCAAATGCTGTAACTGCTTCGAGGTCGGAAGCGATTGCGAAGAATCGAGCTTTGAGTGGTGTTTGGCGCGCGTGACTTTGAGAAGCGGTGTTTCGGCAGGATCGAGCGATGCGATTGGATGCGATGAGAGCAAAGCTCGAAGCTTCTGGCAGACTCAATGAGCTCTTCTTGCCTTGTCCTGGAGAATCGGATGGGCCGTCAAAGAGTCACCTGACCGACGACAGGGGCTTGTCTCTGTATTCCCAGACGATTCCAGCAGTCGGTTTGGCTCAGAACGACAGCAACTCAATAGGGCTGATGAGCGAAGTCGTCCAATCGTCCTGATGCCGTGCGAGGCCTCTCTGAGAGGGTAACCGGTTGACGCAACTGGAAAAGGAAGAGCGCGATCTTTAGGGCGGAATACCGTGTCACAGTCTCCGTCTGTTGCTACGCAGCATGAGTTTCGGATCGACCAGGCGAATACAAATAGAAGTGGAGAGAAGCCAGGAAGTGTAGGGGAGCCACGACGACGACGACGATGATGATGATGACGGTCGTTGCTCACCACCACACATACCAAAGGAGGAGAAAAAAATGAGAGGCGGTCGGTGCGGCGGGCGGACTTTCAAGTCGAGCACAGCGCAGCATGGGATGCCTAATTCGAGGGTCGCCTGCGGTGTGCAGACAGGCTCAGCACCGCATGCTTGGGACGGCAAAGCATTTCCCCCCTGAGCACTTCCGACAACCACTCTCTGGCTGTGAGTAACCTTTGGGCCGGAACCTAGAAATTTCGCCTAAGCGCTGTACAGTGCAGTAACCCAGTGCAAACAGGGTCGAGTGCGAATTGCTTGCTGTTCTTTACCATTGCTTTGAGATTTTGTGTCTCGGCTGTACAATATTGAAAGTTGCTGCAAGTCGAACGGTGTTTGCGTTTTCGTCTAGTCCAGGGCCACACGTCTGACGCCGACTCACATCGAGAAAGCGTGGATGGCTGTGCCACCGCAAGACACTTCTCGATTTCAAATGTCATTTCCACATCAGACCTCGTATCACACGTCCCCTATCTGGAGCAGGCGAAGTGGCGCGAGCACTATCATTGACGCTCTGGCATCCTGCGCCGATCTCAGACATCTTTCAGATCTTTCGCGTGTGGTGCGGCAGCGTACGCCGGGGGCGGAGTACCGCGGCGTCACTATAGGCCGAACCAAAGCATCTAACGTACCCGAGCGGCCCACCAGTGAGATCCTCGTCCAAGGTCTATAAAGGACCCTCGACGGCCAATATTGGGTCATTTGTTTGCGACCGTCCAACTCTCCCGTTTCAATACCATACCTTCTCCTTCCTTGCATGAGCCAAGCCACACACACAGTGTTGTGGCCAACTGCCAAGGGACGAATAATATCCCAATCGTGTCCAGAAATGTTGAAAGACGCTCTCTGATGGAACAAGCGAATCAAGCTATTTACAAAAATGGCGCAAGTGGTATGAAGGGTTCGTACATGAGAGCGTGAGTGTTCGTCAAGAGTAGCGGGACAAGGAATAGTGCACAGAGGAGGAAACGAGACAAGCTGCTCAAATCAACAGTTGCAAGCATCCTGCTGTTGACCGCCTTGCTGCCCTCGAAGATCCACGCCTGGTCTCGCGCCTCCAGCACTGGCAGCAGCTGCCCCCGCTCGACCGGCCCCCGCGCGCTGCGACTCGGCCGCCTGCTCGGTCGGCAGCTTGCGTGCAATCATGGTGAACAGTTCCGAGACGTTGGACGAATCCTTGGCCGATGTCTCGAGGAAAAGGAGACCTTCCTCCTGTGCATACTTTTCCGCTTCTTCGGTCGGGATCGCACGTCGTGTATCAGCCAGATCGGCCTTGTTGCCTGCTAGAGCGATGATAATGTTGGGATCGGCCTGGCGTTGCAGCTCACGGATCCATGCTTTGGCCTTGTCAAGCGAAGAGGGTTGCGTAATGTCGTACACGACCACAGCGCAGTTGGCGTTGCGGTAGTACATGGGTGCGAGCGACTTGTATCGTTCCTGTCCCGCCGTGTCCCAAATCTCAAACTTGACCGTTGTCTGCGCGTCCAAGCTGACGGTTTGTGTGAGGAAAGCAGCTCCGATGGTGCTCTCGCGGTAGTCGTCAAACTGGTCCTTGACGAAGCGGAGCACCAGGCTCGACTTGCCGACGGCCGACTCGCCGAGCAAGACGAGCTTGAACTGAAGCTGGCGAGGATTCCTTTGAGCAGCAGCCATGGTTGTTATACGATTGCAGGAGGCGTGAGGCGACGACGAGACTGTGATGCGGAATGCGAGATTGTCTTTGAGACGCTTTCGGCGTGCTTGGGATCGGCTTGGCGTGCAAAGTCGGGATGCGATGCTGGTTTGGTCTGGGGCAGCAAGCTAAGCGGAGGCTGTCCCAAAAACGAGTCGTACGAAGGGGTATCAAAGGGCAAGCGTGGGTGACAGAGAGCTAGTTTCGTTTCGCTTCGCTTGGTTGTGCTCGCTCGCTAGAGTGACCTCTGGATGAGGTCAACAATGTCGAAGAACGATGTTTAATCTTGAGCGCTGTTGAATCACGGAATTATCGTTTAGACGGCTGACCAATCTTGCCAGACTGAGACGACGAGAGAAAGGTATGGATGGTGGTGGAGGTGATTGGGGTTGAAAGAGAGGTCGACAGCGCGCTGCAATCCAAAAGAAAAAAGCGGGAATCACAATCAACCAAGCCAAGGCAAGCCAAGCAACAGCCGCCCGCACGCACATGTGGATTTCTTGTCGCCCGCGGTGACTGCTGAGCTGCTGCTGAGCTGCACGCTCGGATTTCACACCGAGGCGAGCGTGTGGTTTATTTATTTTTATCATGTACTGTACTGTATAGGATTTCGCACGTCGGCACACACGCCCTCTCGCTGGATCTGCTCCACTGTAACTGAGCTGTCGTCCCACAAAAAAAGTTGCGGCGACAAATCGACCGATCTGCCGTCTTCTGTCTCTTTGACTTCAGGTGAATTCTGCGTTTTTTTTCTTCTAAAACTAAATTCAAATTTCTAGTAGCCTCCACCTGTTTGAAAAGAAGGAAGCGCTCAACCAACACCATCAGCTTCTACCTTGGGCGCGCACGACATCGTTGGACTTCAACTACTTACCCGCTGATTCCACCCTGCTGATTGTGTTGCGGCATTGATGAACACTTTTGTCAAAACACTAGGAGCTTCTCAAAGAACCATTGCCGGCTTGTTCTCCCCAGGAGCCCTCTTTCAACGCACTGCACCTTTCGCTAGGATCGCACCTGGCTCGCCTAGCTTGATTCGAGGAACCATGTCGCAACCCAACTGGGAGATCACGGACTCGGTGAAGCAGAATGCAATCCTGGCCAGCACCATGGAAGCCATGCGGCATATTGCGCCGCTTCAGCTCGCCGAACTCTCCTTTGACAACGTCGGTCTGCTGTTGCAAGCGCCATCGCCCACGAGCAGCCAGTCCACTGAAAAGCAAGGCGTAATGCTCGCTATTGATCTCACCACTGACGTGTGCGACGAAATCCTCTCTTCGCCCGACAACGTCAAGGTCGCAGTCGTCTACCATCCCATCATCTTCAGAGGTCTCAAGTCGTTCACCTTGGCCGATCCTCAGCAGACGAGCCTGTTGCGGCTGGCAGCATCGGGTGTCAGCGTCTACTGTCCTCACACCAGCCTCGATGCGACGTTCGGAGGGATCAACGACTGGCTTGGAAAGGTGGTCTCTTCCAAAGAGGCATTCGCTGAGCTCGAGTCGGCTGAAGCGCTCGATTCGTTCCGATCGAATGCCTTTCCTGCTCTTAGCGCATCAAAGAACACGCCCAAAGGATACGAAGCCGCGGGACTTGGTAGGAAGATCCAACTCGAGGAACCTCAATCATTTGAAGAGATCGTGAGGCGAGTCAAGCAGAACCTTGACCTGCCTCATGTCCAAGGCTGCAAGGCTTCCGATCAGCTTATCTCCACGATTGCCGTTTGTGCTGGTTCGGGATCCAGCGTATTTTCCGGCGTCAAAGCGGATCTTTACCTTACTGGCGAGCTCGTTCATCACGAGATTCTGGCTTACAAGGCTGCAGGTGCATCCGTCATTGTCACGAACCACACCAACACCGAAAGGTTAGTTATAGCCGGAAGACCCCACACAATCGCTGCAAATTGTGTAGCTCACTATTCCTTGCTTTTTCGTCATTCGCAGAAAATACCTACGAGACGTCCTACAGCACTGGCTGCGAAAGGAACTTCCCAGCCACTACTCTGTCTCTGTGTCCAAGACCGACCGAGATCCTCTGACAATTTTGTAAATATAACAAAGTACAACAGAAGAGGTAGGGACCGTCTCGTCCCTGTGTGCGAAACTAGCCACACTTTGAAATGACCCGATCGAGACCCGATGACAGACGCGTGGAAGGTGGAGAGAAATGAGGCTGCCGAGGAGCAGCGCGGCTTGGCCGGTGAGAAGATCCAAACTCAAAATTGAGCGGCGTCCGTGCAGCAAGCAACTCACTTGATGCCTCGCCCTTGACAAGCAACTTGTTCACACCCTCACACGTCGTACTCGCCATCACACATTGCAACACCACCACGAAGTTTCGCCTACGCGACGTGTTGACTGGACAGCGGCGTACGATCACATCAAAGCGGGCATCTTCGACATCCTACCGAGGCTCCAAGGGAGAGCGCCTCAACACATTCTTTAATATGGCCGACCTATTGGATTCGCTCGACAGGCTCCCAAAGATCCGCCAGTTCGATGCATTCCCAAAAACACAGTCGATCTACACACAGCGCTCGTCCAAAGGTGGGCTGCTGACCATCATCTCAACGGTGACGCTGTTGGCGCTGCTATGGACCGAATTGTCGTCCTACCTGTATGGCGAGCGTGGCTATTCGTTTTCGGTCGATGATCAGCTTCAATCGACGATGCAGATCAACATGGACATGACGGTGGCGATGAAGTGCCACTATCTCACTATTGATGTTCGAGATGCAGTTGGTGATCGGCTGCACGTCTCTGACTCGGAGTTTACCAAGGATGGCACGACGTTTGAGATCGGCCATGCGGATCGACTCGATGCTCTGCCCATGCAGGAGATTTCGGTGCAAAGGACGATCAGCCAAGCTCGAAAGAAGCCACTGTACCGCAAGAGACCACGCAACAAGAAATTCAGCCGACAAGTCGCCTTTCACAAGACTGCTCACATCGTGCCGGATGGTCCAGCGTGCCGAATCTACGGCAGTATGGAGGTCAAAAGGGTCACGGGAAACCTGCACATCACTACGCTGGGACACGGGTACATGAGCTTCGAGCACACGGATCACAAGCTGATGAACCTGTCGCACGTGATCCACGAGTTCAGCTTCGGCCCCTACTTTCCCGAGATCTCACAACCGTTGGATTCGTCGGTTGAGTTGACAGACAAGCACTTTACTGTGTTTCAATACTTTGTATCGGCGGTTCCGACGCTCTTTGTCGATGCGAGGGGCAGAAAGCTGCATACACACCAGTACAGCGTCACCGACTACACGAGGCAGGTTGAACATGGCAAAGGCGTCCCAGGCATTTTCATCAAGTACGACATCGAACCGCTGCAGATGACCATCCGCGAGAGGACGACGACGTTTTTGCAATTCCTCGTGCGCCTAGCCGGTGTCCTCGGCGGCGTCTGGGTTTGCGTAGGCTATGCCTTCCGAGTGACCAACCGCATCACCACCTTTGCCACCATGGCCGGTGGTGCAGAGAGGGATACACCCGAATCCTACGCGGCCAGCTACGGTTACCAACGGCCCGGCTTGCCGAAATCCGATAGCTGGCTTCGCAACAACGACGCAGTAGACAAGCTTAAGAACAAGTGGGCCGAGTTCGGCGGTGGTTTGGGCCAAAGCGGCCACAGGAAAATGGACAGTGTTCAGCAGAGGATCATGTCCGAGGAAGGCAGGGCCTTCTGAGATGGTACATGTAGATAAGATGGCTGCTGTCGAGACCAAGCTGTTGTCAGATGATCCTTCAAGAAGCACCGAGCCAAAGTTGAGAGAGTGAATTCTGAGCAAACAAGGAATACATTGCAGTAAGACAGAAAAAGACACAACAACAAAGCCAGTGAACGAATGCCATGGCCGACCTCGTTCAAGCAGCCATAGCAGTGTCGAGCCCCCTCGTCTCGAGGTGATCCAAGCTCTTCCTCAACGTGGCGATCTTGCTCCTCAACGTCCTGATGGCCTCTGGCAGCAGCTTCTCCGGTGGAATGATTCCTGTGCTCTCCAGATCGAACAAAAAGTGATCTCGTACCCTTCCCAACTTGACCTTGTCTTCGAACTCGTGATGTCTAAACACTTCTCTCGAGATGGTATCCTTTCGTGCGTTTTGCACTGAAACTGTTCGGTTGTTGCCAGAGCCTTGGACGCCAATGACGCCGGGTGGGAAGCACGAAACAAACTTGTCAATTGACTCGTTGGGGATGGGTTGAAGCAGCTGAATGTGCGGCAAGAGGCGGTAGGTGGCCGTTGCGACGGGCGAAAACTTGGCGTGGTCTTTCCCGATGCCCTTTTCACAATGCAGCTCGAGATCGAGTTCCTGGCCTGGTCGAAGTTTGGCGATGAGGATCTTGTCGTGGACGGGTCGAGGCGGGCAGTCGGCAAAGTCTTCGTCCTGGCCTCCTTTGGGATCCCACTGCAGCTGTTCCGAATAGACATTGTGGCCGATGTAGAGCTTATCCGGGTCGGTCTCGCCACGTGCTGCTGTTCGGTTGCGCTCGCACTTTGCTTTGAGGTGGAAGACCACCGTGTTGCTGTCGTCGGCATCGTCACCAGGCATGCGCATGGTGACCTTGTCTGGGTTGATGGCGAGCGGCACGAGACCCAAACGATGCGAGAGCACCTCGTCCTGGATGATCGAGGTGTTGTTCCAGATGTATACGTGCTCAATGGCGACGGTGGGAACTTCGGCCATCAACACGCGACGCACGGCATTGGCAATGGACGCATCTACGCCGACAAGGTCGAACTCGCACGATGCGTCGGAGAGGCGCGTGACGATGACCTTGAGTTTGTCGTTGGCAGCTGCGAGGGAGAAAGCGTCGTTCTCGCCAGGGTGATGGAGTGGAAAGTCGGTGTTGGCGACCGAGCCGACACGTTCTGGCAGGATCTCGACGAGTCGACGCTGGTCTACTGCTACGGACGTCTTGGAATCGTGGATGATGCTAGCGGCGACGGGATCGTTGGCGATGCTGCCACTGGGTTGCGAGCTGGAGGGCTCATCGAGGTCCATCGGCTGCTCGGCAGCGGGAGCCTTTGATATTCTCTTTGAGCCTTTGGGAGGCATGGTGTGTGCGCGGTCGCTCGAGGAGGGAGCTCGGATTCAGGGCTTGTGGGGTGGTGTGTGAGATGTGGCTTGTATCTCTAGTCAATTGCTCAACAATTGATCGACAATGCGATGATCCGAGATTGCGTCTCGTATCGTGTTTGCGCTTGCGAGACGACAAGATGAGGCTTCGGACGGAGAATAAAAGAGAGAGAGAGAGGAAGAAGGACGGAAAGATGATGTCGAAGAGGACGAGATGGTAACGACGAAGAAGAAGAAAGAAGAAAGCCTTGTTGCGACTCCACTTTGGCGCCGAATCGAAAAAATTTCAAGGCAGTAACCAAGCGCAAAACCCATTTGGCTTGCTTTGTCTGTCTCTCCTCAAAATAACTTTTTTTGAACGTTTTTCTCTTCTTCTTCCTGAAACTGCTCTCGGAACTTCCGACTTCCTTCTTCTTGCTTGCCGAGCGGCTTCCCATCGCCAGGTGCTAAATATAGATATCGCGGCGTAACATTACGATAAATTTTCTTTTGCGGCTGCCGATTTGCTTTCAGGGTCCTATCTGCACCAAAAGCTTAACCAGCCTTCGAGAGACACTTTGAATTGCAAATGTCTTCCGCCGTCGCCTCGTAAGGAGACGTCGTTGGCAGCTCCGAACTCATTGGCTGAGCTTGTGCTTGTTGTTCAGGGTCAGCAAGCCACCGTTTCGACACGTTCCAAGCTGGCCGTGATAGATCGAGCGGTTGACGGCACGCCAAGTCCGACTTTGCGACGGCCTCACCTCGGCACGTCCGGCGTGCCGTTCCAACAAGAAACGCCTGTGCACAATGTCAGAAAATAGGAAACCTGCAGCCTGAGTCCCGCGTTTGCCTGCATGAGACGTGCGGGCGTCTTGCCCTCTTCCGGCGCTCTAAGGATGAGAGAGAGACCCATTGTGGTTCGTAATCTGTAAGCTTTGGCGATGAGAACCTTGACAGAGAGTGCAACAGTCGAGCATTGCTGTTAGCCGAGCCATGTTCTTCCAAGCGACAATGGTTGCAAGAAGGCGGGTTCAGCAACCTTCATCATTGTTCTGGTCCGCCTTGTTATACGCTGTTCTTTTCCACGTCTTGTCCTAGGACAATAAAGGCTCCTCACAGGTCGAGCGGCCTTTCAAATCAATCGTGTGACTGAGCGAGGAGACAGAGACCCTTGCCTGACCATGTGTCTTGCTTCGAAGGCAGCTGTCTGTTTGAGGCAAAACGGCTTGCTTCTTCCCGTCCTTTCGACTATATCGACACCGTTGCCGCTTGACACGGGACCTGGTTGCCTGTGCATTCCGCTCCATCTTATCTTCTTCTTCCCACGCACCATCCCTATTGCCGACCACGGTTTTCGCCTTACGAATCATCGCTGTTGCTCCGATCCTGCAGTTCTGTCACATTCAATACCGTCGTCTGCTGCGGGGACGCTTCGGGGCGTCCGAGTGTGCCACCTTCTTTCGTCGAGCTCTTTCGAAGCTGTCAAGGTACTCAAAACCGGAGCGGAAGGTCGAGAGCCAAGATCGAGAACGTGCCAGCCGTAGCGGCGGGCTGACGACTTTTCTTTCACACGGCCACCACTAGCTCCAGTACTCCGGACGAATCTCGTTTCCGTCTTGTGGAAAGGCGTAAAGCACTTTCACATACCACAACAAGGTGCTCAAGGACTCGACTGTCCTGCCCCCGCCTTCCCAGTGTTGCGCACCGTCTTTGCTCGGCTAAGCCGCTCGGTGAACAGGACGTGCTATGGTCAACGCTTCCACTCCGTTCAACTCAGCAATTAAGGCATCGACGGTGCCAACTCACACCAACGTATATATACACAAGGGGAAACCCTCTATCCTCGAGTCTGCGTCCCAGCTCCGTGAAGTCTTCTGACTAGCTCGCTCGATCTTTCGCGAAACAATGACGCCAATCACTAGTCCGCCCTCTACAGACGTACGCAAGCGCCCTGCAGTCAGTGCGCAGTCGCTCATCGGGTCTGGTCATGCCGACAAGCATGCCGACCTTTGCGAACAGCTGCGCAAGCGACAGGTGGCTGAAGTGGTCCAAATCTCCGGCCGCGGTCCTGGCATAGCCAGCTGGCTCACCGCCTTGATCTCGGATCTTTACTACTACTTTATCGTATGGTTGCCTCAGACTTGGTGGATCACACTCACAAGCTTGCCTCAGCTACTCTTTGATCCCCTCGGCTTCTGGTCGGCGCTCGTCTTTGCCTCGGTCACCACCGTTGCGCTGTTCGGCAGTCTTGTCGTCAGGTTGGTATCCTCACGCTCCTGAGATCAGCCGTCTCCATCTCTTTGTCCAGTCGAGCCGATGGATAGACAATTGACCGTCAAACTTTTCCCTCCCTTTCGTGTGCCGCACAGCGTCATCTGGCGTTTGCCCTTTGTCCAGGACAGATGGCAACAGATTTCAGCCCGCAAGGGTGTCGGCCTCGGCAACTATGGTAAGTTTGCTTCTGTCTAGCAGTCGACTTCGTCACGGACGAGCCACTGACGTCGCGACTCAATCCTGTTTTTAGCATACCCTCTCATTTTTGAGTTCGACGCCGATCCGCAGAACAGGCAGATCCGCGATGCCGCCTTCACTGTCATGTCGGACCCCACGGGATCTTACGCTAGACCCTCGACAGCCGAGCAACGCAACTTCGACCTTGAAGTCTCCAAGATCCTCATGATGATTTCTGCCCTTGTGTACGAGCGCAACGTGAGCGCCTATCACAAGGCTGCCCGCTCGGCTGAAAAGTCAAAGACGATGAAAAAGCAGTTCACATGTGGCCGCGATTCGCTCACCGAGGCAGGAACGGAGGTGGGCAACATGCTCGGCCGTGCCGACAGCAAAATCAAACGCGTTGCCAAGGAGTGGGGGCTAAACTACGCCAGCGTATCCGAGCTCGCCACCAACACTTCGCCCCTCTGCGGTGCTTTCTGGCATCCCGACCACAATTTCATCATTCTGGCGTTCAAGGGCACCGATCCAGTCGAGTTCAAGGAATGGGCCATCGATTTCACCTTTGACTATACAGACGGACGGGGCTGGCTGCCGGGCTTCACCAAGGTCCACGCCGGCTTCTACAATCAACTCTTCCCGCAAGATCTCAACCATGCCACTGGAGCCTTCCCGTACACTGAGATCCGTACTGCCGTCAGCAAGATTGCCAGCGAGATCCGAGCCACGTCATACAGCGACCACGTCAACCTGTTTGTAACTGGTCACAGTCTGGGCGCCGGACTCGCCAGCTTGTTCTACGCGCGTGCGATTGCCTCGCCCAAGGACTTCGGCCAGACCGAGGAAGGCGCCAATCAAGTCTTTGTGCGCGACGCCTACTGCTTTGGTACGCCCATCATTGGCGACCCGGACTGCATCTCGGCTTTCAATCAGGCATGCCACGACCGCGACCTCGACCATCCTCAGGCTCTGTGGCGAGTCACCAACTGCCGCGATGCCGTAGCCACGTTGCTTCCAGATGCTGGAGACTACCAACAGCTAGCTCACATCAGCCCCTTGAGCCAGCTTCACTTTGCCCATATTGGTCAGGAGATCCAGATGCGCGACAATGTCCACAAGGTTTACACGGGTCCGGGCACTTTGCTCCCCACTCAGACTCCGGTCGACATTATCACACACTTGGATCGAGGCGGCGAAGGACCCGAGGTCACGCTTCCGCCCTTGGTCAATTTTCTGTTGCGCGTTCCACTCGTGAGTCGCTTGGTTGCGCATATGCCGTCGTGCTACTGGGCGCGCCTCACCAAGATGCACGCCGAATGGAGCATCGAGTATTCTCGTATGCATTAGGCGCGCAATTTCTGCGCTGCCAGTCTGTCATTCTTGATCTTGTATTGTTGTGCACGTATGTTTGTCCTTTGTATCGCATTTGCTCGTCCCCGAATCGAATCCCTGTTGTCCTGATGCATGGAAGCGAGCGTGCGAGCATCCAAGCAGTGGTCCTTGAAGATGCCGAAGGGTGCTCAAACCTCGCACGAAATGAGGGTAAAGAAGACGACGCGAGGCGATCCAAACGATGCAGAGCCAGCCAGCAGAGGCGACAATACGGTGACTGAAGGGGATTATCTTCAGGAAAGGGTGGATACCAAAGAGACATTACCATTCTATCAAGTGCAAGATATTGCATGCAAAGTCTATCAAGTACAAGGTAACGTATTTTCGGTAGCACCGACGCGTCTGTAGCAACGACGCGTGTGCAACTTTAAATTTGAGTATGATGTCAGTGCTCGCTTTGCTTGTGATCTCGGCCATGTGTGATCGTGACAAGATGAGACTAAGATTGCGAGATGGTGTGAGTGCTAGCGTACATGATGAGCAAAACGGGATCGATGAAGCGTGCAAATTGAACCTTACGCCGGCAGGGTGGCGTAGAAACCAAAGGCGTTGTTGTCGTCGTCGCTGATCGCGCCCAAAGCCTCATCGTCGTCAAGCAACTCAGCGATACATGTTGCAATGGCGGTAGTATCCATGCTCAACGACGACGAGATCACTTCATCGTCGATGTTCAGCTCCTCGTCGCCATCCTCCATTGCCTCATCTGAGCTCTCCTCCTCCTCTCCACCGTTTCCTGCACTTCTCGATGGCGCTGACGGTCCCACAATGAATAATTCGCGCTCAGCCTCCTGCCTTGAGATCATACGAGTCCTGATCAGGACCCTTTGATCGCCTTTCTTGACCGTTCGCTTCGATCTCCTGACTGTCTTCCTGCGATGCTCCTCCTCAGCATGCAATATATTGTTTTCGGCCTGCAACACTGCAATTGACGCCTGTGACTGCTCGTGCGCCTGTAGAATTGTCTTCTTGAGGTCGTGAGCATGGCGTGGGTCGGGGTCCTGTCGGTGAGCGTCAAGTGCAGCGCCCAATGCTGCGGCTGTTTGCGGCACAACAATCGTCTGCAGCGGTTGACGCTGCAGTGTCTCTGGGCGTTGTCCACCAGGTAGTCGGGCCAAGACCTTCTCTGGACTGGGCTCAAGAGTGATGCCGCAGTCGGAGAATGCCTTTCAAGCAGCTGTCGACGTCAGTTTCTTGCGTGCTTCGACACACATGGTCGTGAACATCGCTCTATCGACTGTGTTGGTGTGTCGGGCTGCGTCTGAGACTAGTTGTTGGTATCGACCAGTCAATGGACCAAAGATTGAGACGTCCAACGGCTGCATGAGGTGTGTGGCGTGAGGCGGCAGCAGGAACGGAATGATCCGACGTGACCAGAGAGCATCGCACATGGCAGAGGAGACATGCGATTCGTGGCCGTCAACAATAAGGAGGCGCCAGTCAGATGGTGTTGTTGGCCTTGTGTTGGGGTCAAAGATCCGTTCAACCCATTCGACAGCCAAGTTGTTGTTCGTCCATCCATTGTCCGATTTGGCAAAGTGCCAGGATGCTGGTACGTCATTTGAGCGACGATGGTCGCCAACCATGTGGATCCGGCCTTTGGTGATGATCAGCGGCGGCAGTACTTGCCCACCGCTTCCAATACACTCGATGACGGTAACAGACTCCCGTGTGCCTGGCTGTGCCTTGAAACGAGCAGCCTGATCGCCTGTTGGGACCACCACACGCTCGCTGCCACCCAGCCCAATCATAAAGCCAGTCTCGTCCATATTGAAGATGTTGGTCGACCGGATGTTGTACTCACGTAGAATGTTGCACAGCTGGTCGTACCATTGTTGAATAATGGCTTTGTTGGCGCCAGTGAGTCGGGCGTTGTCGAGACAGCGAGACCAGTGTGATCGGATGGAGGGGTGACGGAGGAGGAATGACTGCAGCCACGAATGCCCAATGTTGACAGGCTGATCACGACCAGGGTTGATACGAGAGACTCCCTTGGCGTACTCCCGAATGGCTGCTGGCGTCAGTGGAAAGCCGCTGTATGCGCAACGCCGTATGTGATTGACAAGCGCCGTCTCTGCAGCAGGCGAAAGCGACTGGTGGTCGACCTGAGCATCTTTCTTTGAGCGTCGTCCGTTCAGTCGATGGCGAAGGGTCGCCTCTGGAATGTTGTTGGCTGCAGCGGCCTTGCGTATGCTGTTGTACTGGCCGGTGCTGATGCCAGAGGCCGCTGCTTGCAGTCGAGCTTCCTGTCGGTCACGATTGGCAGCCTTTGCCGCTCGAGATGCTGCAGAGCGCTTGGAAAGCGGGTTGGTTGGCATGCTTGGTCTGCGCAGCGCTGAAAATTGGTATTACATTGCGTGGTTGAGCACCGATATCAATGGTTTGGCCGGTGTTGTCGGGTTCCATAAAGTCGGGATGGTGGGTCTCATGCAGGATACGTTCTCATGCTCACTGTCAAACACACACACCAACATCATACGCGGTGGGGCTCAGTTTTTTAAAAACGCGTCGTTGCTACAGATGCGTCGGTGCTACCGAAAATACGTTAATGCATGCAAACTTTCTGGGCGAAGACTAGGTTCTAGGACGAAAATGGAGCTAATTGGAGTTGTTTTGGTTCTTGTCGTTGCTTTTGTCGTCGTTTTCGGCCGAGTTGCCGCCAGCGCTGGGATCGACGGCGTACTTGGACATGGAACGGAGCTTGGGGCCGAACTTGTAGAGCAAGAGCGGGATGGGACCCATGAGGATTGAGATGCAGCCGATCAAGACGCAGCCCCAGGCGACAGGGAAAGCGTCGGGTCCGTTTGCCTGAAGATTGTTGAACATGGCTCTTGCGACAAGGGGCAGGGCGGCGCCGATGCTGGCGCGGAAAAAGTCATTGCCTGCATAAACGCTTGCAATATACTCTGGGTAGCAGTCACCGAGATAGGCGAGGCCGGATTGGAAGAGCAAAAAGGTGCCGACACTGAAAAACGACGAGAGGATGATAGGCACGATCCAGTGAATTGAGGCGTTGGCGGTCCAGCCAAAGCCGAACATGCAGATGGGGATAGCCCAAGCTCCCAAGATGGCTGGCTCGAGCCATTTTTCGGGTGCCACTTTACCGTTGTTGCGGTCGAACAAAGGACCGTATGAGTATTTGTGCCAGAGGACAAAGGGGAAGTAGGTGAGGATGGCGCCGACAAAGATGCCCATGAAGGCCAAGCCGAGTTCGCCGTAGTTGAAGCCGTACGTCTGCACAAAGACGATGGGGAAAGCTTCGAACCACAAGTAGAGAATTCCGTAAACGAGGCCGATGTGCAGGTTGATGCCAAGCACAATCGGTTCGGTAAAAGAGAGCACAAAGGGACGAACAAAGGTCATCAGGACCAATTCTTTGCCCGTGAGATGGGCGGAAAAGATTTCTCCTTTGGTGCGGAGGTGCGGGTTGCCAGTGACTTTGCGCAGACGCTGAGCGCGACGAAAGAGGATATTGGAGCTCGACGTTTCCGGCAGCGTGATGACAAGCACCACGAGCGAAAAACCGGATAGCATGAGGAGCGGCCAGATGGTCCACCTCCATCCCTCAGCTCCGTAGCTCTGTGCCGCAAATCCGCCGATCAAAGGTCCCAATACAGGACCGCACACAGCCGACAATCCCCACACGCCCAGCGCCAGTGGCCGATTGCGTGGCCCATACAGATCACCAATGCTCGCGCCCCCCGTCGCCAGCGGTGGACTGCCAAACAAGCCCGCCAGGAACCTGAGGATCATAAATCCGGCCACATTTGTCACCAACGCCGTAGGCACTTGCAAGATCACAAAGATCAACAGCGTAAACAGGTACGGTAGCGATCGACCGATGGCCGGAATTTCCGAAGCAGCAGAGAAGCCGATCATCGGTCCGAGACCGTAGCCAATGACAAAGAGGGTGAGACCGAGCGTGGCGGGGACGACGCCGATACCAAACCAGTTGGCAAAGAGTTCGATGCCCGGAGTGTAGATCGCCGAGCCCATGTAGACCGAGAAGGTGAGCAGGCAGAGGAGGCCGGTGACAAACGCCTTGCGTGCAAGCGACCAATTTTGCGGGTTGTCCGGGTCCGACTCGCCGTTCCAATCGATCAGGTATGGGTCCGAGTCGTCTTCAAGCGAGTCTGGCGCTGTTTCGAGCGAGTCTTGGTTGTTGCCGCTCGAACCGGTCTGCAGACGTTGGGATGAGGAAGAGTTGGCTTCCACCATCTCGGGCTGGCTAGATTTGCCCTTGGAAGTGCTGGGACTCGCAGCTCCACCCACATGTGTCGTCTCGGAAGCCGACGAGGAGCGCGAAGGCGAAGCTGGTGTCTCTGCAGAGCCGTTGCTCTTGTTGGGCGAGGCGCGCTTGGTCTTGTAGCCAGGCAGGTACTCTTCCGGCGGCACAAAGTCGGATCTTTCCTCTGGAAACGAAAAGATCTTACCTTTGGACATGCGGTTGAGCATCAGGCCCCAGAAGGTGTCTTGGTACCAGGGTAGCGAGTATGGTCGAGCATGGTGCGGTTTGGGACGATGGGCGGGCGAGTTGGGGTTCGGTTGGTGGTGCAGATTGTCCACATTGCCGTGGTCGGCGCCGTAGTCGACGAGCATGGTTGGGTGAGAGCTTTTGCGCACAACGGAGAGGTGCCGACAAAATGAGAGATTGTTTAGAGGGGAGAAGGAGGAATGGAAGCGAGGACGAGCGCTATAGCTTGTACCTTTTATCCCGGACTGAGCATTCTTTTTCGCTTACGGATCAACAGAGCCTGCGAGGACAGAACCCTCCGGGACCTCATCACCCATCCAGGCTGACACAAACACGCGAGAACTGTTTGAACCTCAACAAACCCTTTGCGACACAAGTCTGTTACTCGATACGACTCAGATTCGGTCTAGTAGGGCATGAAATTCTCCGATGCCAAGCGTTGTTTGACAAATAGCACCAAACGCCTGAAGGTCTTGCTTGGTCTTGATTGCTGACCGGGTACGTCACACATGCGTTTGCTTGCCGCTCCAAACGTCTATGTGGTAAGCCCTCTGGCGAAAATTGACAGCTGCATGGCTCAAAATGAACGGGAAAATTGAAAACAGCCCAACTCAGCGCACAGGCAGACGCGCCGCGGATCGCGGAGAATTGCATCCACCCTGAACAAGGCGACATTTTCGAGCAAAAACGTCATCTGCAGCGCGCACCGGTCAAATCAACTTCACCTCAAGTTGGGTAAGCTGAGATCTTATAGGGCCAATTGCGTGTGGTTGGACGGAAAGGTGACGTTTCCAGGGATAAGTGTCGAGCGGCTTTTCCGCGGATACAGTCAGCCGGTACGCAGGTGGTTCTTCACACGCCGTCGTATGTGCGGACCGCGGCTATGAGGCTTCGGGCGAGCAGAGTGGCAGAATCTCGATGAGCGGTCGTCCGTGTCCGTGGATCATCCAAAGCAGCTTGAAATCCGACAATGGGAATGGAAAGGTCTTGGCAAGGGAAGCGTGGTGTTCGTACCTCGCAGAGTCGTCGTTCCACAAACAGAAGGCGGCTCTCGTTCTCGACTCGTCGGCTATTCTGTCAGAGCCGTATCCACAGCGATGCGTCTAGTTTTGTTCACAATTTTGTTGCCTCCATTTCCTGTCGCCTATTTTGACGAGACTTTTTTTCCCTCCTCGCTTTGGTCGGCATCGCGGTGATTTCGAACAGCTTGCAGCTCCCCTCCCTTGAAAGCCCACCGAGCAATGTCTCTGATCAAGAGCATGCGGGTTGTGCACTCAAGCCATTAGCACAGACAGTCGGTGACGATTCAACAGCACAAGACCTGCAAGAACGCAGCGAACATCAACACTTGGTCTCGCCGACCCACAAGTCTGGCGCCGATCAGTGCTTCCACACGCCTCCCTGCCATCACACGAAGGATGCTCGCAACACGCAGTCGAGAATCTTTTGTTTCATTGGCAGTCAAACAGTTGTGGAAAGCAAAGGGGGTGCAAAGCAGCGCAACAATTCCACGCCCGCAACTCACAGCCTTGAAGCACCACTGCACACAGGAACCAACAAACACAGGGAATGTCAGTCGAGTTGATGCAAAAAAGTTGAACGCATTTTTATCATTGCCGCCATGTGAAGTCATGATGCAAAGCTGCAACACGACTCCACAGCACACAAGAGAGAGAAAAACAAGCAACCAGCAAGGGAAAGGTAAAGGGGGTAAGAAGCAGCACCCGTTGTTCGGGGCTTACTTTACTTACTTACGCGCTGTCCTTCTGGGCCATGAAGACGAGCAGGTCAAGGCATCGGTTCGAGTAGCCCCACTCGTTGTCGTACCACGAGACCAGCTTGACAAAGTTGTTGTTGAGCGAGATACCGGCAGCAGCGTCAAAGATCGACGAGTGCGAGTTGCCGATAAAGTCCTGCGACACGACAGCGTCCTCAGTGTAGCCGAGGATGCCCTTGAGCTCGTTCTCCGAGGCACGCTTGATCTCGGCCTTGATCTCGTCGTAGCTGGCGCCCTTCTCGAGACGGGCGGTAAGGTCGACCACCGAGACGTTGGTGGTGGGCACACGGAAAGCCATACCGGTGAGCTTGCCGTTGAGCGAAGGGATGACCTTGCCGACGGCCTTAGCGGCACCGGTGGACGAAGGGATAATGTTGGCCGCGGCGGCACGGCCTCCACGCCAGTCCTTGGCCGAGGGGCCGTCAACGGTCTTCTGGGTGGCGGTGGTGGCGTGAACGGTGGTCATGAGACCCTCGACGATACCAAACTTGTCGTGGATGACCTTGGCAAGGGGAGCAAGGCAGTTGGTGGTGCACGAGGCGTTGGACACCACCTGGGCCTTGGGGTCGTACGAGTCCAGGTTGACACCGCAGACGTACATGGGGGCATCGGCCGAGGGAGCCGAGATGACAACCTTCTTGGCACCACCCTTAATGTGGGCCGAGGCCTTGTCAATGGTGGTAAAGACACCGGTGGACTCGACAACGTAGTGAGCGCCAGCCTGGCCCCAGGGGATGTTGGAGGGGTCCTTCTCGGCAAAGACGGCGATCGACTTGCCATTGACAACGAGCTTGCCGTCCTTGGTGGAGATGTCACCGTTGAAGACACCGTGGGTGGAGTCATACTTGAGCATGTAGACCATGTACTCGAGGTCAATGAAGGGGTCGTTGATGGCAACAACGTTGGCCGTGTTGTGGACGACCGAGTTACGGAAGACAATGCGTCCGATACGACCGAAGCTGTAGGCAAACGAGCGGCAGAAGAGCGATAGAAGCAAAAGTCAGTCTTGATTTCTTTTGTCGCTGATCCCGCCAAGATGACCGCCAATGAATTCTGACTTCGAAGGTGAGGAGCAGTGAGGCATAGAGCCGACCAGACGAGATCATGCCAATTGCCTTTGCGCGTTTCGGCGCCGTCATCGATCAGAGCGACACGGTTGCAAATCTCCTCGACGATGACGACAGCGACGCCTCTTGACCAAATTTGACACGTCTGACGAGAGCCAAATTTGCATCGACGACAGAATCTTCATCGAACAGCAATGGCAGACAAAAGACGGAGCGCCTCGTCACCTCCGGAGCGGGGAGGTTGGGCCCGACAGGCAGCCAGTGGCAGGGGAAGGGATGATGACGCTTACCCGTTAATACCGATGTTGACCTGAGACATTGTGAGTTATGGTTCTAACTTCGAAACGGAAGGAGGGAGAGGATTCGATGATGGAGGGGAAGGAAGAAGAAGATGCTGACAACGTATGGTTTTCTACAGGAGGCACTGAGTGCAGGCCTTGCTTTTGCGCCCCACTCGCTCTCAACCTACACACACGCTGCTTGCGGCTTGCGGATCAACATGCATCGCAGTTGCGAGCGCACTGGGCGGCGGCGTGAATAATCGATCCTGCTTTCTCGGGTGTTGCGCAGCAGCGAAGAAGCTCTTGGAATTCAGTCGCTGTGAGCGACCTGATCTGAGCGCTTGGATTTTCGCCGGTTTTCAATCAAAATCAGAATCGGGCTGATGTATTCAACTGAATACAAAATCACTGCATGCAGGCTCAAAACAGCACGATGTGGAGTGCAAAATGAAGCCGCTAGGTAGGAAAAAAAAGCGTTGACTGTTGTAGCTCAGAAATTCTCGCCGCGTTATCACTGCGAGATCTCGCCGTTTCTTCGGTCAGACTTTTCGTCTTCTTGTTCTTCTTTCTTGGCCGCCTATCAGTAAAAAATCTGATTTGATCTGTTGAGCTTTCGTAGCTGCGGTCGAGTCACTGTTTTCGTTTGTGCTTACGGATATGACAACGGCCGAGAGAAAACGGGAGCTGCAAGCCGGGCGAGAAGCCGTCAATACAGTCCTCAGGGACGGACAATGCCAATACAACATTGACTGCAGAGGCAGCGGCAGCGTAGCGTCACCGTGCTCTTCCGTCTAGTGTATGAGGGGTCCGATCCACTCCACGACTACTGCAACACTTTGACCGGAACGAATAAATCATCCGGTCCAAGTCAGCGGCTAGCTTCCCAGCTGTCTAAACCGAATGGCGGGTGAAAGAGGAGAAGCGAACGCACTGTGGGGACCGCCGCGATGTGCGGGGGCGTGCGGATGCGGAACACGCCAGCACCAAAGGATCTTTCCGAGCACAGGTTGAGCGGAAGCCGAGCGCATTCACGGATCTTGCCAACTCCTCCTCTCCTTGTGCAGCAGGCAACTCAACGCAGGCAACGCTGCAACACCGCAACGCTTTCACCTCGATGGTCTCTTGACGCACGGTATTGCTTCATGCACGTCAGTTGAACCCTGTATCTCCACCCTCAGGACCAGTCAGTCAGCCGTCATAACCGCTAGATCAGCATGGCTTGCTCGGAGACGTGCGGGAAGCATCGGTACGGTGCTTTGAGTTTGCGGAAGAAAGCGGCTTTGCTAGCAAATATCTCTTTTCTCTTGACACATATCCGCGGTCTAACATATTCAAGTCAGCTTCCTCCCATCTTTACCCGATGCTGTTCCGATGTCCTGCCTGATTGCCGCCAAGCGCTCGCCAATGCTATCTTACTTTCCGACAGATTGTACCGACATCTCGGGGGATGGCGTGCTTTCCCCCACACTTTGGTTGCTGCCAAAATGTTTTGGTTCAGACGCAATGTTGCGCACTGATTCCAAATCGAAGCTCGATGCCAGCTCAATTTGGGATCGACCTCGAGCTCGAAGGCTCAACCAACCCCCTCGCACCGGCTCATCTACGGCATGGAAGACTTGGGCGCAGGAGGCCCTCTTTCTTTCGACTCGGTCTGAGATGTACAAAGCTCCAATGTGACCCGCCCTAGGCGTTTCTCTTGACCGCATCGCCCTCCCACGATTGCTTGCGATACCGTCACGATGGCTCCAGTCGCTGTCAGTCAGGCCTCAGACTTGGCGCACCCGCCCTCCCCGAAGCAAACCGCTGCATCGCAGATCACCTTTGTTCCCGCCTCGGAGCCTTACCAACGTCGACTGAAGCTTGTCGAGAGCGATGCTGATGAGCCCGAGATTACCTTCCCGCTCGTGCTCAGACCGGTGGACACTGGGCCGGATGTGACTGCGGATACAATTGTTGAGGCGCTCAAGTACTTAGCCCCAGTCGCCTCTGCCCAGTATCAGCCGTCAAAGCTGCAGCAGCTGATGGACGCGCATGGTGGAGCCGTTCACTTCAAAGGGCTGCCCGTGCGCGATGCTCACGACTTTAGCAAGCTCATGCATGCTCTCGCGGGCACGCTGCCAACCGGCGCCGAGTCCGCCGACACCAACAACCTCCTCGTACACCACGTAGATAAAGGCCTGATGGTCATCCGCCACGCCATGGCACCCAATGTGGCTACAGCCAACGAAGGACCCCCGCACCAATCGATCGGATCGCACAACGAATACGGCCTCTCGACACACTACCCTTCTGTGATAGCCTTTTGCTGCCTCTCAGCGCCCACATCGGGTGGACAGACGCCCATCGTCAACAGCCTAGCGCTGTACGATCGTCTCAAGTCAACTGTGCCGGCTTATATCGAAAAAATTGAGAGACGCGGGTTGACGTTTGTCATTCATCACCCAGTAGCCAAGGTGCAAGGTAGCGTCCAGGGAAACAGCCTGTACAATGCGGATTCGTTTGGCCCGACACCCGAAGCAAAGGTGGATTTAGGCGCTTTGAGCGAGGAGCAGAAACGCAAGTTGGTGGAAGAAAATATTCTCGAGCTTGCACGTGAGGGCGGTTGGAGTGATTCTGCCACTAGCAGTGCAGCACAGGATACCAGCGAAGGCAAGCTGGGAGCATGGCATCAAAGGGGCTTCTCGTGGACCTGGCTACCCGACGGCTCGATCAACGTCTTCCAGCGCGTTCCTGGCATTCGCATCCATCCAACGCTGCAAAAACCTGCCTATTTCAACAACGTCGGCAATCGATATGCCTACGCGAAGGAGCACGGATGTCTGCAACCTCCGCACTATTCGGAGCAGAAGAAAGACTTTTTCCCTCCCCCTTCATTCCCTCTACCCCTCGACGATACAGCAACGCATCCAGATGCGAAGCAAGAAGACGAGTCGATCCCGCTCGAGTGGCTCGAAGAAGCTCATCGCTGGACACAACGCCTGCAGGCCCACGTCGAGTGGGAACAGGGCGACATATTGGTGATTGACAATCTCGCAGTGCAGCACGCTAGAACTCCCTGGACCGGTCCGCGCAAGCTCGTGGCCAGTCTGTGGGACCAGCGCTCGTATCTCGACAAGAACGTGCCCATTCGTTCATAGCTTGGCAATCATGTCGAAGGCAAATCACACCTGCTTTCGAGTGGAGACCGTTGTGTTGATGAATGCATTGCTGGGTGATGACGTATGCGATGAGATGTGGGGGTAATGGATGCAAAATCTATCTTGTAGGAGGGCGACATTAGAGAGAAATTCATAAATTACACTGAACAATGCCAAATGAACTCAAGAGAAAAAGTACAACGAGCCCTTGATCTCGTTGACGTCGAACGAACCTTTGGCAGGAATGGCGGGCAGGATATCGGCAAGGTCGACAAACTTGGCCTTGAATTTGGTCTCCCACTCGAGATCCTTGTCGTTTTGCGACTTGCGTACGCCCCGCTTCTTTGTTGTTTTGGCGGGAGCTGCCTCGGACTCAGCGTCTTCTGCCGCAAGCTCGGAATCTTCGGCGAGGTCGGCTTCGTTGACATCTTCGGCGTCATTGCCGTCCAAAGCTTCCTCGGCCTCGGCCTCAGAAGACTTGGTGGGCTTGGCAAGCACCACATCGCCCATCTCGCCTTGCAGCTTGGCCAACTGGTCTTCGGGCATGGCGAGAAGCGCTTCTGAAGGCGAAGTCGACTCGGAGGTGCTGGCCAGATCTTGAGGCTCACTGGCGCTTGCCTTTGAACGACCTCTTCGGCGAGTAGCAGTTTGGAGTGAGACCACGGGCACCTTGTATCCCGCGTACCGCTGGAGGAATTCTTCGCGCAATCGGTGCAAGATGTCCTGCGAATGCAGGCGCACAAAGGTCTCGCGGATCATGTCCGACATGGTGTCGATATCAGCCGCGTGCGTCCAATACGAATCGTGAACCGAGGCGAAAGTGAGACCGGCTGCGTGGCATTCGAGCGCAGTGAGGATCATGTGGGTCGCATCGAGACTGTGAATGAAGTTGGGTGGGAAGGCGGAAGCTTGTTTGGCAGGCGAGACTTCCGAGTTCGAGAGCGGGTCGTGGATGAAGACAGTCTGCATCGCGGTGGAAATCTGCTTCTTCTTGCTCTTGCGGTACGGCTGCACGACCGGCAGGCCGAGAGCGGTAGTCCAGATGACCGACGTCATTTGCTCCTTGACAATGCGATCAGCTTTGGCGGGGTCTCGAGCAAAACCATGGGCATCGGCGCGCTTCAAGCTGCTCTCGCTGGGCTGGTAGGGTCGCGTGGCCTCTTCAAGCCTCTGTGCTGGGATCGATTTGGCAATCACTTTGGCAGAGAAGCTCAGCCAATCCTGGATTTTTTGCGCACCAGAGAACAGGTTGCCGATGCACGACATGATGACCTTGGCGAGGTAGCTGGCGGCGGCAAAAAGGTCCTCTGCAGGCACATCGCCTCGATCAGCGAGCTGTCGCATCACTTGATTCTTGGCGCCAATGAAAGTGACACCGTATACGGTCGTCATGACGGTCTGTTTGACAACCTTTCGCGTCACTTTGCCTTGAAGGATGCTGGCAAGGCGCTCGCCCTTGGCGGCTTCTTCTTCGAGCACTTTGATGACCAGATCGGCAACGCCCGAGTAGACGTCGGCAGGCCGCTCACCACGCGACAGGTTGACCTGCTTGGCACCCGCCAAATCGCCTCCGAGAGCAGCATAGTGCTGCAATCCATTGCAGGTACCGTCCTGGTGCACAGGGAGACTCGACTCGTAGGCTTCGGGCCCCTCGGGATGCTCGAGAGCTGCCTTGAGCTCCATGCAGGCAGACAGACACTGCCATGGATCGTCGGCCTTGAGCCACCAGCCACCGCCTTCCAAGGGGCGTTCTACACTGTCGCGAATGTCAGCCTCGTGATCGATGGCAAATTGTTCTCGCTCGGCAAAGCTGGCCTTGTCGTAACCAAAGACATTCGAGATGTGAATTCTCAGCCAGCGCAGACCAGCCTTGCCGAGCGGCTTGCTGTCGGCAAAGAGTAGCAGACCGCGGCAGAGGTCGTTGCCAATGTGATTGAGATGCGGCGGCATAGGGTAGGCCCGACCTCGGAAATCCATGTTGTGAGGGAAGTAGAAGCGCTCGCCGAGGTAAGAACGGGCAATCTCGAGCTTGTAGTTGACGTCGCAACGCTGAGAGTGATTCGAGGCACGCTGCTGGTTCCACTGCTTGAGTCGTTGCAGATAGACCGAGCGCGCCTTGAGGTCGTGGTCATAGTTGTCGGGCTTTTGCGGTTCCGGTGCTTCCATCTCGACCGGTGGCATGTCGGCGACGTCCTTGCCCGAGTTCCACACCTCGAGCATCACGTCAAAAATGGGTTTGTTGATCTTCCACGACGTGTTGCCGAGCACATCCAGTGCAGCGAGAACCGTGTCGAGGTCGCCATTGTCCGAGGCGGCGCGCAGATACGAGCCTTGCTCGGCGCTGTCCTTGTATCGCATGGCGCTCTGACGCACCGAGTAGTATCCTCCCGAATCGTGCGAGGTCCATGGCTTTGGCGGTACAAGCATCGGTAGGTGGCGAGGATGCAAAGTCTCCTGGATGGAATCCTTGTCGAGCCGCTTTGCAATGACCTCGTTGAGCTTGATGACACCGAGCTTCTTGCCGCCGAGGTACTGGTAGGTCGAGTAGAAGGCGGGCTGGTCCTCTTCCCACAAAATGCCGTCGCGGTCGGTGGCTTTCCGGTTGACAGTGGCAACCTGCATGAGATGCTGCACCAAGTAACTTCCCACGCGTGCTCGAACCGTCTGCGTCCACCTCGGAATCGATGAGAGTACGCCTTGATCCTCCTGTTGCTGCTGCCACGCCTTGATCTCGCGACGGGCTGCCATGTCGATCAAGCCACGCTTGCGCAGCGTTGTCTGGGCAGCATGTGCGTTTTGGAAGATCTTGGGGTTCTTGCGGACCACTTCCGAGTGATATTCCATTTCGATGGCACGGCCGACCTGCAGCAGTGCGCGCGTTGTCTTCATACCGTCGGAGACGCCGCCATTACCGCTCATGCGCATGAGTTCGAGGATGGTGATGAGCGCAAGCTTGGAGGCGGGGAGCAGACGAAGGAAGGGCAGAATCTGGTGCTCCATGGGCAGCATCGCCTTCTTGTCGTGCTTGTTGTCGGCGGTCTCTTGGCCGAGGCGCTGCAGGTCCTCTTCAAGCGTCACTTGCAACTTGTTGTACCAGTCCCACATCCACTTTTGCAATGGCTTGGATTGCAATGCGCCGGTCGTCTGCAATCCTAGCTCCTCTAGTTTTTCAGCCGAGTGCTCCAAGCGCTTCCTTGCAGCCTCGAGGGCACTGTGCTCGAGCCACTTTTGGCGCTCGTATGGGTCGGTGATAGTTTGACGTGCTTGCTGCACGATGGAAAGGTTTTCTTTCAACGAAACGAGATTGAACGGCATTTCGCCGGCTCTACTTTCCAGGTCCTTGCCGAGGCGGCTTGTTCTGGAGGTGGTCTTGACGGGCAAGAGCTCGGGTACGTCGGCGAGCAGATCCTCCTGTGCTACCGCGTCGGCGCTCTGAGCCTCGGATAGAAGTCTGCGGCCCTCGAGGATACTCTGTGCCGTCTCCAGCTCCTTGAGAACAACGCTCTCTCCCATCTGGTTGGCTACATGGGTCAAGCTGCGGAGCACGAGATCGGCGTCAACTTCGCCCTCGCGAGACTGGTCGACACTATTGGAGCCAAGAGGGCCGTGAACATCGAGGTCTTCGGCCTTGCTAGGATTGAAGACAGACGAAGTGAGGATGCTGTCAAGGCCGTACTCGGCACGCTTGATGGAGAGAACCAGATCGTCGAGGGCGGGTGCCGAGGATGGATATCGTCCCGAACGTTGCAAGGCGACGATGCCTCGGGCCATGGTGGCGAAAGTGGCGGCGTTGGGCTTGGGGTCGGGTGAAGGTGGCTGATCGTTTTGTGCAGGAGCTGCTGAGGCTTCCATGTCGCGCCACAACTGCCAAGCACGGGTGAGCCAATCGGCAGTGCCTTCCAACGACTCGGCCTGGTACGCTTTGCGGAAATAGGCTTGGAGCATCGAGTTGTACGTCCAGATCTCGATGGGCGACTGGAATTGACCAAGCTCGCCGAGATCTTGCTGCCAGTCATTCTGATCAATGATGCCCTGCGCGAGACGCTTTCGAAGCTCCCACAACTCACGAGAGCGGGCGGTGGCTTGGCTGCGAAGGTCGGTGAACACCTTGTGCGCACGGCTGATGAGGCCGGTGCCGAGACAGGCCTTGAGAATGCTGACGAATTCGACGGCCTTTGATGCTGGGTAGAAGTTCTCGTCGTTGCTGCTCATGGTGAGGCCGGACAAGTCGCCAAAGGAAAGTCCATCCATGCGCTTGTCGAGAATGGCAGTTGTGGTGGAAACGGGCGTTTCAGTCTTTGTCTTGGGTGCAAATTGCTTTCGCAAGAGATACGAGCGTTCGGCGACATCGGGTGGCAACGGTGTGGGCAACCGTGTCAGTGGAGAGCCTGTTGCAAAGGAGTACGGCATGAAGCGAGAGCGGCGGTCGTTGCGTTGCGAAGATGCCGAGGGAGAGGAGGATGCTGATGGCGATGCGGTGGAACCTGTTGACGAAGCGCTTGAGTCTATATGCGGCTGCGCCGATAGTGAGGGGGAAGGTACGGATGCGTGGGGGTCCTGCTGATCGCGGTGCGGTTCAGCCGCTGGACTTGCCTGGCTGCGAGGACCTTTTGTGCTGAACGGCGAGGCTGCAGTAGGCCTTGAGCGAGGAAAAGGTGAGGAGGAGGATGCCCAGGATGTCGCTGTGAGGATGGATGGTATCCGTCTTGACGATGACAATAGCAAGGAAGATGAAGATGACGCAGCAGCAGCAGCGGTGGCCACAGACGATCTGCGGACGAGCGCAGCTTGCTTTGCGATCATTTTGATGTTCGAACGAGACGAGCCGTGGGAATGCCGACAGAGAGCAGCGGGGTGGCTCAATAACGAGGTCACCAGACGTTCGGGCGTTACCGATAGGATGTGCTAGGATGGCACGCAAGCCGGCGAAACTGGTGCGCACAGAGGCTGCTGCTGATTGTCGCCGTTGTCCGAGAGAATATCACTTAATCGCTACCGTCAGTCGCCAAAGATAGTCGAGCCCGTTTCTTGAAATTGAGCGGATGATCCGAAGTGATTGAATGGACAGAGACGAGAAAGACGAAGGGGAAGGTGTTAGGTGGGAGAAGAAGAATGATGAGCAGGCATGCTTCTTTCGGTAACCAGGCTTTGCTAACCTTAACCGTGGATGCCACACGACCTCAAACCCTTTCTTCTTGGCTTTCGCCCTGTGCAGCTTGGAAAATTTTGAGAAAAGCGGAGCCCTCCTCCACAGCTCAGTTTTTGCCCCCCTTCATTTATGGCAAAGGTTTGGAAACTTTTTCTTTTTGGAAGCTGCAGACAGATTCACGTCTGCGAATTTCTTGCCTGTCTTCTCCGTGGGCGAGTTTGAATCTCACAAATCGGGTAGCGAGTCTTTACTGGAAAATCGGGATGCCTCCACACAACCAAGTCGAACCTGAACCCGAACCAAGCTGCAGCGTCACGAAAGAGTTCAGAAGGCAGCAACAGCGCTGCTGCAGCCGCTGGATCGAGGCTCGACCCAGCCCAAGCTATCGACCCGTGTGATGGCAGCTGAACAGACTGCTGACTGGGATGGCGGTGTGCGCCCCTCGAGTTCGTGACTCTTGTCAAATGACCACAGTAGCTTTCGGATCGGATCGACGGCGCCTCACACTCCCTCTTGGCAGCGTTGTCTTCTTGTAGAGCTCGCGTTTCTAGATCGGCATTGCTTGCGCTGAGCCACACAATAGTCACAATCTGTGGTGTTAGAAGGCTGTCAAAGCAACAGCAATCCCCTGAACAAGCTGGGTTCCAAAAGCAATTGCAAATCCCGAGCCAGCCAAAATGTCACCCTTTTTGGTTTAGTACAGTATAGAAGAAGCACAGGGCATCAGATTCGTAGGTGGACAAAATCGCGCGGTGAGGCAGCACAGCCCGTCGCCGAGTTCGGGCCCTACCTGCGCATGAAATCAAATTGAAACCTGGAACGGATCTTCCGCCGACGACCCATGCCGCTTCGCCGTGACTAAGGGCAGCATCGCAACGGACACTTCCGATCAATGTGCTTGCTTCCTGTGGAAGAGCGAACGAGCTCCATGGTAACCTTGGGAGCTTTTTGTGTCTGTGGCTCGTGGCTCGTTCGCTTGCGGTCTGAGTTTGAATTTCAGAAGCAATACGACCCGTGAGATGTAGCGCCCCTGCGTGGTCGAGAAACGCATCGGTGGAATCGAGGATAAAAAAGGGAAAGAAAGTGGAGCCCAGCGGCGACAGCAAGACCGATGGATCCTGTGCTTCAATCCTTTAATTTGGGTGCAGCAATATCCCACCAACCTCATCTTTGCTACCTTGTCCTCCGATTCTTCACAGCCATCTACCACGACAGCTACTGTACTGTACCAGAGTCATAGAGCACTTACAAACGATCGGAGTCTCGCAACGGCGCGTTCCCTCTTAGTCCCAGGCGATATCTAACACGTGCAGTCTCGAAAACGGTCGACCATCGAATCACCGACGAAGAGTTCAGCTTTCGGAGTCGCAGTCGAAGTCGACGTCGGAACTGCCGAATCATTCGCTACGGCCAAAGTCTCCCTCCCGATCTCTGCTCAGCAGCTCGGGCCACATCGCATCGCATTGCTATACGCAGACAACGCAAAGCACCCACTGGCTTTCCTACACATCTTTCTTTTCACGACAGGTCGACATGGCACCTGCAGCGATCCGCAGAAAGCTCGTCATCGTCGGCGACGGCGCTTGCGGCAAGACAAGTCTGCTTTGCGTCTTTGCCATTGGCGAGTTTCCGCAAGAATACGAACCGACCATCTTTGAAAACTACGTTGCTGAGATCCGTTTGGATGGCAAGCCGGTGCAGCTGGCATTATGGGATACGGCGGGGCAGGAAGAGTACGAACGTCTACGACCGCTTTCGTACTCGCAAGCGCATGTCATCTTGATCGCTTTCGCCATCGATACGCCAGACTCGCTCGAAAACGTGCAGGTGAAATGGATGGAGGAGGTGCGTCAAATATGCGGTCCTTCGGTACCGGTGCTCTTGGTAGGGTGCAAAAAGGATCTGCGCGAGGATGCGATTGCCAAGGGCAAACCGGTGCAGGGGCACTTTGTCGAGAGGCAGCAGGCTAAGCAGGTAGCAGCACAGATCGGCGCGCGGTCGTATCACGAATGCTCGTCGCTCAACAACCAGGGCGTCGACGCAGTGTTTGAGGCGGCTACGCGCGCTGCGATGCTGGTGCGCAACACGGGCGCTTCAACAGGAGGCGCCATCTCGCAGAGCAAAACCAAAGAGACGCTACACAACGACGCTGGCTCGTGCAGGTGTGTCGTCCTCTAGAAGGAACGGCAATGCAGCCTGTAGTCTGGCCTTATTTCCTTGTCCTTCCTTTCCCGGTGCTCGTCCGCTTTATCGTCGTTCGCTTCTGTCTGATCTCCATCGCACTCTCGTTCTTGCCTGCATGCTGTCCTTCATTCTTTGTGTACTAGTTGAGCGGTGTCTTTCGCCTGTCGCTCTTGTTTTGCTCATTCTTTCATACAAGAAACGTTGCCCACAGCACAGTAGCAAGTTGCTAGGAGTTTCACATGATGTGTAATTTTCGCATTGCAAGTGAGTTCAGGGTAACAGAGAACGCTGATGTTACGCCGAGACAAACAGTTCCGGCGTCTGATTCTTGACGTATTCGCTCACTTCTTCGACCTTGATGCACCAATTGTTGAGTCGCGTCTGGAGCGCCTGGATCTGTCGGTGGTCGAGCACTCTAGGCTGCACCCACGTGATCCTCGCCAGCTGCTCCACCTGGTCGAGCGTACCCCGGATGAGCTTCAGACTGAGCGCCTTCATCACCAGATGCTCCACTTCGTCGACGGGCAATTTGGTCTCGGCAGCAATCGTGGCGAAACCAATGGTACGGTCGTCGGCTGCGCGCTTGAATACGCTCTCGATTAGCGACATGAGGCAGATCTTTTGCCGCAAAAAGGGCAAATTCTCGGCCAAGATGGGTTCCTTGCCGAGATGCGGAGTGAGTGCTTCGAAACGTCCAATATCGCCGGCGTTGAAGGCAAAAAGGAGCTCCGAGAGCCAAGAGTGCTGGGCGCTCTTACCGAGCGATGCAAGGATGGGGTGGAGCAGCAGTTCGCCAAAGTTGTAGATGGTATCGCCGAGCAACGCCGAAATGCTGAGGTCGTGCGCACGCTGTACACGAGCCTCGTCGGTCAGGTCGACGTCGACATTGACACACGCGAGGTAGAGCAGCGAATTCTTGTAGTAGTTAGCGTACTCAGCTTTGGCCTTGTAAAAGTCACCGGATACGCGATAGAAGCTGGCATGCACCGCCGTCTCGACTGCATCGAAGCCATCCAAGATCTTTCCGCACTTGTCCATCGCAGCCTTTGTCCCGTCTGCATCGCCGAGCAACAGCTTAAAGTGCGCTGCCTCCATGAGCGCGTATACGTATGCATCCTGCGATTCGGGTGAATCCACTTTTGTCGCCAACTGTTCCAGGAATTTGAGTGCCTCGGCCGGGTCCGAGTATTGTCGCGCAACCTTGACGCCAATAGCAGCGAGCTGCAGCTGGTTGATTTTGGAGGAGAAGCGGCGGACAAAGTTGTGGTAGAGTTCGATCTGGATGGGAGGCGTTTGCGAGTCCGGGTGATTGAGGAACTCCTCGATGGTCAAGGTGAGCTGATACCATAGCTTTCGGTCGTGCAGTTGCTGCAGCTTGGGATAGTAGGACTTGAGCGATGCTGGTGTGGAAGATGATGCGGCGGCGTGTTCGAGGTAATGCTCGTCGACCTGGTCCACGTCCATCCCTGCTGAGGATGCCATTGTGATGTAAACTTCAAGTGCGCCTCTGTTCCGTGAGAGGAGTGCAATGAGCTTTGCTGCGAGTTCTAAGTACGTCGAAAGGAAGGTCCAAGCTTGGATGAGCGAGTGGTAAAAGATGAGCTCGAGACAAGATGATGATGATGACGTTGAGGAGGAGAAGGAAAGTGAGTGTTGTTGGAACGACATGGTGTTGGTCTGAACGCCGTTCCATCTTTGTTACGCGTGTATCAATGTTTTCGATCACCTCCACCTTTCGAACTGCTAGCTCGTGAAAGTCTAACATGATCCGGAATAAATAGGTGCAATGTACATAGCCGGCTTTTTTGCCGGTAGAACAACGTCTTTGTTGCCTTTGAGACTGTTGAGACCAACACCATCCTCACCTTTTACAGAACCGAGCGCTCGTCTTCGAGTTGTGCTGCACATGGAATGGCAATGTCGTCGTCCAATGACCGTAGCGCATCCGCTGATGCGCCGTCTGAAAAGAAGCGCTCGGGCAACTTGGTGCTGCAGCCTACCAAGGTGACAGGGAAACGCTCCAGCCATTCCGGTCGACGAATCTTTTCTGCGTTCCTCGCTGTCTCTTTGCTTGTCAGCGTATGGACTCTGTCGACAACCAAGATCAGAGTACACCTGCAATCAACACAATTATCATCGCTACCCGCACGTTATGCGATCTGCTCACCCAATGAGCGCGGTGGTCTGCGCCTCTCCTCCTCTGCCTCTACTGCTGGGTCAATATACACCGGGGATGACCAACGTTTTGCGGAGCCCCAAGGTTTCACACAGTGTGTAGCAGTGCAAAATGGCATGATCACCCATGTCGGCCAAGAAGCCGATGTTCTGCCTCACTTCTGCGGCCAAGCTGACCAAACGAGCCCTTCACACCACCCATACAACCCGCAGTGGCGAGGTCCGCGCAGCAACAAGGCTGCTCGACTAGGTCGTCATACCAGCGGCAAAAAGCGAGGATCTCTGCGCAAGAAGGACAAATGTGCTGTGCGAAGGCTCAAACCAGGCCAAACCCTCTTTCCTGGATTTCATGATACCCATGGACACATTCTCGACTACGGCTGGTCTCGCACCGTCGCGAATCTCGTCGGCTCTAAAGGTGTTCAAGATGTCATCGACAGGTTAGAGGCCTACATTCGCTCACGTCCTCATCTCATGGCGTTTGCACTGGCAGGTGAGATGGAAGCTATTGTCAATGCATCATCGATACCATGGATCGAGGGCATTGGCTGGGATCAGACCAAATGGACACCGTCTGAGTTTCCAACCGCAGCGGATCTGGATCAGTCGACACTGCTGCGGCGCTTTCCCATCGTCCTACGACGTGTAGACGTTCACGCTCTGTGGCTGAGCACGAAAGGTCTAGATCTCGTCAAGGACGGCGCAAAAGGCTTCCCACCCTCCCCCGAGGACGACCACAAAGTTCAAGGCGGCCTGGTCGTCCGTGATACCAACGGAAACCCAACGGGCATTCTCATCGACAACGCCATGAATTTTGCTTATCAAGTGATACCGGAATGGACCGACGATCAACGCAAGATCTTCTTGGATGCAGCCACCGATGGTCTCCTGCGCGTGGGTATCACTGCTGTTGGTGATGCCGCGACAGATCTGAAAGCTGCTGCTTTCTACAACGATATGGATGCACAGGGTCAACTCCGCTTCCGTATCTACTCGATGCTCGCTTGCCCGCCCGACGAGAGGCGATGCGCGCATCGAATCGAACAGATCAAGCCCAAGAGAATGGTGGACCATACAGACGATGCGAGAACAGACATGTTTACACTCCGTGCGGTCAAACTCTTCAACGATGGCGCGCTCGGCTCGTGGGGCTCTGCCATGTGGGACGATTACTCGGACAAACCTGGCGAGCGAGGCCTTTTGCTGATTCCGGAGCATGAGCTGCCCTCCCTTGTGGAATACTGGATGCAAAGAGGCTGGCAGGTGTGCACACACGCTATTGGCGATCGCGCCAATACGCTTACCCTTGATGCTTACGAGAAGTATCTCAGTTCGCATTCCGATATCGATCGACACTCGCTCAGGCCCAGAATTGAGCACGCTCAATTGATGAAGCCGTCGGACATTGATCGCTTCGCCTCACTCGGTGTAATTGCTTCGATGCAGCCAACGCATTGTACCTCCGACATGGGCTACGTCGAATCTCGCATCGGCCGGTCGCGTGCGTCCCACGGCGCTTACGCCTGGAACTCGCTTCTGGTTGCCAATGCGAGTCTTGCGCTCGGGTCCGACTTCCCTGTCGAGCTACCTGACCCTCTGCACGGCATCTATTCTTCCATTACACGCCTCGACCCAGACGGTAACTCTCCTCACGGCTCTGCAGGCTGGTTCCCTCACGAAACACTTACACGTCGCCAAGCGCTCAAAGGATTCACTCGAGATGCGGCATTCTCGCAATTCGAAGAGGACGTAGCTGGAAGCGTGGCTGTTGGCAAAAGGGCAGATTTCACTGTGCTCGATCGAAACATTTTGGATGAGGACAATGTCAGCCCAGCGATGCTGAGGAGTGCTCAGGTGGATGCAACCATCGTGGGCGGTAAAGTCGCATTTGATCGGTTTGCCACTGCGACGTTTACATCGGCTCGGCCGACAGCAGCAGACGCTGCCGCTGATCGACTGGCGCAGTTCGTCCAAGACTTGGGCGGAGCGGCCACTGTCATGGTCTTCAATGCTTCCTTCGACTCCGCGACCGCCATCTGTGCGGCGCTCTTCCTCGGCGCTCTCTTTCTGTTGCTGCGTTCTGGCGAAAAGGAGCCATATCAGAGCATGTCGTGCCTCGCACTCAACACGCAATCCCCCACCACAGCGTGGATGAACATGGGCTTTTGGACGCCCCAACTGGGTCGTACCCAGCTCGATTTCCCCCTAGCGTGCCAGACACTTGCGCAGCAGCTGTATGCTGCCGCTGGAGTCAAACGCGGGCTGAAGGTGTTGGATGTAGGATGTGGCGCGGGCCAATCAACGCTGTACTTGCTGGACGAATACAAGCCAAAGGTGCTGCATGCGGTGACGAGTTTGCCAGAAGATGCTGCTTTTGCTGCAGAGCGCTTGCAGCATCGTCTGCAACACGAGGAGAGCAAGGGTGGGGAAGGGATGCAGGTCAAAATCTGGGCTGAGGATGTACTGGAGTGGCTGCGAGGCGGGGGAGGCGACGGAGAAAAGTACGATGTGATCCTTGCGCTCGACTGCGCGTTCCACTTCAGCGACAGAGCAGAGTACATCCGGCTAGCGACGAAGAGATTGAACAACGGGGGCAGGCTTGCTTTTGTCGATCTGCTCTCTGCCTATCCTGCACCATCTGCTACCCCCTCGACCAACATCGTGCTCGGCGAACCTCTTTACCCGACTCAAGCGCCGTCGTTGATGCATCGACTGAAGCACAGGTTTACGTGCGCCATAGCATCAACCAAGCCAGACAATTTGTGGCCCGTCGATCGCTACTTTGACACTCTGCGTTCAGAAGGTGGTTTCCGAGCAGAAGCGATCCGGATGCGCGACATTACCGCTGATGTTTTTCCGGGTTTTGCCCGTTTTTTGCGGTCATTCGCAACGGAGGGTAAAGCCTGGAGAGGTGGCGGCTGGACAATGCGGCAAGGTCTCGGCGCGTTTAGCAATGTTGTCCACGGTTGGAGTAAGGTGGGTGGCTTGGTGAGGATGTTTATCGTGGTAGCACATAAAGACGACGGGGACGAGGAGTAGAAGGTGTCTACCTGATCGATGTATACAATAAGTAGCTGCATGTGAAGGGTTTAATGAGCATGCAACAAAGTCTGTGACGAGCTCTGCATTTGCAAAGAGAGCGACGCGTGGCGCACGACAGGGGTGAAAGCGGTGTGATGATGGCCATCAATCGGCCTGTGCAGCCTTCAAGGTCTCCATGCGAGCGTTGTTGCGCTTGGCAAGAAGTCGGAGCGACCTCTCCTGTTCGAGCTGGCTCATGTTCTGCCAATTGGCGATCCTCGAGATGGTGCCGTCGGAATTGACAATCATGGGTCCGAGATGGTCGAGCTTGATGACATTGTTGGGCTCACTCGAGGCAGGTACGTCGGATGGCGCTGGCAGGCCGAGCGGTGCTGGTGGCTGCGTGGTCGAATTGTTCGTGTTGGACATGATTGACTGTGCAGCACAAGATGCGTCGGGGTAGATGATGGAAAGTGGAGAAGAACAGAGAAAGGGGAGCGGCGACTTTACCGGCGGATTCGAGAGAAAAAAGGGTTCAGAAAGCGGAAATAATTCCGCTAGAAGCTTCGCTCGCGCACACTCCGCATTTCACGCAGACGATGGATCAAAAGACAAATGACAACATGCTAATATGAATGATGACGATCGCGACCTGCGACAATCAATGCTGAAGCTCCCCCTTGGCTTGAGCTTCTGCGACCTTGGCAAGGATGTGAACCTGGTCGGCCACCTTCTTGAGGGTAGCCAGGACTCGACCATTGCCCTTGGTGAAGCTGTACTCGTGATATTCGAGCCCCCACTCTTTGGCAAATGGCACCACAAAGCGGTCTCGCACCTCGCGCAGGTTGTGACGTGGAATGCGTGGGAAGAGATGGTGGGAGACCTGCATGTGCAGTCCGCCGTGGATAAAGTCGAGCCAGGGTGGACAGTCGACGTCCATGGTGGTGCGAATCTGGCGCGATGCAAAGCTCTCGCTAAGCCCGAGGTCTTCGCACGACTGAGCAAAGTGTGAGAGCACGATCTGAACATGCAGGGGTGAAGTGACAATGTGCGAGATGAGGAGGTAAGCGATGCGGATGGGCCAGGTGGGAAGAGAGCGGAGCAGGCCGAAGCCGTACCAAGTCCAGAAGGTGAGCAATCCAACCAGCTCGAGCGCCCACCAACGATCACGTCGCGCCTTTGTGGCGAGGAAACCGTACGAGTTTGCATAGAGGTTGAAGCGTCCGAATGCCATGACAATGTAGTAGAGCTTGTGCTGATGCTTGAGGAGAAAGCGACTGGGTGCGTCGAACTCGAGAACGCGGCGGTAGTAGGAGGACCACAGACCGAGTGGTTTGGACGAAGTCGGAGAGTCAAGCGTTGCTGACTTTCCATTGGGCTGATGGGCGTTGATGACAGTCGTCTGGCCAGCCAGTACAAACTGAGGAGAGATGGCGAAGAAGGGCATGTGCTGAATGTCGGGGTCATGCTCCGGGTGGTTGGTGACTAGATGGTGGACATCGTGATTGTCGCACCACCAACCGATGCTGAGTCCTCCGATAAAGTCAGCAATGGTCGTGCCAATGATGCGATCCCATTGCCACGAATGCGTGATGCCGCAGTGACCCGAGTCGTGTGCCGAAAAGGTGAGCTGATGCCAGAAGAGGCCAAGAAACAGACTCGAAAGCAGAAACGAAGTGGTTGATGCATTCCAAGCCGATGATAGCAGGCTCGCCGACGATTGTTCTGCTTGCAATTGAGACTGTCCGCGTGACCAAAAGCCGTAGGCGATCGAAGCGAGAAGCACGTATCGAGCCATCTCGCGAGCGTATCCGATGGGACGCAGAGTGTAAAGACCGGCATCCTTGACCTTCTGATGGAGTCGCTGGTAGGCTTGCGAGATGCTGTGTTCTCGACTTGGATCGACTGAAGCTGGATCAGGAGGTGGCTCTAGAAGCTCAACTGGCAAAGGGAACGTTTCCGGCCTTTCCACGACAAGCGTTGACAACGGAACAGCCTTGGCAGAGGATTGTTGACCTGACTTTGCTGACAAGCTGGAAGAAAGCGAACGGACACGACCCGAGTCGTTCGACACGAGCTCTTCGACCAGAGCTTCATCGGAGCTCTCCGAGGAGGGATCCAGCTCTGGGCTGTCTCGATTTGAGGAGACTGCCGACATCGATGGCGTGTTACGGTGTCGCCACATTGCCACTTGTGCATGCGGATGGTCGAGTTTGCCTTTGCGATAGCCCAGCTGCACTGGCGGGACAAGAGGCTTGTAGGTGTGCCAATCTGCCTCATCGAGGTGGCCGATGACGAAGCGCGACATGAGGCGAGACACGGTATCGTCCGAATGGTAGGCTTCGATCTCGTCGGTGGCATCGCGGCCAACAAAGTGCAAGATGGCTAGTTCACCTCCAGGATGTCTTGAGAGCCATCGGTCCAACTTGTAGATCTTGCGTCGATGCAGTACCAGCGTCTCTCCCTGCGCGATGCGCTCTGCCAGCTGGGCACGGGTCAAGGTTTTTGGCTTGCGTGCTCCCCGCCGCATGATCTCGTTCGGAGCTGCCGCCGTTACCGTTGCCGTTGTCGTCGCAGCAGCAGCACTCATGTCTAAAAGTGTGACCAAACTCGGGTCAGCCGACGAGGTGACGCTGCGTATTGGAAGAGGGGACAGAGGCCGAAGTAAACGAGCAAGGGAAACTTGTTATGATGCTAACTAAGGGTCCTCCTTGCCACACACGCCACTACTGAAACAAGTGCGCCCTGCTCTCCCTCTGTCTGTCCGGCAGCACTGAGTGACCTTTGACTTGACTCTCTGTTCTGTGCGTCCAATACCTGGAAGAAAGGCCATTTGCCGAAAAAGAGAGCTCGTCTTGTTGAAATTTCAAGACCGCGCCACCCAGTCTGCACAGCTGCACATTTGCTGTCTGGCTCTGCAGGCCAGACTGACTCTTCGACAGTCCAGCGCGGTGCTGAGCAAGTTACAATAGACTTCAGGCTCTGACGCTGTAGCAGCTGACGTGCCGTTTTTTTGGCTCCACGGGCACAGACCAAGCCGTCACGTATCGCGCTTTCATCCACACCCTATCTCATCTTGGCTACAGTATCTGCATCCCTGCGTCCCAGCGTTCATCGTTCACCCGCCATATCACGCGGTCACCACACGGTCATCACACTGTCATTCCACTGCAGAGACGATCCAACACCAATCTCCCTGCAAAGCCACTCGACTGCTGCAGTCACATCCACCATGGTGAGGACCCAGCACTTTCCAGTGCAAGCCAAGATCCCCATTTACTCGGTCGGGTTCCTCCAGGACGATGTCATCGCTTACTCGGGCGGAGGCGGTGCGGGTCGCTCCGGTGTCACCAATGCAGTCGTTGCAGCTCATGTAGATCTCTCGGCGCAGACCATCCATAAGCTCGAAGAAGTCAAGCTCTCGCGAGATGAAGACGCGCCCATGGCCATGTCGGTCAACACTGCCAAGTCTCAACTCGTATGTGGAATCAACAATGCTGCAGACGACGTCAAAGCTGGAATCAACCAGCCCATACGCATCTTTGACTACTCTTTGCGAAACACTGCAGCAACAGCAGCGGCCGAAAAACCCGAGGCAGGCAATGGTGAGAAAGCGGCCTCTTCCATGGACAAGGGCAAAGCCAAACGAGAGGATGTGCAGGTCGAGCTTCGATTCGTCAAAGCCGTCCAATCCATGCACATTCAAGATCCAGAACAATATGTCAAGGTGGCCACTTTCAGCCCCAACGGTCGCATGCTTGCTATTGCCAGCACCGACGGTCAGATTGCGCTTCATCGATACCCTTCTCTCTCACCCATATGGAACGACGTTGGTGAGCCTTCTTCTTCCGCCCTCGCTGCAGCAGAAGCAAAGGATACGCCTATCTCGATTCCCTCCCAAGACTTTGACAAGAGCGAGATCTACGATGCCGACTTCTCACATTCCAATACCCACGTCGTCTTCACCTCTTCCTCCAAGCTCGTCGTCTACTCCACCGACCCGTTTGTCGACTCCGATGCAGATGATGCAGCCACCAACGGCGAGACCTCCAACGCCTCGGCTGAGGGATATGCTCAGACCCTTCAGACCATCAAGAATCCAGCTCTAGGAGGCAAAGGTCCTTGCTCTTTCCGCGCTGCTCGCTTTGGTCGTGGCGATGCTACCAAGGAGAAGCTGTTCACCGTAGTCAATGCTGCCCCTGCTGGCGGAAAAGGGCCCAAGGCCAAGATTCGCAAGAGTTTCGTTACCGCGTGGGACGCAGACACGTGGGATCTCATCGAGACTCGTCACGTCTCTGATCGACCCGTCACCGTTTTCGATGTTTCTCCCGACGGCAAGTTCTTGGCATACGGTTCGTCGGATCTGTCCATCGGCGTCCTGGACGCAAAGACGCTTCGACCCGTGCTCAAGATTCTACATGCGCACGACTTCCCACCGACCTGTCTCAAGTTCAATCCCGCTTCCACCTTGCTCATCTCGGCGAGCGCCGACAATTCGCTGCGCGTCATCCCCATCCCCGCAAAGGCGCTCTTGGAATCCGCAGCAAGCGCAGGCGGCGCCCTCGCTTTCATTTCCGAGACGAGGATGGGCTTCTATACCACTATTTTCTTCTCGCTTCTCATCGCTGCTTTGGCATTGTGGCTCCAGCGTCGCTATCTCATCTAGCAGATAGCCGTGTCATTTGGCTTGCCCCTTTGCACAACCACGCACGACTGTACGGTCGATACAAGCAGGATGATTCACGTATGAGATACCCCGACGAGAAATTTTCTTAAAAGTACATACAGTTAAGAGGTGTTGTAGAATGAACACTTTTGTGAACAAAGACGCGAACGCTTAGACACTGCGAGCGTTGCTACTGCTGCTCCCCGCTTCGTTGTTGGAGGGAGTTGTTGAGCTTTTGCCCTTGCCCTTTCTCGCCAAGACTTTGTCGATGTACTCTTTGGCGAAAGCTTTCATCTTTCCTTTTTTCTCCGTCGGCAACTCTGTCAGCGCTGCACCACGTGCAGGTGGCCACGATTTGGGATTGCGCATTTCTTTGCCAACAATGGCATTGGTGAGCTCCTTGGCGTGACGTTTGAAGCTCTCGCGTTCCAACTCGTCCTTGTGCTTGGACATGTGCCGCACCACAAGCTCGCCCACTAATTTGCGCAGTCGCCGCTCGTTGCTGGCTGCCAAGTCGGCTGCATTCGCACTCGAGGTTGAGTCGGCGGTTGGGCGGCTGCTCGAGTCTACACCGTTGGTCGATCGCGATGTTGACAAAGAAGACGAGTGCTTGACACGCTTGTCCGAATGTCGTGACGATGACGAGGGACGCTTGCGAGTCGAGCTGCCTGTGTGGCCACCATTGAGTTCGAGCTCGCGAGCTGCTTTGGCAGCAGCTTCAGCTTCCTTGCGTGCACGTTCTTCCTGCTCATTTGCCTCGCGGATGATGTCCTCAATCGACTTGGTTGGCGGTGCAGCAGGTTGTGCCGGCGGCTGCTGTTGCTGCTGCTGTTGCTGCAGCTGAATCCCTTGCTGCTTGAGCGACGAGACCAGACCAGGAAGCGACTTGGCCAACGACGACGACAAAGCAGACGTGACTGCATCTGGTGTGAGCGGACTCTGACCTGAAGGCTGAAGTCGACTCGGTGTGAAAGTGCCAGGAGAAGCTCTGGGATGGCCAAAGCCGTTCAACCGTTTACCCGACTGGGTATTCGTCATCGAGGGAGGTGCAGGCGGCGGTTGCCACGTTGGCTTGGTTTCTCGCAATTCCTGATCGCCCGACAGAGCGGAACCGAGCTCAGAAGAGACAGCGTTGGGAGCCTGCGCTTCGTCCAGGTCAAGCGGATCATCGAGGTCTCGCATCCTCCGACGGTCGACCCAAGTGGTGACAGCTGCTACCTCCTTGTTGTCGTCGCCGTCGGATTTGAGCGCATCCTTGCGTGCAATGCGGTAGGTCATGTCGAGCTTCTTCCACGCCTCGAGCAGGTGCTCGGCACGAGAAGCCACCTCGGCATCAGCGGCCGGAGGCGCGCCTGTCAAGACAGGTGCCGTGGCTGGCTCGGCGTCTGTATCGCCAAAGCGGTCAGTGGACGAGTCCTCTGTCTTGATGTCGCCCTGAGCATCGAGACTTGGTTTGAGATCATCCGGGGAGCCTTCGAGTTTGGGTATTGTTTTGGGTCGATACGTCTCAACGACGATGCGAACCTGGTCCTCTACGCCACAGTCGATGACCTTGTTGCGCGCGATCAGCGGCCATCGAGCAAGCACATTGATAATGAGGAGCACAATGTCGCGATCGTTCCACCACTGTTCGAGCAGGAACTGCATGAGAATGAATCCGTGCAGCTTGACCAGCGACTTTTGCACATTGACGTCCGTCGTCATCTCCATTCTGCGGAGAAGCTTTTCGAGGATCTCGCGTTTGGGACCCGCTTGCCTTGCCGCTGTCATGACACGCGTGGCCTCGTGCTCCTGAATCGGACGCATCTTCGGGATAAAGTCGAGATCGAGTCGCTTGCCACGTTTTCGCCGCGAGCCTTTGGCCTCTGTCTGCTCAACCTCATCCGAAATGCCCAGCGCATCGAGAAAGAGGTCGTCCATGCCGCTAAGATCAGTCTGTGTCTTGCCACCCAAGGTGCCGACGCAGTTGGGCTCGCCGCAGAAGCATTCCTGCGCATCATTGCCGTAGCGATCGACGTTGTAATTGAAGGTAAGCTCCTCGCCCTTTTGGATGTTGCGTTTGGCAAAGATGCCCATGCGCAGATGTTTGCCGACCTGCCATTTGGACACAGAGCAGTTGGGGTTGCAGCTGTGATTGATGAATCGGCCCTTGCCGCCCTTCTTGGTCGCATCGAGGTACTCGTTGGGTTGCAGCATCATAAAGTAGAAGTGACGGATGCCTTCGACGCGGTACTGCTGCATGCGGTCGAGGAAGGTGGGCTGATTCATAACCTCGCCGACGTACTCGTAAACGAAGGCCTCCTTGGGTATGTCTTGGGAGGCACGCAGGCCGAAACCCTTCTTCTCGGTTTGGACAATGTCGACATTAACGTACTGTCTGCGGTGGAAGCGCTGGTTGCGACACAGTTTACCCCAACGGCACTTGGAGGAAGAGCACTCAATCTGTGTCATGCGGTTGATGCACCCCGAGTAGTCGGTGCAGGCCATGTCCTCGCTCTCAGTGTTGGGGTTGCAATCGCAGATCATGTAGTCGTCGAACTTGCCTGGTGGTCGGCCGAGCTTCTTGTCGTGGTAGTCATTGTAAGTGATCTCTTGGAATGTGGCCATAGCTGCTGCCTCTGCAAGCGGGAGATGATCGATCAGCTGCGGTTGCAGTTTGACTTTTGGCTTCCGTGCAGTAGAGGTGGCTGCAAAAAGGTCTGGAATCTCATCGTCGACAGAGGGTGGCCTGTTCGAGGCTGCGGAATCGCTTCTCTTGGGCGATGATGGAGAAGGAACAGCGTCAACGGCAGAAGGCGAACGAGGCGAACGTTTTGGTACGGCTAAGCCATCGTAAGCGGCTGCGCTTGTGAATGATGTCTGCGGTGGCGGCGAAGGTGAAGGGGTGAAAGCTGGTGGCGGAGGAGGCCGCGGTGACGGTGGCGGCAGAGACGCTGTCGAGTGTGACGGGGAGCCGTGCTTGATGTGGGCTGTGATAAGGTTGGCATCGACACCCTTGAGACCGAAATCGACGACATTCTTCTCAGTGTCGGCAGCAGCAGTCGCCGCTGGCGATCCGACGACTGCAGAAGCAGTAGCGCTATGATACGACTCCATGCTGTCGTGGTGGTACGTATGTACGGACGCAAATGCCGAAAGGAGAACGGCACCGAGCCAACAGGGGCAACTCGGTCTACCAACCGCAGAGAAAGTGCAATGCAGACCAGCACTGGTACTGATGGATGCCGAATGTAGTCACGAAGAGATGAGCCGACTATGCATGATCCAGCGCAGAACAGACCCGACGATGTGATTGTGAAGTAACCGGCTTAAACGGGAGAGCCGATGTGACGTTCGGTCATCAGAGGAGGATGAGGAAGAGATCTTCCGACTCGAACCGCGCGTAGGAGAAGCCTATATCCTTGCTAGAGCGAGAAAATGCCGCCCGACGATATTTGAGGGTGAGAGAAGAATAGCGCCGTGATTGAGCGGCAGGATGCGGATGCTATAGTGATGAAGTCGAGAAGGAAGGAACGACAACGGCTCTGCCGGCCTCGTGAGTTTCCGAGTGGCTCCACCGTATTGAAAGAGTCACAGAGTGGCGCAACCAACAAAGGCTGAGCGGAATCCGAGACAGAGCTCAAGTGTGTTTGAGATCACTGTATACCGCGCGCTTTGGCTTTCGTCGTCAAGGGGCTCTCTCTCTCTTTCCTTCAAAGCAAAGGGTTCAATTTTTCCACTTGCGAAGAAGTCACAGTCTTGCTGCAATCCAGTGTGTATTGCGAACCGCGTTGAGCGAGGGAGCCAGGCATGCGAACAGGCTGGCAAGGTATTCTGTGATTTTGACTTTGCGTTGTGCTGTTCTGCAACTATTGGCTATGTTAGCTCTCGGCTGTTTGCGCGCATTTCCTTTATTCATCCTTGCCGTGTGGACTGGAGAGGCACTTGGTGGCAGGCGAGAGAGAGGGATAGACCGAGGGAAGGAGGAAAAAAAAAGCCATTCGAGTGAGAGGGACGGAGCAGCCGACCAGACGATGGTTGAGGCGGGCGAGATGAGCGAGGTGACGGTAGCTCAAAGCCGACCAACAGACGGACGACGGACGACAGTCGAAAGCAGCACAAGAGCCCAGCAGAGTAGAGCAGACCACACCAACCAAGTGCGCACGGTATCGGAAGTGTGAACTGTGACTTGCATTGAATTCATCGACGCTTTCCCCCATCGGCACTCAATCTATCGTCCATCATCGCTCTTTCTGCCTTCAGTTGCTGCTACAGCCCTGCCTTTCTACTTTTCTGGCCTTTGTTTGGGATCAGCCAGTCTAGTCGGAACACGGAATGCTAAGCACAGCGAACAGCACTGATCAAACATCGTCCTGACACACGACCTCTTGCTCTCGCTCTCGCTCTCGCGCAAGCTCCGATTCGGCCGCCACCACCATCATCATCATCGTTTGATCCTCTCACTCTGACCTGTACAATCTGGATAAATGTCGATCATCAGCAATGTATCCCTACTCACAGTCTCAGCAAGCACCCTACCACCACCAGCATAAGCAACAATCACAGCCTCCACCCCACACGCACTTCAACCACGCTCCTCCTCCTCCTCCCTCTGGACCACATCACCACCATCAGCCGTATCAGCAGCAACAACCGCCTCCGCTCCACCTTCACAACCGGCCTGGCATGCAGCAACATCACCACACGCAGCAGCCACAACAACAGCAACAACAACAGCAGCAGCAGCAGCAGCAGCAGCAGCAGCAGCAGCAGCAGAATCAGTCGCCAGCCTTCAGCGGAGCGCTACCTCCCAGACCCACGCGCAGCTCTGCTATCCCCATCGTGGCTCCTGCGTCCACTCCGCCTCCTCCTGGTACAGCATCGCCAAAGCCTGCACTATCCTATGGTGCTGCTACAGCTGCCGGCGGCGCGTCGCAACCTGAAACGGCCAAATCCCCCACAGTCGCCAATGCCACTGCTTCGGCGCGCAAACCATGTCGGAACGTAGCCATCTATGGCCACTGCAAGTACCAGAACGATGGATGCCCCTTTGACCATGCGCCGGTCTCTACATCAACACCATCTGCCCCAACACCCAAGTCTCCCGAATCGCAGTATGCTTCCGGATTGTCGGCGGCTTCTGCCGCCTTGTCGGCCTCCCCCAACAAGACCAGAGGCGTTCTTAATGCTCCTTCAAGTCCGCTCAAGGGTGGCCTCAGTGCTCGCAATGTGGCAGCTGCGGTGTTTGTGCCCAAAATCAACGGCGGCTCCTCGCCTTCGCTTTCAGCTGCTTCCCCCGCCTCAGTCTCGAGATCAGCACTCGACGGCGTCACAAGCGAGGTCAGCGACATGAGGATCGATGCGGCAACCACCAAAGAATTCACTCCGAGCGCATACACCCAGAATGGACCCGGTACACCCACCATGTACACTTCTAGCTACGACGTCGACCCGATCCATAGCTCCTTTGATCCGTCGCATACCGGCAGCACGTCGCACGAACCGCAATTGAGCGCATCTACTTCTTCCGCACAAGCATCGCGTCCTTACAATCCGTACGAGCACATGAACGAATTCGGCGATCCCACAGCGCCGCAAGGTCCGCCTGGTCTCGGTCTCGGTGGAGGAATGGACTACTATTCAGCAGCTGCCAACGGTGCCGCCAAGATTCGTCAACCGCTCCACTATCACCTCTACGCTCCGCCGTTACCGCACGTTTCCAACCTACATCCGCACCACTTGACCGCCAATGCCTTTTTCCTCCATCCCAACCAACGCGAAGAGCTGCAGCGCAAGCAGGAGGCCATGCTCGCAAGCGTCGCCCCTCCCGAACTCGGAGGCCCCAATCTGCCTGAAGAGTTACATGTCTACCATTCGCTCGTACCGCTCGAGCACCCTGGACCCGGCGCACCTTCCACCATGGGTATGCCTCCTGGACTCATCGATCCTCGCATGGGCAATCCTGGCTCCAACGGCGCAACGGGCGCCTCGGGCGATCACAGCAAAGTATTTGGCTATCGGAGTCACTCGTACAAGGCCACCTGCACCCTCGATGGCAAACGATACGTGCTGCGCAGGCTCGAAGGATTCCGGCTGCAGCACGAAGCCGCCATTGCTCTCGTGGAGCGGTGGCGTCGCATTCGTCACCCCAGTATCGTCAGCGTCCGCGAAGCTTTCACCACGCGCGCGTTTGGCGATCAGTCGATCGTGTTTGTCTACGACTATCATCCTCTAGCCACCACGCTGTATGCCGAGCACATGACGATCAAGGCGCCGCAGCCGGATCGTCGCACCGGACGCCTGCAGCCTGTCTCGATGCAGGTGCCCGAGCGCACCTTGTGGAGCTACCTGTGCCAGCTCACTTCGGCTCTCCGGTCCATCCATTCGAGCAATCTCGCTGCGCGCTGCATCGAGGCGAGCAAAGTCCTACGCACAGGCAAGAACCGTGTCCGCATCAACTGCTGTTCCGTCTTTGATGTCATCGCCTACAATCCAGACGAGAACGGCTTCGAGGCGCTCAAAGCACAGCAACTGGAAGACATGGTCAATCTGGGTGCCCTCGTCATTAGCATCGGCCTCAACAGCATCTCTGCTACCAACGACATTGCCTCGAGTCTCGCCACCTTTGCCGGTCGCTACTCCGCCGAGCTCAAGAATGTGGTGGCGTGGTTGGTGGGCCAATCGGCTGCCCCTCACGAGTCGACGACGGTTGAGGATGCGGTCGAAGTGACCCGCAACGTCACTGAACTCGTCAAGGTGCTCGGCAGCCACTGCGCTGACGAGATGGACTCGGCGCTCAACTACACGGATCTGATGGAAAACTCGCTGATGAAAGAGCTTGAGAACGGTCGGCTGGTGCGGCTGCTCTGCAAATTTGGCTTTATTAACGAGCGGCCCGAATTTGACCACGATCCGCGATGGGCCGAGACGGGTGATCGCTACGTGATCAAACTGTTCCGCGACCACGTCTTCCATTCGGTTGACGAAGCTGGACGTCCCGTTGTCGATCTGAGCCACATCTTGACCAACCTCAACAAGCTCGACGCTGGCACCGACGAAAAAATCATGCTCACGTCGCGCGACGAGCAGAGTTGTCTGGTGGTCAGCTACCGAGAGATCAAGAACTGCATCGAGAGCGCTTTCCAGGATCTGTCCCGAACACGCTAGGCCTGAGAAGGGTCGCACATCCCTTTGTGTTCTCATTCTGTCTCTATACTGTATGTATTAACGATATTCGCACCTCAAACGCACAAGGTTTTCAAGTTCGGCTGGTGGTCGCACTGGGTTAAAGTTGGAGCACTAAGCTGTTGCGGCACATGAAACAACAGGCAATACGAGAGAGAGAAAAGGTGACATTGAGCAAATCCCCAGACCGAGCAGAAACTAAGAGGCACCGGTGACATGATACTAGGACAAATACAATCTTGATGCAAGAGAGGGAAGTGAAAAAGGGGTTTCTAACGAGCTACATCAAAGCTTGGATGCTCTCTGCGAGCGTTCGTTTTCCAACGGGAGGAAGTTGGGAGGGACATTGTGCAAGTAGGGCTGGCGAGATTGTTGCTGACCCGTTGCTGTGTTTGCAAAGTAAGGATGCGAGATGTTGGCGGCGGAGCTCGGCGCTGCGACGGCAGACTGCGAGGGCGGCTGTGGCGGTGTCGACATCTGCGGGTAGTTGGGTAGCGGTGCGGCGGGTTTGGGCAAGGAAGCCGAAGGTAGCACCTGCGGCTGGAGATTGGAGTGATCGAAGTCCAGGAAGTAGTTGATGTCCCTGGCTACACGCTCGGGATACTGCCAGATGAAGCCGGCGCCTGAGTCCTCGTACAGGTTGAGCGCTGGTTTAGGCAAGCGGCACATGAGCTCCCAACTCCTGCTGGCGGGGATGAGCGTGTTGTTGATGCCGTTCATGACGAGCACCGGCACATTGACTCTGGCCATCGGATCCGTGTAGGTGCCTCCCCGCTGCTGCGGAAGCGTCTCCCAGCTACGCCACGCCAATCGCTGGCATCGGAGCGGTCCGAGCTCCCGACGATCCTCCAAAAGCCCGATGAACGGCGCTTCCGATGGCAGCTTGGAACGGTACTGGGCGAAATTGTTGATGCGCTCCCAGTGCTGTTCGAGCGCCTGCTGACCCGCCTCGGAATCGGTGAAGAAGGTGTGCTTCAAGGCCTGCTTGACCTCTTCGGGTTTGGTGCCGTCGTTGAGTGAGAGACGCGATGCGTTCATGAGGTTCCAGTCATCGCGTGGCCAAGCGATCGACATGGAGCTTCGCGAGCATTCCTCGTACAGCCGCGCCGAGATGGCCGGGCCCGTGGTGGCGGCAGCGATGATCTTGCGAACGCGCGTGGTGGCGGGACTGGGATACAAGGCTGTCAGCAAAGCAGCTGCACCGCCCATGGCAAAGCCGAGCACGTCGTATTCGGGCATCCCGAGCGACTCGGCGATGGCGATGGCGTGTTTGGCCCATTTGTAGAACGAGCCCATGTACGGACGCGTATCACGGTTCGAGACGGATCTGCCGCAGTGGCATGGATCAAAGATGATCAACGGACGTGCTTTCAGCAGATGCGCAAGGAAGAGGGGATCCCACATGTCCATGCCCGCACGAAAGTCGCAGTGCATCAGCAACGGCACGTCGGAGCGCTTGGGCGGTAGCACGAACGAAGTCGAAGAGGAAGAACCGGCTGCATTGTGGGTGGCGGCGATTTGGTGGAAAGCATCGGATTCTACATTGAGCCAACGATAGGCAATCTTGGCGCCGGACCCAATGTAAATAAAATTGGTGAGCGTCGTCTGCACCAGCTGGAGACAATGACGAAGATATGGGTCTGCGACCTCGGCAAAGAGCTCCGGCATCGTTGTGTCTTGATCTCGCCTCGCAAAAGGTCGTGTTGGACGGACAGAGATGAGAACAGGGCAAAGGAGTAAAGCGTCTTGATGAAGTAACGGTGAGGAGGTGACAGCGACGGCGAGGCTCCTGGTGACGTTGGGCGTTAGGCGTTATTTAGATGCAAAATAGTGTTCAACGCTAGCACCAGCAGCACTTCGGGGTCACGCAGGATAAAGTAGCCGGGAACCGAACAGCTGGTCGGGCGAAGCCTGCTTGCCTTGGGCGCCAAGCTCGTGAAGAGGGCATAGGAGCAGCCGTCGTCGTTCGGCTCTGTACTGTACCTCTGTCTGTAGCATTTTTCGCAGCCTGGCACAACAGCAGCGTCGAAAATGCGAAAAATGCTGCATGGATCGTTCGAATCGCTTGCCCAGTTTTTCCGGAGGCGATGGCAGCCTTCAGAGAGTTAAACGGCTCTGGACCCTCTTTTTGCCTTGCTTCTCGGCTCTCTGCTTCCAGAAGCGCTTTAAAGTACGATACGTGTGCATGTGCCTGTCTGCGGTCTTGCTCTCCTTTCGGTTTGCTGCCCGCTCGTGTTCAGGCAGCAGATCAGACCTGCCGTCCGCGCGAATGTACACTAGCCAATTTCTTGGTCCCGTGTTGTAACGGAATCGACCAGCGTTGCGATTCTCTCTTAATCACTTCATGGCGCGCTCAGACTTGCTGACAGTCGCAACGCGAACCACACATCCCTCTCGTGTTGCTCACATCGAGATGGATCTCGGCATACCGGGTCTCCTTACCCATCGAGTCTGAGGCATCTTATGCGATACTGCCGATACCGATGATGTTCGAATATATGCTACCGAGTTTTGAGAGTCGTCTGTGCTGCCGCGCAGATCCGGAGCTCTTCGACAGAGTTGTCAGATTCAATCGCTCAGAGCTGATTATATCCTCTTACATTTCGCAAGGTATGCGCTCAAACATTTTGTCCTGCTCTGCTAGCCGTCCAGTACCGGTACTTTGTAGCGATCGCCTTCCGGTATCCTTAGAACTCTTCCGATCTCAATGATGAACGGTCGCCTGATCCGTCCCCTTACTCTGTGCAACTGGCGGTCAGCTTTCATCGCGCAGCGGAGAATTTGAGGCTTCGCTGCGCCATGGAAGGTGTTCCCGCCAAGCCATCGCATGCTCTCATGCTCTTATGCTCCAAGGTCCGATATCATTTGCCTTGCACTCTACTCTCACCAAACGATCGCCGTCTTTGCATCCATTCCCGAGTTGTTCAGAAGATACGGGCTGGCCTACGAGGGGTCCCGGCATTTCACAGCGAAATTCCCATGCCACTTTTTCCGCAGCATGCATCTCGCTTTGCGAGGGTGGGCAATACAATGCTGCATAGTGCACAAATTGATCCGCAAATTTCGAGCAGTCGGCCGGATTTGAGAAGCGGGATTTCGTGAAGGACGATCGTCTGAGATTGGTCATTTCCAATCCCCCGATGCTGGATCGATTGCTTATGAATACCTCCACTGCTGACTGCGGTGGCTCACATCTCCATTTGACGTTTTGCTCATCACCACCAAAGCCGACGCCGACGCTTCGACCGTTTCGCTCACATCGACAACGGTCATGAGACCCGGTGCAATAAGGCAGAGGGATGTCGCCCCCATACAGACCTTTGCCAAGGGTGCAGCCAAGTGCTCAGCAGAGGTGAGTGCCATACAATGCTCTGCTCTGGTCATCCGCAGTCTCGTTACTGGACACAGTCTCTTGTACTTACACAACTTGCCAATTGCTAACGAACCGACGACAGGCACGCGTTTATGGCGCCTGTGTGACGGCCAATTACGAGAACATCGAGCGCAACATGTGCCAAAAGGAGTTTCTCGCCTTCAAATCGTGCGTCCAGCAAAAGGTACGTTTCCATGTTCTATTTTCATTCGTCCTATGCAACTCTTGTCGACACATGCTCGATGCTAGCTAGGTGGCTGCTTGATTGCCTCAGCCAGGCTGCTTCGTAGTTATCCAAGTCTGGCCCGCGTGAGGTTGCTCGCCTTGATCTGACTGTGTTGCTGACCTATCTGTCTTCCTTTCCATTTCTTCTGGCTCCTATCAGCTCGGTCGTAAGTGGTGAAGGTCGGCGTCTTCATTTCGTGTATTATACCATCTTTCTTGCAATCGCGACCAGCCATCATTTCGGCGTGTGACAGACCGATCGTGATTCGTCACGTCTGATATCTCTTGGCGTAGCCAGCTACGTGTCATGCTCAGTGCGATCACAACGCCGACACCGAATGACGATAAGATACGAGGTGTGGCCATCTTGTATGTTGTGCCTGGATCCTGGGAACCCACTTTCCCCCACGTCTATGTGAGGGCTCCGTTTACCGCAGCCCTATCTCACAACGGACCGAGATCGGCCATTGCACTGAGATGCAGCTCGTGGTATCAGACTGCGACTTTGTAGCCAGGAATGGGCAGTGCCTTTGGAAATTTATCACTCGCTCGTGTCTCGAGGAATAGGGACACAACTGCCTGTGCCTGAAGCCCAATAGGACACTTTGACACACACGTGGCACAAGACGGACACCACCGGCGTAAATACCGAGATACGGTCATGAGACCTGTCTGGACACTGCTCAAACCAACTAGGTGGTCAGCTCCACTGGCGCTTGTGGATCGCACCCACATCCGCCCCAAGGTCGTATCTTGTTAGAGCTCCGACCTTCACACACGCCGCCATCGCGGCGGCCGGCTCGGCCAATGGCAAGAGAATGGATCGTGCGCTGCCTCGCATTCAGCAGACTCGCACTGACTGTGTACCAACTAAGCGCTCCTTCCACGTCTTAGAGATTGCAACTCTGCTCCTGAACCCATCATCAGCGCGCAAGGCAGGGCGCCAGTCTTTCTCGGAACTTCCTGCGGATGGTCCGACACAAGCAAGTACCTAACGGATATGGTCTCTGAGCATGGCGCGCTGTCCTCTAGCATCGGCACAAAGCGTATGTGTCCGGAACGCATGATCACACCCGAGCTCGCCACGAGCTAATGCTTGCATCCTTTGCATCAACGTACGGCTTGACTAAGAGAGAGAGAGTGAGAGGCGCATGCACTCTGGCAGAGAAAAGCTCGGTCACCTACGCGGCGCCGACGTCGGACCGATTTCGTCCAGCTGCGCTTTGTTTGCAAGCGGGTAAGCAGATGAGTTGCCTGAAATGATGAAAGCCTGTTGTCCCGCGCCACACTGGGAAGATGGCCGCTTCTGCCTTGAGCTTAAACGCGTGGAACAGGGTCCTCAAAAATGGTAATTGTGAACAATTGATCTGCCAGTGTGCCGTTTCGGTGTCGCCGAAGTTTGGCATATTTCAGCACCGATGCCGATAGCACCCGCCTGTGGTTCTTGCTGGTCTCGAGCAGACTCGATCGCTTAATAGCAGAGGGTCACAAGCTGGCTGCCAACGCTACGATGACTGAGAGGGAGCTCATGTTAGAGTCGAAAGGTCGATTGCACCAGTGTGTCAAGCTTGAGACTACGAGCTTATCGGTGTCTGTGCCAGTTCAAAGCGAATGCGCCAAGCTGATCTGCTGGTCAGGCACAGCTTTACAGATACGACTCGCTTGCTGCTTGCTGGATGCACGAACGGGCCGGTCATGTTGGGATGCCGATGGCCGACGTCGTCCTCTGGCACCTCGCCCGCTGCCCATGCCCATGCTGAGGACGCTTCAGCGATCGGTCAACCCCGCAATCAAGAGCGCTAGCTCGCTTATCATATCTATGCTATGCCGCTCACTTTATCGACGCTCCGATTCGCTACCGACGAGTCTCTCTCTCCTTTCCCGCTTTCCCGCTCAGCCTTGCTTGGATTTGTGAGCCGCTGTGCTTCTCCCAACATCGTATCATTTGCTCCAGTCACGGTCACTGTCTGTCTCGGATATCCACCGACTCGATCTGCCTTTTACAGTACACCATAGCTGCAACACATACGTGAGTATCGTCTGTCGCGTGGTGCATCGTATCTACTCAGCTCGGACTACCCACGAAGAGAGCATCAACGACGTTTCACCTCTGCTACAACACTACGCAGCTGCACCCCACGCCCTCGCTTCCGTGGGGTTTGGATGCAACTCGCCACTTGTGCATTTGGCTATCTTGCTATCTTGCTCCATCCTTGCCCTCGATCCTATAACTAGTCGCTCACTTCCCACCTTTCCATCGTTTCGCAAACACCATATCTTCCCCCATTCTCTTCCATCTAGTCGGCATCTTTGCCCTTTCCACCTCGAACGCGGTGACAGACCCGTATCTTTGATCGCGATCAAAGCGCAAGAAAGAAACCACTTCCACCACCCGGCGCGCCCCGTCGCGATTCATACCAACTCAGCATGCACGTCCACTCGTCCAGGCGATACAACTCGCCTCTTGTGCAAGTAATCCTTGTCTCCTTTGTTTGCTTCGCAACTGTGGGCATGTTTTCAGCCGTCTCGAACTTGGGCGCGGGAGGAACTCAATCCATCACCTTGTCCGACATCACCAGCGCTGTTCTGTACGCCCTCTTCGCATTGACCGGTCTGGTCGCTGGTTCTTTCAACAACGTCTTTGGTCCTCGTATCACGCTCTTCTGCGGCTCGCTCGGTTACGCTCTCTACCTCGCCTCCCTCTGGGTCTACCAAGAAAAGGCCCAGGGCTGGTTCCTCATCTTTTCTGGTGCCGTTCTTGGCTCTTGCGCTGCTTTGCTCTGGACCGCCCAAGGATGCATCATGCTCTCTTACCCTCTCGAGGCTGAGAAAGGCCGCTCCTTCAGTATCTTTTGGGCCATCTTCAACAGTGGCTCGCTCATGGGCGGTCTCATCGCCCTCGGCATCAACCTCAAGCAGGGTGGCCTTGACGCTGTCAAGACTAGCACGTACATTGCCTTCTTCGCCGTCATCATGGTTGGTGTTGCCGCTACCTGGACCCTCCTTCCCCCCAACCGTGTTGTCCGCACGGATGGTACCCTTGTCAAGGTTGAGAAGAACAACACCGTGCGTCAAGAAGTCGGTGCGCTGCTCAGCACGCTCAAGAAACGCGAGATCTTGCTCCTCCTCCCCATGTTTTTTGCCAGCAACGTAAGTACTTGCTTCTGCACATCTTCTGCCCATGAAACACCTCGCTAATGCTCATTATATCCGTTGGTCTTTCGCAGTTCTTCTATCCCTATCAAGGTTCCATCGCCTTCAAGGCATTCGACAGCGCTACTCGAAGTGTTAACGGTGTTGTCAAGTCGGTCGGCCAGATCGTCGGCGCCTTGATCCTCGGCTTCCTGCTCGACAAGCTGCCAATGAGCCGAAAGAACCGTGGTCTGGTCGGTCTTGCTGTCACCACGACTTTTACCATTGTTGCTTACGCCTGGGGTATCAAGTACCAAATCCCTATCACCCGTGCTACCGTGTGGCCCCGCAAGATCAACTACAACGACGCCGCCTTTGCCGAGCCCATGGCCATCTTTGTTCTTTACGACATTGGTGATGCCTTTTACCAGGGTCTCGCTTACTGGATCATGGGTGCTATCACCAACGACCCCTTCGAGCTCGCTCGCTTCGCCGGCATGTACAAGGCTGTCCAGTCGGCTGGTGCTGCCGCCGCCTTTGCCATGGACGCCACTGCAGTTCCCTACATCAACGAGATTGCTGCCGTCTTTGCTCTCATGCTCTTCTCGTACCCCTTTGCCGCTATCGTCATCATGGGCATCCGCGACTCGAACTACGAGGTAGAGAAGCAGGTCTACATCGACGAGACGGTTGCCGAGAACAACAACACCATCGCTGTCCTCGAGGGTGGTAACCAGACCGCTCCCGCTTTCGACCGCCAGTCATCTGGCAGCAGCGAGAAGAAGATCTAAAACGGTTTTCTCTCCCAAGGCTGAGTAGCTCTGCCGAGCAAAGCTTCAAAGAACCTTTTCGGCATTCCTCGCAAGCTTTCAGTTTGGCTGATCTCTTGCGAGCATGTTGCTCGACGATTGATAGCTTTGCACGCCATGCAGAGCTACCCAACCCCCAATACCCAAATGTCTCTCTCCCCTCTTCTAGATATGTAATCTTGGCTTTTGTCACTTTGTCACGAGGAATCAGATCAATCTGTGTTACGTCTTTTCTGCCTGAGCTCAAACGGTGCTATTGAGCCGGGACGCGTGTCCAATCGGAAGAGGGCATTACGAGCTGAAGGATACGCATTTGTTCCGACGAGGTCTGACACGAGTTGCCGCGACGTCGGCGTACAGAACAGCGCTGGTATTGTCGGTCATTGTAATGAAATGAGTTTCTCCTGCGCCTAGGTTGACTCTGCCCGAAACACGCCCGCGCTAGCAAAAGCGACACGGAAGATTCGCGAGAGAGGCGAGTTGTTTCGCTTGGACGAGTGGGCGTGCTTGGTGAGTTGGTATAAATCGCCAACTTTTTGTATTTGACAGCCGAGCTCAAGTCAGCATGGCCTCCACAAAACACGAACGACGTTCGATTGCTCACCGTAAGTGGCAATTGAGAATCCTTCGACCAAACACTGTCTGTGACCTTGCAGATCGAGTCTGATCTTCGACATCTGCCTTCTGCGCTTCATGTACCGTCAGTGAATCTGTCAAGGAGTTCATTAACAACATGTCAACGAGCTTGGACGAGCTCAGAAGCAACCTCGTGAACCCTTCTGCGCCAACTCCCACGGCTAGGCCACCACCATGGTTATCGAGACTGCTCGAAAGCACACCAGACTTGCCCTCAGATGCGGTGCCGCACAATCGTCCCAAGCATGCTGATATTCAGGTTGCTATAGCCGAAGCCTCGCTTCATCCGGCCATCGAAGCATGCCTTCACTTGATCAATGTGAGTCCAAAAGCGGTGCTGCTGTTGCTGCATAAAGCGAGGCAAGATTTGCTAACATGAGATGTTGACCGTTGTCGCTGCCCCTTGCACTCTCACAGGGTGATCTGTTCTCAGCACACTTTCTCGTTCGAAAGGCGCAAGGCGGCAGCCGCTACCTCGATTGGCTGCACGCTGTCCTACACAAGCTTGAGGGTGACTACCGCAACGCCAAGATGTGGTACACCGATCTCGGAAACAACAATGCGGGAGCAGAGAAACAGGACAGGCAAGCTGATGCCGAGGGAGACGGAAGTAAAGCTCCAACCTTTCGTCGCTTCCACGAATTCTGGTTCGTGGCCGCAGCGAACGGCGGAGCAGGGCAAAGTCGGGCCGGAAAAGATCTCGATCTGGCAAGCGACCGCAATCTTCCTCGAGAAATGCACTTGACAGCACATGGACATACAGATCTCGTCTTCCTCACCATGCTCGCTCAGAAAGCCGCTTCGACAAGGGCACTTAGCAGAGACTTGGTCCAACGTGAGATCGAAAAGCACCACAGCACGACAACAATTGCAGAGGACAAGATCAAAGATTCGCAGTCGGCCTTTGATCTTGAAGAGCTTCGATTGATTTACGAGCAAGTCCCTACAAAAGTCACCAAAAGATTGTTGCAGCTCGAGTTGGTGTGGCTCCTGGGCGCAATGGTGCGAGACTTTGGTTGGTGCGAGTATAGCATGGCTGACACGGTCGAGGCTCTCAAGATCGAGTCAACACCGGCATGTGAGAATGTCCTCGACGATCGGAAGAGTAAGGCGTCCAACATGGTGTTGAATCCTGGTCAAGGTCAAAGGAAGTTTTGAGGCTGCCATGTCATTTCCATCTTCTTACTAAGCAATGCATCTCATCGTTGCTCGAAGAGTGTTTGAGGCTGACAATACTTCTGGTGATCTCAACAAACTGACGAGTCTGGTCACACTTGCTGATGGCTGGCCAAGATGGATCCCAGGTTCGATGAGCAGGCCTCACAGTCTAGGAGCAGAAACCTGCTTGCAGTCCGCAATTGGTCCGAGCCAGCCAACGCGGTCTTTGGTGAAAAGTTCGACGGCAGGCTTCAATCGCGTCTCGTGAAGCGCAAAATCGTCGACCGTACCCACCCTCATGTAGGCGAGGTGCGGCGAGCCGCTCGAGATCCTGTACATGAGAGTCCCGCAATTGGAGCAGAACGAGTTGGTCATGGTGTTGTGGGTCTTGATGGTGGTGGCTTGAGCGTACTGCTTGAGATTCGATTGGCCTCGGATGTGCTTGATGTGTGAAACGGCGACGGTGAAGTTGGTCGCAAACATGGAAGCGGTGATGGTTCGGCAGTCGGTGCAATGGCACACAAAGGTGCCCTTGAAGCCGGGACCGACCGTTGGCTGAGATGGAGGATGATCATGAGCAGATGACGAGATAACACTAGTTTAGCGGAAAGGACAGCGAGACAGAGAGGATGAACGATTTGACTTACGAACGACAATTGAACCTCGCCGCAGAAGCAAGTGGCCGAGGCTGCTTTTTCGTCGCCGATCTCAGAAAAGCCGTCGTTGGCAATCATAAGCGGAAAGATGGGCTTGTTCTTGTCCGCCAATCCAACTGCGGGCACAGGTTCAGTGTGGAGGTGAGGCTTAACGGGAGAAGACATCTTGCTGGCAGAGGGGGGTATGGTCTATGCGTGTGGTGCTTGAGCGTGCTGGGACGGCGGCGACTTTGTGCACGTAGATGATGAGACTTTGTTTGTGACTTTACAGTTCACGGCGACGCTATATATATACCTATCGCTTTGACGGTAGGGCTGGATTCGTGTGCTCCAATCTCCGGATCTGATAGGCGCTCTGGGGATCCCATTTCTACTCGCTGTCACCTGTGTCGCATGACAGGACAGGTGTGAGAGACCCCAATTCTGGGAAGACGACATCTCCGTCCAGCTGCTACACATGCTCGAGCGTAAAAACGGCGGATGATTCGCAGATGCACAGACTGCCCTGACGTCTACTGTATCTTTTCAGGTACCCATTATGTGCATTCGGTTAGAGGATGCGATCCTATAAAGCTTGGCTGTCTTTGAAAATAGATAGCCGACGCTCCACACTTGGGATGTTTATTTTGACGCAGCATAACTCCGTCCATCGTCACAGCATGGAGCGCTATGACGACAAGACATGGTAGCAAGAAACTTGGCCACATGGTCCGCCAATGAGCAAAATCCCCGCTTCGTCTGATCTGTTGGCCGACTGCCTTCCAAGACACCGTTCTTCAAAGAACACAGACAGGAGTCAATCTCACCAAGTTGCTTACATCCACGATATCAGCTACGGATATCGTCTTTGCGAATTTTCCCTAGCACACGGCAATCGCATAGATGTCTTCGGCCACTGTTTTGACTGTTGCTGATCCTTATTGCTTTCATTTGCTCCGCAGTTTGTCTTCGTGAATGCGCCGTTTGAACGAACATCCCTGTCTTGCGCTCCGCAAAACAGTGCACGAGGGCCACGCTATGAACAGGACTAACCTCGTGTGAGTCAACAGAGATTGTCCAATAGTAAAGCTCGTGTCGAGCACCAATGCGCTGCACACTCCCGACCGTTCTTGCGGTCAGCAAGGCATAGCCTCTTGCCAGGTGATTTTTCTTGCCCTCAGACAGACGGAAAATAAACTTTACACTAGCACTGATCACTTGATGTTGACAGTGATCGCCGCAGTACTTCACTAGATCTTGGCGTATCGGCGGCAACAGGGAGCGAGATCCAACGCTGTCGAGTTGCACAATGGCACTGTCACAGCTCATTATGCGGATACGTGCCTGAAGCCGGCGGGTTCCTGCGTCCAGGTCGGCACGTGCTGAGAATTTTGGTCCCTAACTTTGGGTGCGGTCCGTGGTCCAAGCGTCCAAGTCGACGCCGCAACTGTTAACGCTCGACATCCTTGACAAAGGCGCTCACCACTAAGCAATCGTCTACTGTCGGACTGACCGTACCTGCAACATGGACCCCGTCGCATATCTATCGCAAGTGCGCTTTCACCAATCAGTGCACTGCGCTCGCACCCAGTCTCGAGTGACGTTCGCCCTTGGCGGCGACGGCTGGGATTCAGCGGTGACAACCTATTACGGCAAGATCGCCAAGTCAAATTCGGCTGAGCCCGGCGTCTATAAGCACAAGGGACCGATTCTTCTCTATTTGCTTCCCTCCGGATGCAGTCGACTGCTCGGAATGCTCCTCGATGGCATCTGCCGCGCTCACAATGTCTCGATCCTTGCAATTGATCGCCCCGGCAGCGGAGGCACATCGCTGTGTCCGCTTCAAGATCGCATCCAGATTTCAACACAGCAGACCCAAACTGTCTTGGAGGCCTTGCAGCTCGATCGACCGGGCCAACCTCAGCTTCGTCTGTTGAGCCACTCGGCAGGCTGGTTTTACGCCTTGGCTTTGCTTGAAGCAGCCCCCGGCTACTTTGCCCAGCCGGGCTCTCCGACCAGATGCGTCTTCTCGTCGCCGTTCATCCCCACCAGTCTTTCTTCGAGTCTAACCCTGTCGATTTTGCCAAAAAGCCTCGTGGCACTCTCGCCAAAAGTGCTCCCCGCAGTGAGCCGCGGTCTTGGCTGGTCAACTGGACTGGGCGAAGACATTCTCAACGTCAGCAAAGGCCTTGTGTCATGGAAGGAAGCAGACATCGATCCCGAGTTGTCCCAAGAGCAGCAGAGACAAGAGCGAGAAAAGCTCGAAAAGAAGAATAAAGAGACTCGACAACGCAGCAAGCAGAAGAATCCACAAGCTCGATTCCATCCACCGTACTCTTCGCACCTGAAACATGCGCTCAACGCATGGAAGCAGCCCAACATGCGACGCGAGGACAGTCCGCGTCATCCAAAGACGAGCCGACCACTCAAATCCGGAGGCGATCTGCTCTTTGACTACTTTACCGAGGAAGGTTCGATCACGGGTATGACAGAGGACTATCTCCTGTGCTTGGGCAAGGCGCCGAATCTCGACAACGACGCGCTGACACGATGGTTCCATCGTGGATTGCAAAATTCATTCCAAGCGAGCGTAGACATTTCCGGAAAGCCAACAGAGCTTGTTGTGCTTTGGGGCGGAGACGACTTTATGATCCCGCGCAAAGGACGAGACTATCTCAACTCGGCGCTGCGAGCGCCCAAGTTCAAAAGCACTGTCAGTTATCAACAGTGGGAGATGGCTGAAGGAGGGCACGACGCAACCTTGTTCTCAGAAGAGGTCATGGTGGACGTGTTGGCCTTTCTCACCTCACCGGAATCTACCAATAGCTGATGATGCCATTGCAAACGATCCCTATCAGATGGGCGTAGAAGATCGATTGAACATTGCAAACATTCGTAACATCTAAAGCTGAACGGGGAGGCTGGTCAAGGTGACACCGGCTCTTTCGATTATCTGTTTGGACAAGCGCGCGAGTCTGTCTTGCATCTCTAGATCGCGACTTTTCTCCGGCCCCTCCTCCGGAATCGCGGGTGGACATATGAAATTGCCGCCCTTGGTGGGTTGAGTGGCGCAATACATAGCTGATACGCAACCCTGAAAGATGTCCTTTTTGATCGGGTTGAGCAGGTTCATGCCATAACCCAAGATGGGGAAAGGCTCGTGGATCCAGACCTGCGTCTGCCTCGTCTCGACAACGCCAGGGTGGCAAGCATTGAAAATGACATCCGTGTGACCACCGGCCTGTGTATAAGTCCGATCAAGGTACCGGGAGAAGAGTAGATCGGCCAACTTGGAACGAGCATATAAACTCTGAGGACCAATGTCGTTCTTGAAATCTTGCTCTCCGGTAAAGTCGACTTGTTCGGGTGTCTGTGCTGCAAGATTCGAGCTTAGAGACACGACACGCACCTGCGTCTGGTTTCTTTCGACGGTCTTGTTGAGCAGTGGAAGCAACGCATCAATGAGAACAACGTGACCAAGGTGGTTGATGGACATGTGTGTGTCGATTCCGTGGCGATCGAGGGCGTGCGTCATGATGCCTTTTGCAGCATTGGCGATGAGGATGTCGAGACGCTCGGTCTCGTCGTTGATCTCGCGAGCGACATGCTGGACTCGTTGCCAGTCTGTGAGATCGCACTGCTTCCAGACGATGCGAGCAGTCGCGCTGTCCGGCAGTTGATCGTCTTGCGCAAAGGCGTTCTTGGCCTGCGAGATGATCTCTTCGGACATGGAGAGGATGAAGACCTTGTCGATGTTGGCCTTCAAGAGCGTATGAGTGCACCCAAATCCGATTCCTTCGGAGCCGCCGGTGACGAGCGCTGTTTTGCCAGAGAGATCGCCCACCTGGTCCAGACTGAATTTGTGTTGCGGCTCGACAAGCTTGTGCGGATCCCCCGACAGTGTCGGTGCCACGCCGAGATTTTCTGCAATTGTGTGCTTGATGCTCTGCATCTTGTTCGCTACGCAGAATCGTCCGCTAAAAGTTGAAGTTGGTCGATCTCCTGGACAGATTGAGGGAGAGCGTTCAACACGAGCGTTGCGAAATGGACATCTGAGATGGCGAGTAGACCATCGAACTGCCATGAGCATATCACTTGTGTCTGTACAGGGCCAACCTAGACGGCGCTACCGAGGCCGTATGCAATATATATACATCTAGACAACGCTTCTTCCGACACAAGCGATGATTTGCTCGACTTTTTGGGCTATAGTAGAGCAATGCCTGAGATCTCATCAGCTCAGACTCGGCACGGCCTGCGTCGACAACTGATTACCGAAGCAGCGACACACGACAGCAGACCATTCGAAGAATCAGGTCAGCTTCTCCGATGGAACATGACGATCAACGACCGAGAGCGAGCGTAACGCGACGAACGAGACTAGGATGGACAAGAAAGGGTGCTGATTCACGACGTCCCTGCTGAATCACTCAAGGATTGCGTGTAGCCGAAGCATGTGACGCATCCGACTGTGAATGCGACTGACTGCTTGTTCAGTATGTGGTTCAGTATTTGACAGCTTGCTCGCGTCACAAAATTTGATGGAAATTGTCTCCACAAATGGAGGCTCGTTTACTCTTGTCGAAAAGCAACAAATCCGGTCGCAATGCAAGATTTGTCCAAAATCACTTGGGCACAACACCGTACGTAGCAAAGAGGCGATCAATGCACCAGCGCTTCAATCAGTGCATTGCAAGCATTGGAAGGGCGTCAATCATCTATTCCAACAATACCCTAACCCTTGCACGCGGCGAGGACTGCTCAACTTGCATTTGGTCTTGATCGTGCTGGCGCTGTCTCTGATGTGGTCGAGCGCTTGCCGGAGATCGTCGCTCTCAGTTGTTGAGCTTCTTGAATTGGAAGTAGGTCGGGAAACCAACGACCAGCTGGGTCAAAGAATACTTGATGGCTGTGATCAAGTCGGCGCCACGGTAGAGCGAGTAGCCAAGCATAGCAACGGCCTCGGCGGTATGAACCTTGGCGATGATGTAGAACCACTTGTCCAGGTTGGCCGTACCTCCAAACAGATTGGCAAAGTTGGCATTATCGCGGCCAAAGTACCAAGCAGCAATGCCGATCACGGCAATGGTCGCAGGTCGTTGGGGAAGAGCGTAACGAATCTGGTAGTGCAGAATGTGAGCCGACACGTAGAAGTGTCAGCGAAGAGTAGCAGCTTGGTAGAACTACGCAGTCCTCAGGCGCGATTCAGCTTACAGGAGCGGACATATTGAACAACCTTGTAGGTGGTGGTTGCGAACCAAAGATGGTGGTTACGACCACACAAAAGGTTCTTGAAGAACGAAGGGAGCCGCCCTGCTCCACACTCGCGTTTTTTCGTGGTGGCGACCGCATTTCTGCTTTACAATTCGGCCCCGGCTGCGTGATGAAGCCGGGTAGCGGCTCAACTGTCAAGTCGTCACGAGTCCGCGTCCGTGTCCGAAGCGGTGTCAATTTCACCACTGACACTAGAAGCCCGAGAATCAGAACCTGAATCAACACTTGCCGAAATTTTTTTCGACTCTTCTCTCGACACACAAGCATCGCTGTGTACCTGACCGATGTCAGTCTTCTACTCAACTCGTTCCTCGCTGCCTGCCACAAGCCCGAAAATTAGTGAAAGAGAAAAAGGGATAGGATTGGATGCACGAGAGAGAGAGGGAGAGAGAGCGGGAAAGTGATAGCGGAGACGAGATAGATGGAGAGGCGACGGCATACACCAGACAATTGGACCCAGCGAGAGATACAGGTCACTGAGTGAGAGCCTTCGGATGACGGCGTCTTGTTTGGCAAGCGCGGAACAAGTCAGCGTTTACATGGCCTGCTCGTCCTGCTCAGCACCGAGCCTACGCTTGCTGGTAGCAGTTGCGCTGCCGCTGCTGTAGCCAGCTGCGCACTTGGTAAGATCAGCGTTGAATCGCGCAGCGAGCGCTTCGGCCTGGCTCTGCTCCTGAGCGGGAGCAAGCTTGACCAACTGGGCCGCAAACGACTTGACCTCGCTCTGGAACGCGGTGACCGTAGACTGAGCCATGCTGAGCACACCCAGCTTCTCGAATTGGGGCTTGAGCTTGATCATTGCGTCGACCAATAGCTTGACCTTCTCCTCGGTCTTGCCAAGCGTGCTAAGCATCAGTTTGGCGTCAGCATCTGTGGGCGTACCCTGCAGCGCCTCAACATCGGTGGCACCCGTCTTGATCTTGGCCGTGAGGTCGTCGGCAGCCTGCTTGACGCCAAGGCCGCTAAAGTAGTTGAGCGTCTGCACCTGAGCGTGCTGGTACAGATTGACAACGCCAGCATCAATGGCGATGATGTCGCTCTTGACCTCGTTCACCGTCTTGGCGGCCACCGAGCAGGCGAGCACGACGACACAAGCAGAAACGGCAATGGTGAACTTCATCTTGATTGTTGGATGAGGTGGTTCGAAGCTGATTCAGAGAATACTGTGAGCGTTGGGTTGCTGGAGTAGTGTTGGTGTGAGAGAACTCTTTTGTTTGGTGAGAGAAAGACTTGATTTCCGTTTCGACGTACTCTTTATAGTTCTCAGGTCGCTCTGATTGCTAGATGCATGCGTGAAGAGCCTTGGCTGTATCGATGCACTCATGTTGAAAGGAATCGACCAAGCGAGTGCTCTGTAGCGACGAAGGTATACTGCACTGAGATGGCGAGACGAAGAGACTCCACTTTCGTGAGCACAAACTGAGCATCCTTTGCTGCCACGTATTCTGGTCTTGAGGGAGGAGCAGAAGCAATCTTCGAGATGAGATAGCGCCTCAAGTCGAGCCTTCTTCATCGCACGCCGACAAACTCCTGTCGAATAGCGCTGCGGAGGCAAAGGGCCGTGCCTGAGCTGGTCCAGCCTCTTCTCTATTTGACGACAGGGGCTATCCTGTCGGGTCGCTTCCTTTTGAGAACAGAGGCCAAAACGCTGCCCGGTGTTCAGCGAAACCGAGATTGACGATCCCGCACGTCCCTTGCTAGCCAAAGATGGCCAGGTGAGTTTTCTCATAAGAATCTAGAGTTCCAGCACACTACTTTGCATGGCATCCGCTTCCAGCAGTTAGTGCTCGGCTCACAAATTGGCGTCGAAAGAAAGCAGGCACACGCCTATGTGCGTAAAGTAGACGATCGGCGTTTCGGATTCATATGGCTCAACCACGATGAGTTGTGCCAGCCTTGCTTCAATATGCAAAGGGCTTTCACTAGATCTCCATTTGCGCCTCGGACATCATCACCAGATTCAGGTGCAGACTTTACCAAGGCATCGCGCACAACCTGTTGCACTTGGTCGAATCACCCCACTCTCACGGATCGGGTTGGTCTTGGTGCTGGTGCGGTCGACAGATGACGAAGTGACAAAGTCAACAAAGATAGTCAATTGGGGGAAATTCTGCTTTGCGGGCATGAGAGTTTGGGCGATAGGCAGGGGCGCGATCAAGGTTCTTCAAGCTGATCAAAGTCGTGACGTGAGATTTGCTGCTGCCAGCCTGACTGCCTGGGTTGACGGCCAGAACGCAGAAGGACCGCAAGAGCAGCAGCAAGAAATACGTCAAGAAAGACAAGCGAGATCCCTGCAAGAAAGTACGCGTCTCGTGGAGCATGATTGTCGATGCTTTTCTTGTAGCGAGCCAGAAGGATGAAAGCTACGGCACATAGTACAGCGATGAGACCTGCGATGTTCTCTTGGTAGCGCCAAGGAGCGAAAGGCATTTCGACGATGAAGGCGGTCGTGGTCAACGAGTGAACGTAGGTATTTATGCTTCTGCAGGTGTACGTCTTCGCAGAGTAAAGTCTTGATGTGCGACTGCTTTACGGCAAGAGATTCCTGATAGCAAAAGTATCGTCACGTTGCCAATTTGCAGAGGCAGTCGAGGAGGACTCAGAAAGCCTTTGCAAGTTCCATTGTGTCGCAAAGCCTGGTCTGCTGCTATGAACAGGTCGGTCGACAAGATGCAAGAACTAACTGAATTCGATATTGTCGCAGACATTACTCGCAGAGTCAGGCAAGGGCGAGATGCGTACGTCCGGCTCGGCTCACGCACAAGGGTCTGTGTTAGTCTGCACGAAGATAGCACGAGAAATTTATTTTGTCTGCATCTTCCCCCGAACCGTCGTCGACTTTAAGGGTGTGTTTGCAAGGGCTAGCTCTTTCCAAGCAGATACAGTACAACCCTGCAGCAAATACGTGTTACAAAACTCGCTGTGATGGGACCGCCAAGGGGCTAGGAGGATCGATTCTAGGAAGATCAGCGATAAGAGCGATAAGATTGGCAATTGACAGCTTAGGGAGTTAGGGTTAGGGTTACAAGGTGTCCTGTCCGGAAAACAGGGTAGGGTGTCTTAAGTAAAGTTGTAGAGAAGGCCAAAGTAAGTACTTTTGATTATCAGACCCTACGCAAGTTCATTAATACTTGGCCGAGGTACGGCCCGGCAAAGTTTGGCTTGATCCAAGTTGGGACGCCAAAAATGTGGGAATTTCCACTTGCGTCCATAATGAAAGTTGTGTGAAATGGTGTCAAATGAACATGCTCAAAGTCCTGTCACCTCAGCTAAAGTGGCCATGGAGCTACGGTCCACTTTCCGTTTTTGGTCAAAATGAAAAATCCTCCAAGGGTCCCCCCTTGGGTGGGCCAAAATGGACCCCCTCAGATTGCTCTGCAGCCTTAATATAAGTTGTAGAGGGATGCTAGGAGATGCTAAGTCCAGAGTTTTGGAGTGATCTAACCCAAAGTCATGGAGATATGGTGACCTTGGTACCCAACCCTAACCCTACCCTATATAGTCACAGTCAGCACACACGTATGAGTGTTGGGGGTATTTACAAGTGGAATTTTTTGGGGGGTTTTCTGTGTGGGTGTATCTACATACATAGGGACCAGTTGGGTCTCAGTCTTATTTACAAGCTCAGGATCTCATAGTGGTTGCCGTCCAGGTGGATGAGACCTAGGTATGGTCCACTAGCACCCCCAGGGTAGACAGAGGCGGTCTTGTGGCGGTCAGAGTAGACACAGAGGTGCAGGTGGTATGCCTGTTAGGGTTACAAGGTGTCCTGTCCGGAAAACAGGGTAGGGTGTCTTAAGTAAATTTGTAGAGAAGGCCAAAGTAAGTACTTTTGATTATCAGACCCTACGCAAGTTCATTAATACTTGGCCAAGGTATGGCCCGGCAAAGTTTGGCTTGGTCC